>CM017328.1:27638319-28048069 GCA_006937295.1 Carpinus fangiana | reverse complement strand
TTTTTTTTTTTTTTTTTTTTTTTCTTTTCAGATCAGGAGTTGGTGTTGGTATTGTCTGAGTTCTAAATGAAGATATGGCATATAGGAACTACAAAGGATTAGCCAAAATCTTTTTCCTTGTTTCCTTTTCTTTTGGATGGACTACAGGAAGGGGAGAGGAGCTTATTAAACTGCTAATGAAGAGAGAGAACATGAAACTTTGTATGAGAAAGAAGGAAAGAACCTGCACTGGGGTGTTGATAGCAGCTCGCTCAATATGACCTTTCTGATAAGTGGAAACATTGGCCATTGAAGGGAACCGGCGGGCACGTCCTAGCAATGTGCACACAAACTGTTTATCACGGGCCTCTTGTTTACGTTTTTTTTGCCAGGTCAGCACCTCTTTTCTATCACTGTACCACAGATCAACTGTTTCCTTTGCTTCCTCAACAGAAACCTTAGAAAGAAGATGAACATCATCATGCCTAGGCAATAAAATCATTACGAATGCTAGTACCTCGTAATTGTAGGTTCCTACTCAACGTACCTTCCAATCCCGGGAAAGCCCCATTGGAGTTTTTCCATATGCAATGGAAAAGTTGAGCATTTTAGCTTTCCTTCTTTCAGAAGCAAAGGCATCCTGAATTTGATAAGTAATTTCAATATCAATAAATAAGCAAGAAGGGGCGCAACCCTAATAAATAGGGAGTATTAAAAAAAAAAACCCTAAATTGAAGAAAAAGAAGAACACAAATTCAAAAAATCTGCAAAATTAACAACAAGCAAACTATGATGTGCCAATATCCAAGTATACAAAGTGTTGAACATAATCTTCTGCAACTTTGTCGTCTTCAAAGCTTTGAGCATTCCTCTCTCGCCAACCACATTAAACACAATGAAGCCAACTTCCATAACTCAGCACACCCAACCTGTCTTCCCCAACTGACCAACAATTCGATCACTCGTCTAAGCATAACCCACTCTACACCAAACAAATTAAGAATGGAACTTCATAATTCCCTTGCTGCTTCACAGTAAATCAGCAAGTGATTAATGAACTCCCCACTATTCTTGCACATGCAACACCACTCAACAACCACAACATTCCTCTTTCTCGAATTATTGAGTGTCAACATTTTTCCTAATGCTGCTATCCACACAAAAATCGCCACCCGTGAGGGAGCCTTGACTCCACGTACTTTTCCAAGAAAAAAGAAAAAACAAATTGAGGTTGGAAGAATACATATTTTTCTAACCATTTCTAGATCAGATGATAATGTTTCTGCTAAGATATGGTTTCAGAAATTTCATGTTCTTTAGCAGGTTTACACATATATGATTACCAAGGTAAGATTTTTTTTCTTGGGGGGGGATTAATTACACTTAACCCCCTCAACCACTACATGCCATACTCAACCACATTAAACTACCATTTTTTAGCAAAAAAACAAAAATGTAAAATTAGTCCATGTGTTCTACTTGATTTACAATTAGCTCTCTCTGATATCAAAATGAACTCGGAGATCCTTGAGGTATACCCAAAAAACAATTTACTCACAGTCAAATTTCATCCACTGATTTAATAGATTTCGTTAGTGTAACACTGACTTAAATAGGACACGTGTCACAATTTTATTGACTTTGACATATCACACTATCGAAATCAGTTAAGTTAGTGGACGAAATTTAACAGTAGAAAGTAAATTATTTTTTGGCATACTTCAAGGGCCTTTAAGTTCATTTTGATACCATAAGGAGCTAATTACAAATTAGTTAAACCACAATGACTAATTTTTCATTTTTCCCAAAAAAACCCCTTATGTTAGGCCACCTCGTTAAAATGGACAGAATCTCAATCACGTGCCATAAACTTGCATCCCTTCCCTCATTCATTTTTCTTGGAATTACAGAACATTATTCAAACCAATGGAAAGCACACTTACGCAACAACTGCAATTTATATCCTTTTACCAAAAACTATGCAATGTGCACGCATGTATAAAAAACATAGATATTCAAACTCTGCAGATAATCAGAACATTCACACTCTTGCTCCCACTTTATGCGACATGGTTAAAATCTTTCTGAAAACAAGACTTACGCACATGGTAGCTAGATATAGGACTTCATTTTTTAATAAACACTAGATAGGTCAGCCTAAGAACAGATTCCTAGCAATCTTAGAAACAACTAAAATCAAGACCAAACCTATTTATGCAAATACACCAAATATATAGTCCACATTAGTTCTGAGAATTTCCAATTCTACCGTTGTCCAGTAAAGAATCTATAACTTTTAAACCAATGACTTCAATTTTTCCTTTTTTGATAAATTAAACCAACAACTTAAAGTAAAACCCCTTCAACCCTAAATTGCTTGTGACAACCTCCAAATCCTCTTGACCCTTGCTTGCATCATATGTTGTAGGTAACCCACCTATAAGAAGTCCAGAATCTTTGAGACTCAATAAAACAAACACCAGCAACTCACTTGTCCTTCAATTTATGTGCCAGGCACACCACTCAACCATATGTTGCAGTTCAAGTGCACTTGAACCTGCTTTATTATTTTTCATAATGGAATCTAAGGAAGTTGAAGAGCCCAACCTATAATGACCCAAGAAAAAAGTTAACAATGTGGAATTTAGTACCCATGAGTCTCTTTATAACTCACCCACTCTATGTGGGCTATTCATCTTCCCAATACCCCCCCCCCCCCCTAAATCCCTGACGTCCTCATTAGGGCCATGTTATGCAGTGTTGACAGTACCAAATGGCATTATTGGGCAGCTCTAATACCATTTGTAAAGACCGAGAAAAAAAGGCTACCCATATTTGCGGCTATCATCTCAAAATGACTAGTCAATTAGGAGCTTTCTTAAAATCACCTATAAAGTCCAGTTTCACCAATTAAGTAAGCAATGAGGGACTTAGCACCCATTAGTTTCTTTATAAGCTACTCACTTTATGTGAGCTACTCATCTTCTTAATATAGGACCGGGGTGTTACACCCCCTCTCCACTTTAAGTGAGAGAAGACATGCAAAGAACTCTCTCCCTAGTCCCTTCTCACACTAAATTGGTTTGCTGTTACGATTTTACTTTTGTATCTGCTATTTCATGCTTTAAACAAAGAGAGGGAGGCATCAAGCATTTATGGATTCCTCTTTGGTTCATTTCAGAATTGGGAATAGGAGAAATGATTCATCTGTTACAGTGGAACTTTACAGCTTACTTTTAGTAGCGGAACTGGGGGTTTCTCTTCACCAGGTTGAGGATACCACTCAAGAAGCACTTGCTTTTTGTCAATTGCTTCACGAATGTATGGGTACATGTTCATTGCAGTCCTAGAATGGAAATCTCCTCCAGCTCTAAACGCATCCAGCATGCTCTTACAACTCGCAAGATGCGCAAGAATCCGGAGTTCCAGCTGTAATATGAATACACAACTCAATCAACACAAGCAATTCAGTTCAACCACTTTATGTAGGTAGGTAACACAACCACTTACTTGCCCATAATCTGCAACAATAAGGGAATTCCCAGGTGCAGCTATGAATGCCTGACGGATCTTATACCGGTCCTTCTCTAAGGCAGGTTGATTCTGATTTGCAGAAAGTAACAACATTGTACAAGTCTATTACATTTGTTCAAGGAAAATAAAAAAATATCTAAACATTTAGAAAATATGAAGTCACAAGATATCTTTCTTTTATATCGTATTGTCTACATGCAAAGGACAGTGCCAGATGCCAAAAATAACAACCAAAAACCAATAAGAGACAATTCAGATTGCAATACATGCTAAGGTTTGTGGCATATTACAAATATGGTACATCAAAGAATAAAATCCGAGAAGAAAACATAATGGGGTTTGAAACTTGGATGGTTCACACTCATGAGATTTGGCACTCGGGTATTCAAGAATTAAGAGAGCTCAGTTGCAAGCATATGTGGTTTTTGGTTGGTATTACTACACAACCACTAAAGTTATAATTTATTCAATGACATTATTATGCAAATTCCATCTCTTGCCAATTAGTATTTTTATTTTAGTTGTCACATTCCAAGAAACATGGGATAGTATAACATATCTATGGTCAAAACATGAGCTCTTTTATTCATAAATCAATCATAAGAAAATAGACAAAATATAACTCAACCTGTAAATTTGGTCTCCTAGCTGATAAGCGCCCAGTTTCTGTGTTGATATTTAATGAACAATGAATACGCCCATTACTGCCCGATATATTACTTCCCTGTCGTAGGAAGAAACCAACATCTTCAGCTAGTTCATACATTGTAAGCTAAAAAACTGAAGCAAGAAAGAAGAAAGGTTAGCTTTAAAACAGTTGTTTGTGCCAAGTGGTAAATTCTGGGGATTTATCTTTACTCAATACCACATCTAAAACTCTTATATGTGTATGGAAGCTCTGTAATTCGTGATAAATATCTACAAAAAAAACCTAGAGCGCAAACTGCACATAAACAAAAGGGTAAGATGGAGAATTAAATAGCTTCTATTAGAATATATAGGACATTTTCAATATTAGTATTTTTCCTTATTAGGTATTTACCATAGTTGCTGGTCTGTAATCCAATCCTCAAATCCTCGGGATTTGATTACCTTTCCTAGCTCACCTTACCTATCATTTTCCCTATAAATAGACCCTAAATAGACCCCTCAACACAATTATAATAAACAAGTCATTCAATAAAGATGTAGCCTTATCAGATACTTCTTAGTGGTGAACGCAAACCTCTGAGATTGAACCACCTTTAAATCTTGTCTCTCTCTTGCTTCCGCTATCTTACTTTATTTTATATAAATTTCTGAATGGTATCTAAGCCACTTTTTTTGTAACCTCTTATAGGGTGTTTGGAAACCGGCACCGCACAGGTTTTATCTAAAATCGGGAACTCTTCCGTATTGTCTTGACTCTAAAACAATATCTATAAACCCCACATCAGGGTTTATCCCATAATTCAATTAGGGTGATTCTTTTAGAACAAAAAACATCCATATAAGGAAACCATCCAGGTGCTCACCACCCCCTCACAAAGTGTAACGTGAAAGACACCCTGCGATCAACTGATGTTAAATAGATGGTGTAGCCACATCTGTTCACACACACACACACTCACAATGAAGACGCCATGGGAGAATAACTCCTGTATCAAACTGGAGCTGTCAAAAGATTAAAATAGAGCATAAATTTGGCCTTCGCCAATCATACAAGTTGTAGCACCATCAGGTTCCAAGAAAATGAATTTAAGAAACATCCATGTGTGTGCATTCATTGAATCAAATAATTAAACAGGGAGCCAATTCTAATCTCAACGCCCCCCCCCCTTCTTTTAACGTTATTTCACATTATAAGGATCATAACAAGACAGAATCCACACAACTCATAATTCGTTAGAAATTTGGACCATTAAATCCTTGACTACTATCATAATGCACTCGGCAATTACTACACTGGCTATGAAATTTATCAATGATTGCCCAAACCAGAAAGACATGTTAGAAGCAATCACCTGCAAGGGGAGAATGAAGTTGGATATCAAGGAGTCAATGGAGCAAACTTCACATAAAGCAGCAATGGCATGACAAGCCTCCCTCCCCTTCTCGTCTTCTTCAAAAGCACGAAAAGCCATTCCATAAGCCGAATTGTCAACGTCACCAGTTGATTTTTGTTCTACTGAAACTTCATTTTCAGAAGCATTTTCAACATTGTCATCTAATTGCTGATCGGAAGCATCATCCATAAAATCATATTCTGCAGAAACCTTTCCAGCCAGGGTCTTCAAAGCATCACCACTAACTGAGGGCCAACCAGATGCTGTGAATATGTCAGTTGGCGGCGGAGTATCAAGGATCCTATGCAGCCTAATATTGCGAAATTTGGTGGGAGTCTTCTTGCCATCTTCAATCACTTTATCAACATTAGGAACTTTGAAAACCCGCTCATAGGGAAGAAACTCGTTGGGTTCCTTTCTGTAATAGAAAATCACATGGTTAAAGGGCACAAAGCTTTCTTGGGAACCCATTTGTATGCAGAACCCCACCCATCCCATCACTTGGAGTTCTTAAAGATGCTGAGCATCTCTAACATAAAGGTGTAAGAGTTCATCGATGGCAGCTGCACTCTCCCACCACCAAAAACAAAGAAAAATGAAAACGAATACACTTACATAAATTATAAATAAAGTGTACCTGTTTGCAATGCCACCAAAAAAGAGCTGACGTAGTTGTGTATCACTTCCCACATTCATGTCCTTGGCATCAGGGCAATACTGAGACGCCCAGTTGCGAAATCTATTAGCAGCAACCACTTGCTCTGCTTTGGCTACCTTCTCCACCTCAGAGAGATATGCCCGATCAACTAGCATTCCCTCAGTTTCCATTTTAACCAAAAGCTCACCAAATGGACGCCAATACTCCTCGTAGAAGTCAAACATAGATTTTCCAGAAACTGGTTTTCCATCAAGTATCCATGCCCTATTCGATAGAAGGCATTTCAAGCTCTCATAAAGCTTTAGTGTGCTTTTTGCATCTAAGACAGAATAACAAATCCATGGTTTCCGCTCTTCTCTTTGTAGCTCTTCGACCGGAGAAATGGTGATCATTTTGCCTTCAGATCCATCTTTTTTAATTTTTCTCCTACCAAAGATGGTTTTCATTGAGACTTTCCCAAACAACTCATCTTCATGGCAATGTTGAGCCCCACACATTATAGTTTTGTTGCCGGTAAGTGCTTCAAGAGAATACCCACCCGCGGTTCGTCTTGATGAATCCCACAACCGTGCCATATGCATTGTGTCAGCATGAAAACCGGAAAGCCTAAGCCCATAGTTCTCAATAACATGGTTATCAAAGCTATAGTTGTGCCAAACCTACAGAACGATAGGCAAAATGTCATTTTCACTTCTGCTTCAAAATTATGGGCATGCACTAGCTTCTCATAGTAAAAATAAAATGTTAAAAGAGTGGGATGGTCAAAATTGTTGAATACAGTCGATAGGACCATTCTTCTAGAACATTAAAACATAAGAAGTGGTGAATGTCAATGCTATAAAAAGATATATTGCAACATCTAAGGGAATTATTACTATGAGCTTGGTTCAGTTAGAAAAACAGGAGATCTTATCAGGGAGAAGAAGAGTCAATATTTGAATTCTTCTGAAGACTATGAAAGGATATGTCTCTTCAGCTCATTGGTGCAGAAGGCTATGGTGATCTTCGTATCTCAGCAATCTTGCACTTTGATAGATCCTTAAGAGGGGAAAAAAAGAAGAAGAAGAAGAAGAAGAAGTGCACGGGCAATGTGTACATGCATGTATGTGTATATTTGCTAAGTAACAAAGATTTTATAAGAAAGAGAAAAACCTCAAGTACACAGATTGTTGGATCCCGGAATATAAATTTAAAGTGCGCGGTTGTGTTCAGTCACACATCGGGCATGTACTAGATCCATCTAAACTATGTAATGACAAATCCTTTGGGGATATTGAGCGGATATAACTAGCATTGTATTAGTCATGACACATTCTATACAATTGATCCACTCAAAAATTTACAATGCATTTTTAAACCTTGAAACGCTAGGTTTCCGTTTTGGTTGTAGGTGTAACCAGCCAGCTATTAAAGATATGGCAAAAAGAAATAATAGAAAAAGAGCTCCAAGGAAGAGAGGGATGAGTCTTCTCATCGAGTCTCCCAACAATGGACTCACCATCTCAATCAAACTCTTTTATGGAAAAAAATAAAAAATAAAAAATAAAGTTTTGGAAGAAAAAATTGTGGATTCCCTCAAACTTGGCAGAAGAGGGGGGTGGGGGGATAATGGCCAAATGATAAGAGAACCGTCGAAGTATCACAACAAGCACAGAACAAGAAACCCTTTAAAATTAAAGGGTAAATATAAAATAAATCCTTGAGTAAACACGTCTTTATAGATAACTCCCAAGGGTTTTTTTTCCTCTTTTTAAAACCTTAAGTTCTTCGCGATTTTAAATTGGGTCCTTCCATGTGTTTTTCCAGGGGGCCTGCGCGGCCATTCCCCACCTTAGAATGGTGGCCCCAACAGTGGGGGATAGACACTTTGCCCTCCCCCTACGGTGGTGGTGAATTCTAAATATGGAAGTACTTAGGGAGGTTGGTATTCTAGAGAGCCCATCGGGGTGTATGGGTTGGTTTATGGAAGAATATTAAGAGGGTTTGGGAGAAGTTTTGTAGTCATACTAGATTTTAGGTGGGAGATGGAACCAAGGTTAGATTATGGTATGATCTTTGGTGTGGGGATATGGCTCTTAAGGAAGTCTTTCCTGTTTTATTTGGTATTGCTCACATAAAGGATGCTTTTGTTGTGACTCTCGTGGAATTTTTGGGAGGTATCATTCAATGGAATGTGAGCTTTACTAGAGCGGCACATAATTGGGGCATGAAAGTTTTTGCCTCATTTTTCGAGGTGTTGCATTTAGTGCGAGTGAGACAAGTAAGGAGAACAAGTTGTGGTGGGTCCCTTTAAAAAAGGGTGTGTTTGGTGTTAAATCTTTCTACAATGTCTTTTTTTTTGACATGTCCACACAAGAGGGGAGAGGGGAATTCGAACTAATGACCTCCACTTCATTAAGTGTGGTCCTAGCCGATTGAACTACCTCTTAAGGACCTTTCTACAGTGTCATGGTTTATCATGATTGTGTCTGTTTTGCAAGGAAAAGTGTTTTATCAAACTAAGGTTCAATTAAGGGTGACCTTTGTTGTTTGGTCGGCGGCTCTAAGAAAGATCCTTACTATAATAATCTCTGAAAGCGGCAAGTCATTGTGGTTGATTGGTGTTGTTTATGTAAAAGGAATTGAGAGTTTGTGGACCATCTTCTGCTACATTGTGAGGTTACCTACATGGCTGCACCATTTGGAATGTTTTCTTAAGTCAATTTGGGTCATCTTGGGTCATGCCTAGACAAGTTGTCAATTTGTATACTTGTTGGCAAATTGTTGGTAACATTTGGAGTATTGTTGTGCGGACGATAGTACCTTCACACCTTTTGTAGTGTCTACATAGGGAAATTGATGATAGAAGTTTTCAGGACCATGAGAAGAGTTCGGAGGGAATTAAATCTCTATTTTTCAACACATTGTATCTTTGGACAGCTTCTTTTATTTCTCCTTTAGTGATTAGTTATCATGATTTTCTTGTTCTTTTTGCTCCTAGTTAGGTGGTTTCTCATGTATAGTTCATGTGTACCTGGGACACCTTAAGCTTTTAATGATATTTTGATTATTTATCAAAAAAATTATTACTAAATTGGCAATCATGCTTACCAAAAGGTGCTACAAATCAATGGACACAAATTTCCTACAAATTTTGTTTATAGAAAATTTCCTACAAACCAATCTCTAAAAGTGACGTAACATTAGCATATGAGAAGCATGTGTTTTTTTAATAGCATGTGCTTCTCACATGTTTTTTTAATAGCTTAAAGGACACATGTTGCTTTTATAGACTAGTACCAATTTGTAGAAAATTTCTGTCCCAAATATTGAGCACAAAGATATTTAAAAGAGAAAACTGAAGAATAAAAAATAAAATAAAAAACCTTTTTGATGGATGGGTCTTCAAAGAATGGAGCAAATTCATCCAAAAGATCCCTACCACCACCATCAAGAACATCAACCCACACACAGGACTTCCCATTTCCGAGATCTGCTTCTGGTCCAGAATATATACTGAAGCATATAATTTCCCCATGATCAACAGGTGTTTCTTGCTTCACATCTATCTTTGCAACCTGTAAATACGTAATTATCACAAAGTAAAATGTAGCGTGCAGTTGTAAGATTTTCAAATAGCTTACAAATCCACATCATTATAATACATAGACATAGATATGAAACTACAACAGAATATGTACTTCTCAATTGCATAAACAATCACATGGTAACTAGTAAATAATATGATAAAGACAACCTTCCTAGAATAGTACCTCAGTGTCGCATGAATGGACAAGATGTCTGTACTTATTTGTAAGCATCCTGACAACCTCCTTTGCTATGGTGACATTATCAACAACAAGAACACTGTCATAGAGGCTATTAAGCCTCTCATGAAGATTTGGCTGGCAATATGCCTCATTACTAGTGGAGGTGTTGACTGAACCATTGGTAGGTCCAGAACTTGTTTCTTTTTTCTCCTCCAAGTTCCTTGATGTGAACACACTGGGCTGGGCAACCTTTTCTAAATGTTCTGTTGAACATAGACCTCGCCTACCATTCACATCTTTCACAGCTATATTTCTGTCTTCTTCACATTTTAGTTCAGCGGAAGCTGGGCCAGAAGGTATGGCAGATGCTGGCTTTGAACCTGAAACAGGTGCAGCATGATCAACATGAGTCATAACATTCTGTCCAAAATTTGTAGAAAACATGCTTGCTTGACAACTTGTTCCATGTGGTCGATTACTACCATTTTTCGAAGCTTCCCTGTAAAATTTCACCATTTCTCTCTCATATTCCCAACTTTTTTTATCAGAACGAATACAATAATCCCCAAAGCCACCAGACTCTGTAATTTCATAAGCGGTGGCACCACTAGGTCTTTGAGGAATACTATGCCCAAACTCCGGAATTTGTAGTCCACTAGAATTTCTTGTTGAAACCTTTGCCCCTTCTTTATCTATACTTCGAGGGTCAATAATTGGTTTTTCTAAGATACTTCCATTATAATTATCCTGATCTCTGGAGTAAAATACCATCTTAGCTGAATTTGAAAGACACTGAAGCCTCCAACAATGAGACATCGTCTGGAAATTCTTGTTACTCTGGATTGTCCATCCTCCTCGTCTGCAATTATTACGAATGCTATAATATCAAGGATATTGGAACAATAATAAAAATAAAATAAACTGGAATACTCTAAACATTCCAGCATGTCAAGTGTGAAAAGGTGCAGAATTGATACAAACACAGAGCAGTGACAAGATCATAGCATATCATGTATAGCCAAAACAACCAACTGGCTAACAGTACATTAAATAAAATAAATCTGCTTGAATGTCATAAAATGCAATCGGAATTCCCCCCCTGATCTTCCAAGTTCTTTATTTCTAGTGATGTGTCAGCTCAAAGGTTCTATCAATTAGATAGAGCATTTTTTTGGTAAGTACAGTACAGCAACAACAATAAGGAGGCTTGCAAATATCTGAATTTCAAAAACAATCACAAAGCACAACGCCTAAAGGACCCATGAGGGCTTCTTTTTAATTTGTGGAAAACTTTTGAGGTTATTCTTGAGTATAATTTCAAATTATATGCCTGTTTTGGAGCAAATGAAATATTAATAAAGACACTCCAAAGCCTGTGCTTATATTGCAATAACAATTCTAATCTGATACCCTATTAGCACTAAATTCAAACACGAGCTGCAATTAGAGAACTCATCAGAACTTTAATTTCCAAAACGACAAAACCAAGCATTTAACAGCTTATCTTATGTCATTTACATTTTAAGAAACACTCTAATCTTCTTCTTCTTCTTTTTATATATATTTTCTTTTCTAATTAACCATTTATTAGTGACCCACATGGGTGATCATGACGAACCTAAGCTACACCCAGACTCACACAAATTTATTTATCACAAGAATTAATAAAATGAAATAGAAATAGAAATAGAAATGAGAGACTCTCTCTCACCGACAAAAAGCCAAGGCCTCATTCCTAGTCCTAGCTTTTACTCCCTCTTTCCGTCTCTCTTGCATATATTGCAAAATGCCTATTGAATTTACATGTTCAAAACCAGCATCCCGGGGTTCTTATGACCAAATAAACTGAAAATTCCCGGAGGCACCAAGAAGTACATACCTCAGGAAACATCACAATGGAACAAAAGAAATAAAAAAGCAGAAAAAAAAAGAACCTCATACAACCGAAGAATCCAACATTCTGCCTATCCAAAAAATAACTCTGGGGTTTTAAGTTTTAACCAAAACCCAAGAACTTCGCACAAACATACAACTAAGAAACAACAAATACAATCAAAACAGGGAAATGTGTGACAGAAACTAAAAACCCACATAGCAAAAACAACAAACATCAGATAACATGATAGGAAAAGCACACTTTGAGCGAGATTGAAACTGTACCTGTGCAGGGCTTTAGAGGAAGCCAAGAGGGACCAAGAAAAGGAAAAACAAGAAGGGCGGGAACAAGACCGGGAAAAGAAGGAATAGGAGGGGCAAGACGGTCCCAGGGGACCGGTTTGGGTAGATAAACCCATAGCCATCACTCTCCCAACTCTGCCCAGCTTGCTTCCGTAGCTGCTAATACAACAAGGTGCCGTCTTGGTGCGCTTGGTGGTAAACCTGTGAATACGCTGCGGGCTTGGGGGGCTCTCTACTTTGGGTATGGGACTGGTGGGTCCGTGAGTGAAGCAGAGCAGAGTGACGCCATGCGACACAGAGAGACGCAGAGAGTTTGAGAGACGCAGAGGCTAAACCCTGGAGTAAAGAAAAAACCCCAAAATAATAACGGACAAATTTTTATGGCTGTCAAATGGTTTTGTCTCTGCTAAATACTTTATAATTTATCGTTAAATAATTATTATATATTCTTTGTTCTATTTAGGGCCAAGAAAGGTGGCACTTCAGAGATAAAGAGAATGTGAAATGAAGGGGGGTGTTATTTTACAGTTGGATCCTATAACAAATAGGGTTAAGTGATTTTTTAGAACCTCAGTTTCCATTTTTTTCTAGGTTTTTAAAATCGTCAAATTTGGTACCTCACCTATAGGAAAATACAAAATTAATACCTCGTTAGTTTCCGTTAGTTTTAATTAACGAAATTTCACGTCATCGCTATGTAAATAAGTTGTAAGGCCAACATTTGTCCATAGTTCCACGTTGACACATATAATTGATCACATCATCTAATCGAATTTCTCCTAAACCCTAGTCACGTCATCTAAATTCAAATCAAACTTGAGTTTAAAGAAGAAAGAGGAATCCAAGTCTTTAGGGAAGTCCCTTTGATCTAAGGAAATCGATTAACCTTCAACCAAGCCTCCCAAAAAGCTCTTATAAAGTTTGTCTTTGTTGGGTCATTGATCAACCTTTGATAGACCTAATAGGCCTCCAGCCCAAGTTAAAGCTCAGGAAGTCAAAATACCAAAAAGTCTCAAGCCCCGGGCTTCCGAGACCACGTTTCGAATCCGAGATGGAAGGATTCGATACCTATAGGTTCGAGACTTCCGAATTCGAGGCCCTTATATTCGAGACCCTGGAATGTGGGATCGATAACTCAAATTCAAATATCATTTCAAATGATCTAATCTTATCCATTAGATTCTAATGGTCAACATTCAAATACAGATCAGATACAATATCTACAAGTATTCAAAATACAAATTTCATAACAATTAAATCCTATCTTGATCTTTTAAGATCCAGAAGAGGATAACTACTCAAATCACTCGATAACAACTGCATAGCAAAAAATCAGGAAAGAGCCAATAAATGGTTAGGAGACTATTACTTGAAAACTGTGCATCAACAGTTTTACAAGCTGTTTTGAATTTCCTTTTCTTCGTGAATCCGAATGCAGTCTGATTTACATCAAGCTTGTAATTGCTTAACTCTCAAATAAGATTAATTGGCAGCTGTAGTATACCAATCATTTGCTATAAATTTGTTGCTAATCGATCGTTGGATTTGGAGGCCACTTTCTCTTAGAACTTTTACTGGCCAAACACTTACTAAATCAAGAGTACCATTTTTAACAGCTTTTCTATTACTTTTATTTATTCCTGGTCAAAAGTTGGTGGCTCCAGGCCTCCACCATGCTCTGTACCAAGCTTCCACTATATATTATTTTATAATTAGGTATTCATAAAAAAACAATTTTTAAAAAAATATTAACAATATATTATTCATTAATAAAATTTCGTAGTTCTAAAAATACTTTTCTCTTTTCAAAATCAATAACTTTTTTTTAAAAAAATATTATTAAAATTAAAAATACTTTTTCAATGCAGACCCAAAAAAAAAAAAAAAAATTCACCTTTATAATGTTAATACCCACCTTTGTTTGATTAGGGCTTTACTTGCTACTGCATAGTGCATACATGTTGTCTAACTATTGGGCCACAATGGTGCTGTTCTGACAGCAGGATGACCGAAATGAAACCCGACTGTCTGTTGGCGGGAAACAACGTCACCGGAAGCGGCAAAGCAAGCCATAGATGATAGAACCCCATGCAACACGTGTGCTAACGTACGAAGATACTTTGCACGTGCAACTAGTGGCTCATATCTCTTGTCTACCCGGATAAAAACCTTTTCTTTTCTTTTTCTTTTTTTTCTTTTTTTTTTTTTCACTTTACAAGGAGAAAAATTAAAATTGGCTAATGGGGTAGCTCAATCGGCTGTAGACCATGTCTCGTGAAGCAGAGGTCATTAGTTCGAATCTCTTTATACCTTTCCTTATGCGGACATATAAAAAAAAAAAAAAAATTGAAGTCTTACATAAAGTTCCCTTTTTAAAAAATTTGTATATAAAAAATTTAAATTTGAACGGTTGAAAAAATTACATACACCGCAATTTTTATTTACAGTATCTAAGCCAAATTCTAATATTTTATTTACTTTTTTGTGTAAATAAGAATCCCTTTTTGATATTTGAAGCAAATTATAGGAAGTTTTATAAACTAGTTTATAGGAAATTTGTGTCATTTTGATATCGGAAGCAAATTGTGTAAGGGACATGATTCATATTCTTTTTTCTTTTCTTTTCTTTTTTTCTCATTAAAGGGTGGTGGTGGGATTTAATTCAAGTTTCTATGAGTAAACTTGATTGAAATCTATGAGTTTAGTATTCTAATGTTTTTTGGCTTTACGGTTGTTCGAAATAATAGAATTTGAATTTATGGTGTCCATTCTACAATCAATATAGGTGATACCATTATTAAAACTAGGGATGTTCAAACGAAGCGGTTATAACTACTCGATAACCGCTAACTGCTTTGGTAGATGGTTATTAAAAACTATAACCACACAAGGCGTTTGCAATTAGCAATTTTAGGAGAAGTAAAAAATGGTTAATGACCGCTAACAGTCTACCCTTATATATAATAATATAAATATATATTTTATATTAATAATAATTATAATATAACATTCAAATGGAAGTAGTTTTGGTGTTAAACACCAAAACGGCTTCATTTTGGATGAAAACTTTAGCCCAAAACATTTAAAATAGGCCCAAAAAATAGGCTAATTAAAGGCTCAAAACACTCAAAAAGCCCAAAAGGTTATACAAAAAAAAAAAAAAGGGTTATAAAATTACCGGTTATTGGATTGAATAACTGTTAACCGCCTAGGTGGTTGTAGTTATTAAAAAGCAATAACCGCTTAAGGCGGTTGCGGTTAGCGGTTATAACTAATAATTACGGGTTATAACCGCTTAAACACCCCTGATTTAAACAACACAACTAAAAAGTTGTAGCAAAAGAACAAAAAATAATAAAATTTTTGATAATTGATTAAATGGTATTGGAGTAATTAGTTTTTAAGTTTTTATGGTGCAACTTGTTAGGGTTAGTGTTCTAAAAGTAAATATAGGAGTTGATATTATTTAAATAAAATTGTTTTATTTAGAAAATAAACTCATATAATATATAAATCACAACTTTTTATGTCTTTTAAAATTGATTTTATGGTCAGGCAATGAAATTAGACATTTTATCAAATAAGGCTATAACACATTCACTACCATATGATACAATGCTTTGTCTTAACCATTGAAATGGAGACTTCTTGTTGTAAATACATTGTACTAGAACAACATGAAAATGTATTATATAAATTATTATCACTTGAATACATTATATATGTATATATATATTATATTGCAAAGACTATCAATTCTGAAAACTGACAAGAAGGACAAAAAAATGGTTGTAGTTATTAAAAAGTGATAACTGCCCAAGGCGGTTGCGGTTAGCAGTTATAACTAATAATCGCGGGTTATAACTGTTTGAACGCCCCTGATTAAAACAACATAACTAAAAAGTTGTAGCAAAAAAATAAATAAATTGACAATTGATTAAATGGTATTGGAGTAATTAGTTATTAAGTTTTTATGGCGCAACTAGTTAGGGTTAATTAGTGCTCTAAAAGTAAATATAGGAGTTGATATTATTTAAATAAAATTGTTTTATTTAGAAAATAAACTCATATAATATATAAATCACAACTTTTTGTGTCTTTTAAAATTGATTTTATGGCCAGGCAATGAAATTAGACATTTTATCAAATAAGGCTGTAACACATTAACTACCATATGATACAATGCTTTGTCTTAATCATTGAAATGGAGACTTCTTGTTGTAAATACATTGAACTAGAACAACATGAAAATGTATTATATAAATTATTATCACTTGAATACATTATATATATATTATATTGCAAAGACTATCAATTCTGAAAACTGCAAAGAAGGGCAAAAAAATGGGTGATATTATCATATTTGAGTAAAAGGTAATGGGGTTTTTTACAATGCAGTCAAGTAGCCACAATCTGTGAAAATTTTTTTTACAAAAAACTTTGTTTTCCTCTCAATCAGGTTGGAAAAAGTTTCTTCCTTCTTGCATGGTCTATTAAATTAACATGTAAAAAAATCATGTGCTTTATATATGTCAATTTAATAGAGTGAATCGGAGAAAATTTATCCAACCAGTTTAGAAAAAAACTTTGTCGTTTCAAAAATTAAGGTTCCATAATTCCATTGGCACTATTTTTTTCGTTCTCTACCCCTCAATGCCATCATCTAGCTATCAGATCGACTTGATCTCTCCACTGCTATCACTATAGGTATCAGGAGAAGCTGCACTGGCACTGGCACTGGCACTGGCACTGGCACTGGCATTGTCCTGCTGATGAGCAGACTCTGAGTTCTTGTTGTTTACAGATAAAAATTCGAGAGCTGTTACAACATCACTAATCAAAGGCCGAGTATCAGCTTCCTCTTGGAGACACATGGCTGCAACTGCCAGAGCTTGGTATAGACCCTTTACAGGATACTGCTCTTCAAGAAACGGGTCGGCCATTAAGGTAAACTTCCTTCTGTCTCTAAATAGTGGTTGTGCCTGCAAAAGAAGATCTTAATCAACTTTAAGCCTTCAAGTTTTGGTTCCACCACACTCAAACTGATTTTATCTTGGATTACTCCAATGGGTTGGTAAGTCGCCAGCGAAAGCTCGAAATTTACTCGAATTGTATAGAGAGGGTGCTTTACACAGTGTGCTAAGGATATAGTCAGGGTGAAGCTCCGGATATCCGGTTATCAAGAAAGAAAAAAAAAACTGTTATCTTGGGTATTAGTATTCAGGAAGAATATTTGTATTTGTAGTAAAAAATGTTATGTATCTTTTATGTCAAAAGAATGCAAGGAAATTTGTTGACTGTTGAAGTCTTATATATATGATGGAGAAAACTGATTTCTTGGAAAGTAGAAGCTAAACTTGACATACCCAAGAAACTAGATTCTGCTCTTCTGTTGGTCTTGTGTTGTCAATGACTCTTTTCCCTGTGATTATCTCCAAAAACACTACTCCAAAGCTGTACACATCGGACTTTGTTGTCAACTGGCCAGTGAGTGCATACTCGGGTGCACAGTAGCCATAGGTTCCCATCACCCTGGTGGAGACATGGGATTTATCCCCAGTTGGACCAAGCTTTGCAAGGCCGAAATCAGAGAGCTTTGGATTGAAGTTCTCGTCTAACAGTATGTTTGATGCTTTGAAATCACGATATATCACTGGCGGATCGGCTGTCTCATGCAAGTATTCAAGCCCTCTTGCTGCACCTTCAGCAATTTTCATTCTAGTACCCCAATCCAAGGGCTTTCTGTTTGGAGGCAACTCTGAAAAAGAAGAATTCTGTGTGTCAGAAAATAGTGTTTGTGCAGAAAATATAAAAGTAAATGCTTCTAAGGTGCGTTAAAGAGTCGCTTTCTTTAAGAAATTATTTGCCCCCACTAATTCTCATCAATTGGTATGCACTGGCAAACACTTCTTTAGGATATAATGGAGCACAAAAATCCTTTGAATTCCTTTAGAAATTATTTTCCACCATCAACTCAGATCAATTGGTATGCACTGGAGTTACGGCAAAGACTTCTCCAAGATACAATAGAGCCCGTAAATCTTCTGAAGTATGGTTGCGTTTTGCATAAAACGAAACCAAACCAGAACATCCTCGAAGTTTTTATTCTAGCAAGAAAAAAGAGACGAATTTTAAAGCTTTAGAAGATTTTGAGAGAGAGAGAGAAATTTGTGTCTTAAACTGGTATGCAGTGGACTATATGCAATGTCAATTTAACAGTTTCAATGCCCGTTTTAGTTGTCAAGCAACAATGATGATAGGGAAACCTCAATAGAAACCTCTGGTCTAGCTATTGTACACATGATTTGTCTCACTTACAAGAAAAAACAAAGGCACACAAAAAAGTTTTGACAGATGCAGCATTTGAAACATAGCATTCAGATGCCAAATTGAAAATGTTGAAATAAAAATAAATTTTCTCTCTTGGATTTAGTTTGGTTGACTTAAGAACATCTAAAGTGATCATCATCATATCAGCTTAAGTTTTTGGATAATTCACCCAGATTCTCTTTACAAGCCCTTAACCTGATGCAATGCTGCCAATAAATGATGCAAAATAAGCCATTTAAGGGGAGTACCAAGAAGGTGATCCTCCAAGGAACCATGGGCCATGTACTCATATACTAAAATCCTCTGATCCCCATCAGCACAGTATCCAACCAGATTGACAAGATTAGGGTGGTGAAGAAGACTCAACATCAAAACTTCTACAAGAAATTCTCTGTTTCCTTGGAATCCATTCCTGTCAAGTTGCTTCACTGCAACAACCTGGGTGAGATGGAAAACACAGAAGTTAATAAATTTCCTACGTCTTTTTCTTTGTACATGAATGAACTAAATATAGGCTATAATTGTGCCTGATTTGTGCTTGCAATGTGCCCCTTGTACACCCTCCCGAAGCCTCCTTCACCTAGTAGATTTTCAGAACGGAAGTTTTGAGTTGCAACACACAGCTCCCTGAAAGTGAAAATCTTAGCCGTGATATTTCCCTTTCCAAGCTTTTTAATCTCTTCTGATATGTAGTGTCGCCTGCTGCTATCTGCAAGATATATAGAACATGCTGAAGCTGACATAGGAAAAGGAAAAAAGCTACTACACCTTCATGACAACCTAGGAGACCATGATATGAAAAAGGAACAAGGTGCTCAACATTATTAAACTAATGGAATACAGTAGAAGGCAATGTTTTTAGCAACCATGCCATAAAGTGATAAAGAAGAAATCAACAAAACAAAATTCAAAAAATAAAAAGACCCTCAGATTTTCAAAATTAAACGTAGATTTAGATTGGAAAATATTAGTGATAATGTTTAACATATATTCTGCATCTTTAAGGTTTAGTACTAATCCTGATTCAAATGAGTAAACTTGTGGAGATTTGAAGGAAGCCAATGATGCCCATTGTTGTTAAAATATCAATTAATTGATTAAACTTTTAGAATAAGTGATAATTTAACAATTGTAATGACAACTAACATGTGAAATTTATGAGAGATGGATTGAGAAAACGGTCAAATCTAGGACAGGGAAAGCGAAATACAGATCTTTGAACATGAATGTTGTTCATATTAGTTGCTACTAATTTACAACACAAACACTTGGATTATTGTACCTATACAAAATGATAGCCTTATGTCTCACAACATGATTGGGAGGCAAATAATATTTGGAAGAACAGGAAAACAAAGACAATGACTGCATCCTTAATCAATTGAGGAAGATTAACATTGAGACTAAACAAATTTACCTGATTTGAAGGAGAGCTTAGCGAATGAGGCTAACGTTTTTGTGTCATGGTATTCCTTAATACTTTTTTTCAAAGACCTTCTGTTGATTTTCTCTTCTGACATGCAACATCTGAAGCAGTTCATCTTCCTCTCCCTCTACAACTTCAATCACACCACATCCACATTCAAAAGATCATCAAAATCTCACATTGTATCTCCGGAAAACTTTATTCGTCATGCCGATATGCTCGATAAACTTCGATCACCAGAAGAAATAGTTTGAAATGGAGAAATCAATCCATCAACTGCCTAGGCAGGCCATGGAAAAACCAGATCTTTGTTCTGGTCTCTCAAGAAGAAAAAGAACATTTTTCCCACATTGTTTGTTTTGGTTAATCTTCTTCCAAATCCATCGAGTCCCAACAGGCAAATGACTAAGTCAAATTTGCTATATTCAGAAAAAAAAAACAGACAGGCATCGTGTCTTTGTTTAACTGCCTCTGTCATTGTCAAAAATCCGTTGAGGCCAAAAGGGTCTTCATTCTGTGCTTCCCTCCCATTTATAGTAATTTATGGTTTCCTTTAAAGGATGAACACGACCCGGACCCACCATAATAGAGGTCTCACAATGTCAACTATAACAACTAAGACCTGCTTGGTGGTACACATTACTCTTCGAAGTACTCCAAAATAACACTTTTTTCTTCTCTCTTCTGCTTTTCTTTTTTTCCTTTTTATTTTTAAATATTATTTATAATATATATATATATATACTAGTTAGGACGCACGTGCAAGGCACATGCTTGATTCCTAGTATGTGATGTTTAATACTAACAAGTCTATAGCATATGCAAAAAGTATTTACAACATAAAATTAATAAGTCAATCCTTATACAAATACATTCCAATTCTTAATAATTCCATAGCATATCAATATCTCATTACAAAAGTGAATGGATAAGATATATATTAAAGCATAGAAAAGAAAATAAAACCATACTGAGAAAAGAAATAAAACACTATTAAATATTTATACAAATTATAAAAACATAAAACAAAAAAAGAATTAAAGTAAACAACAAAAAAATTAAAATTGCTTTAGATGGTGGGAGAGGAGGTGACAATTCTCTCAGCATTATTATTTCACCGTGCCCTCATTCTTCAATTTTGTTTAAAAAAGTAACATTTAGCAAATATCTATACATTTCACTTCCCTATCATCAAGAGTATAAATAAACACTAAAAAAAAAAGAAATTAACTTCTTTTTATGAATCCTTATAACAATAAAGGAGAACCGCACCAAATCAAAAAAACTGGAATTACTGAAAAGCAAACTATAAAAAATAAAAAAATAAAAAACTACAAAAAATATAATCAAGAACCCTTCAAACANATTGTTGTGCTGCTTGGTGCATTAGCACTTACAAAATCGGTATAAAGGGCAAAATCGTAATTTCCTTTCAAACAAAATTGTTGGGCTGTTGTATAAGGATAAGGATAAGGATAACGATAAGGAAGAAGGAAGAAGAAAGAAATCGGTATAAAGGGCAACATTGTTATTTCCTTTCAAACAAAATTGTTGTGCTGCTTGATGCATTGGCACCTACAAAATCAGTAAAAGGGCAAAATTGCAATTTCCTTTCAAACAAAATTGTTGTGCTGCTTGGTTCATTGGCACTTTTTAAGTATAAAGATTGTTTTGCATAGGCCAACAGGGTAATATCTTCTCAAACAATTGTTGTGCATAGGAGTGTTGTGCTGCTTGGTTCTCAAATGAAAGTGTGGTGCATAGGGTCAAAACAGTCTCAAAGAAAAAGTGTTGTGATGCTTGCTTGCTTATTGGCACTTTTTAAGTATAAAGATATATATATATATATATATATATATATTGTTCCTAAAATTAGGCTTGGCTCCTCATTAGTTCATTGGCCCTCCTAATGAGAAATTATTTTCCTTCCCATTTCTTAATTACAAGGTTGAGAAGTTGTTTTTGTTTGTGTGTGTTTTTTTTTCTAATGTGTATTCAGCAGCAAGAGACGGCCTAAAACAAAGAAAAGGGGGAGGGTGGTGAACAAATGCTACTCATATTCACCCAAAACTTAAAATGTCTCTAGGAGATCCAACAAGATAATTTTGCCTTCCAACTGCTGAAATTACAAGAGCAGTGGGAACAATTTATTTTATTTTTTTATAATGTCACCTCCAAAAGGATAAAAAAAAAACACCTAATCTTAAAAAATCAAGTTGTGGAGGCGATTATTTTATATATTAAGGCGAGAAGAACGCAACTAAATTTGAAGGTGTAATAATAAACCAATTTGTTATGTAAAGGCCTTTTAAAGCGATTTATGTTTTAATGCGACTTAATAGTTGAAATAACCATAATATGAAGGGTCAGATATATATATATTTTTAATGCAAGGTTTTTTTTTTTTTTTTCCCTATTTTTGTTGGGGACGAAGTTTTCTTTTGGAGGAATAGTTTCTTGAACCAAATTTATTAAACGAACTTTTATCCTTAAACTTACATCCATTTAGTGATAATGAAAAATGCATATAAGAATCATATATATGCTCTAAGGACATATGATCTTTCTTTATCATTTAAAAAAAAAAAATTAAAAAAAAAACACGAGTTTTTGGATAATGAAAACATAATGCTTTGAAAAGTTTTTTTTTTGGTTTGAAAAACACTAACATTTTAAGCTACTTACCAGAAGAGTTTTTGGATAGTGATAGTTACTGCTGAAATCTATTAAGCACTACATCAAGTAAACTATATGGACAGAGGAAGCCACTAACTATGCAACAAATTGCACAAAATATGCATCCTATGTGACTACACAAACATCAGTGTCCAATGCAACAAACTGCACAAAATATGCATCATCTTAAACATCACCAGAGGCTTCAACTTAATGTGACAGGTTGAGCTAGAAGTATAAGCACCAAAAACCAAGTTCTTTGACTTCATCCTATGCCTTGAAATGAAGCAAAGCAATTATTCTGATGCTATGGGACAGACCAGCCTTCTTTGTGAGGCTATTTCTCAGACCTGCGGCTAAATCTTGCTCTTTTTAGCTCAGCAACCACTCTCTCTAGCTTACTAATCCGAGTTTCAAGTTCCAGTCCTGGTATTTCAAGTGTATCGCTACTACATTCTCCTTCATTACCATTGATGCTCACCATGTTGTAAACAAGATTTCCTGCTTGCCTCTCACATGTACTTCTGATGGCTCTCTCTAACCCTCCTACTTCAGCTTCACCTCTATTTTTTGTCGTTGACTCCATCTTTCTGACAGCTCCATCTTTCTCAACTGAAGCTGAAAAACTTTGTGATTGCCCCAAAAAATGGCCATAAGATCTCATTCCTTCTGCTGATTTAACTTCATTGACAGAGTTCTTTACTTCGTTACATTTGGGAGGAAAACCCGGTGGAACATCAGCATCAGTGCCTCCCTTCTTTCCCATTGAAGCCTGAAATACCTGTTCTGGTATTGTTTCATCTTCCACATCCGTTGGTTTATCAACATTGTTACATTTCGGAGGAAAACTAGGTGGAACATCGCTATCATTACCTTTTGCAGCCTGCAATGCCTGATCCACTTCCTTCATGCTTCTTTCCCTTATCGATTGCTTCCACCACTCCAAGTAACGAGTGGAAACATCACCCTTGGAAATCCTGGATGGAACATATAATTTCACGTCACTTATAAGCTTAATGTAATTGCTCCAGGCAGTTTCAGGACTCTTATTGCATCGAGCAACATAGCCCTGAAGATCTTGATCCATTCCAAATTGCATTGCAACACGATGTGGGAAGTACTGTTCTATAGACTCAAGTCCAACAAGCTCGGAGACCCTCAAGAACCGAGCAAATGACTCAATTTCTTCATCCAAATTAGGATCAACCGGCACCCACATTCCCTTTTCTCCATATAATTTTGGAAATGCCCGGTTATATGTATATGAAGCATAAGGGCGCCAAAGAAAACCATTTCCAGCCGAGTCCAGAACCAACCTCACATTATCAATTTTCACACTTTTAACTTTATTCCATCGAGCAAATGCTGGTTCACCGCATATGACCAAATTTCGCTTTGGCTGCAATGATGGAAACCTCTCCCATGCCCAAAGCTGAACTAACTGAAGCGGTGACCGTAGAACTTCTTCAAAGACTCTGTTTTTATCCTTGCCAGGGCAAAACTTGTTCAGAGCAACGATGGTCTTTTTCAACGAGCTCAAATCCCTGTAAATGCTAGCAAGAACTGCAGGAGCAAGCGCGATTCGGGTCCCTTTAGCGAGATGAATGGCAACAGGGAAAACTTGCTGCCTGATAGTTCTAGAATTAGGGAGGACAAACATTGACAACCAAAAAACAAGAAATGCTTCATGCTCGATCTCGCTTCCACTATTCATGAACTCCTTTATCCAAAAATGTGGGCAGGCCTTACGAGCTTTACTCCTATTAGCTTCAGCTCGTGCTTGATATAGTTTCCGTTCTATTTCCTTCAACTCTTGAGTTTCGACAGGCCTATACACAGGCTCTCCCAAAACAGAGAGACCTCCCAAAACCATTGTATCCTCCAATGTGAGTGTTGCTTCACCCCAAGGAAAAATGCATGTATTGGTCTCAGAGCACCACCTCTCAGCAATGCCAATAACCATGTCATGGTTTCTTTGGATTACGTACTTAGAATTCATGATAGCTTCAAAGATACCGACTTTCTTCCACAAAGATTGATAATTGGGTTGCAAGCAACCGACCCAATTTTCCCAATCTCTAGGCGGGGTTTGCCAGCCGCTGTAGGTGACCTTCAAAGGCCATTCGGATGGCTCAAAAGTGGGTGGCAGGGAAGTGGGCGAGAGTGAAGGAAGCTCAAAGGTTGGTTCTTTTATGGAGGTCAAAGAGGGTTGGAGAAAATGGGCTTGTCTGAGAGTCGGTTTATTGTCACCCGTGGGTGAAAGTGAAACCATGAATTCCTCTCTCAAGTCAACGATGTTGTTATTGTCTGATGGTTCCGTCATTGTCGGAGGTCAAAAAGTTTGGAACTTGGGACTCGGTTTTGGATTACAAAGGGTTGTTGTGATTCGTCTTCCTCTTTGCCTTACTCTCTGTTTGTTTCCCGGGAAAATGAATTTGTGGGGGTTGCAGTTTTCAGGAATGGCAAATGCTTCGACTCTCTTTCCCCATGCGTGTTCACAAAGCCATTGCTTCAGGGGGCGGCGCTTTCTTCACAAAAAACCCACTTTCATCGCTCGAGCTCTGAGCTAATTAAATGGTGCTTCAAAACGGCAGTGAGAGAATACATAACGCTTCGACTCTCTTTCCCCATGCGTGTTCACAAAGCCATTGCTTCAGGGGGCGGCGCTTTCGTCACAAAAAACCCACTTTCATCTCTCGAGCTCTGAGCTAATTAAATGGTGCTTCAAAACGGCAGTGAGAGAATACATAACGTCATAGTCATATTTTTTCAATGCCGAAAAGATTATTGGTAATTGTCATCTTCTGCGTAGTGTTTGTAGACATTCACTCGCACAAAAAATGAAAAAAAGAAAAGAAAAGAAAGAGTGATGAACCATCAACTTTGTGGAGTTGAGGATGGTGAGAGAGGGATCAGAAAATGAAATGGGTAGTTTCTTTTTCACCTTTGGAGCCACTAGCCAGTGTCAATGTACGTTGGTTTGGGCAAATTTAGGGAAGTTTCAGTGCGTGAATGCAGGATGCCTAGCGTTACCTTTATAAGAAAAATTAAACTTATTTTCTTGTGCTGAATATTCTTGTGGCTTAATTTTCTTTCCTCTGAAAAATTCTTATATGTGGCTTTCACTTGTGTCTCAGCTTAGTGGAGGAGGGATTCATCAGCAGCTCTATTTAACCAGCTCAAGGTTTTTATTAATTAACTTTTTTGATTGACTATCTTGTAAAATATATGCATTGGATTGTGTACATGTAAAATGAAAACCCTTATGCTTTATTAGAGTATATCGATCTTAACAGGCCAGCGGAACCATTTTCTTGTTGGCGGGTCCCAATGTGATTGAATCTGACGAGCATGTTCTACGGATGGCCAAGCACATAAAGACTTTTGCGTCAAAGTACGCCCCTTTTTTTGTGATATATGCCTTTGTCTTCATAAGAAAAATAAGTGTAATAATGAAATGGGCATAGTTTTGTTTTGAAGTTGGTTGAGGAAAATTCTTCGTTGTATGCAGTTAAAAGTGTCATCTCTTTTTCCAAAAGTTGTTTTACTTGTGACTTATATCTGTACTTTGTGCACTGCGCATGAAACATTCTTATGAAGTATATTACTCGTTATAGAATGAAGTTTTATTTAAAAGAACACCCCAAAATTTATACCCATGATACACCCACCCGCATACTTCCAAAATGGATAACTTCAAATTTCCTTTTTTTTTTTTTGCTTCTGTTAGTAGTTTTCTACAATATGCAAAAGAGTAGTTTTTATTCTTTGGTAGTTGTATCCAACAAACACAGCTAAAGAAATTCAATTTAATTGTTAAGTAAGCTCATAGAGTTCTATAATGACAGAGAGTTTATTTCCAAATCTTGTAGAGTTGGGTTGCCTCTGGTTTTCAAGTCAAGTTTTGATAAAGCTAACCGAACATCCACAAAATCATTTCGAGGTCCTGGCATGATTGAAGGCTTAAAGGTTTGTGATGTTATTATTTTGTTCTCATGCATTGATGTTTTTGAGGTTTTGAATCTTGATAATGCAGGATGTCTCATACATAATGGAGGGGAATATATTTAAAAAAAAAAAAAAATTGGAACAAAGTTTGAAATTTTCAATGCTATACTGTGAACTACACACACACGCACAAAAAAAAGTTAAAAAAGTTTATATGGTAACTGAGAGAAGAGTTCATTGAGAACTAGGGAAATACATGTGGTTAACAAAAGCTGGTTCTGCTGTTTGAAGAAGTTTTCTGGGGAGCAGTTGATAATTTTTCATGCATCTTCTGAGATATGGAGAAGGTTTTAGAACAAAATCTTTCTAAACAAAGGAAGAGCTATTATGAATAGTAATTAAGACCACTATACGTGCAATGCATGCCATTCGTAGCTTGCATATAGCACTGGATCATAGTAGAGTAATAAAGACATCAAAACCACAGAATCATCAGAATAAATTTATTATCCTCTTGCACCATGTAGTGTTGTCAGCTTTAGATTTGGAAGTTTCTTTGTTAACTGAAATGTCAGGGTACTGTATATATAAGGTTAAGGTACAAATTGCTCAAATAAGCATTTTCAGTAACATACTCCTTAGATATCTATGAACTTTGGATATGAAACTAAAAGATTTGAGGAAAGAAACAATGAAAGATGCCAATTTTCAGTATCATTAGACGTTGAGACTCTGCTTTGAGTTTTAACAGGTACCATATGCATCTTATAGTTTATCTATTATTATTTGCTGATTTGTGGACTCTTGTGAAAATTGTTTACAATCAAAGGTGGCATACTCAAGAACCATGGGTACTTATCTAGAACTGTAATTTTCTTGCAATACATGGATTAAGTAATTTGAAAAATTAATATTGAAAATCCAATAAAGTTCCAAGAATTTTAAAATCTTTCTTATTTCTCCACTTTATTTGCAGATACTAATAGATGAATACTAACATAATGTGGAGCTTATTTATTGGTATCCATAGCATTTTTCTTTATTAATTGTTTTGATCCTCTCTAATGAATAAACTCCACATCATGTTAGTTCCCATATGTTAGTAAAAGAGTTAGTACCCCTAGCATTTCTCTTGTTTTATTTCTACCTAGATATGTCTTTTCATATGCCTGCAGCAATACTTGTTGGCTGGGTGCACTCCTATCCTATGGAACCAATGTTGAATCATTTATTGGTATAACATCCAAATTTATATTGATTATTTACTGCTTTCATCCTTCAAGATGATGTGTTCATATGTATTTCATTATATGAATCCTTTGCAAGCAAATGAGAATATCCATTTTTTCACTGTTTAGGGAAGATCCGAGTAAACTACATTTTGCTTTGATATAAATACATTCACTAAATAAATTGTGTTTCTCATGAGAATTTCTTCATGTATACTATATGACTATAAGTTGACGCACTTAACTGTGAAAAACAAAGAAAAGGAAGAACCATGGCCAATTTCATGATGTACTTTTAATACTAAGAAATCTTGATTTTGGACTTGAGCAATAGACACAATTATTTTCAGCTAAAATGGATCTATTGTAATCAGACCTATCATTCTCGTACTGAACTCTTACATTCTTGTATGTTTCAATCATTCTATTTCTCTATGGTTTTCCAGTAACTCTTCTTTTCTTTTTCGTTGTGGATGTAGGATAGATTAGGGGAAATCTGTCCACATATGGGATTTAGGGTAGGCAGAGTTATGAATTTTTGGTTTTTTTACAGTGAGGAATAGGCTTTACAGTTTGTAGTTTGAATTTTGGTTTGGTAAAGATATGGGCTAGAGGGCAAAGAGGGGCTGAGATAATGAATGGTTGGTTGCAGGAATTTACTGCAGCAGGTGTTTCGAGGGTATGGGGTTGGATTTGAAGGATTATTTGGTGACAAAAGGTTATGGAAAACATGGAGGTTTTAGGACTTCAATTGAATAAGGGAAAAGGGCCTGGTTTGTACTTTTAAAGACGGAAGAAAAGAGAGAATTTTCTAGCTGTTCAGGGGCTGTAAAAACAGTGACATGAACAATAAGAACATGCCTAAGAAGAAGAAGGAGAGAGAGTGAGAGAGAGAGAGGGAAGAACACACTAAGAACAACATGCGTCAATAGTTAAACATTCAGTAATACGTTTATTGAAACTTTGAATACATTGAATTTTATAAATAGAACATTGGATGCTAATTCCTCTGATAGGATTAGGTAAACAACTCTTGATAAAACCAATAAAAGACTCCTAGTGCTTTGAAAAGTTCTATAATAATCTATACAACACATTTAAGAAATATTAAGAAATCAAATTATGAGATTCCAGATCTGGCTCTATACATAAGAAAGCACCTACTCAACTAATGACTTTTCTAAAACTATTTTAACCCTATATCACTTATAATGTAAGTTTAGAAACCATGTAAGTCTTGCTTTATTCGAATGTTGCTTGTTAGCTCCACATATTGAAAGCTCTGAGTTTCCAAAACTGAGAATTACACTGAAGTCAGTAACTTAATCCTTATTCCATGGCTGTATGAGTTGTCAATACCATTTTTCAGAATGAAGTGCTGCTACCAGTATAAATAACATGGAAAGTTTGGAACTGGTACTGTTCAAAATGTCAAAAACACATTTGAATAATGCTTTTATCTTTTCTTTTGCCAGTTCGAACCAGTTGGCAGAGTTGCAGATATTATTCAGATTCCAGCGTTCTTATGCCGGCAGGTTAACATTTTTTTCTGCTGAAATTTCAGAATCCACATGATAAGTAAAATTTCATGTTTAATGAAATTTTATAAAATACATCGACCAATTTCATTTATCTCACTTGTGACCTCTTCTTATCCAAAAAAGTATATAAATCATTTCTCATTGTCACATCTTACAATGACAGACAGATCTTCTAGTTGCAGCGGCCAAGACTGGAAAAATTGTTAATATCAAGAAAGGCCAGTTCTGTGCTCCTTCCGTGAGTACTTTTATGAACCTGACAAATTGGAATCTATGTTTACGTACTCCAAATTAAAGCCTTTATGCTTCTATATTGTACTTTTCTTCTAATTGTATATTTGCTCATATTTTTCAGGTCATAGTAAATTCTGCTGAGAAGGTTAGATTGGCTGGAAATCCAAATGTGATGGTTTGTGAGAGAAAAACCATGTTTGGTTATTGTAAGTTTCTGGATTTGGTTTCAACTGCTTTATGTCACATTATTCTGAACTTTTTTTTTTTTTTGGTGGTAATTTTGAAATTATTTATCTTCTTAAGTTTGTGATTTGGAGTCTCTAGTTCCTCCAAATTCTTTATTGTCTTGAACTTGAAAAGCCCTTTGGATTGATATAACATGTGATGCAACAGATGGTTGATGACTGTAGCAGAGCTGCTACTGTTAGTTCAAAGTTTTAGGCTTTTACCAATGTGCTTGTGCTCGTCACACTCTCTATGCAATAAATGTTTATCTGGAAGCTAATATAAATTTTTTATGAGTCCTTTGTTTTCCTTAAAAATTTAATAATTTGGCTTGGCTTCTGAATTTTCTCAGGTTTGAATGGTGCTTCAAACATATTTGGATAATGGATTCAAGTCAAATCAGCATTACTGATATTTCCATGTGATGTCACACACTCATTACAACAGCCTGCTGGGTAAAAGGTGTGGTTAATCTTGTGTTGTAGAGCTGCTTCTATGTGAATTGTGTGATTTTAGCCAGTTCTTTACTTTTTGAAAAGAATTTAAGCTAAGGAAGATGAATCTGTTATTCATGCTTAAAGAGAGGTCAAGGATATCACCCTTTTAACTATATGCGTATGGTTGGCAATTTCGTGTGGAAATGTTTTAGTGCTATCTACAAATTACTGCAGGATGCTCATTTCCTAAATTTACTTTTGATTTTGGCTTTTCTCATACGATGGTTTAAAATTCTGCTTTCTCATATAGCTGGATGGTGGAGGTGTTGCTAGTGGAGGTCTTCGTGAATTGATACCATGCATTGCAAGGACAGCAGTTGCTGTTGGAGTGGATGGGCTTTTCATGGAGGTACAGGGAATCTGCTAAGCTGATCATTTGTGATCTGAGTTGGTGTGAAACTAGAATGTTTAGGGTTAATAATCAAGTTACAAGCAGTACCTCCTTCACCTCTTACCAATGTTCCTTCAAGTATGCTAGGAGGGAGGAACTGTCTTCAGTAAATATTCTCTGATGTCCAATGAGGCAATATTATGAATTATAATTGGACTTAGAATTTTAAGAGTATGATACTCTCATTATTATTACTTTTGTTTTCTTTTTTAGTTTGTGTATCATTAGGTTTCTAAGAGCCTCTTTGGGTGTGTAGGTGCACGATGATCCTTTGAATGCACCAAGTGATGGCCCAACTCAATGGTTGAGTTTTATATATTCTGTTTGCTGAGATTCATGGAACTTTTCTCTGAGAATTCACTCCCTTTTGAGGTTGCTTCCACATGTAGAGATTTTTTTTTATTTTTTTATTTGTTTTTGTTTTCCAGAAGAGTTACTGGAGCTGTAAACACTTTAATTTTTTGCTTATTTATGTAAATAGCCTTTGCGTCATTTGGAGGAACTGCTGGAAGAGCTTGTGGCAATTGCTGTAAATCCGTTGCCATATACTTAATATGACTGATAATTCTTGTGTTTTAATGACTAAGAACTCTTTTCTTTAGCAATACATGTACATGGGAAGCGTGAGATATAAGTTATATGTCGTGTGCATTTGGTTGCTGAATTCTTGGTACTGCTACAGTTTTCATCGTGATATTCCACTGATTGGCCAAATGTACTTTCAGCTCCCCGTTTAACTTCTCTCCTCCTACTATTATCGCCATCATCCATTCATGGTTCTCTCTGCTGGACATGTATCTTGAGCCTTGAATATCTATATTGTATTGCTAACTACTATCCTAACTGGTTGTTTATAAAACAGAAGATGATTTCGTCGAAGGAAGCTTTTTATTGTTCCTTCTTTCCTTCGTTCTCCAATATTTCGAATGGCCCTTTTTTCTCTCTGAACCAAAAGTTTCCTGATTTTCCAAGGCGTTTCTTGGTTTGATTTACACACCAAAAGTTCCCTATTTTTAATAGAATTAATCAGTAAATTAAGGCCTATAGATAAGTTCCAAGACAGACAACAAATTTACAAGAAAGTATGCTATGAAAACATGTGTAATTGCCGTGTCTATTTTCTTGCTTGTTAGCAAACTAAACATGAGATATCAGTAAAGGATATCCCAAAAGCTGCATGCTATATATTTTAAATATGTTGTGGGAATCTTAGATCAAGTTTAATTCTGTGGAGAATACGGACAATAGGGTTCCTTCTTTTTGTCTTCCCCTTTCTTTCCTAGATAATGCACAATTCTGAAAAGATATGGTTCATTTTCCATGGAAATGTCTGCATCAAATGAAGTCATCCTTACATTTTACTAAATCATACCAAGAAGATATTGCTGAATGGTTACACTCGGCCGGCAGAGTGTTTTGACTTGTGGTTATAGATCCACATCTTTAGTATGTTTGGTTAGGTTCCAAGAAGCTATAATCTCAAGCCCTTGCAAAACTAACAAAAGAAAGAAAAAGACAACTATGTTTGGTTAGGTTTCAATAAACTCATTTAGCAGTACTCTTTCTCAAAATAAGCATTATTTATTAGTATTATTTCTTTGAGTACACAACACTGAGTATTTGTTTTAAATTTGGTTCATGATCACCCTGAGAAAGGGAAATAAAAAACAAAACTTGTCTTCATGGTTTTGGCATCTAAGATTCATCAGACCAACCAGCCGACAAATGTGTTGGACATTACAATGAAGAGGACTTTTTCATCTGATCATTCAAAGACGCTGCATTTTCTGACATGTTGATCCACCATTAGCTTCCATCCTTGTATTTGTAACGAGGACACTTTTTCCTATTGTTAAACATTAAGACGACATCCTCCAAACAACCAGATAAGCATCAAGCTGAAGTTGAAGAGAAGGATAAAGATAAAGTTGAACAACAATCTGCAAAAGCCAAGGAGGAAGATAACAATAACCAACCACCAGTTCAAAGAAGAGATAAAGAAGTTGGTGTGATAAGATAAATTGTAATCAACTTTGTAATTCTCTTGTTAACTGTCGTAGTAATCTCAATGTACAGAGCATTATAATACAAACAATTTCCCACAACAGAGAGAGTGGAACATTTCAGCCATTACAGTTCTTAAATCTATTATTAAATGAGTGATCACTAAAATATACTTGTCTGCTTGCATGTTTTCCCAAAGAAGAGGTTAGGCGGGTTTGGGGCTTCTTAAGAATTCTTCCTGACAGCCAAAAAGCTGACATAAAGAACAATAAATACCAAAGACAAAAGAAATCCATTTCCTTCTCTGAACTTATTTTAAAGGCATTTCACTCTCTTAAACGCATGTCTTGCATCATCAACTCTCTTTATCTCTGAAACCAATCTATTTGTCTATTCAATGAGGTATGTGGTTTGATATTTTGTTGGGGCAATTTTTTTTTTTGTTAATAACAAATCCTCATCCGGGTCCGGCGGTACCAAGTATTCTGGTGAGGAACTCTCTTCCACCGGGGGGCCATTTGCATAGAACCAACCACATTGTGGTAGGAAAGAGGGAAAAAAAGTGATGGGGTGTCAATATCAAAAGAAAAGGAAAAAGGGTACCTTGACAATTGATATTATTAAGAAACTATTTGCCATATAACTAGAAAAACATTGCACATTCACCAGCAGCATGTAGTGCATGTCAATACATGCACATAAAAGTTGAAGTGCTCCATTGAACCTGCAATCAGATAACAGAGCTTAGGAGCTCTAAACCTGCAGACTGTCCTACCAAAATTTCTCACTTTTATAAATCATTCATAAGGAGAATTGACACTACTTGCCCAAATATTTAGATTTTCAATAGCTTTTAACAATACTCATTGATATCAGGCAAGACTGAGTTACAATTTACTTCACAAGCAACAACTTTCAGCTCTAATCAGCACCCTCTAAACCATGAACAAAATTCGGTGAAACAAAAGCATTCAGACATGAGTTGTTCTAGAAGTAATTGTCAGAGAATGATTACAATTGTTACACTGCCTGATCAGTTCCATGGGAAAGAAAACTGTTAAGACACCAACAAAATAGTTGTACTTAGAAGCATTAGCGCTTTATGTACTTCGGTTCAAGCTTTGCTTAGTGCTGCTATGGATCCTCCTTGGTGGGCTTGTTCACAACCTTGCGAACAGATCTTGCCGCTTTTAGCCCAGCAAATACTCTCTCAAGCCTACTTACCCGACCCTCAAGTTCTGATCCTGGTATCTCAGGTTTGCAATAGCTACTGCTTTCTCCATCATTGTCTTTGACATGCACGTCAGCGTTGGATGGACATCCCATTTCAATCACAGTTGCATCAGCCAGATCAGGGATTGAACCTTGACTCTGCAAAATCTTTGGCATTGGTGATACATTTTGTGAGTTAGAGCCTGAGAAAGGCTTAACATCAGTGGCCAGTTTGTTTTCAAGATTTTTTGGTGCACTCAAAGGTCCAAAGGGTGTATGTTTCTTTTCGTGGACTTTATGACATTTCAGAGGAAAACCAGGAGGAACAGAGACATGGGAATCTTCCACCAATCTTCCTCCATCATCTGCCATTGAATATGATATACTTTGTGAATTAGATCTTGAGAAAGGCTTATCAGTAGCCAGTTTGTTCTCAAGATTGAGAGGTGCACTCAGAGCTACAAAAGGTGTAGGCTCAGCTTCAAAGGGTGTAGGCTCAGCTTCTTCCTTGATGGTTTTCTTTTTGTCTAATTTATGGCATTTCGGAGGAAAACCAGGAGGAACAGAGACATGGTAATCTTCCACCTTTCCAGCATAGATTCCAGGCAATCTTCCTCCATCATCTGCCATTGAATGTGATATACGTCGTGAATTAGAACCTGAGAAATGCATATTATCAGTAGCCAGTTTGCTCTCAAGATTGTTAGTTGCACTCAAAGCTCCAAGGAGTGTTGTATGCTCAGCTTCCTTCATGGTTTTCTTTTCGTCGACTTTATGGCATGTTGGAGGAAAACCAGGAGGAACAGAGACATGGGAATCTTCCACCTTTCCACCATAGACTCGGCCAAATCTTCTTCTATTTCTAGGCCGCCTAACAAAGTGCTTGATTGCATCTTCCTGAACAACCATTGATTGCTTCCACCACTTCACGTATCGTTCGGTAACATCTGACTCAAAGAGTCTGGCTGGTAAGTATAACTGTTCATCTGCAATTGGCCTACAGTAGTTGCTCCAAGCAGCTTCAACATTCATATTGAATCGAGGAACACAACCCGGAATATCTTGGTCCATGCCAAATTGCATGGCCACTCTGTGTGGAAGGTATTGCTCTATACACTTTTGTCCAACCAGCTCGCTTACCCTCAAGCATCGTGCAAATGAAGCTACTTCTTCATCCAAATCAGGACCAATAGACACCCACTCTTCTTCATCTCTATAGAGCTTTGGAGGCAACCAGTTCTCCAAGCCTGCAGCATAAGGCCGCCACTGAAAGCCATCTCCTTCTTCAGAGTCTATGACAAATCTCACCTTGTCAATATTCAACTTCTTCACTTTATGCCACCGAGCCACTCTTGGCTCACCATCTTTGATCAAATTTGGTGTTGGCCTTAATGCTGGGAATCTCTCCCAAATCCAAAGCTGCACTAGGTCAAATGGCGCCCAAAGGTCAAGCACCAATTTGTCTCCTTTATCCTCATTTGTCACACATCTGGCCGAATCAATATTTTCTTTCAATAAGCGCAAATCCCAGTATATGCTAGCGAGGACTGCCGGCGCTAGCGCAATTCTAGTGCCCCTCGCTAGATGAAGTGCAATCGGAAAAATATTTTTTCCAACGTTACAATACAAAGATGCAGGGAAGACATACCTTGATAGCCACAGCACCAGAAACGCTTCATGCTCGAGCTCTTGGCCAGTCCCCATGAAATAGTTCATCCATGCACCATGACTTGCTACTGGAAGTTGTTTATGATCTTCTATCAAGCTATCTTTCATTTCCCACAAATCACTGGTTTCAAGGGGCTTTGAAATAGAGTCCCCCAACACAGAGTAACCCCCCAAAATCATCATATCCTCCAGCGTGATTGTTGCTTCAGCCCAAGGAAAGAGAAAGGTATTGGTCTCAGAACGCCACCTCTCAGCAACATTAACAATCAACTCATTGTGCCTTCGGATTTGGCATGTGGAACTCAATAGTGCCTCATATATACCAGCTTTCTTCCATGTGGATTGATGCTTGGAATGCAAGCTATCCACCCATTCTTTCCAGTTGTTTTGCGGGAATCGCCGACCTCTGTACTTTACTATCAAAGGCAATTTCTCGGTCTCAGGAATGATGGGTTTGGGTGGAATACGAAGAAAAGGAAGCTCAAATTCTGGTCCTTGAGCAGGGTTCACAGAGGGTTTAAGAAAGTGGGCTTTTCTTTTAATTGGGTCGCTATCACCTGTGGGTGAAATCATCAACTCCTCTCTTTCCTCGATGATGGTATCTGATATTTCGGCCATTGTTGGAATATCAAACAGCTTGAAAAGGATCACTACAGAAGATAACAAAAACGTTTTCTTTTTCCCCTTGTACTTGACACTCTGGTTGGCTCTCAAGAAAATGAGGAAAAAGCAATGACTTTAATTAAGAGAGGGAAAATGCTCTTGACCTCATAGAAGGGATCCGAGGAAGACAATGGTTAGACTTGGTGGGTATGGCCGGGTAACATTTGATGTAGTATCAGAATTTTCTCCAGTCAAAGCTTCCTTCTTTGTTTGGTTACCGAGAAAATGAAGAGATAAAAGGCATGTGAAATTGTTTTATAAGACTCACACATGCATTATATCCTTCAAAGTCTATCATCTGTTTGGTTCTCAGGAAAATGAGGGAAAACACATGGAAAAGGAAAAGAAAATGGTGTTTGAGTGAAAACAAAGGTTTCTTTTTCCAGTGTCTATATTTGGCCATGCATGGCTGCCCATCTTCACGCGGTATGTATGTACGGCATTCCACTCAGTGACTGCAGTAGATCAAGACAAATCTGCAGTGCTTAAAGCAATTGGACAAATATGCCCTCAACTCTGGTTAATTAATGGCGCGGTATCAGTCTATCAGAGCCCAAAAGAAAAAAACTTCTAAAAGAAGACCAAGGTTTTTATACATTGATGGACAAAGGGCAGGAGATTTTTCTTTAGAATATATTATTTTTAAAATGTATGTGCATAATCTTCATGTTAAATGTCACGTTTTCTCACATATTATAAGGATTATATATATATATATATAATCCTTAGAAAGCAAGAGAGGAGTTAATATCTCACGAGTCGTGAGACAGTAAAGTGGAAAGCTAGCTGTGATGCACTGATGGAAATGAAAGGAATTTTTGCTGACCATTTGGCTGAGTATACCAGATTACCAACATACTAATATTTGCTGTATTTAGTCAGTTTTGCACCTTTACAAATATTTGCTGTATCTGACCAACTAGCTGTATACCTACATGCTAATAAACCTAAATGGACTTGGAAAAATTAGTTTGAATTATTTTATTTTCCTTGAAAGAGCCATACAAACATTAAGCTCTTCCTTTTTCCTTTCATGTGTATGTTTGATGCTGACTTATAAAATCAGCATTGAGCTTATAATTAATTATTATTAAATTTTGATCACTTTATTTATAGAGTAACACTAACACAACAAAAAGTACATCGAGAATTAGGCAATGAGAGCATTATCCCAAATCTACACCAAGGGTAAAAGTAAAACTCATCCCAAGAGGGCATTTTGGCAACATGTCTTAATTACATTTCAGACAAATCAAAAGTTTATAACAAATATTTTCATCTTACACATCACAAATGGTCTTTTTCATTTGCTTGGCAGTGTACATCAGTGCAGTCTCCAAACAAATTACAATGGCTGTTGATCAATCTACCAAAATACAATCCAAATCTATCCAAGAACAAGTTTTCAGATGCAATTAGCCCACACGACAATCCCTTACAAAAGACGTTGTTGTTCAGCATGCAAGGAAGACCCTCTGCTGTTGACTCTCCAGCACCAGCCCATCTTCTGATGATGCCTACTGTGAGTACCACCATAATTTGCTATGCAGCCTTCAGCCTAAATGAGACGCCCACCTCCAATGATTAGCCTAATGTAACAAGTGTTTTCTTCTATTCGGGATTGAGTTTTTTCCAACGCAATTCTAAACAGTCTCCGGTGTTTCATAAGCTCCACATATAAGATTTCATAGAAGACTTGGACAGGGGAAGGGGAAGGGGGAAATAGCTAATATTGCAAGTAATGGCATTAAGTTCCGAAGGAATTGGCCTGGCATAAACATCCAAAAAGACAAGACTATCTTATCCAGGTACAAATTAATTGAACCACTCAAACACTAAATAAGCAATCTAAAATTTTTGTTAGTTCAAGAAAAGGACATCCAATGGTTCACTACTCAACAATCCTCCTCGTGAGAAAAGTAAATAAATTTCACATTTTTTCAAAGTAAAATGTTAACAGTATGTGTAAACAATTCATGTAACACTACAAAAAAAAAAAAAAAAATACAAAACACATCCATCAGATAGAACCACCTCCCCTTATAAGAAGGAGATGGAGAGTGTGGCTATAGGTTACGAAATACGAATCAAAATGAATTGGATTATTTGTCAAAGGAGACCAGTCCATTTCTTTTTGATTGAACACCGATTTTCATTGGGATGCTAAGTCACTCTTAGAGATATCCATATACAAAAAATAAACAGATAACCAAATGAATTTCACAAATCATTAATGAAATGAGTTCACAAGCAGGTTTACTCCTTTCTTATAAAGCATGTACAAACAAAATTATACAAACCCAAAACCAAGCACATCCCTCAGAATCTATTACTCATCAAGAGAATTCTGTCCACTACTTTTAATTTGTATATCATTCTTCATTGGGATGGATATAAATTTTGTTAACAAGAGTCCAAACATAGGCCACAAAGATGTGCATGCAAGCATACAAGCACACAAGCAAACAAGTAATACACTTCCAGATGAAATAAAAGAATGTGGTATCCTGGTGAAATTACTTGAACCACTAAGAGAGAACTAACATAGCACCTTATAATGCCAAAAAGACATCCCTCAGAATGCATTGCTCATCAAATAGAAATTCAGTCCACTACTTTTGATATTCACATAATTCATCACTGGGAAGTCTGGGATTCAAAGCTAAATTCTTGATCAGAGCTCAAATATAGAAATCAAAGGTGCACACACACAACACATTCATTGCAATTTGCACTCAGAAAACAACAATCAGAGTGCATGAAACACCTTAGAAGGCTATGCTTATTCAAACCAGCCACAAAAATACCAAAACCCCAAATCCTAAACAATGAAATGCTAGACACTTAACAAATACAGAGCAATATCAAACATTGTGTTTGGGTACTGAGAAAAAAAAGAAAAGCAAAGAAAATCAAAAGGATTCTGAAGGCTGACGGGTTAGTCTCGCAAAATAAATTTCAACTCAAAACAATTACAATAAGTGAAGAAAAAAATAATTAGCCTTCAATCGTCTGATTGATGAGGAGCTGGTTCTCTCTGAGCCTCGCAGTCGCAGGGCATTGCGATTAGGGTTTACTTTTGTTTTATATATATATAGGAGGGACGAGGAGGGAGAATTTCATTTGTAGTCCTTAAGATTTGATTTAATTGGATTTAAACCTCTGAATTCCCAAAATGTTGCTAATCTCACTCTCTGCGAGTAATTTTTACGATTTAGTTTAAAATTAAATTTTTTATTTATGAAATCGAAATGTTATGTATTTTTTTTTAATAACAATATTTATTTATTTTTGTGGCTAATAATAATATAGAAAAAAAATGCAATTTGAACTTGTCTGGATTGGGAATTCTTAAGGTGATACTTTATCTTTTTCACACTACCGACAGGTCCGACACAAGCCAGCCAAACAAGCCTAGTCGAACTGGACCGTACAGTAACCGTAGAGGAGCCGGACCCAGTAAACAGACCGAACGGCAAAGCCTGCATATAAATTTGTTGAAGGTAGAGTGTGTTTTTGAAGCATTCGAACGTGTCGGAAGCCCAAGAAAAAAAACCATGGAAGCTCAGAAGAACCTGGTGATGGGTCTCTTTATGTTCATAGTGCTCGTATCTGAGTTTGGTGTGAGAGCTTGGACTGGTGAAATCCATGGTAGAGTTGTCTGTGATGTCTGTGGTGATTCCTCCATTGGACCTGAGGACCATGTACTTGAAGGTAACCCTCTCTCTCTGTTAACTATGATCTTATATTCCTTGGTCCGATTTTTGTGCTGGGTTTTGTTTTTGGGTCTTGACTTTTTCATGGGTTGGTGATTATGATGTGGGTTATGATAAAAGTTTGTTCCTTTTGGGAAATTGGCGTTTGCTGATAAGGTTATTAGCTTGTCTAACCTTGAAATTAGGTTAAATTGATCTAGATGGTGCGTGGACTTTAAAAGAGTTGCTCTGATTTTGAAGATTATGGTTTTGTTTTTTGCTATGTTCTGATTTATTCTTTTCATGCATGTTATGCTTATCTGTAATGGTTGTGATTTGAATGGTATAATCAAACGAGTGATAGTTCTTTTCCTTTCATATATAGAGGTACAAATTTAGAGTGTTTGTTTTCTATTTTTGTCATTAATAACATTTTTTTTTTCTTTTTCTGATCAACATGGAAATTCAAGACATCCCCTCAATTTGTAAATATTATACTTGAATTCATGTTGTTTTACTAATTCCTCTACCATAATTTTTATTCATAAACTATAGAATTGAGCAGATGTTGGCCAATTTAATGTTGTTTTACTGGTGAAATCTTGGTTGCTTCTCATGTCAAAATCGCTCTGTTGGAATTATTTCGTGTGGAAAAGAATGCATAATCCTCGTGGTGAATGTCAGACATGTATCATTTTGTGTTACCTAGTATCTAATAGAATGTCAGATCACATTTTATGTTCTAGTGCTGCTATAATATGTTCTGATTGCAGTTTCATTCTAGTTTCTTCCATTTGAGTGATTACATGTATATGAAGCTTTATTAATTCTATGAGTCATAAACTGAGTATTCTTACCTACTTTAGATGAATTTGAAATATGGCAGTAAAAAGCTTCAAGCTACCTTTATGTAATTGTTGATCCCTGGTTATTGAGTTTCAATGTGTGTAATAGTCATCATGCAAGCTATAGATGTTCTTGGTTCTTTTTATGCCGAATTGATGATTTCAAGGTGCAGAGGAACAATACCCACATCATTCATAATTTAAAGTTTAAAATTTGAACATTATAATAACTTTTCTGGTTGTGGCCATCAAATTGTAGCATTTTTATTGTCACCAACTTTTGAAATTTCATTGGAATAGTTGAGATTTGTATGGAAGGATAGAATGTTTTGAATATCTGAAATGGAATGAGTATGAAATATGGTAAATTTTAACAAAATAATGTGTCAAGATTCTCAATCTTGGTTGAAATTTAGTCCTCCTTATGAGCCTGGGAAGGCTGGTCAATTTGATTGGAAAAGAAGATTTTAGTGATTGGTATCACAGCTTTCGAATACCCGATTAGGATCTTAGAAACTTTTATCAACAATGATTTTAGAAAATAATGCAAATAAAGGACTTGCTTTCATGACTTGGTAGAAGTATTGAGATGCTTCACCCTCTCTCTTCCTGATGCTATTTTGCCATACTGGTAGCTGCAAAATTTCTTAGTATGTACTTTGGGAGCATTGTGCATCTTCACAAATTAGATCGTTCCAATTATTTTATACAGCTTTGAAACACATATTTTGTTGTTCCGTACCATTTTAAGCAGCATCTGGAATTTTGGGGAACATTATTATCAACTTGTCATCACTTTTCGTGATGTACTCGGTTTGGTTTAAACGCTGAGAAAACAAAATGGAAGATATCCTAAACCACTGAAGCCACTTTGAAGTTTTAATACCTTAAACTGTTATTTAGGATGTAATTTCAGAATTTGCACACAAATCAAAACTTAACCTTGTAGCTTGTGTTTATATTCCGTGGCCTGGTGGGTTGTTAAAAGGGGTGGTTATTATCATGATGCAGGTGCTGAGGTAGCTGTTCTTTGCATTACAAAATCAGGGGAAGTCTTGAATTATCAGGCATTCACCAATGCCAAGGGGATATACACAGTGGCGGAGACGATGCCGGAGAGTGACCGCTGGGATGCTTGCCTCGCACGGCCTATCAGCAGCTTCCATGAACACTGTACACATCTCGGGGATGGCAGCTCAGGAATCAAGTTCAGTTACAATCATCTTTCGGGTTATTCCCACACTGTCAAAACCTTCATCTACAGGCCTGCCAGTGTGCCAACCTACTGCATTTGAAATATCTAGGCTTGGTGTATATTTTTTGTTGAAGTGAGAAGAAAAGTAAGCAACGGATGGTGCACATTGATCATTAATATGTGATTATATAATGGCCATTCAATGTGCTTGTTTGCACCATGTCGTAGATGATGTGATTTTATTTGTATTTACTGTCATAGAAACTCAGTTTTTTGCTCAAAGCATAATACTTGAACCAGCCTAAAAATGTCAGGCTTGTAGTGTCATTATACATTTCAAAAGGGTATCTCTATCTGTCGGAATTAAACCTCTTGGAGTCTTGGTTTGGTGTGCTTCTCATGACCTTGTCTTGCTGTTTTTGCATAATTGATCATCAATTAAGGAGATGGCTCTTAAACCCAAAATCAACTTGTTTGCAACCGGTTTGAGATCTTTTAGAATTCATAGGATATTTTATGACGAGTAATGTTAGGGACTGCCTTTTGTCCTGATGGAAATGTTTTTCCTTCGCAATGAGCAAAAGGGATCCCAAATAAGCGTAAAGGAATAAATGCGTTGCAACCAATTCTCAAGTATTGTTAGAAGTTACCATTGTGTCCCTCTAAGAAATGTATAGTTTTTAAAATTACTATTAAACTTATGATTAACTACTATTGAATTTTGATCAAATTATGATTTTAAAAGTTACTTTATTTTTTAAATATATATTGTAAGTGATTTATTCTTGAATACAAAAAATATATTGTAAGTGATTTATTCTTGAATACCTAAATAGCACATTATGTACTTACAAGAATTTTGAATTTTATATAACCTTTACAAGAGTATTGATTCGTGATACTAGGGTCATATCCAGAGTACAAAAGTGACATAAATTACTGAAAAATGCTAGGGGTTCTCTCCGTATGTTCTCCTGGCGTTCTCACAGTCTTACGTAAAACATGATTTAAGAAAAAATAAAATTGTAGTGGCCTCCACATTGGTTTTTTTAGGCATTAGCACCAAATTTGTGAAGCATTAGCACCAAATTTGAGGTATTAGCACCAAATTTAGGATGATCAAATCCATTTTGGGTGATACCATCCCTAAAGGGTTAACCTTCCACCCTTAGATTTTAGTTTTGAATAAAAAAACAAGTTTTAAAGCATTAAAACCTAACTATTAACTCATAAAAATTAATCGGTTGGCAAAAAAACGATACAACAATTTTATTTTTTCTTAAATCATGTTCTATATAAGACTAGGAGAACGTCAAGAGAACACTACAGGAAGAATCCATAGCAAACCCCTGAATTACTATAGTTTTCCAATAAGATTAGCTTTTTCGGGTGATAATAAGAAGATAATAAGATGTGAATTATTTAATGGATACAAAAGCAGAGAATCTTAACTGGGTATAAAAGTCAACGCACAGTTTTCAACGGCCGTGACTGTTTCATGACCATCGCGGTCCTTTGGTAGGCCGGAAGCACACGTGGCGAGACTTGGTAGGCGCAGTGACGCGTTCTGAAACGACGAAAGAGCCCCAGCCTGCCACGACAACTTGAATACACGATAAGCAGGAACAAAAAGGTCAATCATGTCCACCAAGAAAAAAAAAAAGAAGGAAAAGAAGCCGTTGAAGAAGGAGAGCGACACGAAAACAAAGCATGAAATATATGAATACCCTCCAAAAACGGAGCAACAAACAGAGAAGGAAATAACGAAATAACCCAAAACACCCGAACAAAGAAAAAAAAAGTATAGAGCACAAAAACACAGATTGAGAATGATAGGATGGGTGAAACAGTTGAATGCAGCGTTCGGGGCTTCGTTTCTTTGGCTGATTTGCTTGATTTACTTCACCCAGGTTCCCATTCTTCATCTCTGTCTCTCTCTATCTTTGTTAGCTAAAAAGGCTTGCTTTATACAGCGAATTTATTGGGCACTGTTTTATCTTTTTTCTTTTGCGGTGTCTGGGACTTGGAGATCTGTGAATTCACGATTTTGGTTTTTGGGTGGTTCTTTGGAAGATGTCCTTTGAATTGGGTGGTTTTATGGATTTTTTTTAATTATTATTATTATTATTGTTCATTTTGTGTGTGTGTGTGTTGGGTGATTCTTTGGAAGATATCTTTTGGGATTTTTGTGTTTTTTGAATTCTCAAATTATATGATGAGGTTATGAAGTTTGTTATATTTAGAATGTGATAGCTGATAAGCTGTAAAGATGGATGCTTGGAGCATAAGATAATCTTCAACGGACTAAATTTAGTGTCTTTGTTGACTGTTTAGCCTTTTTTTTGGAAGTAATTTTTCTTAGTGCTTTTGAAAGCGAAATTGCCCTTGATTTTTTTTTTTTTTTTTCTAGAAAAAGAAAATTCCTACGTTCTGCTAATTAGAATTTTGGATGTACTTTCCTGTCACTTCATGCTTCCCTTTACTTTTTCACCTTATGTTCAAATTTCACCAATTTAACTTTTTTACTATGAATATGTGAATATAGGGTTTCAGATCCTTTGTTTGGACAGCAGTTTCCTACCAGCTGAAAGACGGGCTTAAGTTATCACCCTCGGCCTCCCAGTTCGTGTCTTCAGTAGCATTTTTTCCGTGGAGCATCAAACCATTATATGGGTATGAATCTTTCATTTACTCAGTACACCCACTTGAAGCACGCGTATATGCATGTGCACGTACACACTTACACATTCATCAGTGCAAGAATCAAACAGTATTCCCGGGTCAGTAACTTTAGCAATCATGATAATGCTTATATGCGGCTTATTTACACAGTTATGTATGTTTATGATACTGGAAATATTTACGTTCATGTTTATATTTCTTATTTCATTCTTGCATCCAGTGGTCACGAACAAGTCTGCCTTGGCTCTTAGAGCAATTTAAGATATAAAGCAATCTTTTTTATCAAGTCAAATATTAAACTTGGAACAATTTAGTTAAATTTGAATAATCACGTAATATGACTGTATAAGATGTGCGTGATGTTGTATTTTAAAATTGTTATACCTTTATTTATACAAGTTCTACTCACTATTCTTCAACCGGGCTCTCTTGGGGAAGCAACTGCGGTGCTATGTTTATGAGAGAGAGGCCTTATAGATTAGAGAGTGATTGTGGATTCTAAATAGGGTGATGCCTAGGGTGGGTGGCGATCTATTGAGGTTCATTGATCCCATGGATGGGGCTCTGGAACAATATTAGGTGGGGTTAGGGGGAGCTGTCTAGTCACACTAAATTTGACATGGGGGATGGGTCCATAATTCGTTTTTGGCATGATGTTTGGTGTGGGGCTCAATCTCTCAAGACATGTTTTCCGTACTATTTAGCATTTCCCATTTTAAGGACATTGTGGTGGTGGACCATTTGGAGCTCTCTAGTGTCTCCCCATAAGTGGAATATTAACTTTCTTAGAGCGGCTCATAATTGGGAGACATATCATTTTACCTCACTCTTCACTTTGTTGTATTCCTTTAGAGTGAGACAGGGCGGTGAAGATCGACTTTGTTGGATTCCTTCCAAGAAAAGGGTGTTTGATGTTAAATCTCACTATAAGGTTCTTGTTCCCTATGATAATACTCATTTCCCTTGGAGGAGTATTTGATGGAATAAGGCTCCCTTGAAAGTGACTTTCTTTCCGTGGTCGGCTGCCTTAGGGAAAATCCTCACTATGGATAACCTAAGGAAATGACATATCATAGTTGAGTGGTGTTGCACGTGTAAGAAGAATGAGGAGTTTGTAGGCTATCTTCTACTCTATTGTGAGATTGCAAGTGCTCTTTGAAATACTATCTTTAACAATGTAGCTCTGGTTTTAGTTATGCCTAGAAGGGTGGTAGATATCTTTGACCGTTGGAGAACACCAGGGGTGAGTTTTAGCTTGATACAGTTTGGAGGATGATTCCACCTTTGTCTAATGTGGAGTCTATGGAGGGAGAGAAACGATTGTAGCTTTGAGGACCATGAGCGGACCTTAGTGGAATTAAAAGATTTTTCTTTAAGACTCTTTGTTTGGGTTGCTGCCTCAAATTGTCGTTTTTCGAATTTTCATGCCTAGGCTTCTCTCTTATAGGCTTTGTTTGGGAATAGTAACCGGACTGGACTTTGTAAGTCCCAAATTTTTTTTCTCAAAATCAACCCTAACATTCTTACTTTTTTATATCACATTAATCACTTTTTATCATTTTTCAAATAAATAAATCACTACAAAACAAAAAATTTCACTTTTCTATACAAAACATTCTTACTTTTTTCCTCACATCAATCAAATCTGTTACAGTTCCAGTCCACTTATACTATTCCCAAACAAAGCCATATACTATCTGCGTGCTTAGGTTGCCCCTTTGCTCTTTTTAATGAATTAGCGATTACTTATCAAACAAAGATCTATTCAATGCCTATGAGAGGCAACATTGAACCATTTCAAAATACCATGCATATATTAGTAAGAAAGATTTTCATGGGACTTTCAATCAGCCCTAAGAAGTTCCCACACAATCATAATCAAGCATGTCCATATCTATCTGGCCAAGGTAGGAAGAAGAAGAAGTAAATATTTATAGTACATCTGCACATGATAAGTAGTAATGTATTCGGAGAGTCTATTCAAATGAACTTCTAAATTGGTGGTAGGAAACTTGACGGGCTGTGTCTCGAAAGCTGCCTTTTTTTATTTATTCATTATTTTATTGATTATCATTTATATGGAATCTGGTGGTTTATCTCATATGCAGAATTATATCTGATTGTATCCCGATTAAAGGAAGAAGAAGGATTCCGTACTTGGTAATTGCTACTGTGCTTTCTCTCGTGCCATGGGTTCTTTTAGGCCTAAATGCAAACCTGAGGAGTTCCAGTTGGCACCTCATGATTGTGTTAACAGTGCAGAACCTGGGCTCAGCCATGGCAGATGTTGTGGTTGATGCAATGATTGCTGAGGCAGTAAGACTTGAGCGGTATGGAACAAAATTTGAGTTTCATTTCCATTTCAGTGTATGTGAAATTTAAGAACATATTGAAAATTTCACAAAAATGACTTGCCCTCTAGATTACCTGTCAGTGGCATAAGATTCAGTTGGCATACAACCTTAACTATTTAATTTCTGCCTTATCTTGGGGACTAGCATTATAATGTTAGGCCCAATAGGAGATTTCCTCTATTAATTTTGTACGGCAGAATATCAACCCGCCCAAGATGATGGCTATATCTTGTGCTTGCATCTAGTGTTGGTAGCTGGATCTTTTTGGTCAGACAAACTAGCTTTTATGTTGCAAGTATTTCAAATTGATTTTTCAATTCAGTATACGGCATTGATGATCTTTATAGGATAAGACTAATATCTCACAACTACACTTGATCAGGGCCTCATTTGCTGGAGATCTCCAGTCAATGTCTTGGTTGGCAATGGCTTTGGGAGGAATATGTGGAAGCATGCTTGGAGGACTTGCATTTGCCAACTTGCAGATAGATACAATTTTTCTTCTTTTTTCTATACTTCCAGCTATACAGTTACTATCGTGTGGTTTGGTAGAGGAGAAATCTGCAGGCAGTAAAATGTTGCCTGAATTTTCTAATTCAAGAAGCTCCCACATGGTCAATGGGAACAGTAGTGTTCTGGATGAAGATAATTTCTTAGCAAAGAAGTCCAATATCAGGACTTCAAGGAGAAAGAAGAGCCAAAAGAAAAACAAAAAGGAAGCAGTAGTCCCTAGTAATTCCCGGATTCATGAAAAAAGCAAGTTCTTGGCATTACAGTGGTTCCACTCTTTGAAAGCAGCTGCTTACAGCTTGTGCCAGGCTTTTAGGCAACCAATCATTTTGAGGTAACTATTAAAAGAGAAAATTCGTACTCAAATGAATTGATATAATGGCATGTGAATGTCACAAACTAATGAGTTCCTCTCCAAGGGCTTTGCCATTTTTAAGGCAACCCATTGAGATGATCACGATCAGTCAAATAGATAATGTTGCATGGTCCAGGATAGTTTACAGGATGGGAGGCTAAATCATCTTATTGTATTTTTTTTTTCCCCCATAAATCTACCTGGTGGAAATGCAATTACTGAGCCTGTCCCCCATTGGTACTTCTTGTCAATCTAATTGATTCCTTGGACAGTTGGACTTGTTATACTTCACCATTTTTCTTCTATGGATTTTTTATTCTTTCTAACCATGGTTACTTTTGATTTTAACTTCCTTCTCGGGAAGGACAGACCAATGACTTGGTTTTTCCTTGCACATGTTACTGTTCCAAATCTGTCAACGGTCATGTTCTATTACCAGGCAGAGTTTTTGAATTTGGAAGCGTCTTTCTTGGGGACGGCACGTGTTGTTGCATGGTTAGGCCTGATGCTTGGAACCTTCATTTATAATAAGTACTTTAAGACAATGAAGTTACGAAAAATCCTCCTGTAAGTATTATAAAGTCCAATTGGAATTTCTATGGCTGATAGGTTCCGTCTCTTTTTCTGTAATTTTGTTTGACTAGTGATGCTCTAATCATGATCTATGTAGGTCGGCTCATATCGGCTTGTCTTTCTTGAGTCTCCTAGATATTGTGTTAGTGTCTCGAATGAATATTGCCTTTGGAATATCAGATAAGATCATGGTGCTCTTTGGATCAGCTCTCCCTGATGCAGTCAATCAACTTAAGTATGTTCACTTTTCACTTATTGCAATCGTCTCCTGTTGTCTCTTGTTTGTTAGACAGTAATTATCTCTAGATGTAGAATTTACCCCTGAATGTCATATTAATGTGTTTGCACAAAAACCTGTCTTATGAATTCATCCATTTATCTGCCCATCTATATTTCTGCCTGCATGCATTTGACAATTCTGACCACAGGTGTTAGGAAATTAGAAGTTTGTGAATCTTTCATCATCCTTACTATTGTTGACTTTTGTTCATAAACTGCAGGTTTATGCCATTCCTGATCTTATCAGGACAGCTTTGCCCTCCCGGAATTGAAGGGACTTTATTTGCCCTTTTTATGTCCATAAACAACTTAGGATCCACTTTGGGATCATTCATGGGTGCTGGGTTGGCTTCAATTTTGAACATCTCTTCGGGTTCTTTTGACAACCTTGGCTTAGGCATTGCCATTCAAGTCCTCTGCACTTTCATTCCGATTGCTTTTCTGTTTTTGATACCAAAGGAAGCTACAGGAATATCAGCATAGATAGTGATTGATTCTTCAATGGAAAAGGGGACAACCCACAACCAAAATTGACAGGATTCTTCTTTTCTTTTCCTCCACTGCAGTGATGGAATAGTGGTGTAGATTTGCAGACCTGCACTAAAAGTTTTTGTAGTTTTTGGCTTCTTCTGAATTATAGTTTTCCATTCAGAGCATGGCTCTGGTGATTCTGATATATACATATATATGTAACTCTGTAGAACAGTTTTGGCTGAGTAATGGAATATAAAATACAGAATGTTAGTTTCCTGACATATTTATGAGCTAAAATGTGGCTTTCTTAATTCTTTTATGGTATCAACCCTGAGATAAATTGGTCAACCATAGTGCCAAAATAAAAGCCATTGAGGTCATTGTCTTCTGTCATTTATCATCGAGATAGGTCTCATTGGCATTACAGTAAACCCTTCAATATCTCCTACTAGAATGTCATGTACTCTTTGTCATTTTTTTTCTTCCATAAATGAGAATAGAGAAAATTACAAGAGGGTCTTTCCCATTATCAAGGGAGAAGTCTAATAAATGAAAAAGGGAATTGAAAATACTCTGTAATTCTAGAGAGAGAGGCCCATTTTGCTAGGTTATAACTTAGAACCTTAGGCATGAGCTATAATCTTTACAACAATGACAGCTGTCTTTTATTCGTTGAGAGGGTAACCAAGCGGCACATACTTTGGCTAATTTAGCCTCTAGATGTTTTATGAATAATATGTGGCTTCATAGCCCACCTGATTGTATTGCTGGTACCCTTTGAGTTTAATAATTTTTTATTAAATGGATCAGCTTTTTGTTGGGTGCAATTTCTCATGTAGTAAAAGGGCTTTTTAAATTCTTAAACTCAATTTTCAACAGGTTGGCAGGTTGGCTGATAACCATAGTGGATTAGTCATGCATTTGGATTGTTGATAAGAATATCTAGAAATTCACATTAAAAAAAAAATCAAATAACATAAAAATACATTTGCTTTACTTGACAATATATATACCATTTGCATCCGTAAAATATAATTTAACCATACTAAGGCTGTGTTTGGTAAATGATTTCGTTTCAATACTATTTATCTCATTTTATCAATTTTTTTTTAACATTCTTTTACTTTTTATATCACATTAATCACTTTTTATTACTATTAAAACAAAAAAATCACTACAAAACAATTTTTTATTTTTATTTTTATTTTTCCATACCAATAATTCTTACTTTTTCACTTTTTCAAAAAAAAAAATAATATTCTTCTTTTTTTTACATCAATCAATTTTTGCTATAATTTCAAACCACTAAAACCCTTTACCAAACAGATTCTAACTCAAATGGATCGGATCCATTACACAACACCTTTAAAAGTGATATGTAAACTTTACGATTTTAAAAGTTACATTTTTGAAATCGCTATTTTTTGAAATTGTAAAGGCGTTTGGTAAAATATGTTATTTTTTTTTTATCAAATATTTGTTATGTGAAATCATGATTTTGATTTAAATTTGTACTTTCTCAAATAAGTACTCTTGGTACATTTATATAAATACAATTTATTATTATTATTATTATTTTATATATATATTTTTGATATGTTTGCATAAAAAGGGGGAAGAAGATTCGAATTAGTGACCTCCGCTTTATTAAGCGTGATCTCAGCCAATTGTGCTACCTCTTGAAGACATTATTATTATTATTATTATTTTAGATTAAATGATTTTTAAATTGTATTGCCAAATATTTGCGAAATGCAAGTGGTAGAGCAACAAAACGGCGGTAAGGAAAGAATTTGCTTAAAAAATGTGTCGACGCAACAGATCTAGAGTTCGTTGGTACAGGAAGTATTCCGAACTGTTGTAGCAGTATTACTCGCCGCGATAACTTAAGGAGAAGTTGCCTTCAACCATCAGAGCAAAGTAGCTAACCTCGGACCCCAAATTTTCAGCCAAAAATCAATTTCTGCGCGCGCACACCCTTCTGACTTCTGTGCTCGTACTGAAACTGTTCCTCTTTTGTTTCAAATCCCTAAGAACTAAGAAGGAGAAGAAAGAATGAGAAGAAGGCCTGGAATTGGAGGCTTACAAAACGCCGCTGCGGCTAGGGTGGGTTTGTTTGTTTGTTTTTTTGAAAAGAAAAAAACATTCTTTTGTGTAACTATAGTCACCGTTTTGAGTTGGGTTGGATTTTGTTTTGTTTTGTTTTGTTTTTTTTTTTTTTGATTTGTACATGAATGAAATTAGAATGCAAATGAATCTGCAGGATCAGTATCGGATGCTGGGTGAAAATGTAGCCAAGATTAGAACCGATATGATGAAGGAACAGCTCGCCACGTTTCGATCCCAGCTCGAAGAATTCGCTCGCAAACATAAGGTCCCAACTTTTGATATTCCTCCAAAATTAGCTTCTTGTTCACTGAATTTATCGAAAATCAAAGTATTTGTGTAGGTTTCTATTTTATTTTATTTTTTAAGTTTCTGCAATTTGAAATTCGTTGATTTGAGTGGCTTGTGAGGTTGTGGTCGACTGGTTGCGTTGTTTGAGGGATTGGAATCGACGTTTGTAATTTATAATATAAGCCTCCTCTCATCTCCCCCGCTTTCTCTCTCTCTCTCTCTCCAAAATTGCAGATCCAAACTTTTTATATGGGTTGCTTTAGTTTTTCGTTTCTCTGTAAGTCTGAGTAAATTTGGTATTTTATTTTATTTTCTTTGCGATGATGATAATTGTTTAATCCCAGCTCATTATGAGATCCTTTGAGGGTCTGGGAATAGTCTTTATCCACATTTCTCTGAGCCCATATGTTTTATTTTCTTTCACTTACTTATCAAAAAAAATATATATAAGCTGGTGTTTGTTTGGTAGTTTGCTTTTAAGGATTTAAAGTTTGAGTTTGTACAATTCTGTTGATGTGATGCAGAGTGATATAAGGAAGAACCCGGCATTCAGATCGCAGTTCCATGAAATGTGTGCAAAAGTAGGAGTGGATCCCTTGGCCTCCAACAAGGGCTTCTGGGCGGAGCTCTTAGGGATTGGTGACTTCTACTATGAACTTGGTTGGTTTCGGTTTCTTGATCTTATGATAAAAATGTTCAAATGTCTCATATGTTGTTAATTTACATTCATGGAGCTATCATATTAGGTGTTTCCAAAGTGTTTTAGATGAATGCTTAATCAATGGGCTAGGAGTGAGGGAGGGAGAGGAAGCCTATGTGCCACTTTTTATCCCATACTGAGAAATCTATGATGAACATATTGAGACAGATGCAAATATAACCATTTTTTTCCTAGGCTGGGAAATAGATGATGATTTTGTGCTATTTGTAATTCTGGGCTATAATCATTACTTGGATTTTATCAATTGAATTGCTATATTCTTGGTGTCTGCCAAAGTTAAGTTTCCTTTGCAGTTTATGTTTCCCTTAATCTTTAATTTATTCTTCCTTGTTGAAACTAGGAGTTGTAATGTTTTGTGGACCCTTGTACACGCAATAACTCATGCATTTTAGAATATTTTTTCCCATATGATAAGATTCCCTGTTAAGTTCACTGTTGATGCCTAGTCGTTCCTTATAACTAAAAAGTTTACATGTCAATATTTTTATAAAATAGAATGCTAAATATTTAGCTACTTGGCTAGACAGGAGTACAAATTGTTGATATTTGCTTGGCAACAAGACCCCACAATGGAGGCTTGATAAACCTGCAGGAACTCTGCAATCTGCTTCGTCAGAGACGGAAAAGTGACCGTGAAGCTGTTTCTGAGGATGATTGCCTGCGTGCTATAAGTAAGCTGAAGGTATCATGGTTTCACCTTTATCACATTTATTTTGGTAGATAATATACCGTACCCTTCATTTGAAGTTAGGCAAATTTAATGGTAGACTTACATCCATGCTGTGCCTGCTAGAACTTTGGGTGGCTTTGCTTAAATACTTACAATTGTGCCACCATTTTGTCCTAGGGTTTGAGCTGCTAGTATGCCTTTTAGCCCTGGTGGTTCCAGAGGCAAATTATATTTTGTTTTTGAGAATTAGTGACTTTTGAGCTTATTGTTGCATTCTAAAGGTAATCAAGAGTTCTGTATTGTAACTGGGATTGCCCCCCCCCCCNCCCCCCCCCCTCTTTTCTGAATTGGCATGCTTATTCATTGTGTAATGGTATTAATATTAACATCCAGTTCATGAATTCCAGGTAATGGGTAGTGGTTTCGAGGTGGTTTCTGTTGGGAAGAGAAAGCTTGTTCGGTCTGTTCCAACTGAGTTGAACAAAGACCATAATGAAATTTTAGAGCTGGCTCAGGTTACTAGCATTTTCTACTTTCTTTTTCCATCAACTTAGAAGCATGCTTGATTAATATGATTACTTTTTCAATTCTGGTCTCTTGAAATTAATTAGAAATTTGGATGCATTTTTTCCGGGATATAAAGGTCTATTATTACCTTACTTTAGATGTGCAGTGCTGGATTGATTGAAGAGGAAGAATTTTTTATTTTTTTTGTATCTAATTGGCGAAGAGTAAGAATTTTGAAGTGTTGCTGTTCTGAGATGTGGGACAAGCTCGTATGCAAAATAAAATGTGGACACCTAGCTGGTTGAGGTTTTAAAGTCTTCTGTCAGGAAACTGAAATGAATTTCTTGCAAAATGAGCCTATTCTCTAACATGTTTTAGCAACTTATCCTAAGGTCTCCTCACCAAGAGCTCCCCGGTGACGGGATCAGACATGAAAAAACGTAGAAACGAAAATCAATAAAAGAATAAAATAGAAGCTTAATTCTGGAAAGTGGCTTGGAAGATGTAACTCCTAATGCGGAAGTAATTGATAGAAATGAGAGGAAGTTGAAGAAAATGATGGGAAGTAATTATACAATAATAACAGATTAATATTTTTTTTGTTGTAGCAATTAATGATCAATCCCTAAAGACGTGGGTTGCACAAAATTTTCACTCTGCATTTATCATAAATCTACTTTTTATTTCAATTTCTTTCTAATCTAAGCTATTTGACAATTCAAATGGAAACACAGCTATCATAACAGTTTGGTATTTTTTTTTTTCGTTTCTTTTCCTTCATTTTTTTTGCCTGTGTCGCCCATTCATGTCAGTTTGAACAATCAGCAGTGAATTTATCTTGTTTGGCTTATGTCATTTCTTTGAATTGAGGAAAATGATTCTTTAAAATGGTGTTTCCTTTCATGTTCTCTTAGGCTCAAGGCTTTGTGACTGTTGATGAAGTTGAGAGGCGGCTATCTTGGACCTCTGGTCGTGCTATTGATGCCCTTGATACTTTACTAGATGTACGTTTTGCTATCAATGGCCTATCTATTCTTCCATATTTCCTTCCCTGCATATGTGTATTTGGATCACTGAGGCTCAGAAACTATGTTGGTTTATGCAGGAAGGTCTGGCAATGATCGATGACGGCCACAAAGATGGTAAACACCGGTATTGGTTTCCCTGTGTATCTTCCATCTCAACTTCAGTAGCTGATACATGAACTAGAGGTTTTCAAATTAAAGGCAGATCGATATTTCTCGGGCAACAACCCAAAGATAAAGGAGGAAACTCTTCTATGCGTTATTATTTTCTTTGTAATACGTGTTTTTTTTTTTTTTAAGTAGAAGGTTGACTTGAAAATAAGTAAATCTTTGTACTTCTAAGAGAGGTAACTAGATAGATGTATACAGGCTTGTTATAAAATACATGAATCAGGTAGTGGTTTTGATTGTGCTAAACGTCTCTGTTGTGCCAATTTTCTTATATTCATCTTTCTCTCCCCCCATTGTGTTTTTGGCTTTAAATGACAGTTGAACCAAAACAGGTCACCATTTACCTATTGAGCGGCAATTAGAACCTTCCATTGTTGAAGCTCGACTTCTCCGGGATCTAATCCTAGTTTGGTCTTTCTGCAAAACTCAACGCAATATCAATTGGTCTGCGCATAACTTAGTAGAAGCATTTCACTTCTTTCCTACATCCGTCGTTGTGGTGAGACCATTAGTGATATTAATCTCATTTGGTTAGCCTTCCCCCCATTCTTTTTGTTGTTGTTATTTTGTTTGTGTATCCAAACAACATCATCGCTGAACAGAAATCTTATATATGAATAATTTGCAAATGTATATATCCAATAAACACGTGTCTTGCACTGCAAATTTGCAATCACATGAATTCACAAACCATGCATCATAAATGAGAAGAAGAAGAAGAAGCAGAAAAGAAAAGTCAGTGGGCTGTAATTTGAGGGGTCTGAGTCTCTTCGATCCAGTCAGAGTTGGGGTCACTCCAAGACCGGGGTCTCACTCCTAGCTTAAAAAACAACACCATCTCCAATGCCTCAAAAGCCTTTTGCTTATCCAAAAACTCATTCCACACACCACTCACAATGCAGTAGTTATTGTCATAAGGTGGACGATGGTGAGCAGCATGCTGTGAACGCGACACAAGAAGTCCGGCATCTTGCAGAGCCACCACGAGCGGCGGAAGCCGGCTTTTTGTTGTATGAGCCCAAGCATGAAATTGCTGGCTGAACATAATGCAGCCGGAGCACACAGCAACGAACCCATGAAAAATTGGGTCATTGAAAACAAGGTCTAATGGGAGCACTGTGAAGGTCACAGCGCGAGCAAGGGCGTGCAAGTTGTTTGCAAAATGGCGCCTGGTGATTGTCCATGGCCACTTATGGTGACCTTGGAAAGCCTCTATTTGGGTGCCAAAGAGTGGAGTTGAGGCACTGCCATAATTGTCAATGCCCCAATGGTAGACTCCGGACCCAAGGTCGGCTAAAATGTAGCCAACCACACCTGCTAAAATAGGTTCAAGCCACATGTGTGATTCAGCTGCACCCGTTGTTGCCTTTGCTAGAGAGATGAGCACCGTGGTGCACCCACTTGCTACCCATGCACGATGAGACCATGTTGATGCCAATGCTGGGTCATTAAGAATGGGGCGTTCGATGACTAAACGATCAGGGCTGGATCGAGGCTCCGTGGTAGTGGTGGTGATAGTGGTAGTAGTAGTGGTGGTGGTGGTGGTTGCGCAATACAAACGTGTGGGGAGGGACGGAATGCGGCACGTGCGAACATGGTGCCGGGAGCTTAAAGGGTATTTATGTTGGGCCAAGATAGACATTGGAACTTGGAAGTGCTCAAGAGAAACCAGTTATGGTGCCTAATGAGGGAGTGGCTATATGGTGGGTTTGTGGAGAGAGAAATGGAGAGGGCCGGTTATGATGTGGTGGGTATAGGGGATGCGTGGGACTATGTAAGTCTCTTAAGTGCATGGTGGTGATCAATTTGTTTACGTTATCTTTGACGACTTTGAAAAGAGGACACCACCATAACACATGAACGGTTCCTTTTGATCAGTTTGGCAGCAAAATGCCAACCGCCAACCCTTGTGGTCCATTTAACATTTGCATTGCGTTGCTTATTTGGTGTTGTTTTGAGCCGTTGGATTAGTTTTTGTTTATGAGGATGAGTTGCTAGAAAACCAAAAGCAAGTTGTACGTGATAATTGGATGGTAGCTAGCTCATGAGCAAGTTGTAGAGGATGGGCTTTTTCCACCAGCAGTAGCTGATCAGGTATATTCGGGTCCTAAAAGCATCTACATCTTTCAATACCTTTTTGTTTTATTTTTAATGAATATTTTGTATTTTAAATTATTTGTTAATGTATTTGTCTTGAGAACAGAAAAAAAAAAATGGAACAATACTTCAATTAAGTTGATTTGGCGGTAGAAATCACCCGTCCTTGATTTGTTTTTTTTGTCGAGGGCTAATTCAAAGGCTAATGAGCATTGTCACATTAGTCCAATAAAAAAAAGTAGTCAAATCAAGACATACAGTATATAACATACAAATATTATATAAATCAGATCGTTAGATAAAATCTAATTTTTTTACACGAGTAGAATTTGACAAAGTAATGTTACATACTACCATACGAGACAAGGGTCTTTGACGTGTAATGTAAGTTATGTAAGTCTAAAACGTAGTGTACATCTTTCCTTGTCGGTGTATAGTAAAATCAAACACTTGAATTTAGTAAATTTCCAACGTATAAGCAGTTGAAAACAAAAGGTTGATGTCTTCTTAATAAGAGCAAAACAACTATTTTTTCCCACCACCCTTCAACATCTTTCCAATTGCTTACTGCACTTAAAAATGTCTTCGTTAAGCCTTTAATTTTTTTTTTTTTTATAAATAATAGTAATTTTCATATTCATAAAAAAAATGCGCTATTAGATTTGATATTAGACCAAAAAGAAAGACAAACAATTAAAAAAAATTTGTGGAACGAAATTTGTTATTGACTTTAGAGGGTTTAGTAGTGTAATGTTATTCAGTAGTAAATTGTTATACGATAGTCATATAACTTGATAATGTGAGAATAAAAACTAGTCATTGAATTAGTACTTGTTAAAAAAAAAAAAAAATTAAGAATTAATTTTCACTGTTATATTATCATAATTGTGTGACAGTGTACTAAATACTATTACTCTTTATTATAAAAAGAAAAATAGTACTATATAACATTTATCGGGAATGCTAAATTACCATGCAATAAATAGTAAATAAACCCTCCATTCACGAAGGGTAAATACTACGCACATTATCATATGTATGTAAATAGGTTCGGTCACATTTTCATTTTTTTTTAAAAAAAACTTTTAGAGGGTATTTTTAAAAGTTTAAGTAAAAAAAAAAAAATCACATGCGGTAGGCGGGCGGGTGCAAGTATGACATTTTCGTCCATTTTAATATCAAATGCCAACGAATGGTATAACTTACAACACGATGGTAATTAGACGGGGACAAGTGCATTTAAGTGTCAAATAAGTGATAATTTAGAGAAAAAGAAAAAGAAAAAGTATGGATCCACCATATTTACCCAACTTCATATTATCATGTATAAGACAAAATCTACCAACATAAACTAACACTCTGCAATTCACGGACCATATAATACCGTACACGTTAAGCTTAATATAGAGAAGATCCAAAAAAGTTTGCATCAAAAAGGATATAGAAAAGAACAAAACGGTGTCGCTTTGTAGAAAACGAATTCCCATGCGTCCAAGAAGTGCATTGCCTGCAAATCGCATGACACAAATCCCAAATACATTTCCATGGAGGAGAGATAGAGGAGATAGGGAAGGTGGAAGGAATTCAGTTCTTTTACTCCAATCCTCTTCACTCTCTGGAAAAATATATTTCCTATTCTAACTCTCTTTCTTGCCTACACCACCATGGCTCCTTCACCATCTTTGCTTTCCATTTTCTTCTTATTCTTCATGATCACGGTTGCTTCCTTCTCTAAACTTCCACATGCAGTGAAACTGCCATTTCACCCTCGGGATGTGCTCCCTCTGCTGCCCAGACAGGCGGCGTGGCCTATCCTCAACTCGCTTAACAGCCCGGTGGACCTTCTGCCCAGCTTCGTAGGCGCTGCCTCGTCCCCGAACGACACTTTGGAGTGGAAAGGCGCGTGCTTTTACAAGAACACGGCTTGGATGGAGTTCCACAACAAGAGTGGCACTGAATTTGGCGGTGGTACCCTTCACATCAAGGTCTGGAATTTGAGCTTGCTTTTTTTTTTTTTTTTTGGTTTTTAGCTGGTTTTGTTGGATTCTGTAGTATTGGGTATCTGGGTATTGTAGTTGGATTTTTCTGGTGACTGGAATTGAACTTAGATTTTTGGGTTTATTTTGCTTGTTTTGTTTTGAGTTTAGTTGGTTTTGTTGTAATTTGTAGTATTGGGATCAACTCTTCAATTGAATTTACTTTTTATTGGATTGCCCTGATTGTTTCTTTGGTTTTAGTTGAATTTTGGAGTATTGGGTATCTGGGTGTTGTAGTTGAATTGAAATGGTGTCTGGAATTGAACATAGTTTTATGGTTTTTTTTTTTTTTTCTTGTTTTGTTTGAGCTTAGTTGGTTTTATTGTAATTTGGATTATTGAGAATCTGGGTATTGTAGTTTCATTTATTGGTGTCTGGATTTGAACTTAGTTTTATGTGTTTGTTTTGCTTGTTTTGTTTGAGTTCAGTTGGTTATGTGTAATTTGGAGTATGGGGTATCTGGGTATTGGATTTATTGAACTTCTATAGTTGAATTCAGTGGTGGAGCCATTCACTTCAAGTTCTGGGATAAACTTAATTTAGGTTGTTTTTGCATGGTTTCTCTGAATTTAGCTAGTTTTAGTGAAACTCGGAATTTTGGGTATCTAGGTATTGTAGTTGTTGAACTTTATTGCTGGTCTGGAGCTGAGATTCTTTGGCTGTTACTTTGATTGGCAAGTCTGAGGTTTTGTAGTCCGGAAGATACGTGATTAGAGTTATAATTTGTTTTACAATTCAGTTGTACTTGGTTTATATTTTGGTTATGTTCCCAGGTTTAATTGAAAATAAAGAAGATTGCAGTATTTGATCATAAGTATTCCTGAGTTCTTTCATATTCGTAGGTTGTTAGAAGGCTGGTGTTCCCGGTTTAATTGAAAATAAAGAATATTGCAGTATTTGATCACAAATAGTGGCCATAGTTCTTGCCATGTGTTGTTGACCTAATTGAATATCAAGATCATTTTTTGCAGGATTGGTTTTGATGCTGCTCATTTGCTTAATGATTGTGATGTAGAGTGCTGTATTCAAACAAAGTAGTTTCTCTTTTAGTAAACTGTTAAGAATTATCTATGTGCCTGTCCAGGTTAGCAATGCTCATAGTTGGACATGTATGGATCTTTATGTCTTTGCAACTCCATACCGTGTGTCATGGGATTACTATTTGCTATCTCGGGAACATACATTTGAGTTTAAACAGTGGGAAGGGAAAGCTGAGTATGAATATGTAAGTCACCACTTTGAGTTATTGAAGAGTCACTACTTGTTCTATTTTGTTTTGAAGCTTGACTTTTGTGTTAGATGTGGTTTTTTCTTTCTATTAAAACAGGTGAAAAAAAGGGGGGTTTCAATATTCCTCATGCAAGCAGGCATGCTGGGAACTCTTCAAGCATTATGGGATGTCTTCCCCTTATTTACAAACACGGGATGGGGTGAGAACTCTAATATAGGATTTCTCGAAAAGCACATGGGAGCTACCTTTGTACAACGCCCTCAGCCCTGGGTAACAAACATCAGTGTTGATGATATTCACTCTGGAGATTTCCTTGCAATATCCAAAATCCGTGGCCGATGGGGTGGTTTTGAGTCTCTGGAGAAGTGGGTCAGTGGAGCATATGCTGGTCATACCGCTGTTTGCTTAAAAGATTCTGAAGGAAAGTTATGGGTTGGTGAATCAGGGCATGAAAATGAAAAGGTAAAACTATGAAAAGCTGCTAAATTTAGTTATAATATAGTGTTTCTGATAGCATGTAACTTTTGACAATGATGTCCTCTAAATATCATTCTTTTTGTGATATTTTCTTCTAAATATTTTTTTTAGATTATTAATATACCTCTTTCAGTAGTATATATTGGAAAGCATCTGTGGCTGAGCTTTGCTGTCAGATGTTCCAGTTGAAAATTCTGATGAGTTGAATTAATGGCCTTGGAAGCCACAAACAAAACAGTGTTGCTAATCTTCTGCCTAATTTATAGACTTTATGGTTTTGGTGTGTATTGAATATTGATTTTCCATTTTATTTGGGCTTTCCTTTTTCTCTCTTCTAAGATCTCATAATCCATTCTGGTATGTCAGCCTGATCATTGATTCTGTGGCTTCTTTGCCCCTACCTTAAGAATTACTTTTGCTCCTGATTTGCACCTTTGAGGGGTTATGTGAAGCTTAACATGATGGCACTTCTTTGGAAAATCCCAGCCAACCCAGTATTTTGTGAATATGTGGAACTTGTAGGAGTTTTATTTTGTTTGTGCTCTCTCTGTTATTGGCCGGTTGGCAATGAGATCTGTAGGGCTGATATCTGGCACCTAAGGGATAAAAGTCATGGTCTTCCTGGTTTTGTGGTGGAAGGCAACTTTAACGTTGTCATGAGGCAGGAGGTGAAAGCTTTGGATATTTTTCCTCCTGTAGGTCAGTTCAAAGTGCACAGCTACATGCTCTAAGTTTGTCCTCTCTTGGTCAGATTTAAAAGTTACCTAGAAGTTGATTTCCTTGCTGGAGTGCTGTAAAAATTGCTAGACTGCTCTTCTGGGACATATAATCCCTAGTAGTGGCACCATTTCTATCTTAAATCATGCTTTAGCCATGCTTCTTAGATCCACTTAATTCTCTTGCTAGGCATCTTAGTTCAATTTGCAGAAGCACTGTCCCCATTGATGGATTATACATTTTTCACTTGATTTTATTATTTTCAAGTTTCATTGAACTATATTGCTCTAAAAAAAAGCAAATGATTATCCTCTTTTTTCATCAAGCTCTGAAGTCCCTCATTGTTAATAATCAGATGAACTTATAGTTTCCCATTAATGAAGTTAAGTTGCATGTGTTGGAGCGTTTAGCAACTCACTCTCCCTCCATTCAAACTACTACTGGTTGAATTTGAGTTGGGTATAGGATACTTTCCTATGTAACTATGATTTGGAGTTAAATGTGCTAGTGTAATGCCTATCCTTTTTTTTATTGTAGGGAGAAGATATAATTGCTGTGTTACCGTGGGATGAGTGGTGGGAGTTTGAGTTGAATAAAGATGATTCCAATCCCCATATTGCATTGCTTCCGTTGCATCCTAATACGAGAGCGAAGTTTAATGAGACTGCTGCATGGGAGTATGCAAGGAGCATGGATGGAAAACCGTATGGTTATCATAATATGATATTCAGTTGGATAGACACTAGAGATGGGAACTTTCCACCTCCCTTGGATGCTCATCTGGTATGTATGTTTGAATGTTTGATTTTCAATCTAAGTTTGCAGTATAGTTGATGCTATAATCCTGACTTTGTTCTTCCACTTCTGATTTTCTAACAGACTGATTTTTTAAAATATTTGGTGGGTTATTGCAACAACTATGGTCCAGCTGACATCCTATTTATTGCTTTTGTCTTGTCAAAGTTAAATTAAACTGTGGATATTTTTTTGGTAATTCCCTCAATAATGAGGATATCATGTCAACAAAGAGTCATTATTGGTCATAATTTTGGGTTCACCAAAGACATAACAAGTGCTTAGAAAGCTAGGAAGAAAAGACTCTGAATTTTTTGGATTCTGTTAAAAATGAAGTACCTTTCAATAGGATTGTGATTGATAGATGTAATACAAAGTATTGTATTCACCACTACTGCAGCGAGGTAACCAAACTAGAAGAAGATGAAAGCTCATTAATAATACCTTTTCTGGTAGTCATGATAACTTTTATCAGTCACATTCGATGCATATAAATCCAGTTCTGCACGTTGAAATGCACCTTTTGTTGTGACAGTTCCTCTCTCTCTCTCTCTCACTGAACTATGTTAATTTTAAGAGGTGTGCTTAGGTTTTTGGTTCTGACTGTTAAACTATGATTCTGCAGGTTGCTTCTGCTCTCTCTTACTTATAGCTGAACTATGTTAATTTTAAGAGGTGTGCTTAGGTTATTAGTTCTGACTGTTAAACTATGATTCTGCAGGTTGCTTCTGTAATGACAGTTTGGAATCAAATACAGCCTGAATATGCTGCGAACATGTGGAATGAAGCCTTGAACAAACGCCTTGGGACTCAGGTATTATAACAAATTTTCCTGTACTTTTGATGCTATGCTTGTCAGGTTAACTTATAGCGGTATAGGTCGAAGCTGTAGATTTGTTTTAGTGTAAAAGATAAAAAGTAATGTAGTTTTTGATCCCTTGCTCAGACGAATGGGTTGGATGTAAGTGGTTTGAAAAAAAACAAACTAATTATTATAGACCATATAGGGAATTTGTTTGCTGGAAATTCTGGGGTCATTCTTTCTATCTCTTGGACCGAACATGGATATTATTCCTAGGCATCAGATATGAGGGGAAGATGATAAGAAGACAGTTCTTCAAAGAGCTTTCATTTTTTAAATTCAATGTGTCATTTGTTATTTGTTGATTATCTGATGTAACTGGTGTTTCATGCAGGGTCTTAGTCTTCCTGATGTTCTTGTAGAAATTGAAAAGCGTGGGTCATCTTTTGATGAATTGCTGACTATTCCTGAACAGGACGACTGGCTATACGCTGATGGGAAGTCAACATCCTGTGTTGCTTTTATTCTTGAAATGTACAAGGAGGCAGGACTATTTGATCCAATTGCTAGCTCTATTCAAGTCACTGAGTTTACCGTGAGTCCAATAATAACATGAGTCCTGTTTATTCTGGAGTAACATGCCACTGTTTTCATCAGCTTAATAGTATGGATTGATCAGTATATAATAAATAAAAAAGAAAAAGGAATATCATATACATCATTGGAATTAATAAGAATTCTGCAGTTCTGTTGATCATACCATGATTATATCTTCTTACAGCAAAGATAGATTACCACCCCCTTTACCTCCTCTCTATTGTGCATTGAATAAACTTTATAATATTTAGAAAGTGAATTAGATTGTTACAGGTAAATGTGGATGCATCTTTTTAGGTGATTATTTAAACTCTCTTCCTAAGTAGTTTACATGTTTGATGTGTATTTATTTTTTCTATTGCCACAAATCCAGATAAAGGATGCTTATACGCTCAACTTTTTCGAGAATAATTCAAGCCGACTGCCAAAGTGGTGCAACGATGGGGACAATGTGAAGCTCCCTTTTTGTCAGATTCGAGGGAAGTATCGAATGGAATTACCTGGGTACAATTCGATGGAAATATATCCGCATATGAATGAAAGATGTCCATCTCTGCCACCGAAATACTCAAGAGCACAGAATTGCTAGAAGTCTCTGAATATATTTTTTTTCACTGGAATTTTTACACATGGATGACCGAATCCCTGGCTTTTTAGCTGGTAGGTCTACTCTGTATGGTATTGTTTGATATGATGGCATGAAAGATCCATATGGAAAGTGTTTTGATTTCAGTTGTAAATATGCTCATCAGACAGTACAGAAGGCATTCAACTATTAAATTGTTGTACAATATTCTTGAAAGCAAGAAAATGAACAGTGAATTGCATAGTATTAGTCCCTTTTAATGATCTCATACGTTTTAAACTCACTTTCACAATATTGGAAGAGAAATTTGGTCAGTCAGGTGATGTAAGGGGCCATGGGGACAGGAGCTTCCACTTTTGTCCCACAATTTCCTTGATTTTATGGTATGTTGTATTTGAAATTCGAGCTGCTCAATTACTGCATATCCTAGTAGAATCTAATTGTGTGTAAACTTCTGATTTGATCCAGCTATTCTTATGCATGCCACCCTCTGATTTTTCGAGTCCATAGTCGAGCTTGATTATATATTTGGGCAAATATTTATTTAGTCTTTTGCAATTATTCTCATTATGTAATTACCACCCACAACAGATGCAATGTAAAGATTCTACACAGCTAACATAGTTTCCTTGGCACAAGTTTGATTGGTAGACCTTGAGTTGGTATTGGCATGGGATCTCTGCTGAAAAAATTGTCTGTGCATAACTTCCATGCGAACTGAGTTACTAGATAATGAATTGTAACAAGGGTTTTGATTCTTGCAAACTCATATCCTGGACATATTCGAGGACCTGCTCCGAATGCAACAAACGAGTAGGGTGGAATGGATGTTTGGTTCTCAAATCTACTTAGGCCAAACTTTGATGGTTCTAGGAATATGCTACCGTCCATATGAGTCATTGGTATAGCCTAGAATATCGGAAAGCCAAAATAACGGGTTTCAGATTTATAATTGTTTCAAAGAGTAATTTATCCCAAAAAAAAAAAAATTGTTTCAAAGAGTGATATATAGTAGGACAACATGAGGAGACATAGCTTTTACTTACTTGCCACCCTTTAGGAATTAGGTATCCACCGTATTCAATATCTTTCAGGGCCTTTCTGAAACCACCAAACGCAGGAGGTACCATCCTCAGTGTTTCCATTGCTACTCTCCAGGTGTACTTCATTTTGGTTAGGTCTTCCCATGTTAGAAACTCTCCCGAGAGCTTGGTCTTTGCCATCTCTTCCTGTTCTGCAATGTCATTCCCCCCAAGACAAGTTTACAACATGGTTTATAACTGTGGTCTACTGTGCATTCTTTTTCAGGTAATTTGATTTTAAACTGTCATCATTGCATTGAGAGAGAGAGAGAGAGAGTTTTATGTATACCTTGAAGAACAGCTGCATACACAGCAGGTTCGTTTGCTAGAAGCCTCATTATGAAAGTCATCAAGACAGATGAAGTATCGTGCCCTGCAACCATGATAAGCATGACATTGTGCACAATCTCATCCTCTGTTAGTACTTCTTCATTAAAGAAAAACGCAATGCACACTATCTTCATCTTACTTTTGTCGTTGGGTCAGTCTTTGTTAAAGAAAAATATGTCTAATGAGTACTAGACCTTGGTACGTCAGTATAGTGGAATAAAATGTCACCTTTAGGTCCATACGTGCAAAATTTTGAAGTTACTTGATATGTTTATCTCCCAACCCACAGAAATCTCTTGGCAGGCCAGGACCTTAGTCCAGTACAAGTTTCTTGTAAGTTAATTTACCAAGTGAGTACCTTTTTGGGTAACGTCAACATACCTCAACCTGTGGCTTGCCGTGCCAATGCATCTCTAGGTGCTCCTTGACTTCTCCATCCATTTTCCCCACATACAGCTTTAATGACTCAGGCTTTAAGAATGATACAAGTGCACCTCTAACACGCTTGTGATCTTCGACACTCAGCTAGAATATATTCCGTTCGCCCAAAATCTTTCGAAGTGACTGATTTTGCTGGTAACCAATTGCGCTGCTATCACTGGAGAATACAAACTTGTTTGCAACCTGTCCATACACTGTTGGTTTACCAAAGAGGCTTAGCTTTGATATTGGACCATACTTTCTGATTCTTTCTTCTAGTCATTTTTCTGCAGTGTTGGCACGCATGGCTCGAAGAAAGCCAAGGCTTTGGCCTAAAAGGGGTATTCCAAGTGACCCTGAAGGCACCCTTTTTGATGATCTTCTTCCCCTTGTAAGGAGAAGGAAGATGGGTACGAGGAAGAGAAAGATAGCCAGGAAAATATTCATTATCTTTTTGTGGCTAGCTTTGGTGTATTGAAGTGAAAGGGGGTGTGGTGGGTTTAATAGATTGGTTTCAGAGAGATAGAAAGTTGATGACGCAGGACATGCGTTTAAGAGAGTGAAAGGCCTTTAAAATAAGTTCAGAGAAGGAACTGGATTTCTTTTGTCTTTGGTTTCTTGTCAGCTTTTAAGAGAGTGAAAGGTTTAACTGTTCCATCACATTGTCCTTGAATGATCAGATGAAAATGTCTTCTTCATTGTAATGTCCAATAGATTTGTCGGCTAGTTGGTCTGATGAATCCTAAATGCCAAAAACCATAAAACGGCTTTTAACTTTTTTTACTAAACGACTACTTTTTTCTTCAGACGGACTTTCTAAGTATTAAAAGCATTTTTAAGCTTCTTAAACGCAATGCCAAACAGACCCTTAGTCTACCTAGTTTCTTGGATGCCTTGATGATGTACAAACAATGATGGGGCAAAGAGAGGAGAAAGGAGCTAATGGAAGAGTGATAAAAGGAAAGAGAGAAGAAGCTAGGAGAAGAGAGAGAGGGGGAGAGAAGATAAATCAATTGCACATCATTTTTATTCCATCGAAGTCCACATCAATTGGAGTATAAAAGATACTTAAATAGACTAGTTTGAATCTCTCTTTCCTTGTATAGACATGTTTTTTTTTTTTTTTTTTTTTCTTTGTTTTATTTTTTTAAAAAAAGAAGACTATATCACTAAACCTTTGGGCAATACTCATTTCTTGACTTTCCTAATATAATTTAGTACAAAGCTCATTTATTGAATTGCCTAAAATAATTTAGGACAATATCCTATATAGGGAGGTCCAAGAAGATTCCAGGCCTTCAGATTTGAGGTGCACCTTCAGTTGATTTCCTACGCTTCATTGGAGTTCTAACTGCAATCCTTCCTCTTTTTGAGAAAACAAAAAAATAATGAAATACATTAGTGGATTAACATACTATCAGTTCAAAACAATAATATAAACATAAAAAAAAAAAATAAATTATTATCCTGCGTACCTCCTCGATTGTTGCTTGATTGGTGGCTTGGTTGCCCACTTTGAGGTGCACCTTCAGTCGTATTCCTTCCTCTTTTTGAGAACACAAACAAATAACAAAAAATATTAGTGGATTAACATACTATCAATTCAAAACAATAATATAAAAATAAAAAAAGAACAAATAATCCTATGTACCTCCTCGACTGCTGCTCAGTTGCTTGCTTGCTTGCCCGCTCGGAGATGCACATGCAGTTCATTTTCTTCGAGGGTGTACCAAAACGGCCAGCCCTAGTTTTGTCTCTTGGGCTTTTACCCTTCAGACATGACTGATGAATATCACATCCTCCATCACTTCCTTCACAATCAACATCTTCACGGGTAGCACTATGTAATTCATCCACACCACCACCCCCGTCTCCTTCTACTTCTCCATCTCCATCTCTATGGCCATGTTGTCCATCTTTACGAGCTTTAATAAGGAAACGTTCCTCAACCACTATAGCATCATCCACCATATGTTCAACATATAAGTGAACTTGGCCATATGTGTAATCCTTAACAACATTTATAAAATCTATAATGTCTGAGTCATTGTGTAAATGTATCACGTCCTGATGATTGTCCCAGACGTTGTACCAGCATCTAATTTCGTTCACATATCCTAAATTGTGAACGAGCTCTTTGATTTCCCATGTGCTTATGTAGTCAATATCATATTGCTTGACTTCATGTATGTCACCACCAACGTATGAAAATGGGTCATGATGCACTATCCCTCCATGGCGGATTGTTATATTGATTAACATATCTGTACGTATATGGAAGTATGATTAAAACAACATTAAAATATTAACAATAGTTAATTAAGTACATGAAAGTATGCTTAAAAGTTTTGGTTGACTATTGTTAATATTTTGTTGTTGTTATATTGGCCAAGTTCACTTATATGTTGAACATATGGTGGACGATGCTATAGTGGTTGAGGAATGTTTCCTTATTAAAGCTCGTAAAGATGGACAACATGGCCATAGAAATGGAGATGGAGAAGTAGAAGGAGAAGGAGGTGGTGGCGTGGATGAATTACATAGTGCTGCCCGTGAAGATGGTGATTGTGAAGGAAGTGATGGAGGACGAGATATGTTTATCAATATAACTATTGTTAATATTAACAATATTAACCGTGGGTGGGTGGGTGGAGTCGGTCAGGGGTGAAGGGCCAGTGGGTCGGGGGGGCGAAATCCCTAAGTACACGTTTAGTTCGGCCAATAGGGGGTTTAAAAAATTAAACCCCCCTCTTTGGCCAAAACGCACTGTTTTGGTTGTGCCAAAATGGAGCGTTTTATTTTTCAATTTTGTTTTTTATCCAACATGGAGTCTGACATGGACCTAACAAAATGGTGTGTTTCACTAAACATAACAGCAGTTAACAAATTTTGACGTATTGGATTTTATTGTAAATTCGATTTACTCATGGAGTAAATTGATGAAAAAAAAACTTAGGGATTTGAAAAAATCCGGCGGCCGACCCAAGATGTTTTAATGTAATTTCCCTAAAAATATTATATAAATCAGATAGTTAGACATAATCTAATTTTTTGACAGGAGTAAAATTTGATTGAGTAATGTTACATACTACTATACGAGACAAGGGTCTTTGACATGTAATGTAAGTTTTTTTTTTTTTGACATGTCCACACAAGAGAGAGGGAGAAAATTCGAACCAATGACCTTTGCTTTATTAGGCGTGGTCATAGCCGATTGAGCTACCTCTTGGGAACGACGTGTAATGTAAGTTATGTAGTTCTAAAAGTAGTGTACATCTTTCCTTGTCGGTGTATAGTAAAATCAAACACTCAAATTTGGTAAATTTCCAACGTATAAGTAGTTGAAAACAAAAGGTTGCTGTCTTCTTAATAAGAGCAAAACAACTTATTTTTTCGTCCCTAAGAGGTAACTCAATCGGCTGGGATCATGCCTAATGAAGTGGAGGTCACTAGTTCGAATCCCCCTTCCCCCTTTTTGTGTGGACATGTAAAAAAAAAAAAAAAAAAAATTTTCCCACCGCCCTTCAACATCATTCCAATTGCTTACTACACTAAAAAATGTCTTCGTTGTTGGGGTTCTTGAGGATGGCCTCTCTCCTCTTGTATATTTAAGGTTTTTTTTTTTAAAAAAAAAAATTATTTATTTAAATTTAAAAATAATAATAATTTTCATATTCATAAAAAAAAACACTATTATAATTGATGTCTGGCCAAAAAGAAAAACAAACAATTAAAATACTTTTTTAGAATGAAATTTGTTATTGACTTTAGATGGTTTAATACTATAACAATTTTATTATAGTGTAATGTAATTCGGTAGTAAATTGTTATACGACTGTGTAAGAATAAAAACTAGTAATTGAATTAGTACTTGTTACAAATAAAACAAAAATTAAGAACTAGTTTTCACTGTTATATCATCATAATTATATGATAGTGTACTAAATACTATTACCTTTTATTATAAAAAGAAAAATAGTACTATATAATATTTCTCGGGAATGCTAAATTACCAGGCAATAAATAGTAAATAAACCCTCTATTCACAAAGGGTAAATCCTACACACACTATCATATATTCATATGTATGTAAATAGGTTCGGTCACCTTTTCAATTTTTTTTTTTAAAAAACTTGTAGAGGGTATTTTTAAAAGTTTAAGATAAAAAAAAAAAAAAAAATCACATAGTGGGCGAGCGGGTGCAAGTACGACATTTTCGACCATTTTAATGCCAAACGTTAACGAATAGTATAACTTACAACACGATGGTAGATAGGGAGAAGTGCATCTAAGTGTCAAATGAGTGATAATTTAGAGAAAAAGAAAAAGAAAAAGTATGGATCCACCATATTTACCCAACTTCATATTATCATGTATAAGACAAATCACTCTGATCCATCATTGAGTCATCCATCGTGCAAATACCAAACCAGAGGATGATGCGAAGAAGAAAAGGAGAATCAAACGAAGAGGGTAGAAGGTGTATGATAAAGGAGAAAAGGAAAGACGTAGTGTATTAAGAAAAAGAAGACAGGGAGAGTAAAGTTTTCAGCGAGAAAGAGAGAAAAGCTTTAGTGCGAGAGAATCTTTCAGAGAGAGAGAGAAAAGCTTGGCTATCTTACATGTTAAGCTTAATATATAGAAGATCCAAACAAGTTTGCATGAAAAAGGATATAGAAAAGAATTAAACGGTGTCGCTTTGTAGAAAACGAATTCCCATGCGTCGAAGAAGTACGTACATTGACTGCAAATCGCATGACACAAATCCCAAATACATTTCCATGGAGGAGAGATAGAGGAGGAGGTAGAGGAGATAGGGAGATAGGGAAGGTGGAAGGAATTCAGTTCTTTTACTCCAATCCTCTTCACTCTCTGGATATATATATTTTTTTAGATGAATCTATGGAAAAATATATTTCCTATTCTAACTCTCCTTCTTGCCTACAGGCCCTACACCACCATGGCTCCTTCACCATCTTTGCTTTCCATTTTCTTCTTATTCTTCATGATCACGGTTGCTTCCTTCTCTAAACTTCCACATGCAGTGAAACTGCCCTTTCACCCTCGGGATGTGCTCCCTCTGCTGCCCAGACAGGCGGCGTGGCCTATCCTCAACTCGCTTAACAACCCGGTGGACCTTCTGCCCAGCTTCGTGGGCGCTGCCTCGTCCCCGAACGATATTTTGGAGTGGAAAGGCGCGTGCTTTGACAAGAACACGGCTTGGATGGAGTTCCACAACAAGAGTGGCGCTGAATTTGGCGGTGGTACCCTTCACATCAAGGTCGGAATTTGAGCTTGCTTCTTTTTTTTTTTTTTGGTTTTTAGCTGGTTTTCTTGGATTCTGGAGTATTGGGTATCTGGGTATTGTAGTTGGATTTTGCTGGTGACTGGAATTGAACTTATATTTTTGGGTTTACTTTGCTTGTTTTGTTTTGAGTTTAGTTGGTTTTGCTGTAATTTTGTAGTATTGGGATCAAGCTCTTCAATTGAATTTTCTTTTTATTGGATTGTCCTGATTGTTTCTTTGGTTTTAGTTGTTTTTGTTGAATTTTGGAGTATTGGGTATCTGGGTGTTGTAGTTGAATTGAAATGATGTCAGGAATTAAACATAGGTTTTATGGGTTTATTTTTCTTGTTTTGTTTGAGTTTAGTTGGTTTTATTGTAATTTGGATTATTGAGAATCTGGGTATTGTAGTTGCATTTATTGGTGTCTGGATTTGAACTTAGTTTTATGTGTTTGTTTTGCTTGTTTTGTTTGAGTTCAGTTGGTTATGTGTAATTTGGAGTATGGGGTATCTGGGTATTGGATTTATTGAACTTCTATAGTTGAATTCAGTGGTGGAGCCATTCACTTCAAGTTCTGGGATGAACTTAATTTAGGTTGTTTTTGCATGGTTTCTCTGAATTTAGCTGGTTTTAGTGAAACTCGGAATTTTGGGTATCTAGGTATTGTAGTTGTTGAATTTATTGCTGGTCTGGAGCTGAGATTCTTTGGCTGTTGCTTTGATGGGCAAGTCTGAGGTTTTGTAGTCCGGAAGATACGTGATTAGAGTTATAATTTGTTTTACAATTCAGTTGTACTTGGTTTATATTTTGGTTATGTTCCCATGTTTAATTGAAAATAAAGAATATTGCAGTATTTGATCATAAGTATACCTGAGTTCTTTCGTATTCGTAGGTTGTTAGAAAAAGGCTGATGTTCCAATTGAATATAAAGAATATTGCAGTATTTGATCACAAGTAGTGGCCATAGTTCTTGCCATGTGTGGTTGACCTAATTGAATATCAAGATCATTTTTTACAGGATTGGTTTTGATGCTGCTCATTTGCTTAATGATTGTGCTGTGGAGTGCTATATTCAAACAAAGTAGTTTCCCTTTTAGTAAACTGTTAAGAATTATTGTGCCCGTCCAGGTTAGCAATGCTCTTAGTTGGACATGTATGGATCTTTATGTCTTTGCAACTCCATACCATGTGTCATGGGATTACTATTTCCTATCTGGGGAACATACATTTGAGTTTAAACGGTGGGAGGGAAAAGCTGAGTATGAATATGTAAGTCACCACTTTGAGTTATTGAAGAGTCACTACTTGTTCTATTTTGTTTTGAAGCTTGACTTTTGTGTTAGATGTGGTTTTTTCTTTCTATTAAAACAGGTGAAAAAAAGGGGAGTTTCGATATTCCTCATGCAAGCAGGCATGCTGGGAACTCTTCAAGCATTATGGGATTTCTTCCCCTTATTTACAAACACGGGATGGGGTGAGAACTCTAATATAGGATTTCTCGAAAAGCACATGGGAGCTACCTTTGTACAACGCCCTCAGCCCTGGGTAACAAACATCAGTGTTGATGATATTCACTCTGGAGATTTCCTTGCGATATCCAAAATCCGTGGCCAATGGGGTGGTTTTCAGTCTCTGGAGAAGTGGGTCAGTGGAGCATATGCTGGTCATACTGCTGTTTGCTTAAAAGATTCTGAAGGAAAGTTATGGGTTGGGGAATCAGGGATTGAAAATGAAAAGGTAAAACAATGAAAAGCTACTAAATGTAGTTATAATATAGTGTTTCTGATAGCATGTAACTTTTAACAATGATGTCCTCTGAATATCATTCTTTTTGTGATATTTTCTTCTAAATATATTTTGTAGATTATTAATATATCTCTTTCAGTAGTGTATATTGGAAAGCATCTGTGGCTGAGCTTTGCTTCCAGATGTTCCAGTTGAAAATTCTGATGAGTTGAATTAATGGCCTTGGAAGCCACAAAAAAACAGTGTTGCTAATCTTCTGCCTAATTTATAGACTTTATGGTTTTGCTGTGTATTGAATATTGCTTTTCCATTTTATTTGGGCTTTCCTTTTTCTCTCTTCTGAGATCTCATAATCCATTCTGGTATGTCAGCCTGATCATTGATTCTGTGGCTACTTTGCCCCTACCTTAAGAATTACTTTTGCTCCTGATTTGCACCTTTGAGGGGTTATGTGAAGCTTAACATGATGGCACTTCTTTGGAAAATCCCAGCCAACCCAGTATTTTGTGAATATGTGGAACTTGTAGGAGTTTTATTTTGTTTGTGCTCTCTGTGTTATTGGCCGGTTGGCAGTGAGATCTGTAAGGCTGATATCTGACCCCTAATGGATAAAAGTCATGGTCTTCCTGGTTTTGTGGTGGAAGGCAACTTTAACATTGTCATGAGGCAGGAGGTGAAAGCTTTGGATATTTTTCCTCTTGTAGGTCATTTCAAAGTGCACAGCTACATGCTCTAAGTTTGTCCTCTCTTGGCCAGATTTAAAAGTTACCTAGAAGTTGATTTCCTTGCTGGAGTGCTGTAAAAATTGCTAGACTGCTTTTCTGGGACATATAATCCCTAGTAGTGGCACCATTTCTCTTGTAAATCATGCTTTAGCCATGCTTCTTAGATCCACTTAATTCTCTTGCTAGGCATCTTAGTTCAATTTGCATAAGCACTGTCCCCATTGATGGATTATACATTTCTCCCTTGATTTTATTTTCAAGTTTCATTGAACTATATTGCTCTAAAAAAGAGCAAATGATTATCCTCTTTTTTCATCAGGCTCTGAAGTCCCTCATTGTTAATAATCAGCTGAACTTATAGTTTCCCATAAATGAAGTTAAGTTGCATGTGTTGGAGCGTTTAGCAACTCACTCTCCCTCCACTCAAACTACTACTGGTTGAATTTGAGTTGGGTATAGGGCTACTTTCCTATGGAACTATGATTTGGAGTTAAATGTGCTAGTGTAATGCCTATCTTTTTTATTTTTTTATTTTTTATTGTAGGGAGAAGATATAATTGCTGTGTTACCGTGGGATGAGTGGTGGGAGTTTGAGTTGAATAAAGATGAGTCCAATCCCCATATTGCATTGCTTCCGTTGCATCCTAATATGAGAGCGAAGTTTAATGAGGCTGCTGCATGGGAGTATGCGAGGAGCATGGATGGAAAACCGTATGGTTATCATAATATGATATTCAGTTGGATAGACACTAGAGACGGGAACTTTCCACCTCCCTTGGATGCTCATCTGGTATGTATGTTTGAATGTTTAATTTTGAATCTAAGTTTGCAGTATAGTTGATGCTATAATCTTGACTTTGTTCTTCCACTTCTGATTTTCTTACAGACTGATTTTTTAAAAGTTGGTGGGTTATTGCAGCAACTATGGTCCAGCTGACATCCTATTTATTGCTTTTGTCTTGTCAAAGTTAAATTGAAGCCCTAAAACTGCGGATATTTTTTTGGTAGTTCCCTCAATAATGAGGATATCTTGTCAACAAAGAGTCATTATTGGTCATAATTTTGGGTTCACCAAAGACATAACTAGTGCTTCGAAAGCTAGGAAGAAAAGACTTTGTGAATTTTTGGATTCTGTCAAAAATGAAGTATCTTTCAATAGGATTGTGATTGATAGATGTAATACAAAGTATTGTATTCACCACTACTGCAGCGAAGTAACCAAACTAGAAGAAGATGAAAGCTCATTAATAATACCTTTTCTGGTAGTCATGATAACTTTTATCAGTCACATTCGATGCATATAAATCCAGTTATGCTATTTGAAATGCACCTTTTGTTGTGACAGTTCCTCTCTCTCTCTCTCTCACTGAACTATGTTAATTTTAAGAGGTGTGCTTAGGTTATTGGTTGTGAATGTTAAACTATGATTCTGCAGGTTGCTTCTGCTGTCTCTTACTTATAGCTGAACTATGTTAATTTTAAGAGGTGTGCTTAGGTTATTAGTTCTGACTGTTAAACTATGATTCTGCAGGTTGCTTCTGTAATGACAGTTTGGAATCAAATACAGCCTGAATATGCTGCAAACATGTGGAATGAAGCCTTGAACATACGCCTTGGGACTCAGGTATTATAACTGTTAAGATTTGTAAGAGGGGGAAAAGAGATGTATGCTGCCGCCTCTTAATATTATTTAAGCTTATTTGATCTAATAGAAACAACCAAATATATAGGCTAAACCCTAATGACATAAAGACCAAACTATCCTTGAAACCCTAATGACTCAAAACCCTAATATCTCTTCTAACACTTCCCCTCAAGTTGGAGCATATACATCATATGAATCCAGCTTGAAAGGTACAAGCAAATGAAAAACAACTAGAAAAACATACTCTAATACTCCCCCTCAAGTTGGAATAGCTCGGAGCACACAATACAAATAACAAGATAATTAAATAAAACTTCAATGCCGGTCGAAAACTCGTCGGAAACTTGAATAAGCCATTTGATTGGTTCTCACCGAAAAACACCAAGGCCGGTCGGATGCAACGATCACTTGATCGGTTCTTGCCGGAGAATCCAAGGCCGGTCGGATTCAACGATCTTTGAATTGGTTCTCGCCGAAAAACACCAAGGCCGGTCGGATGCAATGATCACTTGATCGGTTCTCGCCGGAAAATCCAAGGCTGGTCGGATACATCAATCACCAACAACAAACAACAATATATATATTTTTTTTATTATTATTATTTTTCACATGATTAACCAACAAGATTCGCCGGAAAAAAAGCTACTGAAAAAAAAAAAAAAAAAAACTTCGCCAGAGCATCGCCAAAGACTTGCCGGAAAATGCAGAACTTCGACGGAGCTTCAAAACTGGTCGGAAACACACTGAGCAGGCTGGCAGTACATAAAAGCAGAAGAAAAACACTGAAAACAGAACATAAACAGTCACTGGAAGCTCGCCAGAGCCTGACCAGAGTATCGCCGGAACTTGCCGGAGAAGATAGAACAGGCCGGCCACTTCAAAAACAACAACAACAGACTCAAACGATGAACACAGATCAACGTTTCAACTACCCAAATATTAATCACGGGACCGGGATTTACTCTGCAGGGGTGGGTTCGAAGGGCCATGCCTTGGAGAGGTTACCCGACATAAAAAAAATATATATATATATTTTTTCCGAAGGCTGCTGCAACTTCGCCAGCCACCACAGAACACGCCAGCCAGCATCACAGACCACCAAAAAGAAACAAAATAATTTTATTTTATTTTATTTTTTTCCACTGGAAGGTGTTCCGGTCTCCATAAAACAAGAACAAAAAAAAACTGCTATAGAGATCTGCAAAGGTACTGCCCGTGTGGGTTATCCCACATGGGCAGTGCTGCCACCAACAAGAAAATTGCTCTGATACTATGTTAAGATTTGTAAGAGGGGGGGTTAGTATGCTTTGCGATGTGCAATTAATCTGAGTAAAGTTCTCCTACGTTATAAAAAAAAAGATTTGTAAGAGGGGGAAAAGAGATGAAGGCTGCCACCTCTTAATATTATTCAAGCTTATTTGACCTAATACAAATAACCAAATATATAGGCTAAACCCTAATGACATAAAGACCAAACTACCCTTGAAACCCTAATGACTCAAAACCCTAATATCTCTTCCAACAATAACAAATTTTCCTGTACTTTTGATGCTATGCTTGTCAGGTTAACTCATAGAGGTATAGGTCGAAGCTGTAGATTTGTTTTAGTGTAAAAGATGAAAAGTAATGTAGTTTTTGATCCCTTGCACAGACGAATGGGTTGAATGTAAGTGGTTTTAAAAAAAAACGAACTAGACCATATAGGGAATTTGTTTGCTGAAAATTCTGGGTCATTCTTTCTATCTCTTGGACCGAACATAGATATTATTCCTAGGTATCAGATATGAGGGGAAGATGATAAGAAGACAGTTCTTCAAAGAACTGTCATTTTTTAAATTCAATGTGTCATTTGTTATTTGTTGATTATCTGATGTAACTGGTGTTTCATGCAGGGTCTTAGTCTTCCTGATATTCTTGTAGAAATTGAAAAGCGTGGGTCATCTTTTGATGAATTGCTGACTATGCCCGAACAGGACTTCTGGCTATACTCTGATGGGAAGTCAACAACCTGTGTTGCTTTCATTCTTGAAATGTACAAGGAGGCAGGACTATTTGATCCAATTGCTAGCTCTATTCAAGTCACTGAGTTTACAGTGAGTCCAATAATAACATGAGTCCTGTTTATTCTGGAGTAACATGTCACTGTTTTCATCAGCTGAATAGTATGGATTGATCAGTATATAATAAATAAAAAAGAAAAAGGAATATCATATACATCATTGGATTTAATAAGAATTCTGCAGTTCTGTTGATCATAGCATGATGATATCTTCTTACAGCCAAGATAGATTACCACCCCCTTTACCTCCTCTCCATTGTGCATTGAATAAACTTTATAATATTTAAAAAGTGAATTAGATTGTTACAGGTAAATGGGGATGCATCTTTTTAGGTGATTATTTAAACTCTCTTCCTAAGTAGTTTACATGTTTGATGTGTATTTATTTTTTCTGTTGCCACAAATGCAGATAAAGGATGCTTATATGCTCAACTTTTTCGAGAATAATTCAAGCCGACTGCCAAAGTGGTGCAACGATGGGGACAATGTGAAGCTCCCTTTTTGTCAGATTCGAGGGAAGTATCGAATGGAATTACCTGGGTACAATTCGATGGAACTATATCCGCATATGAATGAAAGATGTCCATCTCTGCCACCGAAATACTCAAGAACACAGAATTGCTAGAAGTCTCTGAATATTTTTTTTTCACTGGAATTTTTACACATGGATGACCGAATCCCGGGCTTTTTAGCTGGTTGGTCTACTCTGTATGGTATTGTTTGATATGATGGCATGAAAGATCCATATGGAAAGTGTTTTTATTTCAGTTGTAAATGTGTTGATCAGACAGTACAAAAGTAAGGCATTCAACTATTAAATTGTTGTACAATATTCTTGAAAGCAAGAAAATGAACAGTGAATTGCATAGTATGAGTCCCTTTTAATGATCTCATACGTTTTAAACTCACTTTCACAATATTGGAAGAGAAATTTGGTCAGTCAGGAGATGCAAGCAGTCATGGGGACAGGAGCTTCCAGTTTTGTCCCACAATTTCCTTGATTTTATGGCATGTTGTATTTGGAATTCGAGCTGCTCAATTACTACATATCCTAGTAGAATCTAATCGTGTGTAAACTTCTGATTTGATCCAGCGATTCTTACACATGCCACCCTTGATTTTTCGAGTCCATAGTCGAGCTTAGGGGTGGGCATCGGTCGGTTTCGGAGAAAGTCAGAAGGAAATTTTTTTGACCGCACTAATGTCGGTAAAGTCGGTAATTTCACCGACTTTACCTACCGAACCTCTCTACCGACACCGACAAGTTGGTTACGGTTTTGGTCGGTTTGGGCTGGGGCGAAATCTTGTATTAGGCCGAAATCTTGATGCAGGAAACCTCAGGACGCCGCGTCAGTTTTAGATTGGCCGGGCAAATCAGATTCAGATCGGCTGGATGAGATGAAAGTTTGTGAAGGGTGAGATGAAAGTGAAGCCTCGATGTCAAAGGATTTCACCCGGTTGATAGGATGTTTGCGATGCGCCGATGTCGAAGCAGGTCTTCGATGCGCCGATGTCGAAGCCTCGAAGGTTCTCATGACTCCTCTAGTCTTGACAAGGGTTACTGGGTTAGGTTGACGGGGTTCAACCCTAAGCGGCCAAAGTCGGTAATGTCGGGGCGGTGTCGAAAAATGACTTCCCCAAACCCCTACCGCCTACCGAACCGACTATGTCGGAAATGCAAAATTTGTACCGCCTACTGTCCGGTGTATTGTTGGCGACAGTTGGTCACGGTCGGTCGAGCATGATTGTATATTTGGGCAAATATTTATTTAGTCTTTTGCAATTATTCTCATTATGTAATTACCACCCACAACAGATGCAATGTAAAGATTCTACAGATGCGATGTAAATAGCTAACATAGTTTCCTTGGCACAAGTTTGATTGGTAGACCTTGAATTGGTATTGGCATGGGATCTCTATTGAAAGAATTGTCTGCGCATAGTTTCCATGTGAACTGAGTTACCATATAATGAATCGTAACAAGGGTTTCGATTCTTGCAAACTCATATCCTGGACATATTCAAGGATTTCATGAGTGCAAACAATCTTTTGGGGCTACATCTCCTAGTGAAAAGTCAGTGATTTAACTAGTTCTGTGTAGAAAAATTTTCGAGGGTGCGATGTACGGGTGGGTCTGAACGGCATTGCCTTGGAGAGGTTCCCGACATAAAAAAAAAAAAAAAATCGAGGACCTGCTCTGAATGCAACGAATTGAGTAGGGTGGAACGGATGTTTGGTTCTCAAATCTACTTGGGTCAAACTATGATGGTTCTGGGAATATGCTATTGTCCATATGAGTCATTGGTATAGCCCAGAATATCTGAAAGCCGAAATAGAGGGTTTAGTTTTATAATTGTCTCAAAGAGTAATTTATCCAAAAAAAAAAAAAAAAAAAAGTTTCAAAGAGTGATATATAGTAGGACAACACGAGGAGACATAGCTTTTACTTACTTGCCACCCTTTAGGAATTAAGTAACCACCGTATTCAATATCTTTCAGGGCCTTCCTGAAGCCACTAAAGGCAGGAGGTACCATCCTCAGTGTTTCCATTGCTGCTCTCCAGTTATACTTCATTTTGGTTAGGTCTTCCCACGTTAGAAACTCTTCTGAGGGCTTGGTCTTTGCTATATATCTCTTCCTGTTCTGCAAAGTCATGAGCATTCCACTCAATAATCTTATTTGAGCAGAGTTTAACAGAACTGAACCCTTCTGTAAGTTCTCCCAATCTATTTTCTCTGATTTGCTTTGCCTATTTCACTGTGCTCTTTGGATGGGATTTGGCTTGCCATCAATTATTTAATCATTGGAGATTTCCTGTTGGTCAAATAAACGGTGAAAATTGCAAGACTAATCTTAGCCTTTACCATTATCACTAAGTTTTCCCCTAATTTTGTAATCTTCTCCGTTTATTTGAGCAACAGTATACCTCCAATTATTAAATGACTAGATGCAATCCAAACTCCCCAAGACAAGTTTACAACATGGTTTATAACTGTGGTCTACTGTGCATTCTTTTTCAGGTAACTTGATCTTAAACTGTCATCATTGCATTGCGAGAGAGAGAGAGAGAGAGAGTTTTATGTATACCTTGAAGAACAGCTGCATACACAGCAGGTTCATTTGCTAGAAGCCTCATTATGAAAGTCATAAAGACAGATGAAGTATCGTGCCCTGGAACCATGATAAGCATGACATTGTGCACAATCTCATCCTCTGTTAGTACTTCTTCATTGTCCTTGCGGGTGCTAAGCAAACAAGTGATGAGGTCTTGGTAAGGAGAGGCACCCTTCTGCTCAACTTCCACTCTCTTCTCACGTATGAGGTCCTTAACCATGTTTTGAACCGTTGCACTTGCTTTGAGGCCGCGGTTGTAGCGTGTGAAGAGCAAGTTAACTGGAACTGATCACATCCCTACCATCATCTCTTGGAAGCAAGCCACAAATTTATCACTTCGAGCTCCTCGCTCAACTCCGAATATTAGAGAGCAAATTATGTTGAATGTGAGGGTCTTCATGAGGGGCAACACCTATCAGTAATACAAAATATTTCATGAACAAAATGTTAGCCTGCACATCCCTTTGAGAACATTGCAATTTTTTGGGGTTTGTACGAAGAGAAATGCAATGCACAATATCTTCATCTTACTTTTGTTGTTGGATCAGTCTTTGTTAAAGAAAAATATGACCAACGAGTACTAGACCTTGGTACGTCAGCATAGTGGAATAAAATGTCACCTTTAGGTCCATATGTGCAAAATTTTGAAGTTACTTGATATGTTTATCTCCCAACCCACAAAAATGTCATGGCAGGCCAGGACCTTAGTCCCATACAAGTTTCCTGTAAGTTAATTTACCAAGTGAGTACCTTTTTGGGTAACATCGACATACCTCAACCTGTGGCTTGCCGTGCCAATGCATCTCAAGGTGCTCCTTGACTTGTCCATCCATTTTCCCCACATACTGCTTTAATGATTCAGGCTTTAAGAATGATACAAGTGCGCCTCTAACACGCTTGTGATCTTCAACACTCAGCTCGAATATATTCCATTCGCCCAAAATCTTTCGAAGTGACTGATTTTGCTGGTAACCAATTGTGCTGATATCACTGGAGAATAAAAACTTGTTTGCAGCCTGTCCATAAACGAACACTGTTGGTTTACCAAAGAGGCTTAGCTTTGATATTGGACCATACTTTCTAATTCTTTCTTCTAACCATTTTTCTGCAGTGTTGGCACGCATGGCTCAAAGAAAGCCAAGGCTTTGGCCTAAAAGGGGTATTCCAAGTGACCCTGGAGGCACCCTTTTTGATGATCTTCTTGCCCTTGTAAGGAGAAGGAAGATGGGTACGAGGAAGAGAAAGATAGCCAGGAAAATATTCGTTCTTTTTTTGTGGCGTTGGTGTATTGAAGTGAAAGGGGGTGTGGGGGGTTTAATAGATTGGTTTCAGAGAGATAGAGAGTTGATGATGCTGGACATGCATTTAAGAGAGTGAAAGGCCTTTAAAATAAGCTCAGAGAAGGAACTGGATTTCTTTTGTCTTTGGTTTCTTGTCAGCTTTTAAGAGAGCGAAAGGTTTAAATGTTCCATCACATTGTCCTTGAATGATCAGATGAAAATGTTTTCTTCATTGTAATGTCCAACAGATTTGCCGGCTGGTTGGTCTGATGAATCCTAAATGCCAAAACCATGAAGGCACCTTATGTTTTTTTGTTTTTGTTTTGTTTTGTTTTTAAATTTTATTTCCCTTTCTTTTGATCGTTTGTTTGTGGATTTGGCACCTTTCTCTTGTGGTTTTGCTCTTATCGCTTTTCTGTTTGCCTTATTGTTTAGTCTACCTGGTTTCTTGGATGCCTTGATGATGTACAAAGAATGATAAAAGGAAAGAGAGAAGAAAGGAGCTAAAGGAAGAGTGATAAAAGGAAAGAGAGAAGAAGCTAGGAGAAGAGAAAGAGAGAGGGGGGAGAGAAGATAAATCAATTGCACATCATTTTTATTCCATCGAAGTCCACCTCAATTGGAGTATAAAAGACACTTAAAAATAGACTAGTTCGAATCTCTCTCCCCTTTTATGGACATGTATTTTTTTTTTTTTTTTTAAAAAAAAAAAGACTATATCACTAAACCTGTGGGCAACACTCATTTCTTGACTTTCCTAATATAATTTAGTACAACGCTCATTTATTGAATTGCCTAAAATAATTTAGGACAATATCCTATGTAGAGAAGTCCAAGAAGATTCCAGACCTTCAGACAGTGTAATTGACTAGGATACACATGAGGAGAAGCTAACTAATGCGATGCACCATCTGCATTGTTCTTCAAACTTCAAATGGTTTGCTGCAGGATAACAACAGTAGCTGCATAATTCAAATACTCTGTTTCTGTTCCAGCATAACAACAGAATCGTGTTTATCATCTTGATGTCCAGCTGTGGATTTCAAACTTGGGAATTATCTTGTAACACGGGTTGTATCAATTCAAATCCCCTCAGTTGGATCATTCGTTCTCTTTCTCTTTCTTTGGTATCATCTATGTATGGACTGTTGTACTTTTGATACTCAAGAGATTAGTTGGGTACAACTGCAAAATCTCAAATTCCAGATAAGTAATTTTACCTGGATACTAACCTTCTTGAGTAAATCTTGCTGCTATGCCATGAGTATTTGATATAAATCAGTTCTCCCCAAACTTATAATGTGAAATCAGCTTGAGCTACATGCATTAAATTGTGTTTGGCTACCTATAATCCAAACCAAAAAATTCATGCTACATTTTATTTACTTCCAAAATTGAACACATTGATTCTTGACGCACTATATAGGAATAGGCATCTCATAGAGAGAAAAACAGGCATCTCATATAGCCTTGTAAAATAGATAGATATAGCTACAATTTGATGGATCAAACAGCCACCGGTACTTTAAGCGACTCTAATATCTTATCATCCATCTCAAATTGCATCGGCTTCTTGTCTCTTCCAATCCTTACATACTCATCAAACCGCTCCTTCAAGTCTTCTGGAAGGTTTGTTTTCCCACGCCAACCCAAAATGTCCTTGGCAGCTCTTGGCTCTGCATAGAAGTGCTGCACAGTACATGAATTATGTAAATTGTCAGGCCCCAACATTCAATGGGTCCATGCAGGAAACCTTCAAGCTAAACATTCTGTATGTTTGATCTTTCTCGGATTTTTTCAAAAATTGTTCATCATTATGGTTATCTAAGCCCCTAAATATGCTTCCAGGAAATATTCCGAATGACTTCGATTAGTAGGTAGAGCCATAACCGTTACAATATATATATGATTGTAATAAAATCACCCTGATTACATATCATCTCCTACCTTTCAGGTAATTAGATTTGATTTGATATATCTTCACCTACCATACTTGTATTATCTTCATCTACTCCAATTCTCCAGAGTTAATTTGTAATGTAAATATTATCAATGAATAAGAGCTTAATGTACTCCTATCAGACTCTTCCCTATTAGCGGACGTAAAAGACAAGTTATTACCATGTTCCGGAAAGGAAAAGCCTTTTTTGCATCAATTCCAACAGCTTTTGGATCGTAATGAACAATGTTGACAGGCCGACCAGCAGCTTGAGCACATAGTTTGGCTATTCCATCCAGAGTCACTGCACGGTCGCTTACACAGTTGAAAATGTTACGAGATGCAGCCTCTGGTTTCTCAACAGCTAGAGTAAGCATAGAAGACAAGTCCTTAACATGAGAGATGTTTGTGAGTTGCATTCCGGAGCCAGGGATTGGAACTGGTCTGTCTCGAACAATTCCTGCATCAAGCAAGTCAGCATATAGGAGTTTATGTAATTTCCAAGCATTAATGTTAGAAATCTTGATCAAGCCAAGGACATATGGGTATCAAATATTCAGTTAAAACCATTCTGAGAATGAGCAGAATTAGATGAAAACTGCAAACATTCCAGATATGAAAGAAACAAACCTCAGAAAGAGGAAGGGACTAATATTCAAATAAACATACGAGTGAAAGGTGCTGTAGAGAGCATTCCGAAACATGAATAATTTAAAAAGTGCTTGAGGTTATACACTTACGATCAAAGAACCATTCCTCACAATCTTTATTGTTGCCAGATCCAATCATGTACTGTGGACGGAATATTGCCCAAACACCAAATACCTCTGCAATGTATTTCTCTACTCCAACATGACCAGCATCAGCTTTAACAACATCCTGTTGTAGGTGAAGATTTTTCATTCTTCTTCAATGGAGAAAATCCACTTATTTTGTATACTATGGAGATTAAGACTACAAAACATACCCCTTCAACATGAGGAGGCTCATCAGTTGCCTTATAAATCCCGGCGCTGCTGATGAATAGAAATTGCTTGACACCAGAACTCTTGGCCCAATCTATGACAGGCCTAAGTGCGAAGATTGATGTTAGAATAAATAGCTCACTAACTGCCTACAAATATAGGTTATTTATTTTTGTTCCATTTTCAGTAGTGTGTTTGGTTCCAATTATTTGTGCACTCATGCATATTAATTAGTACGAAATAAACGTTACTGAACTATCATAAACAAACTTTCCCTTCAGCACAAAGGGAGTCAAAAGAGGCATTGTTTTGTTCCATTAGTGTTTATCTTTCAGTAAGGTAAACTTGAAGCTAAAGTTTTCAGTGTTTTGAAGGAATAAGGATGGAGTTTGGATATGGCCACCAGCTAGATCTGATCAGACAGTGCAAAACCAAAGCCAGCTTCATTTGGTTCGATTAGGGGTTAGGGATGAGGCTATTTGGGTGGCAGGTAAGAAGGAAGTTTACACTTGCTGAGATGAGATACATGGAACACAATCCGCTCTTATAGACCTAAGGTGGAGTGGCGGAGGCTCATTTGGTTCCCCTTCTCTACCCCTAAACATGCATTTTTTTTCTCTGGTTGGCTATTAGAAACAGATTGTCAACAGGAGATAGATTGCTAAGTTGGGGGTTCTTAGGTGAAACCAAGTGTGTTTTCAGCAGAAATTATATAGAATGCCGTGATCATCTCTTTTTCGAGTGTGGCTTGAGCAAGAGGGCTTGGAAAACTCTTGTAGATAAATGCCTTTTATCCAGCCATTTCTTTTACACAAAAAGTAAATAGAAGAAGATTATGCTTAAGTTGCTCATATTATGTATTACGAGCTTATAGCCCGCGCAATGCGCGAGATTTTTTATTATAATTTAATTTTAAAATTTAAACACATCATTTTTCATTATAAGTTAAAAAGACATATAAAAATATATCTCACCTATTTAAATAAAAAAATAAATATTTGTTCCTATAAATATATATAATTTAAAATAAATAGTATAAAAAAAATAACTATCATATAATTAATGCAACTAATGACATATGAATTATATTGAAATATAATTAATTACGTTAAATATAATATAGATATATAGATATAATTAATGTAATTAATTATATTGAAATATAATTAACGCAATTAATGACGTTAATTAATAACCGATTTTTTGAGAATTTTAAATGTATTATTGCATAATAATTTGATTTATATTATTTATTTTCTTATTTGATTTGAACATTAATAAGATTTAATTTATTGAATAATTTAAATATGTAAAACTTTTAAAATATCATTAACACAATTAATGACCGGTTCACTCTTAAAAAATTAGTTTAGCCTTTAAAAAAATAGGTTTACACTATAAGTCGCAATATTAAAGTACTTCTGAGAGTGATTTGCCTTATATATATATATATATATATGATACACACTCAAAAACTGCCAGTCCCCTGTCTTCAAAAATCTACAATGGTAAGCAGAAGAATGCAAAAAAAATTCAAAATTTTGATTCGTCTTCATTTCCTCAGTTTTCCCAGTGCCCAAACAATATACCAAAATTACAGAAAACAACAGCAGATAGACAAAAAGTTGGGACAATTAGACAGAAATTTCCAAAACAGTACCATCCTAAAGTTACGTGATTTAAGATTAATTTTCGACAATCAAAGCAACAAACCTCACAGCATCCAGGTCCTTTCCATTGTTGTCCAACACAACATCAAATGTTGCCCCTCCGACTACCTTCCCAACGTCCGCTGGGTTCCCCCACACCGTCCGGCCTCCAGCACTCACAATTTCCTGAAATGTTTTCAGATAACACAAAAGTTCCAATTGTAAATCAAAGAAATTCAAAATATCTCATAACAAAATCACCAAAAGCCCAATATAAGTGATAATGTAAAGAGAGAACTTTTAACTGAAAATCTGTTGAATGGAGGCTTCTTCATCTTGTCGGAGCCCTCTTCACCAACAGTCAATATAGTGACCTCATGGCCGGAACCCAGAAGCTCTTTTGCGAAATAGAACCCAATAACAGCATGCCCACCACTGTTGGTATTAACTATGAGGACCTTCTTCTTCTCTGCAGCACTAGCCTTGACGCTCAAGGCAGACAGAGCAAAGCGTTTAGAACTTGTGGGGTATGTGAGAAAAGAAGGAGAAATGGAGAAAGAGGAAGAGAGCGCAGTGGAGTGAGAGAAAGAAGGGAGAGAGAGGCGTGGAATAGAAGAAAGAGAAGGCGGAGAAAATTTGGAGGGCGGAGAGGAGAGGAGGAAGGATGAGGAAGCAAGAGTGGCCATTGACTGTTAAATTTTGGTGCGTGCTTCGGTTGTTTGAGAACCAGCAGTTTTTTTGGTAGTAGATAAAGGTAACGGCTTTTTTAAGTTTTTTCCATTTTTTTTAATTAATTTATTTTTATTTTAAAAATGCAAAATCAGTCTGGATTAGGGCATTCACAATAGAAGAGCTAATTTTTATGTAAAATAGCTCCTCAAAACTCAATTTATCTAGTTTAGCTAATGACTTTTTAAGGGCCTCTTACATCCGATTAATTATATTTTTAACTATATCCGATTAATTATATTTTTATCTATATCATTTAATTTTTAATTTTTAATTTTTTATAATGATTGTATTTTTCTTAAATATCTTATTTTTCAACTTTTGAGAAAAAAAGTGATGTGGAGAGAGAAATAATAGGAGAAAATTTTGAAAAAAGAAAGAACATGTGAGACAAACAATAAAAAAAACATGGGAAGAAAATTTTGGGAGAGATAGTGTGAGAAAAAAAGACGTGGAAAGAAAATTTAGGAAAATAGCTCTTTGAATAGTACCGCTATATGTAGCTTTTTTTTTAGCTCATTTAATAAAATATCTATTCTACATTTTTTTTAGCTTCTCTAAGAGCATTCACAATGGAAGAGCTAAATGTCATTTTTATCTAAAATAGCTCTTTAAATTGATAAAATACCATCTGCATTGGATAAGTTAAAAAAAATGTAGAATAAATTTTTTGTTAAATGAGCTAAAAAAAAAGCTACATGTAGCGGTAATATTGAAAGAGCTATTTTCCTACATTTTCTCCCACGTCTGTTTTTTTCTCCCACTATCTCTCACAAAATTTTCTTCCACGTTTTTTTTTATTGTTTCTCTCACATGTTTTCTCTTTTTTCAAAATTTTCTCCTACTATTTCTCTTTCACATCTCATTTTTTCCAAAATTTTCTCCTATTATTTCTCTCTCCACATCACTTTTTTCTCCAAAGTTGAAATATAAGATATTAAGAAAAATACAATCATTATAAAAAATAAAAAAATAATTAAAATTAAATTATATAGATAAAAATATAACTAATCGAATGTAGGAGGTCCTTAAAAAGTTATTAGCTAAACTAGATAAATTGAGTTTTGATGAGCTATTTTACATAAAAAATTAGCTCATCCATTGTGAATGCTTTAATGTAGATGATATTTTATCAATTTAAGGAGCTATTTTAGATAAAAGTGTCATTTAGCTCCTCCATTGTGAATGCCCTTAGGAGTGTGCAAATTATTTGTTTACCACCTACTGACGGCAACCAACTGGAACCAACTTTCATGGTTCGATAGGTGGTAAAAAAAAATCTGATGTCGGTAAACCGAACAGACCAGTAATATATTTTTCTTAGGTTTTTTTGTGACAATGAAACGTTGAAGTCAATAAAATTATAACATGTCTTATTTAAGTAAGTATCGCACTAACCAAATCTATAAAATTTGTGGACCAAATTTGATTGTAGAGACTATTTTTTTTTATATTATTTGGCATATCTCAAAGACGTTTGAGTTTACTTTGATACCGCATGAAACTAATTGCATATTAGGTAAACCACAGTCACCGATATTGCATTTCTTTTTTTCTCACCGCACCAACTCCTTTTATCTCTAAACCCATCCTACATATTTAATTACATTACCAACTCATCAATCCCCATTTGTTGCACCTACATATTCACTCAAACCCATCCTACATGGTCACTCAATTCTGCGGTTGTGATGATCGTAGCATGAGAATATCTTACAGCCATGAAAGATTACCACCCCCTTTACCTCCTCTGCATTGTTCATTGAATAAACTTAATAATATTTAGAAAGTGAATTAGATTGTTACAGGTAAACGTGGGTGTCCATTCAAGACTTGTTCTTTTTACATGTTTGATGTGTATTTATCTATTCTGCTGCTGCAAATGCAGATAAAGGACGCTTATACACTCAAATTTTTCGAGAATAATTCAAGCCGCCTGCCAGAGTGGTGCAACGATGGGGACAATGTGAAGCTCCCCTTTTGTCAGATTCGAGGGAAGTATTGAATGGAATTACCTGGATACAATTTGATGGAACCATATTCGCATATGAATGTAAGATGTTCATCTCTGCCACTGAAATACTCAAGACCAAAGAATTGCTAGAAGTCTCTTATCTTCTTTTTTTCACTGGAATTTCCATACACATGGATGAACTCATCCTTGGCTTTTTGATATGATGGCATGAAATATCCATATGGAAAGTAATTTGATTTCAGATGTAAGTATGCTGATCAGACAGTACAAAAGGAAGGCAATCAACTATTAAATTGTTGTTGAATATACATGAAAGCTAGAAATTTCCACGTTAATGCTTCATTAATTTCAGTGCTCTTGAAGTTTTGATATGCTCTGGGAAATCTCATACGTTTTTAATTAACTTTCACAATCTTTAAAGAGAAATTTGGTCAGTGAGGAGATGCGAGCGGCCACAGGGACAACAACTTCCACTTTTAGCCTCACAATCTCCTTGATTTTATGGCATATTGAATTTGGAATTCGGGTTGCTAAATAACTGATATTCTTAAGCATGCTACCGTTGATTTTTCAGAGTCCATAGTCGAGCTCGATTGTATATTTGGGCAATATTTATGTAGTCTTTTGCAATTGTTCTCATTATGTAACTACAACCCATGACAGAAATGAAATGTAAGATGAGATTGATACCAGGTACAGTGATAATGATTCTACAAAGCTAACATAGTTTCCTTGGAACAAGTTTGATTGGTAGACCTTGAGTTGGTATTGGAATGGGATCTCTGCTGAAAGTATTGTCTGAGCATAGCTTCCATGTGAACTGAGTTACCAGATAATGAATTGTGACAAGGGTTTCGATTCTTGCAAACTCATATCCTGGACATATTCGAGGACCTCCTCCGAATGCAACGAACGAGTAGGGTGGAATCGATGCTTGACTCTCGAATCTGCTTGGGTAGAACTTCGACGGTTCTTGGAATATGCTATTGTCCATATGGGTCATTGGTGTAGTCCAGAATATCTGAATGTCAAAATAGAAGGGTTAGTTGTATAATTGTTTCAACGAGTGATATATAGTGAGACAGCAAAGAGGAGACAAAGCTTTTGCTTACTTGCCACCCTTTAGGAATTAGGTATCCACCATACTCAATATCTTTCTGAGCCTTCCTGAAGCCACCAAAGACAGGAGGAACCATCCTCAGTGTTTCCATTGCTACTCTCCAGGTGTACTTCATTTTAGTTAGGTCTTCCCACGTTAGATACTCTCCCGAGAGCTTGGTCTTTGCTATCTCTTCATGTTCTAGAAAATCATGAGCATCCCACTAATCATTCTTATTTGAGCAGAGTCTAACAAAACCGAACCACTTTATGAGTTCTTTCAATCCATTTTCTCTTATTTGCTTTGCCTAATTCATTGAACTCTCAGGACGGGATTTGGCTTGCGTCCAATTATTTAATCATTGGAAATTACTTGTTCAAATAACAGCGAAGATTGCAAGGCGAATCTTAGCCTTTTTTCATTCTCACCAAGTTTTCCTAAATCTTGCATTTGCCACCCGTTTATTTGAACAACAAGAGATCTCCCGTGAATAAATAACTGGAGGCAAGCTAAATCCCCCACTACAAGTTTACAACAGGGTTTAAAACTATGGTCTCCTGTATTTTCTATTCAAGGTAACTTGATCTTCACCACCAGAGAGAGAGAGAGAGAGAGAGAGAGAGAGTTTTATGTATACCTTGAAGAACTGCTGCATACACAGCAGGTTCATTTGCTAGAAGCCTCATTATGAAAGCCATCAGAACAGATGAAGTATCGTGCCCTGCAACCATGACAAGCATGACATTGTTGATAGAGAACCTGCTCCAGCTGCTCCAGCTAAGCCATCTCTCCCAGTTGCATCTCCAGCTCACTCCATTAATTGTGGAATCAAACAAGCCACCAGATATCATGCTCCACTCATCAAGCCTTACAATCCCATTGATCTTGGCAATTCATATCAATCCAGATCATGTGCACCAGACTTAAGGAAACCATATCAAAGATCACACAGATTGAGTGCAACATGCCTTACACAGAATGATATTCCTCTCCTCAATCTCTACACATAAGGAAACTTATTTACATTCATTCCTTTGTAATCCATTATACAATCTGTACCTTAATTATCTGCACTTAATATTTTGTAAATGCTTTGTGTATATAATGCCTTGAGCATTTCCTTGTAACATTCATTGAGAAATACAAATAATTATTCTCAGTTCTTTTCATGGTATCAGAGCACTAAAGGCAAACGCCATAAAAATTTTCCATTTCTCTTATTTTCCTTTTGTTCTCTCAACTCTGCCCCTATGGCTTCCTCTGCCTCAGCATCATCCTCAACCGTATCTTTTGTTCTCCCCAACTGCAATCAATTGGCTCAAGTAAAATTGGAAGGGCCTAGCAACTACATACAATGGTTGTCCATCTTCTTACCCATCCTACGAAGCAATGAGCTTGTGGGAATTATTGATGGGACTGAACCATGTCCCCCAAAGATGCTGACCAATGAACAAGGTCAAGCTACTCCTAATCCAGAATACTCCATCTGGACCAAGAAAGACCAGCACTTACTAAGCTGGATCAATGCATCTCTCTCTGAGAAAGTCCTATCCACAGTATATGGATTGGATACCTCCAAGCAGGTATGGACAGCACTGGCAAACAAATTTGCCAATCAATCTCGCCCTCACATTTCCAACATCAAGCAGCAATTACAGAATCTTCGTCAAGGCTCCAAGTCATGTTCTGACTACCTACAAGCTGCCAAAGCTCTTGCTGATCAATTGTCTGTGATGGGAAAACCTTTGGATGATGAAGATCTTATATCTTCCATCACCAATGGTCTCAATCCAAACTTTATTAATTTTGTAACTAATTTTGCCTTTGCAACTAGAGAGAAATCTCTTAGTTTTGATGTTTTTCAGGATATGTTACTCAATCATGAGATGTTACTTAACAATCATCAAGCTGCAGCACCTGATGTCTCCACCTTTGCATTATTTGCTCACAAGGCAAGTCCTCGTAACTTTCATCAAAAGCCAAAAGGAACACAGCAATTTCACAGACAGCAACCTAGAGGGTCTCATTATCCAAAACCAAATGGATACCCTGCCTTTAGAGCACAACAGCAGCAAAGCAGTCATTCTCTTGGTGGTCCCAGATTCAATAATCCTACCACTAGATTCTCCAACAGCAAATCATTGCAGCAGCATCAGCCTCACACCAATACACCACATTTCCCAAACACAACTCGGGCTCCCTGTCAGATTTGTGGGAAATCAAGCCACCAAGCCCTTGATTGCTTCCACAGGATGAACTACTCATTTCAAGGCAAACATCCCCCACCTCAACTGGCAGCTATGGCAGCACAATCAAATGCCCTTTATGATGAAGACCAAGAATGGCTTGCTGATAGTGGTGCAAATGCACATATCACGAATGATTTGGAGAAACTCACCATTCAACAACCTTTTGAAGGCAATGAAATGATTGCTGTAGGGAATGGAGCTGGCCTCAAGATTGACAATTATGGTGCAATTCTACTTCATAATCCATCTGCATCTTCCAAATTTCATCTTAAAAATGTTCTTCATTGTTCAAATGCATCTGCTAATCTCTTATCAATTCAAAAATTCTGTTCAGATAATGATTGTCATTTTATCCTAACCTCAACTCATTTCTTTGTGAAGGACAATCTCACCAAAGCAACCCTCTTGGAAGGCAAGAGTGAAAATGGCCTCTATCCTTTGCGATTTAAAGGACACTCACACAAATCAAGTCGTGCATTTGTAGCTTTGTTAGGAATAAGGACCTCAGCATTGATTTGGCATTTTAGATTAGGTCATCCAGCCAATGATGTTGTTTCCCGTGTTGTTAAAGCTTTTAATCTTCCTGTTTCATCTTTAAACATCAATAAAATAAACTTGTGTGATTCCTGTCAATTGGGAAAAAGTAAGAAACAGCCCTTTTCATCATCAACTAGACAAACTGCCTTCCCTCTGAATTTAATCCACAGTGATGTATGGACTTCACCAATTACATCCAACAGTGGATTCAAATACTATGTTATCTTTGTTGATGATCATTCAAGATACACATGGATCTATCCCCTTCACAACAAATCTGAAGTATATGAATGTTTCATCAAATTTAAACTTCTTGTTGAGAACCAATTCTCATCCTCCATCAAACAACTTCAATCCGATGGAGGTGGTGAATACACATCACTTCATTTTCAATCATTCCTAACAAAACATGGCATCCTCCATAGAAAATCATGCCCTTACACATCTCAACAGAATGGCCTAGCTGAGAGAAAACTCAGGCACATTCTAGAAACAGGTCTTACCCTCCTTGCCCATTCTCATCTCTCCAATACATATTGGGTTGATGCATTTCTTACAGCCACTTATCTCATAAACAGATTGCCTACCCCAACTCTGAATAATGCCTCTCCTTATTTCCAACTTTATCAAAAGGAACCTGACTACCAGAAACTCAAAGTTTTTGGATGCAAGTGCTATCCCCTTCTACGTCCCATTGGCCTACATAAGCTTGAATATCGGTCCAAACCCTGCATCTTCCTTGGCTACAACTATGCTGGATACAAATGCTTAGATCCTATTACTAACAAAGTTTATTTATCACGACATGTGGTTTTTGATGAGCAGAATTTTCCAGCAAAGGATCAAGCCTCTTCTCACTTGCCCTCCAAGATCAATGCTGCTGGTGACATGCCCTTCACTCTCCCTGTAAGTCTACATCCTTCTACATCACCATTTTCATTCAATTATGATAACAATGTTTCTGTCAATGATGTTCCTCACACCCAATCCTCTGTTTTACCTTCACGTCCATGTACTGAACTGTCCACCTCATCCAATCCAACCAATACTGAGCTATCTCTCAATCCTCATCTACCTACCACTAGTACACCTTCAGACATTCCATCCTCTACCATTGCCCCTATCCATTTTATCACAGAACCAACATCACCACCCTCAAGTCCCACAAACCTTACTTTAAACAGTCCATCATCTGTAATTATACTTGTCCTTCCTGCCTCAGAACAGAGTCTGTGGGAAAAGATGGGGACCAAGCTTAATTTTAGCAGTGCCTACCACCCTCAAACAGATGGTCAAACTGAGGTGGTAAACCGAAGCTTGGGAAATCTTTTAAGGAGTTTAACTGGAAATAAGCCAAAGCAGTGGGATATGGCTTTGTCACAGGCAGAGTTTGCTTACAATCGGTCCAAGAATAGAACGACTCAGTTGAGCCCTTTTGAGATCGTGTATGGGCAAAACCCATCGGGAGTGCTTGACCTAGCACCTATTCCCCGTATTGGTCGATTGAGTATTAAGGCTGATGAGATGACGGATTATCTCCGAGGAGTTCACGACCAGGTCAAGAAAGTGATAGAAGATAGCAATGTCAAGTACAAAGCCCAATCCGACAGCCATAGACGCAAGGTAACTTTAGAGGTTGGTGGTTTAGTTTGGGCTGTACTCACACGTGATCGTTTTCCTGCCGGTGAGTATAACAAGCTACGAGAGAGGAAGATTGGGCCTTGTGAGATTCTACAGAAGATAAATGACAATGCATACCGGCTACGTCTTCCAAGTCATTTAAAGATCTCAGACGTGTTTAATGTGAAGCATTTGACTCCATGTTTTGTTGATGTGGACAAAGGCAACATGAACTCGAGGGCGAGTTCTTTCCAACTCGGGGAGACTGATGCAGGAGAATAATAATAATAAATTATTTATGCTTTAGTTTTCCCTTTTCAATAAGGAATAGGTTTTTCCTTTCCTATTAGGAATTGTTTTCCTTTTCCTATTTGGAATTGTTTTCCTTTTCCAATTAGATTTGTTTTTTCCTTTTCCTTGTTATTCTAGGAGATACCTAGCCTATATAAAGGCATCTAGTCATTGTTATTTTTCAACTTAGTTTATATTATCAATTAAATTTAAGTCTTTCAGAGTTATTTCTCTGTTTGCTTATTTGGGGCAATTAGGGACTTTCTCTTCCCTACTTGTAATTTTCTCTCTTCCTGAATTCTCTTTTCTATCTTCAATTCTTAACTTTTGTTGCGAATATACGCTGTCAGAACATTCTTAGTTCTACCCGTCGTCATATACCTTGAAGAACAACTGCATACACAGTTGGTTCATTTGCTAGAAACCTTATCATGAAAGTCATTAGAGCAGATGAAGTATTGTGTCCTGCAACCATGACAAGCAGGGACGGAGCCAGGTAGAAGAATGGGGGGATCAAAGCAAACAAAAATTGGGGGGGGGGACCGGAATTAAAAAAAAATAAAAATTTACAGCCTAACTTTTTTTGACAAGCATGACATTGTGCACAATCTCATTCTCTGTGACTGCTTCTTCATTGTCCTCCTTGCGCATGCCAAGCAAACAAGTGATGAGGTCTTGGTGAGGAGAAGCACCCTTCTGCTCAACTTCCACTCTCTTCTCACGTATCAGGTCCTTAACCATGTTTTGAACTGTTGCACTTGCTCTGAGGCCATGCTGTAGCATGTGAAGGGCAAGTTAATTGGAACTGACCACATCCCTATTATCATCTCACTACAAAAAAAAGGGGGATTAGTAACGTGTCATTATTGACACGTTACTAATGGAAAGTTTTAAATTCTTTTTTTAAAAAAATACAATGACACGTTACTAATGGAAAGTTTTAAATTCTTTTTTTAAAAAAAATACAAATTCATCTCTTCAAGCTCCTCACTCAACTCCAAATAGAAGAGAGAAAATTATGTTGAATGTGAGGGTCTTCATGAGGGGCAACACCTATTAGTAATACAAAACATATGGTTTGCCTGCACATCCATGCAAGAACTAGGCTTTTTTTGGGGGGATTTGTACAAATGTCACCCTTGTGCCTTAATGTGGATGTAAATTTCCTCCTTCAAATTTAAGTTTAAACAACTAACCCCTGAACGTGAGGTTTGTGAAAACTTAATTTTTTAAGTTAGAAATTCTATTCAAGTGTAACAGATAGAATGTTCATTTGGTTTAGCGGTTTCAAAATGTGTAGTTTGACTTGCCTTTTTTAAAATGGAGAAAAATCTACTTTTTGAGTTAATTTACCAAGTGAGTACTTTTTTGTGTAACATCAACATATATACTTGAACCCCTGTTGCTTGCCTTGCCAATGCATCTCAAGGTGCTGCTTGACTTCTCCATCCATTTTCCCTACATACTGCTTTAATGATTCAGGCTTTAAGAATGATACAAGTGCGCGCCTCTAACACGCTTGTGATCTTCACCATTGAGGTCGAATAGATTCTGATCGCCCAAAATCATTTGAAACGAGTGATTTTGCTGGTAACCGATTGTGCTGCTATCACTGGTGAATACAAACTTGTTTGCAGCCTGTCCATAAACAAACACTGTTGGTTTACCAAAGAGGCTTAGCTTTGATATTGGACCATACTTTCTGATTCGTTCTTCTAGCCATTTTTCTGCAATGTTGGCACGCATGGTATCAGAGCCATAATCACAATTGTGACTTCTCTGCCTTTCTTGATTTTTTTTAATGGCAAATCATCCATCATCTTTTGCTTGTCCAAATGCTTTGTCTGAATTTTCACTTTCAATGGAAAAGCATCTACCAAACAGTCACACTCTTCCAAATGATTTGGAAGAGAACCCTCCAAACAATCCAAACAGTTTACCAAGAAATCATCCAAACACTTTACCAAGAAATCATCCAAACACTTTTTCTGATCCTTTTGCTAACTCTCGTCCTATTGATCCTTCTAGTCCCCTTTTCCTGCACAATGGTGACAATCCAGGAACCATATTAGTTCCTCAACCACTAACATGGCATACGTGCCACATTAGCAATAGGGTGACGTGGCATATTTGCCACGTTAGTAATTTCTTTTTTTTTGAGAAATAAGATTCATTAAGTAAAATAAAAAATATTGTGTTTTAAAAAGCATATCGACCAACCTAACTATAGCTAGATGATAGTTTAATTACTTTACAATTGTACGAAACTAATTAATTAATTACTTGCCAATAACCGTGCCATTTATGCAATCATTTCAAATTCTAAAATATTGGTGAGAAACGCCATCAACATGGGAGCCAGGCCAGCCTATACGATGAGATGGCCAGAAAGTACATCAGACATAGCGAGAAGCCTTACTCAAGTGGGACTCAAATACTGTTAACTCGTGTTAGTTCTAATTCTGACTATAGGGCTAGAGACTTGAAGGAACAACCAGCTATATATATTTATATATATTTTGTAACTTAGTTAATTAAGTAAGGGCTATAAATATGTATATATAATAAGATTAGTATATATATATACATACTAATAAGGTTAATATAAACAATATATATTATCTCATATTTAAAAAAGAAAGAAAGAAAGAAAGAAAAAAACATTTCCTAACGTGGTATATATGCCACGTTAGCCATTTCCTACAATGTCATATATGCCACGTTAGTATTTTCTAACTTGCTATATATGCCAAGTTAGGAAATGGCTAACGTGGCGTATAGGCCACGTTAGCAATTTTTTTTTTTTTTTTTGGTTCTCTTAAAAATAAAATTCATTACCTAATTTTTTTGTAGTTTAATATTAGGTTAATTAACATAATTAATTAGGTTAATTAATTAGGTTACTATATGTAATAATAAATATTATTTAATATTAATAATAAAATAATTAAAAAACACATATGGTAACGTGGGAAATATGCCATGTTGATGAGTGTTGTTTAGTGCTTAATCGAACCCTTTTATTTATGTTTGTTAAGCCCTTAACTGTATTATTATTTAACATTTTAGTTTGTTTTAGTGTATTTTGGTGTTGCAGGTCCTTACGGTAAAACCTCGGCATAAAAGGTGAAAAAGGGCAAAAAAAAGAAGAGAAGTATGCTCCTTGCCACTGCGCTCGAGCCCAATGCCCACGATCGAGCACAGGCCTAGTCAGCCCGCGTCTCATGCAGTTGCCCTAGTCGGCCCTAAGCCTCCATCGCTTTCTCCTTGCGCCATTGCAGTTACGAGTGTTCAATCGCGACTTCGATGATCGATCGCATACATGACTGCGCTCAAGCGCACCGCCTGCGATTGAGCGCAGCTCTCTGACCTAGCAGCAACTTAGTTTTCTATAAATACATGCCCTGTGTAATTTTTCATTTCCTACATTTTTTTGGAGTGCAGCTTGAGAGCAGAAACCCTCTGTTCGGGTTTGCCCCTACCCCTTTAAACCTCAAACTTTATTTTCTTTCTATTTTTAATGCATACATTTACTTTATTGTCATTCAATCTTATTATGTGTGGCTAATCTTCAACTAAGGTTGAAGATGAAGCCTCACCCTTAACATTTATTTATTGCCTTTACGTTTAACGCATTACATTCCGTCATTTAATTATCGTATTCGTTTCATTTTCAATTTAAATGACATAAGTTGTGAGTGATTGCAGTTTGTGATGCATCGAGAGTCCTACATTTGTTGTGTTCTAAGCCGGGTGCACAACGGATGATTGAAACTCAATTAAATATCCATTGTGATCCATGGATACAGTGGATGATTCTATTGATGATTAATATTTGTTGTGGCTCCTTAATGGTAAACACATCAAATCGATTTGACTAGTTTCACAAAGGCAATAGAGTATGATTAAGGGTTAAAATCAATAGACGGATGTGTGAGTTTTACGTTTAAGCAAGCATTTTAATATTGGGTGAGGTCGAGTCTTTAACCTTAATTGCTTTTCTTTATTCGTTTAAGCTTTTTAGAATAGTTTACATTTCCACACGCTTTATGTTCGGTTATTTGTAAAAAATTCGGAACTAAGTTAAAATAGGGTTAGTCTAATTATAATATTAGTTTTCGAACAAATGCCTATCCCTATGGATTCGATCTTGTACTTAGCAACGTTACACGAACAACGACTCGTGCTATTGCGAGTACAAGAAAATTTGTACACCTCACGTCACCCTATTGCTAACATGGCATTGTTACCACCTAAATAGTGTGAGAAACGACTAATTGCAAGCCGCATGAGAAGTAATTGTCCAGTAGGTCATGATCCTCGGTATGGCCTGTTGGGATGGATGTCATCTCCTTAATTATGGGCATCTAGGTCCGGCAGCCGACTTGTCTTACATAATGAATACATTGGCAATGCAACGATGATATGCACCCCAATTGGATGAGTTGAACCACCCAAGACCAATGAATACCTTCATATCTGAGCCACCTATGATGAACATATACGGATTTAATAATCATCAAGTACCCAAACCCACCAGTTTAAAGGTGGCCCTATGGGTTTTGCTCCTAGCCCTCACCATGCCTATTCACACCATAGTTTAGCAATCCAGTTGGCTGATCGAATGAGTAGAGTGTGATGCAGCGAACGTCCTTCTGTAACTACACAATGATAGATCATGTTAAATTCTATATATTAGTTTGGCCAAATTAGATGTTGATTCCACGAAGTTTATATACGTATGTACGTACGCTACTGTTTATTTTTTTATTTTTATTTTTTTACCTTTCTAACTAATTGCTCAGTATAGATATATAACCCTAGATATGTATTAAATAGGTTACTATTTATGGCATCTGAATTAAATAAATAAGTTAGCAAATTAATTTTATTTTAAAAAAAATTTCCATTACTAACATGGTATTACTCACACGTTAGGAATATATTTTTATTTTTTTAAATTTTTTTTAAAATATTTCCCATTACTAACGTGGTAAATATAATACGTTACAAATTGCTAACGTGACATTAATCACTTGTTAGCAATTGGTAACGTGTTATTACTCACACGTTAGGAATATATTTTTATTTTTTTAAAAATATTTCTCGTTACTAACGTGGTACATATGACACGTTACAAATTGCTAATGTGGCATTAATCACACGTTAGCAATTGGTAACGTGTTATTACTCACACGTTAGGAATATATTTTTATTTTTTAAAAAATATTTCCCATTACTAACGTGGTACATATGACACGTTACAAATTGCTAACGTGGCATTAATCACACGTTAGCAATTGGTAACGTGTTATTACTCACACGTTAGGAATATATTTTTATTTATTTTTATTTTTTTTTTAAAATATTTCCCATTACTAACGTGGTACATATGACACATTACAAATTTCTAACGTGGCATTCATCACACGTTAGCAATTGGTAACGTGGCATTTTGCCACATTACTAAATCCCATTACTAACGTGTTAGTTTTTGACACGTTAATAAATGGTGACATGACAAAAAAAAAATATACAGTAGACACGTTAGGAAAATGCGTGTTTTTTGTAGTGGATAATATTGATAGGTTCTCTTGATAGAACATAATATAGTAGATATAGTAACTATTGCTTGATGAATAGTTATAGTAGATTGTTATATATATTATTGATCTTGATAGATAGTTCTTTGGATTAAAAGTTTAGGTCTTGTTTGGATAGGCATGTTTTCGTTTTTGTTTTCAGTTTCAGATTTTTTGGTTTTTGGAATCTGAGATTTTTTGTTTTTGAAATGATCTTATCTCATATTCCAAAATTTTGAGTTTGTTCCAATGTTAAAAAAATTAGTTTGTTTTAAAAACCAATAAAACATACGTAACTACAAAATTAATAGCAATGATGGCCAAAGTACAAGACGTGTAGCTCTGCACAATCACGTAATTTTTTTTTTTTTTCCTAAGCTCAAAATCACGTACTTTACTCTTTGGTTTGTTAACTCAGCAGTAAATTTTTGACAGGGTTTTTCACTTTATCATTGCACAATCACGTACTTCCCTGCTACACGTCTCCTCCAATCGTCTAGTGAAGCAGTGTATTTAATTAATTTAAGAGGACAAGTGGGTACTGGTTGAAACTTGTCAACGGCCAATTATTTTGTCTGTGCTAACATAAATTTTTTCGGGCTTTACAATGGATTCAAAAGTTTTTTTTTTGGGGTTTCAAAATTCTCGGCCAAAAAAAAATTCACATTAATTTTTAAAAAAATTCAAACTCAAAATGAAATCTGCCCATCCAAACAAGGCCTTAGTATTCGAATTGTTTGTAATGTTGATGTACTTATAGTAGATGTTATATCATGTGCGGCGACTACTAAATTCGGATATAATGCCCTAAATATTCAAAAAAATAAATGAAAAATGGAAGAAAAAAAAATTCACGATTCCATTTTAGTAACGTGGCAATATGTACCACATTACCCCGTTAGTAACGTGGCACAACATTAACACGTTACTAAATGGTAACGTGTCATTTTAACACGTTACCATATTTTTAGTAATGTGTTAATATATGAAACGTTACCATTTAGTAACGTGTCAATAGTAACACGTTACTAAATTCCCGATACTAACATAAGGTTTAATAACTCGCCACACATGTTACTATTGACACGTTATTAATATTTAGTAACGTTTTAATGGTCTTAAAACATTATTAATGGTCCGTTACTAAGTTTCTCTTTTTTTGTAGTGCCAGGACTATTAGCAATGGAGTGCTGTATTCAAACAAAGTAGTTTCTCTTCTAGGTGATGAAACAACAAACTGTTAAGAATTATATGTGCCGGTCAACGGAGAAAGAACCGTTTTTTTTTTTTTTTTAATTTAGAGGGGCTAAAGTATAAATTATAGGCCAAAATTAATTTTGATAGAGGCCATAGCCCCCATATAATATGATATTCAGTTGAATAGACACCATACACAGGAACCATATATCCATCCATCTCCCTTGGGGATGCTCTTGAAGGCTTCTGCTATCATATATAATAAATATATGATTATGTAATTACGACTCATGATAGAAATGCGATGTAAGATAAGCATGATACCAGTTACAGTAGAAAAGATATTACAGAGCTAACATAGTTTTCTTGGCACAAGTTTGACTGGTAGACCTTGAGTTGGTACTGGCATGGGATCCCTGCTGAAAGAATTGTCTGCGCATAGCTTCCAGGTGAACTGAGTTACAAGATAATGAATTGTGACAAGTGTTTCTATTCTTGTAAACTCATATCCTGGACATATTCGAGGACCTCCTCCGAATGGAACGAACGAGTATGGTGGAACCGATGCTTTGTTCTCAAATCTACTTGGGTCAAACTTTGATGGTTCTGGGAATATGTTACTGTCCATATGAGTCATTGGCATAGCCCAGAATATCTGAATGTCAAAATAGAGGGGTTTCAGTTTTATAATTGTTTCAAAGAGTAATATATAGTTGGACAGCAAAGAGGAGATAGAGCTTTTACTTACTTGCCACCCTTTAGGAATTAGGTATCCACCATATTCAATATCTTTCAGGGCCTTTCTGAAGCCACCAAAGCCAGGAGGTACCATCCTCAGTGTTTCCATTGCTACTCTCCAGGTGTACTTCATTTTGGTTAGGTCTTCCCACGTTAGAAACTCTCCTGAGGGCTTGGTCTTTGCAATCTCTTCCTGTTCTGCAATTTCATTCCCCCGAGACAAGTTTACAACATGGTTTATACCTGTGGTCTACTGTGTATTCTTTTTCAGGTGACCTGATCTTAAACCTTCATCATTGCATTGAGAGAGAGAGAGAGAGAGAGAGTTTTATGTATACCTTGAAGAACAGCTGCATACACAGCAGGTTCATTTGCTAGAAGCCTCATTATGAAAGTCATCAGAACAGATGAAGTATCGTGCCCTGCAATCATGACAAGCATGACATTGTGCACAATCTCTATCTCTGTTAGTGCTTCTTCATTGTCCTCCTTGCGGATGCTAAGTAAGCAAGTGATGAGATCTTGGTGAGAAGCACCCTTCTGCTCAAGTTCCACTCTCTTCTCACGTATCAAGTCCTTAATCATGTTTTGAGCCGTTGCACTTGCTCTAAGGCTGCGGTTGTAGCGTGTGAAGGGCAAGTTAAGTGGAGCTGACCACGTCCCTACTATCATCTCTTTGAAGCAAGCCTTAAATTTTTCCCTTCGAGCTCCTCGCTCAACTCCGAATAGAAGAGAGCAAATTATGTTGAATGTGAGGGTCTTCATGAGTGGCAATACCTATCAGTAATATAAATGTCACCGTTATATCTTAATGTTGAATTTTCAATTTAAACAACTAACCCCTAAACATAAGGTTTGTGAAACCTCTACTTTCTAAGTTAAAATTTTCTATTAAAGTCGGACAAATATAGTGTCCATTTGGTTTAACGGTTTCAAAACGTACAGTTTGAGTACTTTTTTTGTGTAACATCAACATATATACCTGAACCTGTTGCTTGCCTTGCCAATGCATCTCAAGGTGCTGCTTGACTTCTCCATCCATTTTCCCCACATAGTGCTTTAATGATTCAGGCTTTAAGAATGATACAAGTGCGCCTCTAACACGCTTGTGATCTTCAGCACTGAGGTCGAATAGATTCCGATCGCCCAAAATCATTCGAAACGATTGATTTTGCTGGTGACCGATTGTGCTGCTATCACTGGTGTATACAAACTTGTTTGCAGCCTGTCCATAAACGAACACTGTTGGTTTACCAAAGAGGCTTAGCTTTGATATTGGACCATACTTTCTGATTCTTTCTTCAAGCCATTTTTCTGCTGTGTTGGCACGCATGGCCCGAAGAAAGCCAAGGGTATGGCCTAAAAAGGGTATTCCAAGTGACCCTGGAGGCACCCTTTTTGATGATCTTCTTCCCCTTGTAAGGAGAAGGAAGATGGGTATGAGACAGAGAAAGATAGCCAGGAAAATATTCATTATTTCTTCTGTGGCTTTGGTGTTTTGAAGTGAAAGGGGGTGTGGGGGGTTAAATAGATTAGTTTCAGAGATAAAGAGAGTTGATGATGCAAGACATGCGTTTAAGAGAGTGAAAGGCCTTTAAAATAAGTTCAGAGAAAGAATCTTTGGTTTCTTGTTCTTTATGTCAGCTTATCACATCAACTTCTTTATCTCCTTTGAACTGGAGGGTGGTTATTGTTATCTTCCTCCTTGGATTTTGGAAATTGTTGTTCAACTTTATCTTTATCCTATCTTCAACGTCAGCTTGATGCTAATCTGGCTGTTTGGAGGATGGCGTCTTAATGTTTAACAGTAGAAAAAAGTGTCCTCGTTACGAATACAAAGGAGAGGAGCTAATGGTGGATCAACATGTGTCAGAAAATGCAGCGTCTTTGAATGATCACATGAAAAAGTCTTCTTCATTGTAGCGTCTTTGAATTATCATATGCTTTCAAAGTTTCAAGCTTCATTATTGGGTCCTAAATTATTTATCGGTGGTCAGACAAAAGACACATATGTAGAAGGGATCTGGATCCTCTCCAGTCTAGCTACTATGGACTGGAGGGTATCCAGTTAATGGCTAGGATTTATTTAAAGAAATCCAAGTGTTATAAGCATGCCACTTGTCATCCTAATTAAAAATAATTAATATTTTAAAAAATAAATAAAACTAAAATAATACAAATTTTAAAAATATTTTAAAAAAACTAAGGGTGGCCGGACCACCACCGTTGGCCTAGGGGTGGATGAAGCCACCCCATACCGGCCGGCCGAACCCACCTATGGCCATTGGGGGTGGTCCGGCCACCCCCAAGGCACAAACTAAAAAAAAAAAAAAATCGTTGGCCTTTGGGGGTGGCCGGACCACCCCCAACGCCCAAACTTAAAAAATTAAAAAAAATTAAAAAAAAAATTGCCCAGCGTGGGTGGCCGGACCATCCCCAAGGGCCGTGGGGTGGCTTCGGCCAGCGGGGTGGTCCAGCCACCTCCTATAGGGTGGCCGGCCACCCTTAGGTTTTTTTAAATATTTTTTACTTTTTTATTATTTTAGTTTTATTTACTTTTTAAATATTAATTAATATTTTTTTTATTTTTTATTAGAATGACACGTGGCATGTTTATAACAGTTGGATTTCTTTAAAGAAATCCTACCCATTAACTGGATACCTTCCAGTCCATATTGGACTGGAGATCGAGCGGATCCTCTTCCATGTATAGAAGTACTATAACAATACTTGTCATGCATGTGGTTATCTTTCTTCTTCCTCCACCCTAACATTTATCGCTTTCGCTTCGTCATACACTCCCGGCCCTTTCAGGTGTCATTATTTTATTAAGTAAAAGAAAAGGTAAGGCAGGAAATGAGGATGCATGGTCTGAAAATACGAAGAAATAACTTGCCATGGTCCATGACCAACTTGCATGCACTTCCAGAAGCTCTGATGGTGAAAGTTATTTGCACAATTGCACTTCCATCATCAACTCCATCTTTTATTTAGGCCCTAAACTGTCATTAATTTTGCAATGTCTCTCTTACAGTTTAAGTTCTCTTAATTGAATGCATACATCTTTCAATTGTTTGCAATCTCATCACTCCATTAACTTTTTTCAAAATATCCCCATTTGTTTTAAAAAAAAAAAAAAATTGAAAAAATATTAGGGCGTTCTTCCGAATTTAACGGCATTTGCAAAAATACACATGCCTCAATCTTTGTAAAAAAATTAAAATATTTTTTCTAAAAAAAGAAGGGTGTTTTCAGAATTTATTCGGATTTAATGAAAATCCTAATGAAAGGGGGACATTGAAAAAAAATTAAAAGTTCGATATACTAAATTAAAAGGTTTTCAACTTTGGGGCAACATTATAAAATGTATGACGTACAATTCAGGTGGGTAAGTGAAGTTTTCCCTTTCATTTATTATTATAACCCGCGTAATGTACGGGATTTTTAGGGTTATATTATAATCGTACTTTTCATAAGTATTATAAAATTTACTTTTTATAATTGTAAGAGGAAAGCTTGAATTTTACTTAATCAAAACATTTAGAAGAATCTCTAATATTATGACATACAATTATACACAAAATATTGCATAAATGTATAAGTCGCATAAAATTTTACTATCATAAGGCCTTTAACTTTAATTAGTTTAATCCATATAAATTAAAACATGTTAAAATCCTTGTTCCCATATGTATAGTTTAAAATGAAAAAAAAAAAAAAAATAGCCAAAAGAAAACTTGGATTGTGATATGATTATCAAAGCATTAACAGAAACTTAGTAAGAATTGTTTTTCTAAACCCTAGCTTTTATTATAATTTTGCTATAATAAAATTAAAACCTGATAATTCTGATAATTAAAAAAACTCAAAGTTATGAAAATAAAATAAAATCCATTGGAAGAAATATTAGGAAAAGTAGATAAAGAATAAGAAAGTTGATGAAGCAAAAAATAAAATCAATAAATAAATAGGACCTGTTCCTGTCTTGCGCCTAGCTAAATGCATCATGTGCTCTTCATTGTTCTTAAAATTATCATATGCTTTCAAAGTTTCAAGCCTTCATTATTGGGCAAAATTTTGTTAGATATTGAGTCCTAAATTATTTATTGGTGGTCAGACAAAAGACACGTATATATGTGGAAGTACTATAACAATACTTGTCATGTGGTTACACTATAAAAAACATAAGTTTTTTTACAGGACTTTTTTGACCTTTTTAGGCATTTGCCAAGTCAAAAACATTTTTGACGTGACATTTTTTATGTGTTTGGAACATCAAAAATTTGGGTGTCAAAAAAGTTTACTTTTTTGGCCTGTAATTATCTACGTGTTTCGAATGTCAAAAAAGCCGACTTTTTTGGCTTGTAATTATCTTTCTTCTTCCAAGTTTTCTCCACCTAACATTTGTCGCTTTCGCTTTGTCATACATTCCCTTTCACGTGTTATTATTTAACCAAGTAAAAGAAAAGGAAAGGCAGGAAATGAGGATGCATGGTCTGAAAATCCGAAGGAACAACTTACCATGCATGGTCCATGACCAACTTGCATGCACTTCCAGAAGCTCTGATGGTGAAAGTTATTTGCACAATTGCACTTTCATCATCAACTCCATCTTTTATTTAGGCCTTAAATTATCCTCACTTTTGCAATGTCTATCTCTTACAGTTTAATTTCTAATTGAATGTATACATCTTTCAATTGTTTGCAATCTTATCATTCCTTTAACTTTTTTTAAAATATCCCCATTTATTTTAGAAAAAAATATATATATTGCAAAGATTAGGGTGTTAGTCCAAATTTAACGGCATTTGCAAAAATACCCATACTTCAATCTCTACAAAAAAATTAAAATATTTTTTCTAAAAAAAAGAAGGGTGTTTTGAGAATTTATTCGGATTTAATGAAAAATCCTAATGGAGGGGGGACACTGAAAAAAATTGAAAGTTTGATACACTAAATTAAAAGGTTTTCAACTTTATGGGACATTATAAAATGTGTGGCAATTCAGGTGGGTAAGTGAAGTTTTCCCTTTTGTTTATTATTATAACCCGCGCATTGCACGGGATTCTTAGGGTTATATTATAATCGTATTTTTAATAAGTATTATAAAATTTACTTTTCATAATTGTAAGAAGAAAACTTGAATCTTGCTTAATCAAAACATTAATATAAAATTAGAAGAATCTTGAATATTATGACACACAATTATACACAGAACATTGCACAAATGTATAAGTTGCATAAAATTTTACTATCATAAGGCCTTTAACTTTAATTAGTTTAATCCATATAAAATAAAACATGTTAAAATCCTTATTCCCATATGCATAGTTTAAAATGAAAAAAAAAAAAAAAAAAAAAAAAAACGCCAAAGGAAAACATGGATTGTGATATGATTATCAAAGCATTAATAGAAAGTTAGTAAGAATTATTAATATTATTAGTCATATACCTATTATATTTCATATAAATTAGAAAACCCCATGTAATTATTAGCCTTAAAAAAAGTACATAGCAAAATAATAAAAAAATCTTTCAGTCAACAATGCAACCAATAATCATCCCACATTATATTCAATCTTAATTATCTCTTCGGTATTTCGAAGTTCCTTTTTTGTATAATAATCAAATAAATTTTTGCCTTCTTTTGCTTTCAAAAGCGTAAAAAGTACTTCAAAAAATATCCGAAAAATCGGGTAATTCGTTATGACATTTTTTGTAGTACTTTTATTAGATTTCAATATAAATAAAACTCAAAATTATGAACATTCAAAAAAGTAATTTGATTGTAAGAAAAAGTATGTGCGAGATTCTTTTTTATAGCTTAATTTCAAAATTTAAACACATCTCTATCGAACTTTTCATTATAGGTTGTAAAAGAAAAAAAAAAAAACAACAACTATCACGCCCTTTTAAATAAAAAACACATACTAAAGGTATTCATTAGAAAAAAAAAATCTTTATTAATATATATATATAAAGATTGTTCTGCTAATGAAATAAAAAATAAATATCTAATCATTATGTTGACCGACAATTTATACAATTATTAACTAATATACAATTATATATTTTTTTAAAAAAAACCAAAAATAATGCAATGAAATTTTTTATTAATAATTTTTGTACCTCTTAAAAAGCGGTTTTTTATTATTTTTTATTAAATGATTGAACCCATGCAACTTAAGTTTTTTTGAACCAGTTTTTTATTATTTTTGATTAATAATGCAATGAATTTTTTTTTTCTATTTTGTTTCTACATCCTATCATTTAGTTCATCTAATTCAACTATAACATAATATTGTGTTATATACATATTAAAGTGATTAAATGTAATAATACATAATAATTTAATTTGTATTATTTGTTTTCTTCTTTGATTTTGACATTAATAATACTTAATTTATTGAATAATTTAAATATGAAAAATTCTTAAAATATAATTAAATGTCATTAATTACACTAATTTAATGACCGATTTTTATTTTTAATTAAAAACGGGTGCACTTTTAAAAGGAGAAGACACTGTGTAAGTACGAGATGCAACTGGAAAAATAAGAGAAGTAAGAGCATGAAAATGAAGAGAGAAAGCGATGATAAACCCATAATGTTCGATCTATTGTTTTCTTTGGCACTCTTAGATATGCGGGGAAAATTCACTTTACTCCCTAAAATTTGAGGTGCTTTTCAATTTAATTGAACCTCAATGTTTAAAAATTTGCAATATACCCACCTAATGTTTTACAAATTTGCGATTAACATCTTCCATTACTAATTGTTGTCTAAGTACATTGAAATTTTCAGCATAAGAGCAAATGAGAGGCATCAACTCCTTTTCTCTTTCATTACAACACCCACACAACACCCAAAAAGGGTTCAACATATCTTGGACATATTCGAGGACCTCCACCGAATGCAACGAACGAGTAGGCTGGAACCGATGCTTGGCTCTCGAATCTACTTGGGTCGAACTTCGACGGTTCATGGAATATGCTATTGACCATATGGGTCATTGGTGTAGTCCATAATATCTGAATGTCAAAATAGAAGAGTTTTAGTTGTATAATTGTTTCAACGAGTGATATATAGTGAGACAGCAAAGAGGAGACAATGCTTTTATTTACTTGCCACCCTTCCTGAAGCCACCAAAGACAGGAGGAACCATCCTCAGTGTTTCCATTGCTACTCTCCAGGTGAACTTCATTTTAGTTAGGTCTTCCCACGTTAGATACTCTCCCGAGGGCTTGGTCTTTGCTATCTCTTCATGTTCTACAAAATCATGAGCATCCGACTCATCATTCTTATTTAAACAGAGTTTAACAAAACCAAACCACTTTATGAGTTCTTTGAATCCATTTTCTCTTATTTGCTTTGCCTAATTCAATGAACTCTCAGGACGGGATTTGGCTTGCGTCCAGTTATTTAATCATTGGAAATTACTTGTTCAAATAAACAGCGAAGATTACAAGACGAATCATAGCCTTTTTCATCCTCACCAAGTTTTCCCAAATCTTACAATTGTCACTGTTTTTTTGAACAACAAGAGATCTCTCGTGAATAAATCCCCCGAGGCAAGTCAAATCCCCCACTACAAGTTTACAACAGGGTTTAAAACTATGGTCTCCTGTATTTTCTATTCAAGGTAACTTGATCTTCACCACCAGAGAGAGAGAGAGAGAGAGAGTTTTATGTATACCTTGAAGAACAGCTGCATACACAGCATGTTCATTTGCTAGAAGCCTCATTATGAAAGTCATCAGAAGAGATGAAGTATCGTGCCCTGCAACCATGACAAGCATGACATTGTGCACAATCTCATTCTCTGTTAGTGCTTCTTCATTGTCCTCCTTACGGATGCTAAGCAAACAAGTGATGAGATCTTGGTGAGGAGAGGCACCCTTCTGCTCAAGTTCCACTCTCTTCTCAATTATGAGGTCCTTAACCATGTTTTGAACTGTTGCACTAGCTTTGAGTCCGCGGTTGTACCGTGTGAAGGGCAAGTTAACTGGAACCACCCACATCCCTACCAACATCTCTTGGAAGCAAGCCACAAATTTATCTCTTCGAGCTCCTCGCTCGACTCCGAATAGAAGAGAGCAAAATTATGTTGAATGTGAGGGTCTTCATGAGGGGTAGCACGCCAGCACCTATCAATAATACAAAATATTTTGTTCGCCTGCACATCCCTGTGAGAACAATGCATATTTTGGGATTTGTACTAAGAGAAATGCTATGCTGAAATGAAAGGGTGCAGTAGCTCATGGATCAGCCTTTGTTAAAAATAAAATATCTAACGAATACCAGACATTGGCACGTCAGAATAGTAGAATAAAATGTCACCTTTAGGTCCATATGTGAAAAAATTTGAAGTTACTTGATATGTTTATTTCCCAACCCAGATAAATCTCAAGGATCTTATTCTAATACAATTTTCTTCTAANGGGAAAATTCACTTTACTCCCTAAAATTTGAGGTGTTTTTCAATTTGAACCTCAATGTTTAAAAATTTGCAATATACCTACTTAATGTTTTACAAATTTGCGATTAACATCCTCCATTACTAATTGCTGTCTAAGTACATTGAAATTTCCAGCATAAGAGCAAATGAGAGGCATCTGCTCCTTTTCTCTTTCATTACAACACCCACACGACACCCAAAAAGGGTTCAACATATCCTGGACATATTCGAGGACCTCCACCGAATGCAACGAACGAGTAGGCTGGATTCTGGAACCGATGCTTGGCTCTCGAATCTACTTGGGTCGAACTTCGACGGTTCATGGAATATGCTATTGACCATATGGGTCATTGGTGTAGTCCATAATATCTGAATGTCAAAATAGAAGGGTTTTAGTTGTATAATTGATTCAACGAGTGATATATAGTGAGACAGCAAAGAGGAGACAATGCTTTTATTTACTTGCCACCCTTCCTGAAGCCACCAAAAACAGGAGGAACCATCCTCAGTGTTTCCATTGCTACTCTCCAAGTGAACTTCATTTTAGTTAGGTCTTCCCACGTTAGATACTCTCCCGAGGGCTTGGTCTTTGCTATCTCTTCATGTTCTACAAAATCATGAGCATCCGACTCATCATTCTTATTTAAGCAGAGTTTAACAAAACCAAACCACTTTATGAGTTCTTTCAATCCATTTTCTCTTATTTGCTTTGCCTAATTCCTTGAACTCTCAGGACGGGATTTGGCTTGCGTCCAGTTATTTAATCATTGGAAATTACTTGTTCAAATAAACAGCGAAGATTACAAGAGGAATCATAGCCTTTTTCATCCTCACCAAGTTTTCCCAAATCTTACAATTGTCACTGTTTATTTTAACAACAAGAGATCTCTCGTGAATAAATCCCCCACTACAAGTTTACAACAGGGTTTAAAACTATGGTCTCCTGTATTTTCTATTCAAGGTAACTTGATCTTCACCACCAGAGAGAGAGAGAAAGAGTTTTATGTATACCTTGAAGAACAGCTGCATACACAGCAGGTTCATTTGCTAGAAGCCTCATTATGAAAGTCATCAGAACAGATGAAGTATCGTGCCCTGCAACCATGACAAGCATGACATTGTGCACAATCTCATTCTCTGTTAGTGCTTCTTCATTGTCGTCCTTACGGATGCCAAACAAACAAGTGATGAGATCTTGGTGAGGAGAGGCACCCTTCTGCTCAAGTTCCACTATCTTCTCAATTATGAAGTCCTTAACCATGTTTTGAACTGTTGCACTAGCTTTGAGTCCGCGGTTGTACCGTGTGAAGGGCAAGTTAACTGGAACCACCCACATTCCTACCAACATCTCTTGGAAGCAAGCCACAAATTTATCTCTTCGAGCTTCTCGCTCGACTCCGAATAGAAGAGAGCAAAATTATGTTGAATGTGAGGGTCTTCATGAGGGGTAGCACGCCAGCACCTATCAATAATACAAAATATTTTGCGAACAAAATGTTAGCCTGCACATCCCTGTGAGAACAATGCATATTTTGGGATTTGTACTAAGAGAAATGCTATGCTGAAATGAAAGGGTGCAGTAGCTCATGGATCAGCCTTTGTTAAAAATAAAATATCTAACGAATACCAGACATTGGCACGTCAGAATAGTAGAATAAAATGTCACCTTTAGGTCCATATGTGAAAAAATTTGAAGTTACTTGATATGTTTATTTCCCAACCCAGATAAATCTCAAGGATCTTATTCTAATACAATTTTCTTCTAATTAATTTACCAAGTGAGTACTTTTTTGGGTAACATCAAAATACCTCAACTTGTTGCTTGCCTTGCCAATGCATCTCAAGATGCTCCTTGACTTCTCCATCCATTTTCCCCACATACTGCTTTAAAGATTCAGGCTTTAAAAATGATACAAGTGCACTTCTAACACGCTTGTGATCTTCACCACTCAGCTCGAATATATTCCGATCGCCCAAAATCATTCTGAGTGACTGATTTTGCTGGTAACTAATTGCGCTGCTATCACTGGTGAATACAAACTTGTTTGCGGCCTGTCCAGAAAATGAACACTGTTTGTTTACCAAAGAGGCTTAGTTTTGATATTGGACCATACTTTCTGATTCTTTCTTCAAGCCATTTTTCTGCAGTGTTGGCACGCATGGCTCGAAGAAGGCCAAGGCTTTGGCCTAAAAGGGGTATTCCAAGTGACCATGGAGGCACCCTTTTTGATGATCTTCTTCCCCTCGTAAGGAGAAGAAGATGGGTATGAGGAAGAGAAAGATAGCCAGGAAAATATTCATTATTTTTTGTGGCTTTGGTGTATTGAAGTGAAAGGGGGTGTGGGGGCTTTAATAGATTGGTTTAAGAGAGATAGAGAGTTGATGATGCAGGACATACGTTTAAGAGAGTGAAAGGTTTTTAAAATAAGTTCAGAGAAGGAATTGGATTTCTTTTGTCTGTGGTTTCTTGTCAGCTTTTAAGAGTGTGAAAGGTTTAAATGTTCCATCACTCTGTCATTGAACCCTTAGATCAATCAATTATGCAGAGCCAATATGTTTTGGCAATTCTTTTTTATTTTTTATTTTTTGCATTTGTCTTTTCCTCCTTCACGCGCACCCTCCCGCTCTGTGGTTTGCTGAGCCTAAGCCTCAACGAGTTGCAAGCTTCAAAATCTCAGGTTGTGCTTCTGAATCTCTCATCTTAGTCTTTTGGGTTTGATTGTTCTCCTTTATGGATTGAATATGGATTTGAATTGTATCATCAGTGCTCAAGCCCCACTTTTGATGTTGATTCTAAGGAGAAAGGGTACGGAGCATGCTTGTAATTGTAGCAAATTTGTTGTTTAAACATTCAAGTGGCTTGTTTGTTATGTCTAATGAAGTGCTTTGCAAGTTGTGGATGGTGAGGGTGGATGACTAGCTTATGTTTGTCTTTAGGTTTGGAAGATTTTTGGGATCCACTCTAGATTTAAGTCCAATGTAGCATTTGGTTTGTTAGAAAGCTTGGAAAAAGGTCCAAGTAGTATACAGAAGACTNTAAATGCCAATACCATGAAGACACAACTTATGTTTTTTGTTTTTTTGTTATTTTGTTTTGTTCTGTTTTGTGTTTTTTTAATAAAAAAATTTATTTCCCTTTCTTTTGAACGCTTGTTTGTGGATTTGGCACCTTTCTCTCACGGTTATGCTTTGTTCCTTTTCTGTTTGCCTTTTTGTTTAGTCCACCTGGTTTCATGGATGCCTTGATGTTCGCCAGTGATATAGTGATTTAAGGCCTGTTTGAGAGGCTTAAAAGTATGTTTAACACTCAAAAAATCCATTTAATTTTTTTTTTTTTTTTTTTAAAAAGGTCATTTGGTAAAAAAAACTAAAAGCGCTTTTAAGGGTCCAAAAAGTCTAAAAATTGTCAAAACGTACTTTTGGCAAAAGTTTAAAAATGAAACTTTTACCAAAAAGCACTTTTTGACTTAAAATTTCTATTTTTTAAACGCAATCTCAAACAGACTCTTTGCTGCCTGTCAGACTTGCTCGTCTGGTTTGCAGAGCCAATATGTTTCGGCAATTTTTTTTTTATTTTATTATTTTATTATTTTATTTTTTTTTCTCTTTTTGCATTTGTATATTCCTCCTTCACGTGCACCCTCCCACTCAGTGGTTTGCTGAGCCTAAGACTCAACAAGTTGCAAGCTTCAAAATCTTAGGTTTTGTTAGTTTTTTTGTTGGTTCAATTCGGTTCCAAAATACAGAGGTACTGTTTACGGGCTCAAACAATAATATAGAGTGATCCGAATCCAATCTCCACCGTTCATAATGACGATTCATGTGTCATGAACATGCCTGCAAAGTTTCAGCTCAATCGGACCACAAATGCTTATCGATCGGAGCTGTTGATAAAGACTGGACAGCATTTTCCAGAATGCGATTTTCTCCCTCTGCAGGCCATGTCCGGACATGCTACTATGGTGTCCGGACACAAATTCCAGGAAGCAGCTCCGCAAGGCCATGTCCGGACATCCAATTAACAAGTCCGGACATCCCGTACCTGTAACAGTTTTAAATGATTTCAAACTGTGTCCTAGGTCTAGGGTTTGTGAGGCTATTATAAATACATCTCTATAGAATTAGAGAGGCACGGATTTTCACCCCCAGAGAGTTCGTGAGAGGCTGTGCTTAAAGAGAGAATTATTGTGAGCCTTGTTATTCCTCTTAGAGGATCTTTGTTAGTTTATTTGTGAGTGTAATTGAGAAGTCTATCGGAAGGGTCCGGTAAAGGAGAATCACGTTGAAGAAGATTGTGAGCAAGGAGACGAGTTGTAGGCTTGTCGATCTTACAGAGCCAAGGTCTTGCAAAGGGTTGTNAATCAACTATTAAATTGTTGTACAATATACATGAGAGCAAGAAAATCTGGAAATTTCCATGTTAATGCTTCATTAATTTCACAATCTTGAAAGAGAAAGTTGGCCAATCAGGAGATGCAAGCACCCACGGGGACAGCAGCTTACACTTTTACCCCCACAATCTCCTTGATTTTATGGCATGTTGTATTTGGAATTCGAGTTGCTCAATTACTGCATATTCTTATGCATGCTACCCATGATTTTTCAGAGTCCATAGTCGAGCTTGATTGTATATTTGAGCTATATTTATGTAATCTTTTGCGATTATTCTCATTATGTAATTACAACCCATGACAGAAATGCAATGTAAGATAAGCATGATTCCAATTACAGTAGTAAAGATCCTACAGGGCTAACATAGTTTTCTTGGCACAAGTTTGATTGGTAGACCTTGAGTTGGTGTTGGCGTGGGATCCCTGCTGAAAGAATTGTCTGCACATAGCTTCCATGTGAACTGAGTTACCAGATAATGAATTGTGACAAGGGTTTCGAGTCTTGCAAACTCATATCCCGGACATATTCGAGGACCTCCTCCAAATGCAATGAACGAGTAGGGTGGAATCGATGATTGGTTCTCAAATCTACTTGGGTCAAACTTTGACGGTTCTGGGAATATGCTATTGTCCATGTGGGTCATTGGTGAAGTCCAAAGTATCTGAATCAAAATAGAGTACTATCAATTGTATAATTGTTTCAAAGAGTGATATATAGTGGGACAACAAAGAGGGGACAAAGCTTTTACTTACTTGCCACCCTTTAGGAATTAAGTATCCACCATATTCAATATCTTTCAGGGCCTTCCTGAAGTTACCAAAGGCAGGAGGAACCATCCTCAGAGTTTCCATTGCTACTCTCCAGGTGTACTTCATTTTGGCTAGGTCTTCCCATGTTAGAAACTCTCCCGAGGGTTTGGTCTTTGCTATTTCTTCCTGTTCTGCAAAATCATGACCATCTCACTCATTAGTCTTATTCGAGCAGAGTTTAAATGAACTGAACCATTTTATAAGTTCTCTCGATCCATTTTCTTTGATTTGTTTTGCCTAATTCATTGCGCTCTCAAAAAGGTATTTGCCTTACCTCCAGTTTTTTAATCATTCGAGATTTCCTGTTAATCAAATGAATGGTGAAGATTGTAAGACGAATCTTAGCCTTTACCATTGTCACTGAGTTTTCTCATAATCTTGTAATCTTCACTGTTTATTTGAACAATAAAAGATCTATAGTGATTAAATAGCCGGAGTCAGGAGGCTAGTCAAATCCCTCATGACAAGTTTACAACGGGATTTAGAACTATGGTTTATTGTGTATTCATTTCTTGGTAACTTGATCTTAAGCTTTCATCATTGCATTGAGAGAGAGAGAGAGAGAAAGAGAGAGAGAGAGAGAGAGAGAGTATTATGCATACCTTGAAGAACAGCTGCATACACAGTTGGTTCATTTGCTAGAAACTTTATCATGAAAGTCATTAGAACAGATGAAGTATCGTGTCCTGCAACCATGACAAGCATGACATTGTGCACAATCTCATTCTCTGTTACTGCTTCTTCATTGTCCTCCTTGCGCATGCCAAGCAAACAAGTGATGAGGTCTTGGTGAGGAGAGGCACCCTTCTGCTCAACTTCCACTCTCTTCTCACGTATCAAGTCCTTAACCATGTTTTGAACCGTTGCACTTGCTCTGAGGCCACGCTTGTAGCGTGTGAAGGGCAAGTTAATTGGAACTGACCACATCCCTACTATCATCTCTTGGAAGCAAGCCACAAATTTATCTCTTCGAGCTCCTCGCTCAACTCCGAATAGAAGAGAGCAAATTATGTTGAATGTGAGGGTCTTCATGAGGGGCAACACCTATTAGTAATACAAAACATAAGGTTTGCCTGCACATCCCTGCAAGAACTAGGCTTGTTTTTGGGGGGGTTGTACAAATGTCACTCTTGTACCTTAATGTGGATGTAAATTTCCTCCTTCAATTTTCAGTTTAAACAACTAACCCCTGAACGTTAGGTTTGTGAAAACTTAATTTTTTAGGTTAGAATTTCTATTCAAGTGTAAGAGATAGAATGTTCATTTGGTTTAGCGGTTTCCAAATGTGCAGTTTGACTTGCCTTTTTTAAAAAGGGTAAAACATCTACTTGTTCAGTTAATTTACCAAGTGAGTACTTTTCTGTGTAACATCAAAATATTTTACCTGAACCTGTTGCTTGCCTTGCCAATGCATCTCAAGGTGCTGCTTGACTTCTCCATCCATTTTCCCCACATACTGCTTTAGTGATTCAGGCTTTAAGAATGATACAAGTGCACCTCTAACACGTTTGTGATCTTCACCACTGAGGTCGAATAGATTCCGGTCGCCCAAAATCATTCGAAACGAGTGATTTTGCTGGTAACCGATTGTGCTGCTATCACTGGTGAATACAAACTTGTTTGCAGCCTGTCCATAAACGAACACTGTTGGTTTACCAAAGAGGCTTAGCTTTGATACTGGACCATACTTTCTAATTCTTTCTTCTAGCCATTTTTCTGCAGTGTTAGCATGCATTGCCTGAAGAAAGGCAAGGCTTTGGCCTAAAAAGGGTATTCCAAGTGACCCTGGAGGCACCCTTTTTGATGATCTTCTTCCCCTTGTAAGGAGCAGGAAGATGGGTATGAGGAAGAGAAAGGTAGCCAGGAAAATAGTCATTGTTTTTGTGTGGCTATGGTTTATAATTCTATTGAAGGGAAAGAGGCTGTGAGGGGGGTATAACAGATTGGTTTCAGAGAGAGAGAGAGAGAGAGTTGATGATTCAAGATATGCGTTTAAGAGAATGATAGGCCATTAAAATAAGTTCAGAGTAGGAAATGGATTTCTTTTTTCTTTGGTTTCTGGTTCTCTATGTCAAACTTTAAGAGAGTTGATGATGCAGCATCCTTGAATGATCAGATGAAAAAGTATTCTTCTTTGAAATAAGTGAAATTCATTGATTAATGATTGTTGTGGGCCCTAATAATAATTATTGTATTTTATTAATTATTGTTTAGTAGGTGCTTAGTTTGTCTTATTTACTTGTCCTTATTAATGTTATCACGTGTAAGTGTCTTCCATCTTACCTTCTGGTGTAGTACACCTGATTGTATTTGTGGGGTAGCAGTTGGGTCATTCCATGGGAAATGGGACACTCAGTTGCAGTTATCAGTGCATCATGTCTATAGCAATGCTACAAACTCAATTCTTAAATAATTTATGTACAACTGTGTTGACGTGGAGTGCCTATAAACCATTAATCAACATTTATTAAAAAAAGTTTATAAATTCAATGGTTTATGGGCACTCCACATCGGCCAAGTTGTACTCTCATGCAACTTATTCTGAATGAAAAGGCATCCAAAAAATTACCAAGTAAGAGGAAACAAAGCTTTTACTTACTTGCCATCCTTTAGGAATTAGGTATCCACCATATTCAATACCTTTTAGGGCCTTCCTAAAGCCACCAGGTGTACTTCATTTTGGATAGGTCTTCCCAGGTTAAAAACTCTCCTGACGGCTTGGTCTTTGCTATATCTTCATGTTCTGCAAAATATGAACATCCCTCTCATAATTCTTATTTGAGCAAGGTTTAACAGAACTTAACCATTTTATAAGTTCTCTCAATCCTTTTTTTTTTATTTGCTTTACCCAATTCATTGTTCTCTCAAAAAGCTAGACATTTGACCGGCCTCTAGTTATTTATCACTTGAGAATTCCTGCTGTTCAAATAAACAGTCAAGATTGCAAAAAGAATCTTAGCTTTTATCATTGTCACTAAGTTTTCCCCAAATCTTGCAATCTTCATTGTTTATTTGTACACCAGGAGATCTCCACTGATTAAATAAGTGGAGGCAAGTCAAATCCCTCCGGACAAGTTGACAACAGGGTTTAGAACTTATGGCCTACTGTCTATTTTTTCCAAGTTACTTGATCTTGCATTGAGAGATAAAAGAGAGAGTATTATGCATTCCTCGAAGAATAGCTGCATACACAGTTGGTTCATTTGCTAGAACCCTTATCATGAAAGTCATTAGAACAGATAGAGTACCGTGTCCTGCAACAATGACATGAAGCATGACATTGTGCACAATCTCATTCTCTGTTACTGCTTCTTCATTGTCCTCCTTGCGCATGCCAAGCAAACAAGTGATGAGGTCTTGGTGAGGAGAGGCACCCTTCTGCTCAACTTCCACTCTCTTCTCACGTATCAAGTCCTTAACCATGTTTTGAACCGTTGCACTTGCTCTGAGGCTGCAGTCGTAGCGTGTGAAGGGCAAGTTGACTGAAACTGATCACATCCCTGGCATCATCTCTTGGAAGCAAGCCACAAATTTATCTCTTCGAGCTCCTCGCTCAACTCCGAATAGAAGAGAGCAAATTATGTTGAATGTGAGGGTCTTCATGAGGGGCAACACCTATTAGTAATACAAAACATAAGGTTTGCCTGTACATCCCTGCAAAAACTAGGCTTTTTTTTGGGGGGTTTGTACAAATGTCACCCTTGTACCTTAATGTGGTTGTAAATTTCCTCCTTCAATTTTCAGTTTAAACAACTAACCCCTGAACGTGAGGTTTGTGAAAACTTAATTTTTTAATTTAGAATTTCTATTCAAGTGTAACAAATAGAATGTTCATTTGGTTTAGCGGTTTCAAAATGTGCAGTTTGGCTTGCCTTTTTTAAAACTGGGAAAAATCTACTTTTTAAGTTAATTTACCAAGTGAGTACGTTTTTTGTGTAACATCAACATATATACCTAAAACTGTTGCTTGCCTTGCCAATGCATCACAAGGTGCTGCTTGACTTCTCCATCCATTTTCCCCACATACTGCTCTAATGATTCAGACTTTAAGAATGATACAAGTGCGCCTCTAACACACTTGTGATCTTCCTGAGGTCGAATAGATTCCAATCGCCCAAAATCATTCGAAACGAGTGATATTTCTGGTAACCGATTGTGCTGCTATCACTGGTGAATACAAACTTGTTTGCAGCCTGTCCATAAACGAACACTGTTGGTTTACCAAAGAGGCTTAGCTTTGATATTGGACCACACTTTCTGATTCTTTCTTCTAGCCATTTTTCTTTAGTGTTGGCAAGCACGGCCTGAAGAAAGGCATGGCTTTGGCGACCCTGGAGGCACCTTTTTTGGTGATCTTCTTCCCCTTGTAAGGAGCAGGAAGATGGGCATGAGGAAGAGAAAGGTAGCCAGGAAAATATTCATTGTTTTTGTGTGGCTATGGCGTATAATTGTATTGAAGGGAAAGAGGCTGTGAGAGATTAGTTTCAGAGAGAGAGAGAGAGAGTTGATGATTCAAGATATTCGTTTGAGAGACTGATAGGCCATTAAAATAAATTAAGAGTAAGAACTGGATTTCTTTTTTCTTTGGTTTCTTGTTCTCTATGTCAACTTTTGAGAGAGTTGATGATGCAGCATCCTTGAATGATCAGATGAAATCATGAAAAACTCTTCTTCTTTGAAATAAGTGAAATTCATTGATTAATGATTGTTGTGGGCCCTAATAATAGTTATTGTATTTTATTAATACTAGTTAGAGGTGTGTTTTGGCTCATTATATGTTGTTTTTCTTTTTTCCTTTTGGAGCTGTCGAGTACCACAGCACCTCATTACCGAGAGTGTGATCTGATGCTATGTTTGTTAGTGTTTTTTGTGTAAATTGTTTTTGTTTTTTGGTTTGAAAAATGTTTTGATGTAAATAAAAGGTAAGATGTGTTGGTTAGTCTACATTTGAGAATATATATATATATATATATATATATATATATATTTTAAGAAACACCTACTTATTTTGAAAAAAAAATAATAAATACAAATAGATGTAAAGCTGCTGATTTCTTACTAATATATATAAGTGCTTTTATGAAGGAAATGGGTGGCTACACTCCATTGTGCTTTGGTTGGGTTTGGCCTCGTGGTTCGGCTTGGGGTACTCCTATTGGGGGATAAGGTAGCTGTGTGGCCTCTCCCTTTGATCTATTGGGATGGCTGTGCAACTACATTCAATAGGGATGGCTACCCCAAGCTTGTAGTGGTAGTTATATGACGACCCCTGTTTTGGTTGGAACAAAGATCCTCATTCAATTATTATATTGGAATAGTATTTTTGTATTTTCACTTTTGAGAATATAAAAATATACGCATCCAATATAACTAATTGAATATCATTCAATTCAAATGAACATAAAAAGATCCTAATTCTATTTGGTCAGGATAGTCATGCGAATGCAAAACACTTTTTATATACTATGTGCTTACCACGCACTCTATTATCCGCCAAAGATGGCACACAACAATTTTTTTTGTATTTTTTTTTTTTACTTTTAGTTTTTAATAATAATTTAGCATTTACATTGCAAAAATTAAGTATCTGGTTTATTATTATTATTTTTTCTAATTGAATAAGGAAAAAGGCTACAGGGGAGGATCTTTACCACTCCTGATCCAAAAGAAAGAAGAAGTGGGAGATCCTAAAAATGAAAAAGGGGTGGGCTCCCCAACAAGATAACCCAAATGATAAAAATCTGTGCTAAAATAAGAACAATACTGGATCTGGTCCAAAAGAATCAAACATGAGGCAATGGTAATTACCAATAATTCAAAAAGAATCATAAGCAAGCCGAGCATATTCTAGGGTTGCTCAAGGCGGTTTAAAACGCAAAGAAACTCCGTGAAAAGTCCAATACGGGTAAAACAACCATCATTGTAAAACGATAGTTGCAGAGTAGGCACTGCAAGAAACCAAAACCCACAACAAACAGCACAACAACAAAGAAAAATAGAAAGTTACAAGCAAAAGCACCGACTGATGGAAGTATGCTAGAGACAGAGGTGGAAGAGGCGGATAAGCAGCACTAGAGATGCAGCTTCGTAGAGGGCGGCGCGTGGACAGCATGCGCCGGTGAGTGAGATCCACTCGCAGGCGCATGTAACTCATGCTTCGGAGTGTGGACGTCGAATGGCGGAGGTTCAAACGGCAGACGACAGCGACGGACACTAGGAACACAATGGAGGGGCGCGTGAGTGGAGATGGCTTCCCAAAATGCTCAGATCTGATTTTGAAAATATCAAAACCAAAAATGTCAGGAAGAAAGCATAAGGAGCCGCCGATGCTGTCGTTAAATAGTGGATTTACAATGAGAGGATGATCAATGCCGTTATTGAACAATAAAACGTGAAAACCGTAACATAGGCCTCCGAAAAGGCAATTAAGACCTCCGAAGAGGCGAATAGAGTCTCCGAAGAGACAAAAAAGCTGGCCTCAAAAGAGGCATAAAGGAAAGGATGGTGGTAGTGGAGATGGAGGGGGGAGAGGAGGAGGAAGGAACCGAAGCTCCCCCCTCCCATGAAAGCTAGAGAGAAAGGTGTATCTGGTTTATAGAATATTCCTTTAAAAGCTTCCTAAAATGTATTTTGTATATAAAAAGAATTATGCTTTGAGTTGTTTATTAATGATTTTGAGAAAAATGTTTAGCTAGCATATTATTATTCAATAATAAGTAAAATTAACATGGAACTCAAATGTGAGAATAGGTTTGTCCTCCAAAAAAACAAATCGCAAACTACCGTTGCATAAAAAATTATTTTCGTTTTCAAATATGGCAAAATAGATGGGAAACGAAGAGTAAAATAAACTCATGAACTATTAAGGGTTTTCTCCATGCCCTTCAAACAATTTTATTGGAAACTCTAAAACCCCGATTTGTGCAGAGCTATGCCAATGCTAATATGTCTTAGATGATCCACATCAAGCTCTCACAAGCCAGGCACCACGACGCGATTCTTAGTAGTGGCGCGGCTTACCACTGGCCTACAAGGCGATTGCACAGCCTCTCCATTTTGCACACAATGCCAAACAATGTCACTCTTTCTTTTCTTCGCCACCGCGTCCCCACGGTGAGTGGACATGGGTAGGGCTCCAATCGGATTGGGTTGAGCCAATTGGTGGTTGTTCAAGCTTGGCGTTGGCTTGAGGTCGGCTCGAGAATAAACCAAGCGACTTGAACTTGAGCGCGAGTGCGAGTCAATCCTGTACCACCATTTCTAAGAAGAAACCCAAAAGCAAACAACACAGGCAAAACATCAAACACATAAGCTACATAATTAAACACGCAAAATAACGATCACGAGTCACAAAATCAATCGACAAAAAAAAAAAACAAACAAACAAACAAACAAATAGAAAATGGAAAAAAACAAATATCTTCCACGTTATCTCCTCCAAACGCATACTTCAGGCAACAAAAACCCTGAAACGAAAAAATCCAGACCACCATTTCCGCAAAACCTATAAACCCAAATAAGAGTATTGACTCGAAGTTACCTGATTGTTGATCTCAATGCCCATGGCGCGTTTGGTGACTTTCCAGACTCGGCCGGTTCGGCCTTGGTAGAACTCGGGGTGCATGCCTTCGTAGCCAAGGCCGTTCAGCTTGAAGTCCACGTAGTCACTTTTCTTGTAGGACCTCACGTTGTTCGAGACACGTGTATTCCCTTTCTTCCTGAATGAGCTAGCGAGCAGATTTCGGATCCGAGAACCAACACCGTGACCACCCGGCATTTTTGCTCTCTGGCTTAGGGGGTAGCGGGCGAAAACCCTATAACGGATGTGTAACTTTTCTGTGCTCGTTTATGTGAATGATATATGGGTTGGAACAGCTCTCCTTTCAATCTTGAGCAACCAATTTTGTGTTAGAAACTATCTTTTTATGTAAACGAGCTTGAAACCCGTGTATTGCTATTCCAACAGAGACGGAAAATAAATTTTTGGTGAAAGCAAATTGGGAACTGTCGGAGTGATTTCACTTTCAATTTTAATTTTTTTTTCTGCAACATGATTAAAGAAAAAGAAATTAATATTACCTTCATAAATCAAAGCAACGAAGAAGAAAAATCAATTCCTATTCTTTCCTACTACGTATACAAGGCTCAGGATCAAATAAGAAAATTAAAATAATCAACATCCAACCACCTCTTAATACTAATTTAGATATTAATTATACCAACAAAAACAGATTCGCTTTCACACCCTAATTCATCTGCGTGCTCTGTCAACCAAACTTCATTGACAAACACCATAACCCCAAGAGTTGTTCCACGTTCCACAACATCACGTAACTTTGATGCAAGAAATATAACAGAGAGAGACAGATAAAACCTGTGCGTTTCGTCGTCAGTGGGAGAGAGGGAAGATGTATTTTGATAGTGGGTTGGGGTCTTGAAATTTGGGGATTTAGACGGTGGGTAGCTCGTCGCCGGAGATGTGGGTGGCTCGTCGTTTGCAGTGCTTGGCGTTCGTGGTCTCCGGTGGCCTGCCGTCGGTCAGGGGAGAGGGAAGAGGTAAGAGAGATATTTGTCTGCAAATGTGCGAAGAGAGTGTTGCTTTTAACCTGGGAAGAGAGAGAGGAGAGAGTCACGAGTTTCTAACCTAAAAAAAAAACATAATCACGCGAATGTGGGGTTTGGGCATGTTATATGAATGGGGTTTGGTGTTACAGTTAAAAAAAAAAAAAAAAAAAGCTTTTTGTTTTAAATTAAAAATATATATATATTAGGGTCAAATAGAAAAAATATGAATATATATAGATGCCTAACATTTCTCTTGAAAAAATGTACACATGAGATATTAGGATTATATTGAATATTTTGTGTTTATAATACTTGTTCTGAAAGTATGAATGTATTGGACCATTGGTAAAAATACCCTAAAATCATTTATCTTAAGAAGTTAGGATTGTTGTCGTCGGGTTAGGTATGATATTTACTTTAATAGTGAACAACAACATATGTGATGGAAATTAATCTAAAGATTTAAAAAAAAAAAAAAAAAAATTGACCTGATATAAAGGAGATAGAATTTTGAGCTTTTTATTTTTATTTTTTGTGAGAATGTTTTGACTTTTTTTGGGAAGAAAGAAAAAATAAAAAAGGTTAACAAAGAAGCCCATAATCTCTTTGAAATATGTAGGTTAGCGAAATATAGTACCTATTGAAATTAATTAATTATAAAAAGAATAACAAACCACATAAAATATAAGAGACAAGAATAGGTTATTAGATGAGAAAAAAGTAATCGGTAGAAAGACTTTTTGGGAATTAGCTCAAAGAGAAAGAGACAAGAAAAAAAAAATGTAATGCATTTCACGTGGGGAGAGAGATGGATAAAGAGGTGTGATGCTTTCACAAAGAAAGTATGCAAGCCTTTTTGACCGAATGAGGGGATCATACTTCATTATGCACAGAAGTCTTTTTGGCTTTGCAAATTTTTACATTGTAGTATCTTTTTATGATTTTTTACCATCTTCCTATTCCTTATATTTTTTTTGGCATGTTTGCACAAGATGGAGGATGGGATTCGCTTCATTAGGTTTGGTCTCAGCTAATTGAGCTACCTCTTGGAGATACTATCTTCCCATTCTGTTGTTTAAAGAAAGAATAAAAGGCCAGTTGAACATTAAGTAGTGATGATGGGTTGAAGGATTAATTTATCCATCCCCGCAGAATTTCAATTTTTCTTTCTTTGATTTGATTGCTTTAAGGGTGCCATTCCAGTTGCTTCATTAGTGCCCCCATATGAGAGTGAAATTTAATGAGACTGCTTCATGGGGAGTATGCAAAGAGCATGGATGGCAAACCGTATGGTTTATCATAATATGATGTTCATTTGAATAGACACCATATACAGGAACCATCCATTCATCTCTCATGGATGCTCATGACAGAAATGCTATGTAAGATAAGAATGATACCAGTTACACTAGAAAAGATATTACAGAGCTAACATAGTTTTCTTGGCACAAGTTTGATTGGTAGACCTTGAGTTGGTACTGGCATGGGATCCCTGCTGAAAGAATTGTCTGCGCATAGCTTCCATGTGAACCGAGTTACAAGATAATGAATTGTGACAAGGGTTTCTATTCTTGCAAACTCATATCCTGGACATATTCGAGTACCTCCTCCGAATGCAACAAAACGAGCACGGTGGAACCGATGCTTGGTTCTCAAATCTACTTGGGTCAAACTTTGATGGTTCTGGGAATATGTTACTGTCCATATGAGTCATTGGCATAGCCCAGAATATCTGAATGTCAAAATAGAGGGGTTTCAGTTTTATAACTGTTTCAAAGAGTAATATATAGTTGGACAACAAAGAGGAGATAGAGCTTTTACTTACTTGCCACCCTTTAGGAATTAGGTATCCACCATATTCAATATCTTTCAGGGCATTCCTGAAGCCACCAAAGACAGGAGGAAACATCCTCAGTGTTTCCATTGCTACTTTCCAGGTGTACTTCATTTTGGCTAGGTCTTCCCAGGTTAGAAACTCTCCCGAGGGCTTGGTCTTTGCTATCTCTTCTTGTTCTGCAAAATCATGAGCATCCCACTCATCATTCTTATTTGAGCAAAGATTAACAGAACTTAAACCATTTATGAGTTCTCTCAATCTATTTTCTCTGATTTGCTTTGCCTAATTCATTGTTCTCTCAAGAATACATTTGGCTTGCCTCAAGTTATTTAATCACTTCAGATTTCCTGTTGTTCAAATAAAGAGTCAAGATTGCATGACGAATCTTAGCCTTTATCATTGTCACTAAGTTTTCCCCAAATCTTGCAATCTTCATTGTTTATTTGAACAACAGGACTGATTAAATAATTGGAGGCAAGTCAAATTCCTTGGGACGTGTTTACAACAGGGTTTGGAACTATGGTCTACTGTGTACTTTTTCCCAAGTAACTTGATCTTGCATTGAGAGATAAAAGAGAGAGTATTATACATACCTCGAAGAACAGCTGCATACACAGTTCATTTGCTAGAAGCCTCACTATGAAAGTCATCAGAACAGATGAAGTATCGTGTCCTGCAACCATGACAAGCATGACATTGTGCACAATCTCATTCTCTGTTAGTGCTTCTTCATTGTCCTCCTTGCGGATGCGAAGCAAACAAGTGATGAGATCTTGGTGAGGAGAAGCACCCTTCTGCTCAAGTTCCAGTCTCTTCTCACGTATCAAGTCCTTAACCACGTTTTGAACTGTTGCACTTGCTCTAAGACTGCGGTTGTAGCGTGTGTAGGGCAAGTTAACTGGAACTGACCACATCCCTACCATCATCTCTTTGAAGCAAGCCATAAATTTTTCTCTTCGAGCTCCTTGCTCAACTCCAAATAGAAGAGAGCAAATTATGTTGAATGTGAGGGTCTTCATGAGTGGCAATACCTATCAGCAATACAAATGTCACCCTTATATCTTAATGTTGAATTTTCAAATTAAACAACTAACCCCTAAACATAAGGTTTGTGAAACCTCAAACTTTTAAGTTAGAATTTTCTATTAAAGTCTTACAAATGTGGTGTCCATTTGGTTTGACGGTTTCAAAACGTACAGTTTGAGCACTTTTTTGTGTAACATCAACATACCTCAACTTGTTGCTTGCCTTTCCAATGCATCCCAAGGTGCTGCTTGACTTCTTCATCCATTTTCCCCACATACTGCTTCAATGATTCTGGCTTTAAGAATGATACAAGTGCGCTTCTAACACGCTTGTGATCTTCACCACTCAACTCCATTATATTGCGCTCACCCAAAATCATTCGAATTGACTGAGTTTGCTGATTGCCAATTGTGCTGCTATCACTGGAGAATACAAACTTGTTTGCAGCCTGTCCATAAACGAACACTGTTGGTTTACCAAAGAGGCTTAGCTTTGATATTGGACCATACTTTCTGATTCTTTCTTCAAGCCATTTTTCTGCTGTGTTGGCACGCATGGCCCAAAGAAGGGCAAGGCTTTGGCCTAAAAAGGGTATTCCAAGTGACCCTGGAGGCACCCTTTTCGATGATCTTCTTCCCCTTGTAAGGAGAAGGAAGATGGGTATGAGGAAGAGAAAGATAGCCAGGAAAATATTCATTATTCTTCTGTGGCTTTGGTGTATTGAAGTGAAAGGGGGTGTGGGGGGTTTAATAGATTGGTTTTAGAGATAAAGAGAGTTGATGATGCAACACATGTGTTTAAGAGAGTGAAATGCCTTTAAAATGAGCTCAGAGAAGGAACTGGATTTCTTTTGTCTTTGGTACTTCTTGTTCTTTATGTCAGCTTGTTGGTTGTATCTTTTCCTCCACCCCAAATGTTCCATTTCTGTGTCAGGAAGAATTCTTAAAAAAACCCAAACTCGCCTAACCTCTTCTTTGGGAAGACATGCAAACAGACAAGTATATTTTAGCGATCACTCATTTAATAATAGATTTAAGAACTGTAATGGCTGAAATGTTCCACTCTCTCTGTTGTGGGACTCTGTACATTGAGATTACTGCGACAGTTACAAGAGAATTACAAAGTTGATTACAATTCATCTTATCACATCAACTTTTTTATCTCTTCTTTGAACTGGTGGTTGGTTATTGTTATCTTCCTCCTTGGCTTTTGCAGATTGTTGTTCAACTTTATCTTTATCTTCAGCTTGATGCTTATCTGGTTGTTTGGAGGATGACGTCTTAATGTTTAACAATAGGAAAAAGTGTCCTTGTTACAAATACAGGGAGAGGAGCTAATGGTGGATCAACAGATCAAATGAAAAAGTCTTCTTCATTGTAATGTCCAACACATTTGTCGGCTGGTTGGTCTGATGAATCTTGATGCCAAAACCATGAAGACAAGTTTTGTTTTTTATTTCCCTTTCTCAGGACAATCATGAACCAAATTTAAAACAAATACTCGGTGTTTTGTACTCAAAGAAATAAGGGGAAAATTCAGTTTACTCCCCTGAAATTTTAGGAAATTTTTAATTTGAACCCCAAAGTTTCAAAATTGGCAGTTTACCCCCCCTGAAGTTTCAAAAAGTGGCAAAGTGAACCTTCCGTTAATTTTTTCGTCAAATTAGACGGAAATTTTTAAAAAAAAAGCCGAAGGGCATTTATGTCATTTCATCGTTTTCCGTCTAATTTGACAGAAAAGTTAACAGGGGGGTTCACTTTGCCACTTTTTGAAACTTTAGGTAAGTAAACTGACAATTTTAAAACTTTGGGGTTCAAATTGAAAATCTCATAAAACTTCAAAGGGGTAAATTGAATTTTGCCCAAGAAATAAATACTAACAAATAATGCTTATTTTGAGAAAGAGTACTGCTAAATGAGTTTATTGAAACCTAACCAAACATAATTGTCTTTTTCTTTATTGTGTTAGTTTTGTAAGGGCTTGAGATTATAGCTTCCTGGAACCTAACCAAATATACTAAAGATGGTTGGATTTATAACCACAAGTCAAAACACTCTGCCGGCCGAGTGGAACCATTCAACAATATCTTCTTGGTATGATTTAGTAAAATGGAAGGATGACTTCATTTGATTCAGCAATATCTTATTGGTATGATTTAGTAAAATGTAAGGATGACTTCATTTGATGCAGACATTTCCATGGAAAATGAACCATATCTTTTCAGAATTGTGCATTAACTAGGAAAGAAAGGGGAAGACAAAAAGAAGGAACCCTATTGTCCGTATTCTTCACAGAATTAAACTTTTCTAAAATTCCCACAACATATTTAAAATATATAGCATGTAAGCTTTTGGGATATCCTTTACTGATATCTCATGTTTAGTTTGCAAACAAGCAAGAAAATAGACGGCAATTACACATATTTTCATAGCATACTTTCTTGTAAATTTGTTGTCTGTCTTGGAACTTATCTATAGGCCTTAATATACTGATTAATTCTATTAAAAATAGGGAACTTTTGGTGTGTAAATCAAACCAAGAAACGCCTTGGAAAATCAGGAAACTTTTGGTTCAGAGAGAAAAAAGGCCATTCGAAATATAGGAGAACGAAGGAAAAAAGGAACAATAAAAAGCTTCCTTCGACGAAATCATCTTCTGTTTTATAAACAACCAGTTAGTATAGTAGTTAGCAATACAATATAGATAAAAATCTATGAACATCCAATAGAAGCATTTGGGTATGTATGATCCCAGTCCAGTTCTGATAGTATTTAAAAGAAATCTTCAGCCCTCTCAGTCAGCCTTGGCTGGGATATGGTTGCCACCAGTTACAACTTTGTATGCATAAAACCCAGTCATGAGGGCACTGCAAAAAAGCCAAATGAAATTAGCTCCGGAAGATTCAAATATATGTTGTATTCACGAGTAAAAGTCGAGATAAGCTATCAGGAACTCCAGTAAAATCCAAGTTTTCGCCATCTATAACGTTGCATAATTAGGTTTCACTACACTTAAAATGCACAACAATGTAATGATCAGAAAATGGCTTTATGGTTGAACAAAGATATGCATATCGTGCGCCTTTTCCTTGCACTCTTGCAAGGACCTCCATTATACCAACATATATGGAACACATATCAGGGAGAGCTTCGCAGTGCAGGCCATGGGTAACCATAATGAGTCTAAGCAACCAACAAAAGATTATGTAATGGTGAAACTCATGGTTACTGATAAGAATCGTAAACAAAGCTAAATTGCTGGGCTCAGAAAAAGCAGAGTTTATGAGTGAGGATGATGAACCAGATGATGTATTGGTTGAAGATTGGGATTCCATCAATTGTGAAGATTAAGATATGGGTCCATGGCCTCACATTTAAACTAAGTCGAGAAGAAGAAGTTGGTATTAGCAAACCGAGGAAGAAATCTCTCATTGTGGGGGAAAACCACCGCCACAGCCCTCATGGTCTCCCACCCTAGTCATTGATGTTTTCAACAACATTGTGGTACACCTGTTGTTGGCGTAACAAATGTGTCTTTGACAACAACTTTAGCGTAAGTCAACCTCTGAGCACCATCCAATTTAAAGCATTCGAAATTCAAAAAGCAATGGCACAGGACCCCTCTATGTCTCTCACACAACAAGTTCTTACAGATTGGAGCTTCCCTGAGCATGGTTGGGTCAAATTTGATACTGGTGGAAGTTCTAAGGACAATCCTAGAGTGGCAGGGTCCAGTTCTCTCACGAAATAATGGAGGACATTGAATTATGGGCTTCATTTCTTGGATTGATATCTGTACAGTTCTTGTGGCTGAATCATGAGGCATTTATCAAGGGCTATATAAGATTGCTTGGGAAGGTGGATAGAAGAACTTCATTAGAGTCAGATAAAAAAACGCAGTTAGTAAAATGGCTAATCCCCTTCCCAATCAGATCCAAACAGAGCAATTACTCAAGCTTGCAGGGAAGTACTTGGTAAGGACTAGACATGCAGAATTTCTCACATTCATCGAGAAGGAACATTGTGCTGATTGGTTGGCTAGAAATTTTGATGAGCTTTCCCTTCTAATGGGCTGAGTTCCCATCCATTTCATGATTGTCTTGGGGCTTCTTGGCCCCACTGCCCACCCATTGTACCCCACCCCCAAAAAAAAAACTAGTTTATGGACATGCAAAATGGGACTAACGTATAAAGAAACAATGTATAGCTGCCACTAAATATGTACAATTCATACTCAACAAAAAAAGCAAACCAAATGCTAGACATAGTAATGCATGTATTTCGATATGACCCAGCTAGAGCATTACACTCTTAACATAGATTGTATATGAGGTTTGTAGTAGTAGCAATTTATTCAACATAAGAAGAACACAAGTATTTAAAAGCAGAATAATCCTCCATGTACCTGATACCAGCGATAACAGCAGCTGGCATAATCTTAGAGGTTTGCATATAGCGCTGTCCCATGACCCATGTGAGTGTAGTTGCACAAACTGTTTTGAGAGGGCATGCGTATCAGGTCAAAACTTCTATTGGTTAACAGCAAGCACATGAAAAAAAAAAAAAGAAGAAGAAGAAGACTGGAAGTGTGTTTTTCTTTCTGGTTTGTCTTGTAATAATATCCTTTCAAATAAAATTCAAGGGGAAACAAAGAAAAAGAAAAGAAAGATATTTGTGGTGTGCTTTTGTGATTTGTCTGGCAATAATATGATTCCTGAGAAATCTGCTTGTGTGTGTACATGCACCCCGTGGTCAGCTAAACAATTTTCTTGGTCAGACAACATCCAGCAATTCCATCGTAACTTTTTTTCTTTAACCAATGGAGCTATCTAGTCTACTTTTTGTTCACAAAGAGCAATGTACTCTCCACTTATGGTAGCCCCAAAATTCAAGAGTGCATGGAAACTGGAGAAAGCCTAAATTAACTGCGATATAATCTATCCTTTACCAGTGGCCAACTAGATTCTGTCCAAATCAGAGAGCCTTCAGTCTCAATGCACTACAAATGAATGAAAAGAGCGGAATAAGCCCCAACTGTAAACAAAAGATCAGCTGATAAAATCCAGCTTTTCTTCATTATACAGATCTTCCTCCCCTATGCAACACTTGAAGTAAATAGATTATCAGAAAACAATAATCACACATGTAAAAATGAAAACCTGCACCTTCTGATATATATAATATATATGTTAACCATGCCCCTACACACACACAATCTAGGACACAAGACAATTGTTGAAATATTAAACTATGCTTTGGAACAAGTCATATTGAACTATATGATATATTGCTTTGTTGAAAATTTTGCAATGTAGATGCCTATTTATTTTTTATTTTTGATAAGTCATAAGGATTTTATTAAAAAGCGTAAGGCGCCCCAAAAGTATATAGGATATATACAAGAGGAACACCTAACTAGAAAAAGAAAAGCGGGAAAGAAAGTCCGCATAGCTAAGAGACAAAGGGGAAAGGTATGCCGCAATCCACAAATACAAGGAATACAACAAAGAGGCTAAGATCTCATCCATAGAGCTTTCCAAATCCTCGAAACACCTATTGTTTCTCTCCCTCCAAATCGTCCAAAAAATACAAATAGGCACAATTTTCCAAACCACAGCACTCCTAGTCCTTCCAAAGGAACACCAGCAAGCACACAAATCCAAAACACAACTAGGCATGACCCAAGAAAAACCAAGCCAGCTAAATATATTGCACCACAAAGCATGGGCAACCTCGCATGCAGCATCTATTAATGACAACCACTTGTCACTTCCTTAATAACAACCACTTGTCACTTCCTTAGATTATCTAGAGTAAGAATTTTCCCAAGCACCGCCAACCACACAAAAAACACAGCCCTTGGGGGAGACTTAGGCTATCTATTACCAAATATTATTACCTTTTTTTCTTATTAAAAAAGAAACACTCATCCTTTATTTATAGTCTATGGATAGGAAAATATTCGAATGTCGCCTACTGACCACCACCAAACTGCTATGGACCGTCTACCGACTACCAGCGGCCGGTAGTCAGAATAAAAAAAATATTTCGACATTGGTTCTATTCAGTAGGCGGTAGAATTTTTATTTCGTTGGTTAATAGAATCGAACCAACCATTTGAAACGAATTAACTGACTTTGGCCCTCAATTTTTTGTATCACTTGTTTAGCCCAAATACATGTCCAAGAAACACTTGTTTAGCCCAAAAAACTACCATTTGGCCCAAAAACAATCCATTTTGGCCCATAAAAATAGGCTTGGCTCATTATAAAAAGCACACGACTAACCAACTTAACCAACCAACATTTAACTGACTTAACTAAAATAGTCTAAATTTATTCTTGTCAGTATAAAGTTGATTAATTAACAGACTTTTTCGGTTCGGTGGGTGAAAATATCCCTACCGTCACCGATATTTATCGGATACATAGGCTATGGATATCTTTTCATTTCCTTCTGTAAAGAATATATTTTTGGGGATATGACTCAATTTCCTTAAATATTGCCACATTAATAAGGGCATAATAAGAAGTTAAATTTTTATTTTTGTCACGCCACAAAATTTCACAATTTTCTCATTTCTAAACCAAATCTCCTAGCTATACAGAAGCAAAGAGCTACAATAAAGACCAGATACGAAGATAAGTAAGACTTGCGTATCAGCAAGCAAACTCAATGTTACCAACTGCAAAAAACGACAATTGTTAAAATTCAAACATCAAAGAGAAAACCCAGATCAAAGTTTTTCTCTTTTATTATATTTAACTTCATACACCAACTTTGTTCCAATCCAACACCAAAATCATAGCACTTACACGAACTACTTCAAAAACCCAAGAAAATGAACAAACCATACCAATCTCAAGAATCAAAGCCAGGAAAATGAACAAACCATACCAGTCTCAAGAATCAAAGCCAGATAAGAGTTCTTCCTCTTCTTGAAAGCATCGAGGCTGAGATATCCCGCAAGAAGGAGCACCAATCCGATACCCACACCCCCAGCCAACGAAGCCGTGCTCCCCTTCTTTATATACCCAAAAACTCCTCCTCCTACAAGAACAAGCCCGTACGGGATCGTGAAGCAGAAGTCGTGCATTTTCTGCAACTGAGTTTCTCGAGAAAATCTCAGATTCCCAGAAAATTTCACAGATCAAGAGCGAGAGAATGTGTATGATCTCTGGGTCCTCTGTTTTGCCGTGGACTTTATCTCTGGCGCGTGGAGTCCATGTGGTCTAAAGGTTTATATGTCAGCAAGCAATTAAAAGCTTATTCTTTGTTTGTTTCCGAAATACCCCTCCTTGACTCGTTCTACAATATCTATTATCTACTGCGTCCTACGACGTCGTTTTGATTCACCTCCAACCCAAATTCTAGGGCTGAGGGTTTCGTTTCTCTTCCATGATACTACACTATAAGTCAATCCAAGATCAAAACTTTTCTATACCAAGGTGTTGAATTTATGGTCTATTTTCATACCCGGATCCGATTACCCACTGGGTGGAACCCGTTTTTTCCCGTCCTTCACTGCCCTTTACACGACCTGAAGCTTTCTCAAACCCTAAAAATGGTGGCGACTGAGGCCAATTTCAAGAGACCCGTTTGCCCGTCATGTTCCAAACCCGCCCGGATCTGCCTCTGCAGTCGGATCTGGACTCCGGGTCTTGAGAATTCGGTGAGGGTGACAATCCTTCAGCATAGTTTAGAGACAAAGCACCCACTGAATTCTGCTAGGATTGCTAGGCTAGGCCTCAAGAATATTACTGTAGCAACGGTTTCCGACGTTCATTTTGATTCCCGGCTTGTTATTTGGCTGCGGGAATCAACTACTGAAATGGGTTTGGCTCATAACGGTTTAGATGGTTTGGATTTTGATCAAGCTGTAGAAAATGGGGAAACCCAGAAGTTGGTTTTTGAGTATAGTGATGGGGTCGGTTCAGGGAGAGAAAATATGGGAACCTTGGAATTTGGGCTGTTTGCAAAGTGCCCAAGTGATAAAAATACTAACCTGGTTCACACTAGTGGCAAGCAAAGTACTCAGAACCATGAGGAAAGTGTTCATTTTGTACCAAAATCAGGGTTATCTGTGAGTGATGTAGAGCCAGAAGATGGATTATCTGTTGAAGATTGCATTCCTGAAAAGGTTATGTTTGCTTTAGAGAGCCCACGTGAAAATAGAGACTTAGTTAGACAACCTACTACAAGCATGGTTTCAGCTGCTGCTTCAACATTGAATGATGCCAGTGAGAGTGAACTTTCTCAGCTAGATGTTGATCCAGTTGGAGCTGTCCGAGGAAGTCATGAAGCGCCGGTTATTACTGAAACCATTAGAAAATATGGTGTCATTAGCTCTCTGTCATATTTGGATGACAGAAGCAGAATCATTTGCAGAAGCCAAAGTTTGATAAGATTCTAGCTTCTCCTGCAGCTCGTGAAGCTCTGGGAAAAGGGTTTTCTGTAAAAAAGTTGCAAAGGCGGCAGATGAGTGAGAGCATGGAGTTAGAAAAAGAGTATGAAGAGTTCGAACTTGGGATTCCTCTCGGGTCAGTACTTCTATTTCCATCTGATTGTGCGATTGGTGTTTATGGCCTTGATGCTCTTGGTTTTGAGGTGACAAATTTGATTGTCCTGGATGGTACGTGGGCAAAGGCAACGAGAATGTATAATGAAAACCCCTGGTTGAAGCTTTTGCCGCATTTGAAGAAGATGAGCTTGTTTAGTGAAGTGAGATCGCAGCCAAAACCTGGATGTTTGTCCACTATAGAGAGCATTGTCTATGCCCTGAAGGCTATAGGGGACGAAACTGAGGGGCTAGATAATCTCTTGGATGTTTTCGAGTCCATGGTTGAAGACCAAAGGCGCTGTAAAGATGAAAGGTTGAGCAAAGTCTCTTCAGTTTGAGCAAAGTCATCCTTATATTAGGTTCATTTATACAGTTTTAACAGCATCTTGTATACCAGTGAAAGTAAAATTGAAGCATATATCATAGCCTACCTGTGATTGACCATAGCTTTTGATAATTCTTGAAATTTGGGGTATTGTTTTTGATGAATTTCTTGTAGAACTCGTTTCTGGTTTATTGATGGAAACCCACAAAGACAATGGTGAAATTGATATAAAATATACTCCACTGAGTGCGGTGCGGGAGACAAAAACTACATGACAATTGTTTGATGAATATACTCAATGACCTCTCCTATTCTCACTCAACTCTACTTATAGAAGGATCACACAATCATTTATTCTGCAATCCACTTCTCTCATTTTTAGTGAGAGAAGCTCCTCCTCTCTAAGTAAAGAAAATACCACTTCTTTGTGAGGTTTTCCACCACCGTCGGTGTGGGTTTTTGGGAAGGAGGGACCTCTCCCTTTCTTTCCTCTCTGGTTGTAGGTTTTTCCATGGTTTTCTCCTTTTTTTGTCGCCCACCGGCCTGCACAGTGCTTCTGCTCCATCTTCCGCATCCACCGCTCTACTACCCTAGGTTGTCTGCCTCCTTCCCTGTTTGGCTGCTCGTTGTCCTCCACAGTCTAGTCCGGATCTTCCTTGGTTCATAGATGGGTTTTTTTAAAATCTCAATCTACTTTCCCCAAGATGACTCGGGCCAACACGTGCCGCTCCACTGTCACCATCAGCCTCCTAGCTTTCCACCACCACCTTGCGTTCCACCACCAGCATCGCACGCGCCGAAGCGTGAGCTCCACACACCTGAGCGTGGATCTCACGCGCTGGCGCATGTTCCCCACACCTCGGACAATATACTTCTCCAACCGCTCCTCCACCTTCATCACCACCATCACTGCTGGTTGGTGGGTTTTGTGTTGCATTTGCGCTTGTTTTTATTTTTCTATTTTTTCCTTTGTTTCCATGTATTTCATGTTGTTTTGTTTGGGTTTTGTGGGTTTTAGTCTCCCTCGGTATTTAGGGTTTAATTTTGTAGTGTAGACTAGTGCTTCCGGAGACAGTACTTCCTGCTCATCGACTCTAAATTCGGATCTTACCAGTACCTTTCCTATATTGACTTCCTTTGGGTGGTTGATGTTGTTATGTGCTGCGGGTGCAAATGGGTTTGGACCTCATGGGGTTCTTACACCTGTAATTAGGGTTTATAAACCTCCTAAGGTTTATGACTCTTTCAATACCCCTTTTGCTTTTAAAACCGCTTTATGTGGTCCCTTGGAGAGAACCAAGCTAATTATTTGGCTAATTTCCTATTTTGTTTCGGTTACTTGCACTGTTAATTTTTGTGTTTGGGTCTATTATAGAGGAGCCCACCATTTTTCGATATTTTTATCACTTGTAACCCTTTCCCAATTTGATTAGGAAAAAAAAAAAAAAAAAAAGTTGACAAAAGATAACTGCAAATGCCACTCAACTAACTTTTATGAGTTTGCCATCGAGTAGCACAACGAAGAGGCTTCGGATCTACTTTGATCTGGCCCATGCGCCCCCTTCTCATTATTGTCTCCACTCATCAATATTGTGTAACCTTCATTGATTATTTTTTGAAATCTGCTATGTTTATCTTCTGTTTTTAAAAGATGAAGTTCTGGAAAATTTTAAGTTTACAAAACAAAAGTAGAAAATCAATATGATGTCAGAATTAAATGCCTTAGATTCGATAGAGGAGGAGAATTTTATTTTCCTTCTTATTGTCAATCTGTAGGCATTATTCATGAAATATTCATTGCTTATACTCCACAACAAAATGGAGTTGCTGAAAGGAAAAACATAACTTTAGTTGAAATGGTAAACGCTTTGCTTTGTAATTCTGGACTTAATAAAAGTTATTGAGGTAAAACGTTACTTATTGCGTCACTACAAAAAAATGGGGGGTTTCTGGCGTAGCATTTTTGCCACATCAGAAATTTTTTGACATGTCAGTTTTGCCACGCCAAAAATATATTTTCTGAGGTTTCAAACTTGGCACCTCATAAATTTCTGTGGTGCCAACTTGGCACCTCAGAAATATCTGTGGTGTCAACATGACACCTCAGAAACAAGTTGGCACCTCAAAATTTTTCTGACTGCCAAATTAATGCGTCAGAAAAATATATTTTAATTTTTTAAAAAAAGATACTATAAAATTTTTCTGACGCGTGGATTTTAGTACCTCAGCAAATTTCTGACGGGCTAAACTCCACACGTCAGAAAATTCAATTTCTCCTCCACTCCTTATCATTATGCAAATATTTGTTTATAAATTTTTTTTAAAAAAATACAATAGAAATTTTCTGGCGTGCTACATATGGCACCTCAGAAAACTTCACCTCGAGCCGCGCGTCCATCCCCTGCAGCGCGCCATACCCTTCGATCTGCATGCTTATGATTTTTTGTTTTTTCTTTCAATTCCCTAGGCCTACAGCACGTTCCCCTCTTCTTTCATTTTTCAATTTTCCCGCCCCTCTACTGGCCAGCTCCCTCTTCTTTTATTATTTTTTTCATTTTTCTTCACTCTCTTCCTCTCCTATATATCTGCACGCCCATGAGCTCCCACTAATTTTTTCTTTCTTTTTTCTTCTTCTTTTCTCCCTCCCTTCTCCTCTCTCAGATCTGCACGCCCAGCTCCCTCTTTTTTCTTTTTTTCTTTTTTTTCCTTCTTCCTTTTTCTTCTTCTTCTTCTTCTTCTTCTCTTCTCTTCTCTCTCTCCCTCTCCTATCTGCACGCCCAGCTCCCTCTTTTCTTTCTTTCTTTTTTCTTCCTTTTTCTTCCTTTTTCTTCTTCTTCTCTTCTCTCTCTCCCTCTCCTACCTGCACGCCCAGCTCCCTCTTCTTTTTTTTCTTCTTCCTTTTTCTTCTTCTTCTTCTTCTTCTTCTTCTCTCCCTCCCCTCTCCTCTCTCAGATCTGCACGCCCAGCTCCCTCTTGTTTTGTTTTTTTTTTTTTCATTTTTTTGGTTGGTTTGGTTTGGTTTGATTTTGTCAGGTGGATTTTTTCTGCTGGTTGGTTTGGTTTTGTTAGTTTTTTTGTTAGTTCAATTCGGTTCCAAAATACAGAGATTACTGTTCACATACTCAAACATTAATATAGAGTGATCCGAATCCGATCTTCACCGTTCATAATGAGGTTCATGTGTCATGAACATACCTGAAAAGTTTCAGCTCAATCGGATCACAAAAGCTTATCGATTGGAGCTGTTGATCAAGACTGGACAGCATTTCCAGAATGCGATTTTCTTCCTCTGCAGGCCATGTCCGGACATGCTACTATGGTGTCCGGACACAAATTCCAGGAAGCAGCTCCGCAAGGCCATGTCCGGACATCCAATTAACATGTCCGGACATCCCGTACCTGTAACAATTTTAAATGATTTCAAACTGTGTCCTAGGTCTAGGGATTATGAGGCTATTATAAATACATCTCTATAGAAATAGAGAGGTACGAATTTTCACCCCCAGATAGTTCGTGAGAGGCTGTGCTTAAAGAGAGAATTATTGTGAGCCTTGTTATTTCTCTTAGAGAATCTTTGTTAGTTTGTTTGTAAGCGTAATTGAGAAGTTTATCGGAAGGATCCGGTAAAGAAGAATCACGTTGAAGAAGATTGTGAGCAAGGAGACGAGTTGTAGGCTTGTCGATCTTACAGAGTCAAGGTCTTGCAAAGGGTTGTAACTTGTAAGTGTTCCTAGTGTCTGTAATCTCTGGATAATCTTTTGATAGTGATTTCCTGGGTTTGGCTACCCTGGAGAGGTTTTACTTTTAGATCTGTTTCTAAAAGGTTTCCTCTTCGTCACCAAAATCTTTGTGTTTGATTTTTCATATTTTGGTGATTGCTAGCTTAGATATAAATATCCATTAATTCCGCATAAACTGTGATATTTATCTGTTTAGAGTTTTTCAGGTTTGTTGGGGAATTTTTCTGGGCAGTGTTGGGTGTGCTGCAGGTGATGGTGAAAGTGAGAAAGAAGAGAGTGAGAAAAGGAGAGAAGCTGGCAGGTGTTGGGTGTGCTGCAGTAGATCGAAGAGGAGAAACAATGCGAAGAAGAAAGGCAAATGATAATTAAAAAAAATAAAAATTAAATTAATTGAAAATAATAATTTAAATTAAATTGGTGAAAAAAATTAAAAAAATAATAATAATTTAATTGAAAATAATTTAAATTAATAAAAAAATTTCTGAAACAAAAAAAAATCCATAAAAAATTTTAAAAAAATAATTGTTTTGAATAATTTTTGAAAATTTTTTGACATGCTTGTGTGGGCACGCCAGAAATTTTTCTAAGGTGTCAGAAAATGAAACCTCAGAAAAAAATTTCTGAGGTGGCAGAAAATGCAACCATAGAAAATTTTTTTGAGGTTCCAAATTTACACAACAGGAAAAATTTGCTGTCGCTTCAAGTATAAACGATAGAATTTTCTGAGGTTTAGACCATTGACACCTTAGGAAATTTTTTTTCCTGTCACCCTGATTCCCTACGCGCGAGACACGACAGAAAGGGCCCACCAGAAAAATTTTCTAAGGTGTCAAACAGCTTGACACCTCAAAAAATACACCTCATAAACCCCTACAATTTTTGTAGTGCATGTTATATACTATATAGAGTACCACAAAAGAAATCCAACATTACCCCCATATGAATTATGGACAAAAAGAAAACACAATCTTAATTGTTTTAAGGTATGGGGGTGCAAGGCTATTGTCAGATTGCCTGAACCAAAAATCAGGAAATTGGGACAAAAAGCCATATAATGTATTTTCTTGGATTATGCTTAACACAGCAAGGGTTATAGGTCTTAGTTGTTGAACCTAATAATTCTGTTAAGGTAAATATTGTTATAGAATCCAAAGATGCAAAATTTTATGAAAATAGGTTCGCATCAACTCCATCAATTAATGATAAGATAGTGGAACATATTAGAAATAACAACGAATCTGGTGAGTCAGGTGAACCTTCTGAAATAAGGAAGAGTAAAAGAATGAGAAAAGAAAAATCTTTTGGACTAGATTTCATTGTATATTTGTGATGAATGAGTGCCAAATATTGTATATTTGAGTCCTTTAACTTATATTTGTTAAGCTCTTAGCTTTTTTATTTTCTAATGTTTTTTTTAGTTTTAGTGTTTTTGTGTGCTGCAGGTCATTGACATAAAAATGCGGTTTGAGGGTGGAAATAAGCAAAGGAAGAGATGGTCCTTGTCAGTGTGATTGAGCGCACATATACTACAATCGAGCGCACTTGCGCTCGAGCCAAAGAGGCTGCGATCAAGCGCACGACCGCGTTAAACCTAGCCCTAGCGCCATCGCTTAAATGCACGCCGTAGGAGCCTTGAAGACCCGCATGCGCTCGAGCACACCTTGAGTGCGATCGAGCGCACTCGCACTGATCTGGTAGTGCAGAACCCTAGTTTTATTTTATTATATATAGCATTCTTTTCTTTTGTAAACCTTACGTTGGGAGGAGCCGTTTAAAGCAAAAACACGATTTTTTTGTTGTTCTTTAGCTTTTTGAACGCTTTTTTTTGTAAGTTTTGGTTTATAATGATTTCAATTGATTTTACCATGTCTTTTGTTATCATGAGAGGCTAAAACCTTCAACTAAGGTTGAAAATAAAGCCTCATCATTGATAAACAATTATGTTCTTGTTGTTTTATGCAACAATTCGATGTTTAATTAATTTGTTGTTTGAAGTCAATTCAATTGCGTAATTCACTTCATGTGATTGAGTATTTTATTTTATTCATGCATAGTTTAATATTCATTGCGTTTCGTCTGGGGATACATCGAATGATTGGATTGAGACTAATATTCATTGTGATCTACGGATACAGTGGATATTTGTAATGATTCTTTAATGGATGGATTCATCGAATGATTTTACATGCATGTTTACGACTTTTGAACATTGTTTAAAACTCACTTACTTGTTGATTGTATACATAAAATATGAGAATGTATTGTTTGATTTGGCGAGGCGAATTCTAAAAACCTTAGTGTTTTCCATTCATTGTTTTAAAATCATTAGTTTAGCTTATGTTTTTTTGCACGACAAAACCACTTGAATTTCGGAACTAAGTTAAGATATGATTTATTTAATTAGAAAATTGTTTTTTGTAAACACAACTCCCTGTAGATTCGACATCGCACTTGCACACACTTTGTTGCACACGACTCGTGCGCTTTGCAATTACAATTAAATTTGTGTATCAAATTTGGTTGAAGGATCTAGAGATTCATCTTGCAAACAAAAGATTATCTCACCTGATATAGATTCAGATTCTTTGACCTATGAAGAGGCAATGAAGTCTCAAGATGTTGCATTTTGAAAAGAAGCAATAAACGATGAGATGGATTCTATAATAGGAAATAACACGTGGATATTAGTAGACCTACCCCATGGTTCCATTCCAATTGGCTATAAATGGATTTTTAAAAGGAAATTGAAGGAAGATGGAACCATAGAAAAATTCAAAGCGAGATTAGTAGCTAAAGGTTTTAAACAAAAAGAAGGTTTGGATTATTTTGACATTTATGCTCATGTTGCTAGTGGGGTTGTCAAAAATTACCGGGAAACTAGGGACCCGGTTCCGATACCCGGTTTTTGGTACTCAATTTTTACTGGGTTACTGGGAACCGGGGTTTCCATATTATTTAATAATATATATATTATTTTTTAGTAATTTTACACTTAAGTTTAGGTTTCATGGGTTGTTTAAATACTTATTTTTATTGTTTTAATGTTTTCTAAGGCCCATATAGGCAAAAACATTGATTTTTTAGGATTTTTGGGCTTTTTTAGGTTGTTTTTTATAATTATTTGGAATAATCACAACAAAGCCCAATTAATTTACACAAAAATGCTAATAGTTTTTTTTAAAAAAAAAAAAATGGGTCAACTATATGCAAAAAATGGGGGGGGGGCTTATTTTAGGCCCAATACCTAAAATAAGCCCAAAAAATAGTTTTCTAAAAAAAGGGGTTACCGGACTGGGTACAACCGGAACCGGCCGGTAACTGGGGTCCCGGTTGCCCAAAACATAGAACCAGGGTACCCCGGTTCCGGTTCCCAATTTTGGCCAAAAATAAGAAAACTGAGCCAGGTTAACACCCCTACTTGCTAGGATTGCTACCATAAGAACTTTGATTGCATTAACATCCATTTATAATTTCAAAATTCGTCAAATGAATGTTGTTGTGCAAATTTTAATATTCTCGCAAGTACACGAATTGTTTGCAATATAATGTTTTACAAGTGCGAGGTTGAACTCATAGGAAATTGTGTTTTTTAAATCAAATTTAAATCTAAATCAATTAAACCCTAACCTAGTTCCAAATTTTGAGAGATTGTTGTGTGAATGAAAAATCAAATGCATAAGCAAATTAACGTGAAAGTAATCTAATGACGAAGCACTAGGGTTTTGGAATCTGCACTCACAAATTCATAGCAACATAGTTCCACGATCCATAATATTTTCCAAAGTTCTCACAAATAAATCTTATGTATGTTTTACTTTTGTTTTAAATAATTAATCAAAACATTACATGTATCCATTCATTACCCAAATCACAAAAGAAATCCAATATTAATTAAATCATCAACTGTGTCATAAATCACAAGAAGATATCCAATATTTATCAAAATATCAATTGTATCCAGATAATAAATCATAAGGAAAATCCAATTTTTAACAAAAGAAACCAAGCAATCAATTGTATTGAATTATCTCAAATCATTAAGTGTATCCTTCAATCACAAAAGATATCCAAAAATCATTCAATCCAATTGACTTAAAGTAAAACAATAGGGAAATTAAATCATTAAATTGGAAAATACTACATATATGAAACAAAGTTACTAATCATAAGTGAGGCTTCATCCTCAACCTTAGCTCAGGTTTTAGCCTCTCATGGTATTGAAAGACAAAACAAAATTAATTGAATTCATAATGAAAATTGAGTACTTACAAATATGAAATCCTAAACTTGAGATCCAAAATGTAGGAAATCCTAGAACTCTCTTCTTTCTCCTCTGGAATTTCCTAATTCGTATCCCCCTCCCCCCCTTCAATAAACTAATCTAAAGAGTTTTCTGTTTATAGGCCTAAAACTATGGTTTACAATTGTAATTAGAGTAAAATACGTTGCTAGGTCGAACAAGTGCGCTCAATCGCACACTTGTTGCGCTCAAGCGCACTCGAGCACATAACTTCCCCCTGCCGCGCTAGAACTTAACTTGGGCATGGCTGCACTATATAGTGTATACAGTGCAACACTTTGAGTCGACGTTGATGAGCTTCAATTGACCATCATCGTTAGAGCATTAGCATCCAACCTAGCTATTAGCTTCACCGTGTCAACACTGTTGATCAACATCATCCGCTATTTAACCTTAAGCGTGTTGGAAATAATCTTGGATCATGGTGCACAAAATTTGTATTGAAATAAAATAGGAGAAACTTCACTTTAGACCCCTAAACTTTCATGCGATTTGACAAATCTCCCTCGAACTTTAAAACCTCTTAATTGCAATTAATTTGAAACCTTTTATCAATTTTTGCTGTTAAAACCCCTAAAATGACAAAATTACCCTTCAATTTTCTTTTTATTAAAAAAAAAAATTGAAATAAAGATCACAAGGTGGCCCAACCATGGGTCACCTTGTGATTTTTTATTTTTTATTTTTAATAATACTGTTTTGGGGAAACTTCATTTACCCCCCACGAACTTACGCGCTTTTTGCAAACACCCCCCATTGTTCAAAATCTCTCACTTTAATTTATCAAACTTTGATTTCTTTCCACTTTTTTCGTTAGGATTTTCTTTTAAATCCTAACAGAGATGTGTAAAAATTACTAAAATACCATTAGTCATTTTTCTCATTTTTTTTCATTTAATTTAACTGCAATATTTAACGGTAGGGAATATTTAAAATGAAACGAAAATTCGATACACCAAAGTGAGAGATAAAATATTGGAGGGGTGTCTGCAAAAAACACATAAGTTCGTGGGGGGTAAGTGAAGTTTCCTCTATTTTTTTAAAAATTTTAATTTGAAATTAAGAGTAAATTTAGAATTTTATAAAAAAATTTCAAGGGTATAAACGTCATTGTATCTCTTTTAACATTTAAAATTTGACGAAAGGATTTAAATTGATTATAATTGAAAGTTTAGGGGTCCAAATTGAGTGATTTTAAAGTTCGGGGAGCTTGTCAAATCCCGTGGAAGTTCAGGGATTTAAAAAGTGAAGTTTCCCAATAAAATAATACAAATTTGAAAATTAACATTAAAATAAATAAATTATAAGATATGAAAAGTAGAGTATGGAAAGATCTCATAATGTACGCGAGAGCATTGTCCTGAAAGATTAATTCGTGCTTTCCAAAACATATAACTCGGTGCGATCGGATCTCTTAACATGCAACCTCTCAAGATTACACTATAGTGTCTACCTTCGTTAATGACATACTTCCAAAAACAAAGACTAATAAAACAACCAATTAGTCAAAGTGGATGAGGGACGACATTAAATAATTGTTTTATAGAAAAACTAATAATATAGTAAATGGCTTTATGCCTTGAAGCAAGAGTTTTACAACCCATGGAAAGAAGTGATGAAAACACACTACATATATATAGTGATTTTTTTACCATATATCATTTACTTTCTAAGTAAATTCGAATTTACTTAGAAAGTAAATTCGAAATGCATTTGTAGAAAAAGCAAGGAATCATATTTTTGTCGAAAAACATTTAACAAAATGACTCATTCAGCATGCACAATTGCATATATATCATTTCTCGAATTTCTTAACGTGAACTGCACCCATTTATTAGCCAGCAGATAAAATATAAAATATTTTTTGTTGTCTTGAATTTTGAATTTCTGATGGACTTGATTAATTTGGTTTGCCTCCTAGACCTTAAAAGAAATAATAATAATAATAATAATAGTAGAATCTGGAAAGGAAATAATTTTTTGCCCAAATACTGTCTTATTTCTTAAATGAAGCTTCCAAACCATTATCTAGTACAACTTATTAACCCTAGGTCGACATTGTTAATTCAAACATAATCTACAGACTCCGAAAGATGGTTATACATAATGGGTCGCATCTTACACATGGCCTCCAGTGCCACAGCTTTGGGCATGGTCATACCGTTACCTTCAGTCATGTCTACTTCTTCCTCACCAACCCTCTCCCACTCAAAGCAATGAATCAATGACCCCAAAGTGAACCCCAACGTCCGCTGGGCAAATCCTTCCCCTGGGCATGCCCTCCTTCCCAACCCAAATGGCATCAACTTCTGCGAATTAGCCTTGCCGCACTCGAATCTCTCAGGCTTAAAACTGGTTGCATCATCCCACACCTTGGGGTCTCTATGTATGGCCCAAGCATTCACCAATAACATCGTGTTACGTGGAACAGCGTATCCTCCGATGGTGCAATCATCAGAGGACATGTGGGGTACTAGCAGTGGAGCTGCCGGATATAATCGAAGGGTTTCAAAGATTATGCTTTGAAGGTATGGCAGTTTAGGCACATCTGGTTCGTCCATCAAATTCGCTTCCCCAATTTGATTGTCCAATTCAGCTCTAGCCTTCTTTAGTACGTCAGGATGGTTGAGCAAATTAGACATTGCCCACTCTAATGATATTGCTGATGTATCAGTCCCACCAAGCAGCATGACCTACCAAATATAATTTAATTAGGACAAGAGTTTGAAAGGAAAAAATACGTTGATTATTGGGAGTAGAATTGATCAAAATTTTATGACATGTTGTAAAAGAATTCATAATTAACTTGTTGAGCAAAAAAAAAATAAATAAACAGGTTGTAGATCTCGTTCATTTTCACTGCCGTCACTCTGTACTAGCTGGACTTGAACACTAGCCCGTTGCATGCATGAAGCCACCTACCACAATAATATATATATATATATATATATAACTTTTAGTATGAGCATTTGAGCTCTTTAAATTTGACTTTTCACAACACAAGTCATTTAAAAATCTCTTACTCTATTTTAAATTTAACCAAAAAAAAAAAAATAGGAGAATTAAAAAAATAGGAAAAAACTACTATTTAATTAAAGTAAATAAAAATATAGCAAGTTTGATATTTAGTTTATTTTAAAAGTAGTCCTTTAAATTTAAAAAAGTAAATTTAATTTTTATTTAAAAAATGATGCTCTAAAGTCATTTATATGTTAATTTTTTTTATCATTTATAATAATTAAAAGAATTAATAAATTAAACAAAAATATTAATTATAAATTGTCACATCAATAATTCAATATATAAAAAAATTAATAGTAATAACCTTGACACCAGTTATCTGGAAGCCTTACCAAAATAAGGCCTTTGATTATCTGGTCGGAATAGTATTCCGGCTGTGATTTCTGCAAAGAAAGCAGATGATGGATCATAGTATTTCCCTCTTCGTTACCCTTCTTCTCGTCAATAAGGCCTTGCAAGAAGGCATCCATCCTTTTGGCAAGCCCCGTCAGCCTCTTCTCTAAACCCCCGTGATCAATCCACTGCAACATAGGCACGAATTCTTGAGGATTCGACGCCCCACTATTCGCGAAAGCCTCTCTCATTATCTCCCTAAATTGCCTCGCCTCTTCCTCGTCCTTCACGTGCTCTCCGTGGCCGTAGTATCGCTTCCCCGCCACCATTCTCATTATGATGTTAAAGGTGAGCTCCGAGAACATTGATTTCAACTCCACCTTGGTGAAATCTTTGCGCGAATTGCGCGAAAGTTTGAGTAGCAAGCGCTTGACCTCGTCCCTTCGGATGCCCAGAAACATGTTGACGCGGTTGGTTGAGAAGATCTCGAGCGAGCTGATGCGGCGGAGGTTGCGCCAGTGGTCGCCGTAGGGGGATGCTACCATGGTGGTGTGGTTGTAGTCCAGGTGCTTGGTCGCGAGTAAGTCTGGGCGGTTCGCTAGGACGACATCGTTCTTGGTGAAGCATTCATCGACTGCGTATGGGGACGATACAATAACCACTAGGCGAGAACCGAACCGGAGAGAGAAAATCTGGCCATATTTCTCGGAAAGGCTGTGGAAAGTCCGGTGAAGGGGCTTTTTAGCGAGATGAAGATGACCAAGAATTGGCAGAGATGGCGGGCTGGGAGGGAGGTGTTTGGGTGTTCTTGTTTGAAGGTGGACGATGAGCTTGAAAGCAACAGCGACGACGAGAAGAGAGAGGGATGAATAAATCAACAACATGTCTTCCATGTTTGTGAAAATGTCTGTGAAGAAGATGTGGTGCATATGTGGGATAAGGGGTCCTGCACGCAGCTCTATATATAATGGGGTTTGCTAGGGGTTCTCTCCATAGTGTTCTCCCAGTCTTACATAGAACACGATTTAAGAAAAAATAAAATTGTAGTACCGTTTTTTTGCCAACCGATTAATTTTTATGAGTTAATAGTTAGGTTCTAATGCTTTAAAACTTGTTTTTGGATTCAAAACTAAAATCTAAGGGTGGAAGGTTAACCCTTTAGGGATGATATCACTCAAAATAGATTTGATCATCCTAAATTTAGTGCTAATGCCTCACAAATTTGGTGCTAATGCCTCAAATTTGATGCTAATGCCTAAAAAAACCGGTGTGGAGGCCACTACAATTTTATTTTTTCTTAAATCATGTTTTATGTAAGACTGGGAGAACGCCAGGAGAACCTACGGGGAGAACCCCTAGCATTTTCCATATATAATATGGAGCGAATCCCACCTCATTTAATGTAATAGCATCGAATCCCACCCCGTTTAATGTAACAGGATATATCATGTTGGGTTGTGCACAATAAAACAAATACCATTAACTACTCCACAAATCCTCACATGGCAACTAAACCAACGCCAATATTCTTTACATGACAAGTATGTGACATGCAGACCACACTCCTAGTAAGGAACGTCAAGCAATGGCTACATCCACAATAAAACAAAAAAAAAAATCAAACATTTACAGCAAATTAAATCCAACACAGCAAACCAAATCTCCCTCCTCAATCGGTTGGAATCACGTCTAATAAAACAAAGGTTACTAATTCGATAATTTTTTGCATCACTTGTTTAGCCCAAACCAACTATTTGAACCGGCTTAACTGACTTCAGCCCTCAATAATTTTTTGCATCACTTGTTTAGCCTAAAAACATGTCCAATAAACATTTGTTTAGCCCAAAAAACAACCATTTGGGCCAAAAGCAATCCATTTTGGCACCATAAAAATAGGTTTGGCCCATTATAAAAAGCTCATGGCTAACCAACTTAACCAACTAACATTTAACTAAGTAAACCAAAATAGTCCAAGTTTATTCTTGTCAATATAAAATTGATTAATTAACAACTTTTTCAGTTTGGTAGGTGAAAATGCCCCTACCATCACTGATTTAACCGACACATAGACTATGGACATCTTTTAATTTCCTTCTATAAAGAATATATTTGTGGGGATATGACTTAATTTGCTTAAATATTGCCACATTAATAAGGGCATAATAAGAAGTTAAATTTGTATTGTTGTCACGTTCGCCACAAAATTTCACTATTTTCTCATTTCTAAACCAAATATCCTAGCTATACAGAAGCAAAGAGCTACAATAAAGACCAGATACGAGCGTATCAGCAAGCAAACTCAATGTTACCAACTGCAAAAAAGACAGTCGTTAAAATTCAAACATCAAAGAAAAAACTCAGATCAAAGTTTTTCTCTTTTTATATATTTAGCAATGGCTACTTCAAAAACCCAAGAAAATGAACAAACCATACCAGGAGCACCAATCCGATATCCCGCAAGAAGGAGCACCAATCCGATACCTAGACCCCCAGCCAACGAAGCCGTGCTCCCCTTCTTTATATACCCAAAAACTCCTCCTCCTACCAGAACCAGCCCGTACGGGATCGTGAAGCAGAAGTCGTGCATTTTCTGTAACTGAGTTTCTCGAGAAAATCTCAGATTCCCAGAAAATTTCACAGATCAAGAGCGAGAAAAGGTGTATGATCTCTGGGTCTCTGTTTTGCTGTGGACTTTTTCTCTGGTGCGTGGAGTCCAGGTGGTCTATGGTTCATGTCAGCAAGCAATTAAAAGCTTATTCTTTGTTTGTTTCCGAAATTACCCCTCCTTGACTTGTTCTACAATATCTACTGCGTCCTACGACGTCGTTTTGATTCACCTCCAACCCAAATTCTATGGCTGAGGGTTTCGTTTCCCTTCCATGATACTACACTACAAGTCAATCCAAGATCAAAACTTTTCTAAGCCAAGGTGTTGAATTTATGGTCTATTTTCATACCCGGATCCGATTACCCACTGGGTGGAACCCGTTTTATCCCGTCCTTAACTGCCCTTTACACGACCTGAAACCTAAGCTTTCTCAAACCCTAAATATGGTGGCGACTGAGGCCAACTTCAAGAGACCCGTTTGCCCGTCATGTTCCAAACCCGCCCGGATCTGCCTCTGCAGTCGGATCCGGACTCCAGGTCTTGAGAATGCGGTGACGGTGACCATCCTTCAGCATAGTTTAGAGACAAAGCATCCACTGAATTCTGCTAGGATTGCTAGGCTAGGCCTCAAGAATCTTACTGTAGCAACGGTTTCCGATGTTCATCTTGAATCCCGGTTTGTTATTTGGTTGCGGGAATCAAATACTAGAATGGGTTTGGCTCATAATGGTTTGGATTTTGATCCAGCTGTGGAAAATGGGGAAACCCAGAAGCTGGTTTTTGAGCGTACTGATGGGGTCGGTTCAGGGAGAGAAAATATGGGAACTTTGGAACTTGGGCTGTTTGCTAAGTGCCCAAGTGAGAAAAATACTAACTTGGTTAACACTAGTAGCAAGCAAAGTACTCAGAACCATGAGGAAAGTGTTCATTTTGTTCCAAAATCAGGGATATCTGTGAGTGATGTAGAGCCAGAAGATGGATTATCTGTTGAAGATTGCATTCCTGAAAAGGGTATGTTTGCTTTAGAGAGCCCACGTGAAAATAGAGACTTAGTTAGACAACCTAATACACGGATGGTTTCATTGAATGATGCCAGTGAGAGTGAACTTTCTCAGCTAGATGTTGATCCAGTTGGAGCTGTCCGAGGAAGTCATGAAGCGCCGGTTATTACTGCAACCATTGGAAAATATGGTATCATTAGCTCTCTTTGTCATATTTGGATGCCAGAAGCAGAATCCCATTTGCAGAAGCCAAAGTTTGATAAGATTCTAGCTTCTCCTGCAGCTCGTGAAGCTCTGGGAAAAGGGTTTTCTGTAAAAAAGTTGCAAAGGCGGCAGATGAGTGAGAGCATGGAGTTGGAAGAAGAGTATGAAGAGTTCGAACTTGGGATTCCTCCCGGATCAGTACTTCTATTTCCGTCTGATTGTGCGATTGGTGTTGATGGCCTTGATGCTCTTGGTTTTGAGGTGACAAATTTGATTGTCTTGGATGGTACGTGGGCAAAGGCAACGAGAATGTATAATGAAAACCCCTGGTTGAAGCTTTTGCCGCATTTGAAGTTGGATTTGAAGAAGATGAGCTTGTTTAGTGAAGTGAGATCGCAGCCAAAACCTGGATGTTTGTCCACTATAGAGAGCATTGTCTATGCCCTGAAGGCTATAGGGGACGAACCTGAGGGGCTAGATAATCTCTTGGATGTTTTCGAGTCCATGGTTGAAGACCAGAGGCGCTGTAAAGATGAAAGGTTGAGCAAAGTCTCTTCAGTTTGAGCAAAGTCATCCTTATATTAGGTTCATTTATACAGTTTTAACAGCATCTTGTGTGCCAGTGAAAGTAAAATTGAAGTATATATCATAGCCTACCTGTGATTGACCATAGCTTTTGATAATTCTTGAAATTTGGGGTATCGTGTTTGATGAATTTCTTGTAGAACTCGTTTCTGGTTTGTTGATGGAAACCCACAAAGACAATGGTGAAATTGATACAAAATATACTCTAATGAGTGCGGGAGACAAAAACTACCTGACAATTGTTTGATGAATATACTCAATGACTTCTCCTATTCTCACTCAACTCTACTTATAGAAGGATAACACATTCATTTATTCTGCTGGTACCTAACAGAATTACAAGATAACAAAAGAAAACTGCAAATGCCACTCAACTAACTTTTACGAGTTTGCCATTGAGCAGCACGGCGGAGAGGCACCGGATCTATTCCGATATGGCCCATGCGCCACCTTCTCATTACCATCTCCGCTCATCCTTCTGCACTGCCTTGTTGCTGCCCCTCGCATATAATGTTACTGGTTTTTTAATTTTCGTTTCTGTTAAGTTGTTTGTTTTTTTGTTGTTGGTACTTTGTTTTGTAGGTTATAGTCTCCCTATCCCATTATGGTTTTCTCTTATTGTGGAGACTTTTGTAACTGGAGTTCGCTCCTCCTCTTCGACAACTTTTAATCGGAAAACGATAATGTCTCTCCTTTAACAGCTTTTTTCTAGTGGTTGTTGCTTTCAAACGAATTGGCTTCTTGGTCTACTTCACAAATCGTATTGTGCGATTTTTCTTTTGTTTGTTCAAGATAGAGAGGATGAGGCCATTTTTTGCCCATTTCCTATTTATTATTCTTAATTTTGGCATTATATTTTTCATTTGGGTTTGTTGGAGAGCCAACTCCCTCTTGGGTTTTTTTTTTTTTTTTTAAAAAAAAAAAAAAAAAAAATTCCTTGTAACCCTTTTTTCTTTTAAAGTGACATGATGGTGCGGTAACAATAGACATATGACAGTATTTTATTGGTCTTATGTGGTGATCTAAACAAATAGCACATAAATCCGTTACTTGTTAAAAAAACATATGGACGTACGGAGTAAAATGAAAATGTTGCAAGAACAAAGATTGTTTCTATCACTTTTGAAAAACCAAGGACGGTTTGATAAAAATGCAAAATACATGGACAAAAAAGATATATGATCCAAAAAAAAAAAAATTGTATTAGCTCAATTATTTGTCACTATTCAAATTTTGACAATTAGGTCCATGAGTTCAGTTTGTGTCGTATCAAGCCAAATATACGTCATAACTCACATAATCTATTTAATAAATAGATCATGATCGTTGACCTGAATATGGCCCATTTCAACCCATTTCGACATGTTTAATATAAATTGTTTAAATTAACCCAAATACTCAGCAGGACTTGATTAACATAATTTTATATCTTAAAGCATAAATTATATCAATTTTGCACATTCACAACTAGTTTCGTGACAATCAATATCCAATTATCCATAACTATTATTAATTAAGGAATACAACCCAACTTCTCAATACATATCCAATCAACATAATATTAGAATCCAATAAATTCATCTACATAAACAAATAAATACATTAAAGTAAAAACGTTTCTTAGTCTCTTGAGGTTTTAAGTTTTTAATGAAAATAATAATAATTTAAATTTATACTTTCTTTTTTTTTTTCTTTTTTCTTTTTTCTGAGGTACATGTACTGGGAGCTTAGTTGCCTGCTCGACCCATCCCACCCAGGATCCACCATCCTCTGCTCAATCTGTGCCAACAAGCAAAAACCTTCGATGCTAAGAAAGCTCCTCTCATGGTGTCCCTCGACTCACAAACCTCAAACAGCTCTAATCACCATTTCCCTCTCTTTCTCGTTCCCTCTCTCATCAGGAAGTGGACCCGGAAAGTATCGCGCAGGATAGGAACCGGGTTCTCGGGGACCCGCTTTCCGAGGAGGAGATCACAGAGCTCGTGGAAGAAGTGAGTCCCAGTGGCGGATTTACATGGGGCGACCTGGGGGCAGGCACTCCTAGTAAAAAAGATTTTAAAAAAATTCATTAAGTACTTTCAATTAAAACTTTAAGGGTGCGCCCTGATAAGAAAGATTATTAGGCGCCCTTGACCTTCTTTTTGTCCTTCAAACGATCATCATATGAAAAAAATAAGCTATTTTTTATTAAGGAGAGAGAGAGAATAAAGTTATATTTTAATAGGAGAGAGAGAGTAGATAATAGTTTCTTATTAAAAAAGAGAGTGGGTGAATTTTATAGTGTTTTTAGTCATAGTTTATAGATAAATGTGGGGTTTTTTTTTTTTGGGCTAAATTTAGCCTCTAGTCTTTAAATTTAGACTTTAGTCTCTTTTATGTAGACTCAGTCTCTAATGTAATTTATGCTTTGAGATTTGAGGCTTTTGTAAAAGAAATAGCCGTATGCTAATAGCCCACTAAAAGGTACTCATTTTTCTCAGACACTACTAATCATTTAGTTGTGCTTAGTTTATTTCACAAATAATTTAAATTATTATGTGTTTGTGACGTTGTTAGATGAAGATTTTTATTAGTTAATTTGATTTTTGTTTTTTTTTTTTTTGTTGGGTAATTTGATGAGTTTGATTTGATTCGTGATAGATATATTATGGTATAATTTATTTTTTGATTGTATTTACCGTATTATAAAATATATATATAATACATAAAGAGAAAAAAAAAAATATTTTTTTACACCCTTAGTAACTCCCATTCCTAGATCCGCCACGGTGTGGAATGGTACCGGCACTGTGATTGTTCTCAGCAAATCAATCTAGGTACTTTTCTCGCCCTAAACAAAAATGGGTTGGGTTTTTTTTTTTTTTTTTTATCGGTTCCGTTTGCTACAAGGGCCTACTTTGGGAATGTGAGCTAGTTGATGATCATCTACTTTGATTTTGAGTGAATACGAATTAATCAAATGTGGTTTTTAAATTGAATTATTCAAATTTTATCATCTCTGCAGGTTGGGAAATTACTATCTGCAAAGGGATTCTTTACTGTTTCCTTAATTCATTGCATCTTCCTCATGGGGTTTTGGTCTATCTATCAATCATCAAGTGCAAGATGGCAAAGCTTGTGAGAACATTATGTGCTTTTTGTAGAGCAGAGACAAGTGTAATCACATTGCACATTGCTTAATTTTGGTATTTGATAGTAATGGATGAATGCACAAATGGGTTCTATTATGTGTTAAGGGAAGGGGGGGAGTTACTCACAACATGTTGGATGACATCCACAACCATTGGAGAAGGGCTGAAGCTGTGAGGATCAAGTTTGGGTGTGCCAACCCTTGATATGGATAGCATTTGCTTCCACCTTGAGGTTTCAACTATATTCAGTACACATATACCTAATGAAGTATTTTCCCTTTTTTGGTTTTCAGAAATCATTAGCTAATGTAGATAGTAGTTTCTCTGTAGGACAAATCTGGTGGGAAGGTTATCCACCGGCACATTAACATCCTTCTTTTATACCGGGGGAATCTACGATCCAAAGAATCGGCCGGTTATTCCTCAAATGCTGTGGAAGCCTTATGCACCTTTATATCCGAAACTTGTGAAGAATGTTGCTGAGGGGTTAACTTTTGAAGAAACGAATGAAATGAGAAACAGAGGACTGACTTCTCCCCCACTAATGAAACTTAGTGAACTTCATGATTGAAGACTAGAGATGAGTTATTGCTGTTCTTTCTTTTCGCAAAAATGATTGAAAAATTAGTGGTAAAATGCATGGAGGCATGATTCTATTCATCTCAATTCTTATTGGATGATATATTTGCTGCAGCCAGGAATGGTGTGTATGTAAATGTTGTGGAGAGAGTGAGGGAAGCCTTCAAGACAGAAGAAGTGGTGAAACTAGACTGCACCCATGTTGGCACCAGCGATTGCAAAAGAATATGTGTGAAATTAAGGGTAATACTTCTTATCCTTGAATAGGTTTAGAAATTTATGAGGCTCTTTGTAGGAAGTTTTGGGTTTCTACTCCAAGCTTATATGGTTGTGGTTTTCATTCTCTTATAAATTCAGGATCTGGTACCTTGTGTTCCTATTTTGTTCAAGGATGAGCAGATAATACTTTGGAGGGGACAGGGAGATCAAGAAGAGGACTCTAATGTATCAAAGGATGAGCAGCTCTTGTGGGCAGTTTTTTTGTCTTCTCCAAACAAACAGCAGGCTGCTAAAAGAAAAGTTGGTTCACACAGTACCATGCATAAATGACACTATTGGATCGATCCCAACTCAGTTCCTCTTACAACATGTTTTAGGATTGCTGTCAGATATATAATGATTAATCAAATTAATGTATCACCTCCATACAAAGTTTCTTGAGAACTTCAAGAAATGCTACTCTAAAACTGTTCTTCGGACACTAACCATGATAAAATATGCAATCTTTAGAAGGCAGGCGCTACGAAGTAATCATGTGAGGAAAGAACAAACATAATGGGGTACAATAACAGTAAGCTTGAAATTTACATCTATAAAATAGACAAGACAAGGCTATAAATTGTAGGCAATTTGCAAACAACATAATGAGTTACTGCCACTGGTAATGCAGATATCGGCTACTTGAATGTATTCCCAGCTCTTTAAACAAACACGAGAAAAATCAAGCAGACAAAAGCGTAAGAGAGCTAAATTCCATTAGTGTCTCCACACCATGGGATATCCACTGGACTTGGATAACTAATAATAGACTGTATCATCCAATATTTACAGGGACTCCATAGCAAGAGAAACTCAACTATTATGAACTGAAGCATGGACATGACAAGTTCTAGGGTACCATAAGTATCTTCCTCTGGTCGTGTCTCTTCTCAGCAACGCATCCTGAACTCACCAGCGACGTTATCCAGACCTGATCAGACCTTACAGGCTCATCATCATCATTCCTATGCCAGCTCCAGAAGGCATGAGTTGAATTCACAATCTTGAGCTCCCCATGACCAAAACTTGCTTCACGGAAGACTGACCACTCGGGCTGTGGGTTTATATACCTGTCAATTTACAAGAATTTAATGTTAAAAATCAGGCCTCTTACCAAGGAATCATAGACTAAATAAACAAACAAATTAATATACTAACACAACCAGGCTTATGATAACTACTCTGTGAACATGTCCTCTACAATATTGTATATACTCCATAGATTTGAAATACATACTTGTAAACACAATAGGAAGAATAGTGAAAATCTCAGCTTCTAAGTCTGACAATCTCTAACTGAAACAACATGCTACTGTGGTGGCTCATTTTAAACCAACTAGTTAGAAAAGGAGACACCTTCTTAGACACAAGTTTAAATAGTAAAAACAGCCTTCACCGAATCACGCTTTATGAGACAGAATAAAGAGTGGTTTCAATTTGAGTCTACTATTTTTAGATGGGACTCAGTTAGCAGCCGATTATAGTTTATGAGAGAAGAGAATGGAGAAGAAAAAAAAGATCATATTCCTGACTTCATCCAAAATATGTAAACGTGAATTACACAGCATTGTTTCTTTATGTGAATCAGAAGTCAATTATTTGTGTATGTGGTGTGTGCGAGTGCAAATACATTTACAGTTTCAGAAAGTTTATTAAGGTGAGGAAATACCATTGAGCTAAACCTTCTTTGTTTCCTCCATCACCAATGGTTATGTGGACAGCGCCACAAGGATCAAATCTTCCATTATTGATGCGTTTCTGTCAAACAGACCACAACAAATGAAAATCCAAGTGCCACTAAAATGAAAGTAATAAAGAAATGCTAAAGCAATCCAGGCATACCGAGCGTTCATAAGCATGCACATGCCCAGCAAGCACTAAATCCACACGGGCAGCATAAAGCAAGTGTTCCATGGCAGCCATCATATCATCACCTTCAGCTTGATGAGCCCTGTTACTGTTATACCAAGGCACATGGAATAGCACCACCAGCCAAGGTGTCTTTTTCCGGTCCACCTTTGAAAGATCATTCTATGGAACAATAGATACAAGAGATAACATTATAACTAACTGCCCTTAAATTCATAAGAACCATTGACTTTGCAGAGAAAAGATTCAAGTGAAAAAGGCAATAAAGAAGGAACAGACAAGACATCTAAAATTGTATGTGTATGCAAAAATAACCCAATGACCTGAAAATCAAGCAGTCAAACATCAATCCTCATATCTCGAGGCTCACCTAAAATCTGGAGGGTGGGAAGTTCATAATTAACAAAAGTAATTAAGCTTCAGCCGCTCACGCTAAAAGCTTATACCTTGGGCTCATACTGAACAGTACAACTTTTATGTTTACATTGCAACAGGTCTAGGTATAGCTTAAGAACTCTAGCAGCCAGAAAACATATCCAGGCAGATATCCAGGTGCTGATCATTTTATTACCTAGGTTTACCAAAGGTCCTAGTTACAGCAGTTGTCTAATGCCTGACCATCTTCTGCAACAAATTAGCATGTCTGAACAAATGTATTATGAAAAGATATATAAATGAAATCACAATCGTACATCATAAAACTCACAGCAAAAAGGCCCTTCCCCTTATTCGATCATTCAACCCAAACATTTATCTCTATTGAAATTTATTTGCCCTTATCCATCTATTGAATATTGACAAACAGCTGTTTGGGAGCTAACGTTGTTATGTATTACCAAAATATACTCCTTTTGAAAAAGGAGGACAAAAATGACTAACCTCAAGCCACCTGTATTGATCTGACTGCTCATCATAATCTGTATATGAACCAAGCATGATAACATGAATACCGGCGACCTCAAAAGAATAATAAAGATTCGAACTTGATCCACTCTCCTCAAAAGGCATTTTCCATCTAGCATTATAGGATTCAAACCCATCCTTTAAAAATGGTATATTCTCCTTTTCATGGTTCCCTTCTGTAACCATCCATGGCCTCGCACTTGCAAGGGGCTGCACCAGCTCACCAAACGTGTCCCACCGGTGTTGCATATAATCAGCATACGAAAGGTCCCCAGGAAGCAGATGCACATCATAGTTGCACTGGCCAATGTGATCTAGTGTTGTTTTCGTCCAGCCACTTTGACCAAGATCCCCTGCCACAGCAAAAGTAACCGGAAATTGTGCTGGAGGGGTCTTCAGCTGGAACTCGGGACCTTGTCCTCCACATCTGTAAAAGTAAACCGTGCTATGTTCCAGAGGCCCAATGACAGTGTGGTGTATCTTCCCTGAGCTATAGAATATATAACTATAAGATGTGCTTTCTCCCTGAGCTACAGAACTGTATCTCCCAGGTGATGTCCCATACTCGACAATTGAAGGAGACGATTTATCATCAGTGACCCATGTCACTCGCATGTGCTTGTCTCCAGCCAAAGAGATGTGCACCTACCATAGGCATTTGCACAGAAAAAGTACTTAAAACTAAATGTCAATATAGCTAAAAATCAATAGCGCACAATGGTAGAAGAGAGCCAGAAAAGAGCATATATACAAAATCAAATGTCTCATGAAACAATAGTCGGATCACAAAATCATTCATCTAGAAAGAATTTCAAAACCCATTTGTCAGTGCAAAATATAAATACATCTACTCAAATAAAAACAATTTCATAACAACATGATGATGATCACTTATCCACTTAATGATATTCACGTTCTCACAATTTCCAAAACAATTTACAAGCTACCATAAACACACCAACTAGTAAGCCAACCCAATTACAGGTTCGTACTAGGCAGAAACCCTAGGAATTATAACACAAGATTATCACATTCATGTAAATTTTAATTATGAAAGACCGGATAGTTTTTGCAGTCGAAAAAAACGCAACCAAACTTCTCACCCATTTATTGTGATACAAATTTTGTTGGAGTGTATATATATATGTGTGTGTGTGTGTGAGAGAGAGAGAGAGAGAGTGCTTCTGCCTCACATCAGCTAATCATGAGAAAGAGTTTGTTGATATAACATAACTGGGACCAAACGCATATGCCTAACCTTTTGGGTTAAAATAACGTCCACAAGGCTTGCTTATTTATCTACCAACAATGGGTATCAGAGTCATATTATCAATATTCGCGCTATGTCATGACCTCGCTCGGAGGTTCTCTGCATGTGTGCCCCCTCATCAAATTCTCCATGCCCAATTCTTTTATATAACAAATCACAACAAAAATTCTCAAAATTTACTCCTCACCACTTCTGTTAAATCAATATCCCAAAGCTTAAGCCGATAGGATTTAGTAAATTTAATCATTTAATTAATCCTTTAACACCCCTAACATGCAATCTGGATCAACACGTGAAATACTCCAACTGAAAATAGAGAGAAAAAGTGACTGAAATCAGAATCTTTACTCTGTTATTATCACAATATCTTGTGATAAATACCCACACTTCGATTAACTATTTATAGTGGAGACAATAATTCAAAATTAACACAACCTCTATCAACAAGTTAAGAGTTGATCACAACTCCTAAACAACTAAAACAGTGAGATAGATAGCCAGAATATTGTAACAACTCTGTTACCTGCTGGGGGTGAGACGAGGGCTTGTGGCTGAGAGGGAAATGCAAAGTTTTGCGAGGCGGAGGTCGAACGTAGTCGGCGGCGACGGTCGCGGAGAGTAGCAAGAAAGCTACCGCCGCGATCAGCTTGAGCTCCATCAATGAATCAGAACAAAAAAAACTCTGGCGGAAATAGTTGAGTGGCTTTTTGGATTTTTGTAGCATATCTATCATCTTCTTCTTCTTCAGTAGAGAATGTCTGTATGTGTGAGAGGTCAAATGACCAAATAGCCCTTCTTCAGTACTTTTTTTTTTTTTTTTGTATTTACACGCGGCATTAAACAATAAACACACAGATGAAGATGATGCCAATTCATTTGGATTGGAAGGATCTGGGTGAGGTGGTTAGTCGAAATCTGTGACCTTTCTTATTATACTGAGTAATTATAAATCTTCAAATTCTTTGTAGAGTCATCCAAATATTATGTGACTTTTAAAATTACTAATATATCAAAAGTCAATAAATTATATTTTAAATTCAACGGTAATTGTAAAATTCACGTCGCATTTGGATTAACTCTAAAAAAACTCTGAAAAGCCTCGTAACATTACTCTATTATACTAATACAGTTTTCAAAAGCCTGTCCGGCTAAAACCTTAAACAATTATATTGGTTCTTATGTGAACTAAAGGTTTTTTAACATTCAGATTTAATCTTAAATTAATACCTAAAAAGATCAAAATATCTTTGATTTTTTAAAAAAAATTTGGAATTTTATAAAAAAATCAAAAGTATAAACGTCATTGTCTCACTTTTAACATTTAAAATCTGATGAAGGGGTTCAAATTGACTGCAATTAAAAATTCAGAGGTTCAAACTGAGAGATTTTGAAGTTTGGGAGGCTTGGTTAAATCGTGTGGTAATTCAGGAGTCTAAAGTAAAGTTACCCTTATAAAATAAAAAAATTAAATATAAATTTATTAGTAATAGACGTGACAAGTGCCTTTATTTATTTATTTATTTTTTTTTTTTTTTTTGAGTGAAATCAAAATCTTTGTTAGGTTTCAAAACAATGGTTTGGATATGAACAACAAATGTAAAAAAGTTCTTACGAATCTTACATGTTTAAGAATTTAAAAAGCATATGTGAGAGAGTTCCGGTTAAGCCCACTCGCCCGAGCAAAAGGATAAGGTACATTTGGTGTTAAGAGTAACAATTCAGACAACAAATTTGACGGGATCAATATCCTCAAAATCTCTCTTTTATATTTTTTGTTCTAAAAAATAATTTTGTTAGGTATAACAGTTTCCAGACTCTTTTTAAAGTTTCTGGAAATCTACTCAAAGTAAAGTATATTCGACCATATTTCTTATCAAACCAAACACAAATGATGAAAACGCGGTAGCTTTTTTATTTTCCCCTCAATCAAATCAAGCCAAAAAGAAGGGAGCTTTGTATCGTGGTTATGGTGTGAAAAGTCTTCTAAATCAAAAGGTGTTTTCCTTTCTCCTTTTCTCCTTTTTCAAGTTTTGTTTTATTGTATTTAACGCCCAAATTAGATGATATGGCAATATATTCGTCATGTGGTAATATATATACTATTATATTTCATATTCATTTTCACTGGATTTGTATGACCTATATATATATATATATATATATATGAGAAAATTACAGCTCATCCCTCCAAAATTTACAGTATTTTTCAATTCGAACACCAAAGTTTTAATTTTGCAATCCACCCCCACAAAGTTCCAATTTTTTTCAATTCGACTAATTTTATCCCAAAATTTTCATATTGCCCCTAATTTTTATTTTTTTTATTTTTTATTAAAAAAACAAATTTGAGGGTACAAAAATGGCCAGATGGCCCTGATTTTTTTTATTATTTTTTTTTTTTAAAAAAAAAAATAGGGGCAATATGGGAAGTTTTGGATACAATTTGTCAAATTACAAAAATTTAGAACTTTAGGAGTGTGGATTGTAAAAATTGAAACTTTAGTATTCGAATTGAAAAATGCTATCAACTTTGGGAGGTAAACTATAATTTTCTATATATATATATATATATATCTTACAGATTTAATAGTAAATTTGACAAAAAAAAAAAAAAAAAAGATGAACGGAAGACGAAGGAATAGCATATCTCTAAAAAAAATACTTGTTCTTATTATAGAATAAAACTGTGTAACACAGTTGTAGTCATTTTCAGGTTTGTTAAAATGTTGGAAGATTAGAAATATGGTGGTTTCTAATATAGACCCACCAAGGAGGACAAGTTTGATTTTATCTGATGATCACATACATGTCTCATTTGGTTCGCATGCGTACCAAGTAGATCAGGAACATGGGCTCTTGTTTGTGCTTTTTCCTTTCTTGTCCTGCTGCTTCTCTTACTTCTATTTAGTACAACACCTTCTACCATCTTGTCTCTTCATATTCACACTAGCTTCTCCAATTCCATGCAATCTATGTAGTATATATGTGGAGTGGATATAAACAACAACCATTTTAGCCGTATTTACAAGGACAATCATCATGCCGTTAGATTACACAATCTAATGAAAACTATTTGAGAAATGATATAGGTGCTAAATCTTTTAACAAAAGATAAGTACCAAGATGATGTAGAGCTTATTTATTAGTATCCGTCGTATTTCTCTTTATTAATTGTTTTGATCTTCAATGATAAATTAGTCCACGTAATCGTCACCAAATAGTAGCTCAATTGGTTGGAGAACATGCTTACAAAGGTCATTAGTTTTATCAATCTTTTGGTAGAAGATTTGGTACCCATAGAATTTATCAAACTATACACCCCCATCAATCCCCAAATGGTCATTTAATGCAACCAAGGAAAATCACACCTTATTAGTTATTGCCTTATTGGTATCAAGGAGCTTCTCTCATTAAAAAGGCCACACTATCCCCAAACCCTAGTACTGATGTACATACATTTTATATTTTCCTCTCTCTATATAGTTTTCTACTTTTCTTCATAAAGCAAACTAATCACTTAGGCATCAAAGGCTCTCTGTTGGGCCACCTCTGGCCGGCATCACCCTGATAATCTTCTTCCCTTGTTTTGCAGGTAGCAACACATTGCTGGTCCAGCCATCCGAAAATTTACTATATTAATAGTTTGCACTTGCATTTAGCTCATAAAGACTGAAACATCTTTAAATAAATTGCACAAGTCGAGACTGATCGTCCAAGGAAATTTGAAGAATTCTTCAAGTTTAGTCTATTAAATTAACATTTGTCCTCAAAACACATTTTTACATGCATTTTTAATAATGCACACAAGCACATGATTCTCACTTGCTCTCCGTTGTAAATCCTATTAAAAATGTATGTGAGAATCACATGCTTTAAAGACAAATATTGGTTTAATAAACTGGGTTGAAACAATTGGAGAAAAACTGTCCAATAAGAATCACAACAACTCCAAAGTCTCAAATAACAAACTTGAATGCTGGCTGCATTAAGATTTCGGTATTTCTCCTTGGATGGCTGTGACCAATAATCATTATCCATTTTCAATCCACAAATATATTAAGAATCATGGGTTCAAGTGAACTCAGTTAATACTTTACACTACCTTTCCGGACAAAATTTGAACCCATAATCTCTCTTCATTTATCAGAATTGGAATTTGCACTACAATTCCCTATAATACCTTTTTCCCACTCATATACACCACATCTCTCCACATCTAGAGGTGATAAAACCTGCAAATCTAGTGATTTATTTCTAAGCACATTTGCAAAAATGACTAAAAGAGTTTGACAAGCCTGTTGTTCATCCATCTTCTGTAACTCAGTGAGTTCCAATGAACGATCCTTCCATGGCTGGTAAAATGACCTGTACAGAGAACAAGCCCCGGATTAACTTTTTTTCAAAAACTATTATCAAATCTTATAGATGTATGAAACCCAAAACCAGATCATCAACGAAAAGGTCAATAAATAAATAAACAGAAAAAATCTCCTTTGGTCATACAGGTCAATGAGCAGGTACCAGTAAAATGCCATGTTTTTTTTTTCTTTGGTCCTAATACCATGTTTGCCTATGCTGTAATTATCAAATTCCTTTCTGTTCCACATCTTTTTTCACACAACAGAAAATTGAGAAGGGAAAAAGAAAAAGGCTGGAAGACAATATATTACCATCTCCATGCAGGATTTGCTTCAGCAGGACAACGTATCTTTGAGCACAGTGATGCCACAAGAGTCTCATTATCATGGAAGAAAGCTGATCTGGATTCTACAGAAATATGAAGTTAAGACTCAGTATACTTTCCCAAAAGTGACAAACAAATAGATAAATATATCTGTGTATAAACATTTAATTTGGACAAACTCACCCAGTTCAAAATTTTAAATCTATTTTTGGGAGAGAAAGTCAAAGCCTAACTTCAGTAGACATGAATATCAAACCTCAGTAATCAAAACATTGCATGTAGACTTAATTTGTGACAACATGGTTCTGATAAATAAGTCTCAAAAACAAATTGTCACACTCCGTCACTCACTCTTAACATATTAACAAGTAATACTGGGCATAATGTATATGTTACCGTAAACATTTAATTGCAACTCAACTCAGCCTCATTCCAGCTACAAGGGATTGGCTAGACCTAGGAAACTTGAAAGCATATGCGGTTTCTAGAAGGGTTTTCTTTATTAAAACAATATCATTTGTCCTTCACTCACAGCTTGCTTGGATCCAGATTCTATTCAGCCTCCTTTATACTCCTTGAAGCGCCAAACAAAAAGACATTACTTACTGTCACTTGCCATTATGGAACCATCTAAGCTCACTCTCTCTTCTGTCTTCAAATGATATCACCTCTAACTTGTCACAATTATATAGCACTGCTCTTTTCTTGTTTCATCAAGAATCAATATTGACATTCTCTTTCAATCAGCACATGCTATCAACAAGTTGTTTCTAGACTGACAAGCAATTTGCACCATGCCACCATATAGATTAGTTCGCCCTAAGGACTCCCTCAGTAACTGAAATCCTAATTACTGTAGTCTTTTGTCTCACTTACCATAACTGAACCATCTATTCTCACTCTCTTCTTTTCCACCTCTGATTTGTCACAATTATAAGATTGGGATCCCTGTTTTTAAGCTGCCCGAATTTCATAGAAATTTGAGCAGCCTAATAACAGGGAATCCTCATCTCAGAATTATATAGCGCTACTCTTTTATTGTTTCACAAAGTCTCAATCTTGACATTCTCTTTTAATCAGCACATGCTATATGAACACATTGTTTCTCGACTAACAAGCAATTTGCACCATATAGATTAGTTGGCCCTAAGGACTCCGTCACTTACTGAAATCCTCAAGAAGTATTCTCCATTTCATCAATCCCAGCATCCTATTCAGTTTTCCCTCTATGGCAGTTCCCTTCACAACAATAGGATAGTCATGAAATCTCCATGTCATCAATCTTTAAAATTTCTCAATTTATCGCTTACGCTAATATCATGCAACATTTATATATGGCATAGAATCCCCATATGCTGAAATCTCTTGACTCCAAGTAGCTCACCTTTTTGTTTCCCTCGCCACCAAAAACAAATTCAGTAGAGAATATTTACCATGCAACTTAGACCATACTTCCCTTTCTCTAGCACATTGGCCAACGGGCCTCCAAGGGACCAGAAAGAGATACACCACGCCGCATGAGTTCATTCATAAGAAATTCCAATAAGGGTGACCCTATTCAAACCAAATGGGCTTCATGCTCGAATTGATGTCCAATGAAACTATTGCAATAGGATCAGGTTAACAATCCCCACCAATCACTAAGCTTCCCTGCTATAGTAGTTAATTAGACTACCCAAGACCTTATTCCAGGTCCAGATGGTCCAGATTGCTAGTCAAACACAGAAATTGAATCTTCTAGAGTCTAAATTTCCAAAAACCGCAACTCCAGAACTCAACACAGTAACTGAACCAACAATTAATCAAAATAACTTACCAGCAAAATTGGAGGCACAGAAAAGGAGACAAAGTGCAGATATAACTGACGGGAGCACTCTGCAATTGATACCAAGAAGCTGTTGGAGGTAGAAAATTGTAGAAGCTAACAAATCCTCACAGCCAAATCTGTTTTGGATGCTTTCACCACATGGATTTCCAATAAGATCTAATAAAGATTGCAGAGTTCCTAGTTTTGAACGATTTGAAAATTCAGGGCCCAAATCATTAGATTTCCAAGAAAGCTTCCCAAGAATTACAGCAGCACTTAGCCAACGTATAAGTTTTGATATCAAGGAATCCTCATAGACCTCTTCCTCCAAAGAAATAGTGAAACAAGGATGAGATTCTTTGAACTGAAGCATTTGTGCAGAGTCCGATTTCAAAGCAGTGGAAATTGCCCACATAACAAAACTTGAAAGCTTGTCCCGATTCTGTGAAAACACACCAAAACAAAACAAGATCTCAATACATAGTCAAACCATAAGGGAAAAGTGATTTGGCATAGTAATACGTAAAAGGTGAAGAGAACATTGATCACTTCAACAACTTAAACGCTAAAAAGTTACTCAAGTATGCCGGCAATGCATATGCAAGGATATGCTAGACAACCCCAATGGAAGACAGTTACACTTTGCACTAGCTTAAGCTTAAGTGTCCAACATGTATGAGAACAGATGGACCCCTAGGATAGCTGAACAAAAAATTTCTACTTTGGAAACCAAAGCCAGCAAAGAATGAGTAGGGAATATAGGGACAGTACAGCTGTTGATTCCTTTTACTAAAACCTGCTAATCTATTTTCCCACCATTTCTCCACTTATATCTACACAAGTTAGATCCTTCCTCATTCTATCAACCAAAACCTCACATTTACCTTGTCCCCCTCTCCCACCAGATGCTTACCACCTCTCAGCAAGACAGCCCCTCAGTATTAAGGATACCAAGGCTGTCCTGCATCCAGGACTCATTATGAGGTATCCAAAAGCAAATAAATTAAAAATAAAAAATCATATTTCAAAACTGACTGTCTTATTGATTCAAAATCACAATTACTACCAAGTTACCCACACGCACACATGCACACACCAACAGAGAGAGAGAGAGAGGAATACCATGTGGAAAAGAGCTACTGGAGGTGTACCCATAAGTACAGCTTTGAGTGCAACCTCTGCACAAGGGCAAGAGTCGGCATAATTATATACATCAACAGCCTCATATATTTGATATAAACCCTCAACTGATAGAGTAAAATGTGGCTGGTATATTTTCCTTTTCTGCGATATCTTCAATGTTGCTATCATTATTTGCAGAAATGGATTAACCAATGCCACATTTTCCTTTATGAGTGTCGCATCACCAAAGAAGATTTTGTACAGATGCGAAGAAAGTTCCATAAGCTGCTCCAGGGCATCTTTTTGCAACCACTCAGTAATGTTTCTAGATGAAATAACATCATTGACAACCTAAATTCAAGCAAGAAAAGTTAATGGAAGGGGAAACATAAAACTGCTATTGACATTTACTACTGACATTTTATTCTTTCACAGAGCACAGATTACACTCGAGCTTAAATAAGCAGGAATAATTGTATTTTGATTAAGCTATTAAGATAGTGTGCTCTTTGGCATGATCATGGAAATATTGCAATTATTCTGTAAGTCAATCGTATGTCACAATAATAACAGAAAAGATGATGTTCATGATTATCGATGATGGTGATAAAAATAACGACAACAGACTTCAAAAGAGAAACCAGCATCTACAGGTGCAGAGATAGGCCATTTGAGATGACATGCAATACCTCATACAACATCTGTCAACTTCTAGCTTATTTGTCAGGATTTCTAAGTAAAACCGCAAAGGCACAATTGTATCCATGATAACATATTATTCACACTAGTGTTTGTGTGTGTGTGATGATGGTGTACAGAAACTGCGTTCATAAACAACCAAGCTCAACTCAGCTTTATCCCAGCTATAATTAAGGTCATTAAAAGAGTTCCAGTTTAATCAATTTAGTTATATATGGACCGGAATAGCTTTTCTAGATACCTCAACCTGTCGTACTCATCCCATATCCTGGAAAACACAATCAACTAGAACTAAACTGCCGATTTTTCTTTTCTTGTTTTCTTTTTTTTTTTCTGACTACCAAGTTACACATACACCCAATGGATCTTGAACCTACAACCTCACCCTCAACACCATTCTTTTAGGGAAAGGAATTTCCATTTGAGCCAAATATTTTTATATATATATACGTAATCGAAAATATCATTAAAAGCGTAAGACATAGCCATTTGAGCCAAAGATCATTAGCCATAGTTTAATCAACAATCTTCACTGTTCCAAAACAAAAACTAGCTTATGGAGAACTTTTAACCTATTGCTAATATATGCATTTGCAGGCATGCTACGTTAACAAATACAGAGAATTGGCAAGGTTCTCACACTAAGGACAAGCACAAAAAAAGTTAGTCAAGAGCAACTTGGATGGTCATAATTGGTGCATATGCCGCTCAAGTGGGGCAAAATGAAAAGGGAAACAAAACATTCAAGTATTACCTAAGGGACAACATTTTTGTAGGAATATGCTTAAATGATTAGGAGGGTAAATATTAAGGGTAGATGTTACACGAGGAATATCAAAGTATCTTTGCTATGATCTTACATTACAAAATGTTTACTTCCCTAAAAGACATGAACGTGCGCGACCACTTAAGAGCAGTAAAAAGTTGCATTAAAATAAGATCTTTTATCTTCGCTATAAGGTACAACCAACCAATCTAGGACAGTAAGGTTATCACAAGAGAGCATCACTACATTACATATGCTAATAGTCTTAAATGCACACCAAAGAAAGAGAAAACAGACTGAGAGTCTACGATAGAGGAAACAGGCACTTATAAGACATACATCCTAAATCATGAGATGGAACAAATGCAAAGGTGCCTTTGTAATACTGTGATTAAGTTATGCTAACACACTATTTTCCGTTATTAAATAGGCAAATGGTTAAGAGCAGATGGAAAGTCAGAAGACAGGCAATACATATATTAAGGGATCGGCTTATGCACATAACATTCAGTGTAAAAAGAAGCAGACATTTTTATGTCAGTCCTACAGTAACAATAGAATATTCAGGCCTTTTTTTCTAGTAAAAGAATATCGATCATCTCCAAAGCATATATTAGCATCCCCACAAGGTTCATCATGTAGGGATTACCAAAACCACAGCCTAGCACCTACATTGTTGACATTGTCAGGTTAATAATAACAATAGAATATCAGTATTTAGATCATGCAATCCTTGCGTTTTAATAGAATATAACATTACCAAATCAAGCCATTTTGTTTCAACAAGTCTTAATGTCTCCTGACTAAACTTGAATTTTCTTACAATGTATCTTAGTAGCAGTCTTTTCACTAACATGCTAAATGCACCATTAAGCTGAAGAATGCAAATTATCTTTTTATGTTTACTTAAGCAACCCTTGCACCCCACTTCTTTGTCAATTGTCAGCAAAAATGGGGAATGCTACCATTCAAAAATATAGAGTGAAAACTTATGCAGAACAAGAAGATGATGAAAAAATTAAGTGAAACCTGTTAGGACCTAGTGGAAATGAGCAACTTACCTCTAATACCACAAGCAATTGCATTAAGAAAAAACTTTTTTCATCTTTGAAGAGCCTTCTAGTGGAGAATGAGAGAATAGACGATAACCATGAAAAGAGGCCACAGTGTTCAGCTAGATAACGAGCCATCTTATGCAATTTGACAGACTTCTTCACTATCTGCAGTTACAATCAGTTACTAGAAGCAACTCAAAAGCAAGACTTATAAAATAAGGCCAGGTTTCAAAACAATAGCACAAGACGCTTTATGGATGCATCTTAACAAAACAAATTTAAAACATCTAATGTATTTCTTCTTTTTTTTTGATAAGTAAAAATCAATCATTAGTTTATAAAATACATGATCAGTTTATAAAATACACATGATCAAGCTCACACCCAACTTTGATGTAACTGCCTCAGTTATGTATCAAGAATTTGGGCTGAGACACGGTTCTTTTACTAACAAAAAGTTCGGAAACAAACAGAGAGCATGAGACTATCAGCTGCATGGCTATTTTGTAATTCCATTAAATCTGAGAACCATTTTTTATTGAATAATACATGAAAGGTCTCTTCTGAATGCCTCCACCCATGTTCTCTTTGGTTTTCCCAAACGCTTCTAACATTTACAACCTAAAAAAAGTCACTCCAACTAACTCGTACATGCCAGTTACTAGTTTTTGTTGCAGATGTCCAACCATCAACCAAATTTTCTTAATTTAATTCAACTTTGCACATTCCCAACATCATACACTCATTATTGCCCACTAAAATCCAATTCAAATTTCCCTACTTACTCCTTGTCTCTTTTTTCCCTCCCGGCTGATGTTGCAATCGCATAGAGAAGTTGCTGTGGGACTTTTTGTGGGGTGGCATTGCTGAGGAGTTCAAATTTCATTTCATACACTGGTCAAAAGTTTGTTTCATTTTTTTTTAGTGAGTTACACACAAAACTAGCGAGTTTTGAGCAGATGAACTCTTCCTGTTCTTATAAGGTAAGAAGGTTCCATTCCAACTAGAACTCACTAGGTGTTTTTTATTTATTTATATTTTATGGGTGACAAGCATATGGGAAGAAAACTGGCACAAAGGAGAAACTTTCCTCTTAGAAGGAAATAGAAAATATAAAAAGATATCAAAGAAGCAAAATAAACTTAGAGGGGCGTTGGATTCCAAAAGAGTTCTTCTAAGGGCTTGACGCATATCTCAACTAAGAGAGAACCAGAAAGAACTCAAAAATGGTCACATTTCTGTTCCCAAAATAATACAAGTAACTCCATTTCGAAGAAAAGTGAGGTCTTTTTTATTTATTTATATTTTATGGGTAACAAGCATATGGGAAGAAAACTGGCACAAAGGAGAAACTTTCCTCTTGGAAGGAAATAGAAAATATAAAAAGATATCAAAGAAGCAAAATAAACTTATGTGGGGGAGGGGGGGTGGATTCCAGAAGAGTTCTTCTAAGGGCTTGACACATATCTCAACTAAGAGAGAACCAGAAAAAACTCAAAAATGGTCACATTTCTGTTCCCAAAATAATACAAGTAACTCCATTTCGAAGAAAACCTTTCCTCAAAAATATCATTTCAAAATCTCACTTCACATAACCAATTTCACATATGAACTCCATGTGTCTCTACATGCCGATCCGAACCCAGAATGCGGATGGGGAAAAAAACTTAAAACTCCAAGATGCTTTATGAGCCGTATAATTTTATTGAAGGGACCTAAAACGTTGATATCAAAGAGAAAGCAGTTTCCAGAATTTCCAACAGATTATGCAAATGAATAGCCAGGAGCTAATGCAGTATGGTGAGTCAAAGTGATACAACAGAAAAGGCAGGAATCACAATAACAGGCCCAGAAATTACCTGAAGAATCAGTTCCTTTAAATCATTATCTGATAGAGGAGAGACATAAAAACTCAGTATTGTCTCAATAATAGAGTTTCTGATATATATTTGGGCATCATCATCTAAGTTCAACCCTGCATACAGTAGGCGAAGTATCCACAACCTTTCTGCTTTAAAATTAACAGTGCTACTCCAGAAAAAATTGTGAAAAAATGGTACACCCTGCAGATGTGATCAAGGAATAAGTATAAACAAGCAGCAAAGAAATAAACAAATATAAATATAAATCAACAAATGACATTAATGAAATAAAACATATACCTTCATATTTACCCTAGAAGACTGCATCAAAAGCTTACTTATGGTGGTATAGTGATCATGCGAAGGATCCAACAACACAAAAGATGCTTCTGCAGCAAAAAGAGCAATAACAGAGGGGATTTTCTGCCATGGCTCTTGTACACCATTTTGCACATAATTCATTAGAAGCCGGAGTTGCATTACATCCTTCCTCTTTTGACACTTCTGTATACATTGGTAAACTCATTTCAGAGAGTAAAACTTTGCACCACAAACAGGAGGATGTAATGTAATTAGCCAGTTTCATGTAAGCATAGCAAATAAACAACTAAGAAAACCTGTTGCACATCTATGTAAACGAGGCACTGGAACCTGACTTCCTAAGCAATCAAGAAATATCAGAACTTTTAGGGTTTCATTTATTGCATAGAATCTAATCAAGAAGAAATATCCAGCATCCAGCTGAGGTAGCATAAAAACATGACCACAAAAGCATAAAGTTGATATGCACCAAAACCAAGTTTAGCTACTCAATTTTGTATCTACTTTTTCTTTCCTATTTCGGTAGGGCTTTGGGGTGCAGGTGTGGTGGTCTTACAATGCTCCAAACTGACAACATCAAGCAGACCAGGTTTGCTGATATCTGCTCTATATAAAGGATTACTTTTTGAGGTCATGCAGAAGTCCGTAAGAAAAATGCAGATAATGAAAATTTTAACACAGACATGCATACACATGCACATAAACTATGTAACTAAAAAAAAAACAAAAAACAATTAAACACAGCATCACCTCCAATGCATGCTTAAATAATCCAAGAGTCTCGTAACTCATTTTTCTTATCCTGTCATCTGATGAAGACATGCTAACAAATGCAACTGCAAGCAAGCCTAAACCAGCAAACTCCACAGGTTCAATATAGCCCAACGACAGACTATGAATCGAGAAGTGCAGTATGAAAACAGGATCATAACGATCTATATTTTCAACAACAGGAGAATGTGCCTGCAAAAGAATCAATTACACTATTAGGTAAGAATTATGACAACTGCAGAAGAAGTAAAAAATAATAACGATAAAGTAAAAAGTAAAAACAAAGATCACCCAGAACCTGCAGCTCACCAAAATGGGATGCACTAGTGAAATTAAACCATACCTGAAGGATATCCCTGGTATAATCGAATTGAACCTTGTTCAAGGAAAATGGTTCATCACATGCAATTGCATCATAGGGAAAATATAGCACTGTTGATGCACATATTTTGGGGTCAATTGAAAGGTTTTCTCTAAATTGACTTTTCCGACGCTCTTCATTTGTTGCAGTATCAGTCATGATACCCGAAGATATATCTTGCTCCACAGCCCATTCTTTTCTGACTTTTAAAGCAGCTCTTCCCCATTGGTAATCCATTTCAGCAATATTCACAATGTCTGATCCATCCACAGACTCAATTTTGTTCATCAGACTATATATCTCCAAGTCAACTTCACTGAGTGTTGCACCATAAGAAGACAATAGAAGTAAGTGCAACTCTTTAAAATTTATGCCAAAATCCTTTCCAGAATCAAAACCAGCTTGATGAGCCTTTACTGGAAAGAGTACGCAGAGTAATTTAATAACTTCCAACTGTCTCACATACAGCTTAGCTGTTTCCACATCACTTTCGCCACTAACTGCATTATGTTTAGTAGAAGGGATAAGTGATCTCAGAATGCTGGACATAGGCCTTGAAAATGCACCAATAGGAGGACATCCAGATGATTTGGAGACTGAATGAATTGTAGGGGCAAACTGAGAGTGGGCAACCAGCAACTGAATATATGGGACACGTGAAAATTGTCCATCAGACAGCAAAGTTAGGATACCTCGGAGTGCTTTCAGAGTTGTGGGATCCTCAAATCTATATAGAAGAGCCGACTTCATCAATTCCTCAAGGAAGGGAACAGATTGCAATTGGACGAGGCCATCATGCATCTCTGCAGTTAACTCAAAAATACTTTTCAAAATGAAGACTCCCAAGTGTTTGTAGAGCGTAGAACTGTCTATTCTCTTTTCCTTTGCAGAACTATCAGAAATTAATGGTAATTTCTTAGTAATCCATTGCCAACTACTTACCAAAATGTTCATAAACCGCATCCTTGATGACTCTGAATTTGATCCTATTTCTAAAGAAACTTCCTTCAAGTCCCCCTTTGTTTCTTTTGGCAAAGGCATAATCTGATTATTTTCCATAAATAATAAAATCCTGCAAAAAGATATCTTAGCAACAACTCTGTTGATATGGTTTAATGACTGGTTAAGTGAATGAGAATCCATCTCGCCAACATCACAGTCTAACAGCTCATCATGTGCATTAGAACGTGGGAAAATTTTATCAAATTGTTTCAATCGCTTCTTCATTTTCATTGATACTCCACTGAAGGCAAAGTGAAACTGCAACATATGAATAGATTTTCCAAGAAGAGTGCCATCCACAATACTCAAAAGTTCTTGGGTAGATGATGGCAAGAACTCACCATATTCCTCCTCAAATATGTTTCCAGAGACAAAGCTCTTCCAGTGAAGGAAACCATTCAAAAGAATCCTTGAATATAAAGAAGATATGTCTTCAAAATGCCTATGGTACTGATTTCCAAATTTCATAAACATTGATTTCAGGTATGACAAAGCAGCAGGCAGAAGCATCATGAAATCCTCATCGGAAAGGGCAAGGCCACAGCTTTCGACCATCACATTGTCCTTGTGAGGAAAATCTTTCTTCAGAATATCCAAAAATAAGTTCCCAAAGATTGACAAATGGAGGGAGCTTCTCTCAGTAAGAAGAAACAATAATTTAGCTTTCGTCTTGTTTGTCCTGTAAATGCAATGGGAAAGCAATTCCACAGGAGTGATTGATAAAACCCTCGACAATACCAAACTTAATGGATGAAATATAGTTTGTTCATTGTATTTCTGTCTGTAACCAGTATTAACAGCTTCCAGCAAGCATATATCTGCAAATTCTGGTTCAAAACGCATGGCAAAATTTACCACTTTAATGTAGACCTCCTCAATTATGTCGACATTGATATTGTCTTCTTCTATTTCCCATAATAAATTGTATGGTACTCTCCTTGTAATTGGCTGCTCCAAATAACTAGACAAAGTTTTGAAAGCACCAGCAGCAATACAAAATCCAACAGAGAGAGCACATATCTTGGAATTTTTCCAAACTGTGACGTTTTCCATGTCAACCCTACTAACCATCCATTGCACTAATTCAAGAAGGTCAAAAGGGGATATAAAATGTATCAGAGCATGCAAAGCATAAAACGTTGGGAGAAGGGGCATCAGATCTTTTGTATGAATGCACAGATCAAACTTCTCCCTGGCTTCCAGAATAAGCCTCTGCACGGGGGCTTTAACAGTCCTCACAAGTTGCTTATTAGCATTTTTGTTAACTTTGGGCACAGAATCTTGACCATTGCATAGAGCCAACAAGTACTCAGAAGTTCCTGTCAGTATATTTAAGACATGATGATCCAATTTATGAATTCTCTGCCTGGATAAACTAATCAACATGTCCAAACTGTCGACCATGTTTATATTCGCCAAGTCTTCTTTACAATCCAAAGGACAGGATAATGACGCTAGCACTGCAGGATGACAGAATATGGATTCAGCCACTTCTTTAATATCTTGTCTTGACAAAGGAACCACAGAATTTCTGGAACAATCAGAATCAGTTTTCAAAACCAATAGTTGAGCTAACAAGTTCTCTACGAGATTAAAGCAAATCTCTGCAAGTTGTTGCAGTTTGACTAATGGTTTAATTTTATAAGATGACTGTATCTGGTGGATCCAAAATAGCACAAGTCGCAGATATGAGATACGGTGGCAATCAGCTGTTGAGTCAGATAATTTAGTCAGAAGCAGGTCTTGTATTTTCAAGGGCTCCAATGAGTAAGGACCATCAATGTTCATAATTGCAGGAAAGAGCACATGGAAAGGCGCCTGCTTCAAAAAGAAAGTAAATGCAGCAGCGGATTCACCTGCACCAAAATCATTTTCACTGGCATCATCTTCTTTGCCTTCACAATGACTAATAGATAGAGCCATTTCCAAACCAGGAAAGAATATGTCAGGCCATAACTTAGAAACACTGGTAAGAAGGCCTTGTTCAAGAAAGAATACCAATGATAAGATTGGCATAGGAACTCCAAGAAGGTTGCATGAAATGGTCATGACTGATGGAAAATTTTTCAATATCCCATCAGGCGAAGTACAAATAATTGAGGAAGAAAATGATTTGGTTATGCCAGCTATATTTCCACCACCCCCACTGCTTACAAATCTTTTAACTTCATCAAGTATACTTGCAAAAGAACTATCAACAGGCATAGCCGTTTTATCCGTAGAAAAAATGCAAGAAGTTTGTTGATGTGAAATGCTCTGTGAGAAGATCAATAAGTTCTTCAATGGTCTCCACTCACAGAATAAATCCCCAGAATCATCAACAACGCGGCAACAGTCACCAAGTTTCTCAGACATGACTAGTTCAACCAAAGCAGATAACAATCCTGCATCTACCTATCAGAATTCAGTCCAAGCATTAGATTGTGTAGAAACAGCACGCAGTTACAAAGGTAAAAGACATGATGTGTACCTGGGTTTGCAAGAGATATTTTAGTGTATTGCATACATATAATGATATGATTGACTTCTCAGGCAATGTAAAGCTTCCAGATTCAGAAGTTAGCAACCTTAGACACTTCTGCAAGACACACACGACAAGAGGGCTGAAACTAGGTGATACATCTGCCAGACCAATGAGGTAAAATATCAAAAAGGGAAAAATAGCCACTACTGATCATTCATTTTGCAAAAGATAGGAAGAACATGAATTAATGACCAAATTTATATACTTTTCTTTTTCTTCCTCTTCTTCTTTATTTCTTTTCTTTTTTGAGCATAGGGAAAGGATAGAACAACCTAGCAATTTGATTGGCGAAGTAGCCAGCAAAAGTAAAAGGATCAACAAGTTCACAGGACAATATTTCTCAAAAGCAGAACATTTCCAATTTAACTGTTATGAGTTTTGGGCCACATTATGATTAAAGTTGACAACATAACCTAAGCCTAATAATGACTTCCTGTATGGTTTGAGTGAAAGCTATACGACTGTATTAATATTACATTAATCAAAGAAGAGGCTTCTTTTTTTTTTTTGGTATCGATACAAATGAAGTGGAGCACTATCCTATTCAAGGATGAGGGGAAAAAACCTCCTCAGAATGGTAATTGACAAAATTAACAAATAGTATGTAAAAAACCAGAAAGCCAGATCAAATAACATTCGATTTCCGCATACAACCCCAAATCAAGGCAAATGACCAGTACTTTCAGAGGCCCATGAAACATAAAACACAAACAATCTCTCACGGGCCTTATCAGAACCACTCACCACCAATGGTTTTCTGAGAACATTAGCATCAAGCCATCTATGAGTAACATACTTTTGCAATCGGCAGATCAATACAATATCAAGGACAAACCTATCCTAAGTAGAAATTATCTTATGAAAAAGAGATTAAAAATTCTACATGATATAGGTGAGGCTACTTAAATATTAATTAGAACTGAAGAAGATAATTATTTGGGCACTCTGATCATAGAATTCAATATTTAGGGTTCTACTTACAAAAAATATATATATATTTAGGGTTCAAACTATTTAAATTTTAAGTAGGGGAGAGAGAGAGAGAGAGAGAGAGAGAGAGAGAGGGTGATCTAATACTAATTTACAGTTTCTTACCAGCAAATATATTTTTAAAGTCAGGATTTGTAAAAGAGAAGCAACAGAAAAAGGAAACCGTAATAAAGAAAAGGCTATTGATGTGTAAAAAAATGGTTGTGTATTGGCTGTCAACCTCACATTGACTAGTTGCCACTCTGACCCTGCTACATTGTTTTCTACGTTTTCCATTTTAGAAGTAGAAGTACCAGTAAAAGCTCCCTTAGAAAATTGATCATTTGAAATTATCATGCCACAGCCATATTGAACACCTCAGAATTCATAAAGTTACGTATGATTGCAGCAAGAGATGGGAAGACCATTAACACATTATACCTGCACTCAGCTCAAGGCATGCACATATAACCTTTTTTTTTTTTTCATTTTTATAACTATAAAATGTGATTAAACATATAGGAAGTATCCAATCACCAATTACCTTTAACACCTTTCAAATGGCATGTGTAATGCTTGACAATATCCCAATATTTGAATAAATTATTCCCGATAGTAGATATGGCATCGCATAAAAATGAGATAACAACTTGAGACAAGCTGTGCAACAGTTCCACCCCTAGGACCTTAGCAGGCATCTTTACTCTGTTATAACCCGGTAAAAATAAGAACCATGCCCCAATTTCGTCTAGGTTTCTGTCAAATGCACCAGTACTAAAAATAGCTGCTCGTGCCAAACCATATGACAGATCCTTTATGTCACTGTTTGGTGAAAAAATCAACAAGTTAATGAATGGCTGTAGATGCTTGTACATCAGTGGAGGGGTTCTAATGGGAATCCCACTGCTTGGCAAGAATCCAACATACTCTACTAGCAGAGACAAGAGACAGCACTGCATGCTGGTTGGTAATGCTAAAGGATTGCTGAGGAGATTTATAAAGAACTCAAATGATCCCTCCAACACATTAGGTATTGTCCGCTGCACAAGAACAATTAAAAAACCATTGTAAGATATGGTTAGTGGGGAAAGTTTTACAATTAACTTCAGAATTAAAGCAAAGTAAAGCAACAGTTGCAGTTGATCCTTGATGAATTCTCCCACAGACCCATTTATTTTTCTGCTAGCCTGGTCACAAATGATATAAAGAACTAATACAGGGTATTCATCTGGTGCTGCAGAGTGAGGGCTTCCACTAAAGACAAATAAAAGCCAATATGATATCGAATTAAAGAACTCAAAACAAACTTTTAATTGAAATTGAAGTGTTTTCTAACTACAAGAGTTCTAAAAGAAGAAAAAAAAATATATTATTGATGTATCAAAAAGAAACAATACAAATGAGCAATAAAAGCATCAATGAAATTATTTCCAACAAAAAAATAAACTAGCAAACCACATTCTAAAGGCCAAACCAACAGAAGGTAATGACTTAGTCGGATGAAATAAGGTCTACCAGAAAGATTTCTTCCTCATTTGACCGTACAGTCTCAGTAAAGGATCAGGCAACAAGATTCAGAGAAACGAAACTTACAATATAAATTTTGAGAGCATCAAGCAGCTTAGTTTGAAAGAACATCTCTGTATCCTTTAGTGTGATAAGATGCACCGAGTGTAGCTCTAAACCCCAAATTTCTGCAATGACTCCCATAAGATCTTTACCATCGTCAGTCTCATCTGCTGCAAGTGAACCAACAGGTCTTTCACTTTCTGCAGGCAAAGCAATGTCTTGAGCAGAACCTATTCCACTTACAACGATATCTGTGTCCTCGTTCTCAAAATTCATTTTCAACTTTTTTACATTACTACTGCTACGTTCAGTAAAATTTTCCAAATCTGCTGTTCTCTTCAAACATGACTCCCGAGTGGAGTGGCGTGTCAGAGAAGAAAGAAGAGTCAGTAAAACTTGGGGATCAGGGAGCGAAGTTCGGACTTCATTCTGAATTTCTTGCTTAAGAGATGCCCAGCCTTGCATCATTTGATCACGCAAATAAGAACTATGATTCAAAGCACCAATGAAGGAGTCCAGCAACTTCAGTGCCTCCAAAAGAAGCCTTAGAGTTCCATGCTTCACAAGAAAATCCGAGTGAAGCAACCCCTTATTGATTACTGACCGGCTGAACGGACGGGGAAACAAGCATTTCAATATACTCTGCACATCCTCATTATCAAACGAAGTGGGATGACATTGAGAATCAAGGAAACCAAAATGACAGCCAGTGCCTACTGAGGAAACCAAGTTTGCTGCCAGAGAAACCGTAGCAAACCTGCAAATGCTTCAGTCACCATGAAAAGGCACAAGTATAGAAAAAATAATAAAGAACATGATGATAGTTCATAAAGCACGTGCAGTGGTATAAAGAAACTAACCAGGTTGGTGATGCAAAATCTTCCAGGTTGTAAGGGAAGTCTTCCATGTATGCCGAACCAAAAGAGGGACTCCCACAAACAATAGCCAAAAGCAAGTCTCTGTGATAGCCAATCTCAGTCGCTTTTAGCTTCTTCATGAGTCCAACAAGTCGCTTTGGATTACCCTTCAATGGACTTGGGCGCCTCTTCAAATCTGGCATCAAACCATTACAAGGATCAGTGCAAACGAGGACTAGTATACGGTATGACAACTCTGCAGCAGGCCCACCATTCTCTCTACCAGAAATGCTGACTAATTGTTCCAGAGTAACACTCCCAAAGAGAACACTTCTAAGACCTGGAGGCACCAAGGACTCTTCCACGAGAATCCTATCACGTAATGTGCACAAAACATAAATAACAGTCTCGTCATCATCATTCCCAAGCCCACGAAAGACACCAGAATACATTTCCTTTTGCTGCAGGACCCACCTCAACAATCCAGGCCTCCCCACCTCCAAAAATGACATTGCAAAGCCAACAAATGCCTTCCTTAATGAGCGCTTCATTCTCTTCTCGTTTCGGTTCTTTTTATATTCAGCGAGCTTAGAAAACACCTTGAGTTTGAAGTCAAATTTCTTTGCAAACTCAGAAGCCAATCCCGACCCTCGCCGAACAATTGAAGCCATTAGCAAAAGAGCAGCCTTTTGGCACTTCACTTCTTTACTATTGAGTTCCTTATAAACATCGGCCATGTATTCTTCAATAAGCAATTTTGCAAACTTGTCAAGGACCCTGCTAATAGATATTCTTTCCACATTCTTCGGATCATACATCCCATAAGGATGACCCAGAACAGTAGAAACCAATGACAACACATAAGACAATCCAGGCTTCCCTCGTCGAAGCTTCCAAGCATCTAGAAGCTCCGAGAACTTGGAAGAACTCCTAACATATAGATAGAGCAAGTCACCTCCTGTGTTACCTTCCAGTAACTTAATGAACTCCTTGACTCCATCTGAACATAACTTTATCTCAATGGAATTGACCTTATGCAATAGTTCTCTAAGTTTAGCTTCATGGGTAACTTTAACTTCAAACGTTGGAACCTCTTCTCCTTCAACCTCACTCTTATCATCACCGTCTACCATAACTGCAATTGAAAGACAAAACACCAAGCAAAGCAAATTACTAACCATTTCATGCTAAAAAATAAAAAATAAAAATCGTTTCTTAACATAGTTTCTTTTCAGCCAATACACAATCATCCGCCGCTTCAGATAAATTAAGCCTTACGTTCTGTTTGGTTGCTTAGAAAACTATAAACAAACAAACATGACACAGTTTCTTTTTCTTCTCTTTTCTTTGAATACATTTCTCGGCATCCAAACAGGTAATAACACCAACAACAAAAAAAATCGATGAGGCGAATGCATTGAATAGGTACCTTGATCGGAGGCCGAGCTTCGTTCCTTTGCTTAATGCGTGTTTGTTAGTGTGGGGAAGTGAGGTTTAAGGGCACACAGCAACCAAGGGTTTTGGCTCTGTGTAGTGCAAAGAACCCTCTTTTTTTTTTCTTTTTTTCTTTTTTTAATTTGTTTCGGTCTGAGTTTTCACTCTGGGCCAGGAATGAACCCAGACCCAACCATAACAGTAGACCCAGTCCAATATACTGAACCATGTGCTTTACATACCAAGTTAGGGCTATTGCCAAAACCACCCTTAGCCAAATCCGGCTCTTCGGACCGAGCCGAGCCGAATAAGGACCAAAGTCAAGTAGGATCATCGACATAGGGTGGTCGAACCATCTCATGGCCGATTATGAGGTGGTTGAATTACACTTTATAGCTGTGAATAAGAATTTTTCCATTTTACTTCAAATGAAGATGAACCGTTTTATGGTCCATATTAAATTTTACAGTAATTAATAGCGTACATGATGTCATATTATTTTAAAAAATTTGAATAAAGTGGCAATATACACAAAATAATTCTTCTAGTCAAGACATTTTTTTATATATAATTTTTTAAGAAAAAATTGTAACTTCATACTAATTTAAGCGAGAGAAAAAAAAATGTTGGAATTTGTGTGGAGTAAGCTATTTGTTTTACGCATATCACAGTAAGAATTTGTTTGGGATTGCATTTGAAATACTTAAAAGTGCCTTTAATACTCAAAAAAAATTGTTTGGTAAAAAAATTAAAAGCGCTTTTAAGGATCTAAAAAACCTAAAAATTACCAAAATACACTTTTAGCAAAAGCTTAAAAATAAAGCTTTTATTAAAAAAAACAATTTTTGACTCAAAAGCTTTATTTATTAAACTCAATCCCAAACAAACTCTAAGTTATTTATAACTCTTGAAACTTCAAAAAATTATTTGTCACAACCTCAAATTACATTTACCAATTTAATAATTTTTTTTTATATAAATTATACGGCATATTCTACCATACAAATTAGGGGTGAAATTTAAAACCGCCTAACCGCATCCGCTAACCGCTAACCGTACTAACCGCTAACCGCTATCCGCACTAACCGCCTAACCCTAACCGTTAACCGCTAACCGTCTTTTTTAAAATATAATATATATTTATATTATATATATTTCATATAATAAATAACAATAAGTTATTGTAGCCTAGTGGTTATTATGCACCTATTTTACTCAGGAGTCCCGATTTCGATTTCCCCCACCTTATTTTTATTATTTATATAATATAGAAGTGCAAAATGACGTAGTTTTGCACTTCTATATATTCATTTCTTCCTAACTCAAAACGACAATTTTGTTATAATTTTATTCGTATATTATATGTTGTAGAAGGTGAACAACAAAATTTTGGTATAATGGTCTAACGTATAATGTTCACTTTAAACCAACAATTTTTAATGCTAAAATGGCCATGATAGAGGAAAAAAAATGTTTAAAGTGAGCAAAATAATGGTTTAAAGTGAGCCCAAAACCGGTCCAAAATAAAAAGCCCAATAAAAAGCGGTTATTAGAAAAAGCGGTTAACCGCATCCTGTTAACCGCTAACCGGGCGGCGCTAGCAGTTAGCGGATGCGGTTAGTAGATTCTACTAACCGCCTAGGCGGTTAGCGGTTAGCGGTTTTAGCCACTAACCGCTAACCGCAACCGCTATTTCACCCATAATACAAATTCCTTAAAACTTTGCCTTTTATTTTAAAATTAATTCTCATATTACTATTTATCATTTCCACAAACTCAATATTTACCCTCTTAATACTTTTAATATTTTTTTCTTTAAAATAACAAAAATTAAATACGATAAAAGTTATAATTTAATTTATACTCTCTCTCTATATATATAAAAATTGAAAACAACACCCTGAGCTGCCCTATCACAATCTGGCCAATAGCTTCGACCCACGTAGCACGACCTTTCTCACATCCCTATATAAAACCCTCACCCCACGCCCGAACTATCTCTCTTTCTCAAAATACACTTTTAGAGATTAGGTTCTCTCCCCCAATCCAACCCTAGGGTTCTTGCACGGCTCTCTCAAACCCTATTTTCTTGACTTTGAATTATATTATTTATTATCACTATGATGCAACAGCCAGCGCAGATGCCGTCGGATCAGCAGGCTCAGCAGTACCAGCAGCAGCAACAGCAGCAGCAGTGGATGATGATGCCGCCGCAGCAGCAGCCGGTCCCACCCCCCGCTGGCTGGGCCCCGCCGACCGTGCCTCCGCCCCAGCTGTCCCAGGCCCAGCAGTACCCGACCCAGCAGAACCCCGGGTCCGACGAGATCCGGTCCCTCTGGATCGGGGACTTGCTACCCTGGATGGATGAGAACTATCTCCTCACGTGCTTCTCTCACACTGGAGAGGTAAACCGTGATATGTGCTTGTCTACGTGTTTGGTTCTGATTTAAGGTTATTGTTTGTATGTGGTGGAAAAGATTTGAGATTTTCCGTTGGGTAGACTAAATTGGGTGGATTTTTTTTTGGTGGGGGGGGGGGGGGNTTGTTTGTTTTAATAGTGGGTGTGGTGTCTGTTTTGGCGGTGATGTACACTAGGAAATTGGTGTTGGAAACTGCCAAATTGGGTTTATTGGAAGATTGATGTTTGATTTTATTGCAATGAATTGGATTGTTTTTAGTACTGCACTGATTCCGTAGGATTTATTTTGTTTTAAATATTTTTTCGGCAAGACCAATTCTATACGTGCTTTTGGATTTAGGTAATTCTTTGTTTGGGTTATGAAAAATGGATTCTTTCCTTTTTGTTTTGACTGAACCTCGTGGAACTGTTTGGATTGCGGGGGTTGAAGCTCGAAGGATAATAAAGCATTAAGATTCCAATTTTTTTTCTTTTTCTATTTTAACATATTTTATCTGTGGAAGGTCTAAACTTGAAATAAACAGTTTTTAAAATTTTGGAGTTTTTAAAATTTAATGTAATTATTCTGCTAGTCTATTTCGCGATTCCCTTTTATAACCCTGTTGGTTCTTCGGTCTCATTGTAATTGGGTTCTCTCAGGTTATATCAGCTAAGGTTATCCGCAACAAGCAGACAGGTATATCTGATGGTTACGGTTTCATTGAGTTTGTAAGTCGTGCTGCGGCAGACAGGGTCTTGCAAACGTTCAATGGCACAGTGATGCCAAGCACCGAGCAGAATTTTCGGCTGAACTGGGCCACTCTTGGTGCTGGCGAGAGACGTCAAGATGACGGTCCTGATTATACAATTTTTGTGGGAGATTTGGCTGCTGATGTTACTGATTACTTGCTTCAAGAGACTTTTAAAACTGTATATACTTCAGTGAAGGGTGCAAAAGTTGTCACAGACAGGACCACTGGACGTTCTAAGGGCTACGGCTTTGTGAGGTTTGGGGAAGAAAGTGAACAGTTGCGTTCAATGAACGAAATGAACGGCCAGTATTGTTCTACAAGGCCCATGCGAATTGGGCCAGCTGCTACCAAAAAACCTGTAGGTGTACAGCAGCCATATCAGAAAGGTGTGTGCTGTTGGTATTGCTAGTTGTGCTTTGTTGTGATTGATGCACAAAAGTTTGAACTTCTAATGTTTCTGCCTTATTTTTGCTATTGCTTGAACTTCTTGTTTGTTGTTCTCTGTCTCTGGCCCTATTTTTGTGGGATCCCTTACCATATATATTAGAATTGTTTGAAATGGTAAGTTAAAATGTTTGTTGACTTTTTCTGAGGTGAATTCTTAAACCAGTGTTCCTCAATTTGACGTTTTTCGGTTATTCATTTGAAGGTTGGCGGAACCTTACAGTCATTTCGTTCCAGTATTACCTTTATAAACTTGGGCACATTTAAATTCTCTTAAAACATGCGAAATCTTATATAAAACTCATGTTGTCTTAAAGCAGGACACCGAGAGGCTCTCATTTTTGGGGGGCCTGCCACTGATTTCAGCTGAAATGATTCCACTTTAATGCGTGGCCTCATTTTAGGTCAGTTATTTAGTTTATGTCATACAGTTTGTACTTTCCTTTGTGGCATTTGTTATGCTACATTCAGAATTACTTTTCCAGCTCCTTATGTATTAAGAGATTCCAATTCCTTTTATTTTAAGAGTTGCCAGTCAAGTTATTCATTCCCTTTTCCAAGTTTTGTTTATTTCCTTTTCCGTTATTCTTTAGCTCGCGCGAATCATGGAGTATCTTTGGTTATTTTCTACCCGTTTGAATCACTTCCCATGTGCTTTTTTTGCATAAGGTTGTATCCCATTTATTTCAAGATTTTCTGGCCCATGCATGGTTCTGCTGTTACTTTCAAGATTTTTTTTTAATAAGCGCTGCTCCTTTTTTTTGGGGGTCATTCAATTGGATACTAAACTACATGTAGCAGCTAAGAACTAGGTGCCTTGTTCATTTTAATGAACTATTTTATTAAACCTGCCTTGAATAGCTTAATAATTCATAATTTTGAACATTAAATGCTAAAACAAACCTGTTGTAAATTCTTTCCGTGTCTTATTGCTGCACTTCTTTGATTTTCCCATATTTAATTTTCATTTATTTAGCGTTTGTTATTTGTTTCAATTGCTTGTTTGGGTGTCTCTATTTTGGCTGGAAACATTTTTTTTCTATTTGTATTCAAAATATCATTATAAGCGTAAGGCGTCCCATTTACATAGGAATTATACAAAAGACACCTAGCTAGTAGGTGCAAAAAGAACAAGAAAATCGTGATAACTAATCACCATATGATAATTAAAAGTATCTATCCAAAGATATAATGTGTTGAAAAAATAAAGATTTGATCTCGTCCAAAAGTCGTTTCACGATCTTTAGAGCTTATATCATTCCATTACACCACAGAAGGCTCTTAGGCAAGGTGGAAAACTTGACTTTGTACATAGACGTTTCCACTTCAATGGTTTCTGATTTAGAATCTTAAATATATGTCTATATTTTTTTTTTATCAAGTTGGTTGACTTATTTATTTAACTTCTAATGCAGAATCTGTGTATATTTTAATTGTGTGCAAGTTTCTGTGCATTTGGGGAATGTTTGTTATGAGATGCTTATTAGTAAATAATTGCATTCAAATTTCAATGTGCTTGTGTTGTGAATTTGCTGCCGAAAATGTTTTAGGAACATTTACGGGGAAGCCTAGTAGTGTTTGCATTGATTGATAGGGCTCTAAAAGCAACAGCACATGGATGAATAGGGTTCTAAAATCATCAATAATAATGCTACAATGATACATTCTGTTGAAAATGCTTGCTTGGTGATATTATTTTTCTTTTTTAGTTGATGTGCTGTTGTGTTTATTGACCACCATGTAATATCTCTTGATTGTCTTAAATCAAACAAATCCATGAATTCAACATCTTCTAATAGAAGAAAATTGATGTCAATTTGATTGTATTTTGGAAAACTATTTATAATCGCACATTGATTTGAGAAAGCTGTTCAGATTTTTTTTCTTTATTAAATTGATTTGGAATTGCACAGTTCAGAATGGATGTTATTGGCACAATCTTTGAGGCACCGAGGCTTGCACAGGGAATTTCCCTGAGAACTCCTTTATTTTAGTGTTATTATTTGTTGGTTAGTTCACATTTATTTGTCATTGGCAGCTCCTTACCAGAATACTCAAGGAAACCAAGGGGAGAATGATCCAAATAATACAACAGTGGGTAGTTTGTTTTAATTTTGATATAATCTATTTCCTGCCATATGATATTGATGCTTGACACTCTTGTGTGCAGATATTTGTTGGGGGTTTGGATGCAAATGTAACAGATGACTTGTTGAAACAAGTGTTTGGCCAGTTTGGTGAGCTGATCCATGTGAAAATACCATTAGGCAAGCGTTGTGGTTTTGTTCAATTTGCTAGCAGGTAAAAAGTCACTAGTAGTCTACATATAAGTTTCAACGGCCTATTTGGTTTTTTTATTTTCTCTCTCCATCTCTCCCTGCTAGCCTTATTTGTAATATCATCTGTGTTTGTGGTACTTCAGAGCCAGTGCAGAGCAAGCTTTATCCTTAATGCATGGAACTCAATTAGGAGGACAAAGTGTTAGACTTTCATGGGGCCGTAGTCCTTCAAACAAACAGGTTTTTAGTTGCAACCACTTTTTTAATGACTTTTTCATTGTGTATGGTTTCCTCTATCTGGAGAATTAATAGAATTCTTCCGTCTGAATGGTTCAGACTCAGCCAGATCAGACCCAGTGGAATGGAGCTGGGGCATATTATGGGTATCCACAAGGATTTGATGCATATACATATGCACCTCCTACCCAAGATCCTAGCATGTACTATGGAGGCTATCCCGGATATGGAAATTACCAGCAGCCTGGTGCTTACCAACAGCCACAGCAGGTAACTAATTTTGTCAGCTTCAGTGTCTCTTTTCCTGTGTTCTAATCTCCATGGTGAAAGAAAAAAGGGCAGACATCGGAAGGCTAATTTTTGCTTGTGGGGATTCGGCAGCCTGGTTATTTGTGTGAAATCAGGTTACTCACAAGTTGTCCTAGTCATCTTTCTTATTAGCTAGTTGGCTGCCAGTTGTTTTCCTTGGGAGCCTGGACATTGACCTACAAAATAGGACATCTAGGTCCAAGATAGATGGCTTTGGACATTCCTTTGACATAATTGTTGGTGCATAGCTTGTGAGGTTTAGCTTGAATGATTACTTGTTTAGTGGTGTAATACTTGATACACAGTTCTTAAAGGCAAGGTTGTATGTCTGGGGTTGTTGAGAACTCAACGGGGATGGGTCTAAGGGGGCCCTCCATTGAAGAGATTTCTCATCATAAAAAATAAATAAAATGTTGGCTTCTTTTGAAGCTAGGATATTCTATTTTATTTCTTATCCTCTGATTCACATTTCTATTTTTTTTGCTATGTGCAGTGATCTTTTAGCTGGTTCAATCCTGAAACTTTGTTCTCAGCGCATTTATGTTGCGATTTTGCTCATTGGCTGTAGAAGGATGGTGTGGAGATCCGTATGAGTTTGCTTTAGCTTTACCTTTTATCTTCTTCTTTTTTCCTTTTTTTCTTTTTTCTTTTTTCCTTCGATTTTTCTTCCCCTTCTCTCTTTTGATGACATCGAGTATGTTTAAGGCACTGCTATTCTGGTGATGTTGGTGGGCCTTTTTGATCTATTGATGATTGTCTGTCTTATATACAATATGGATTTGCCAGATACTTTGCTGCTGTTGTATGAACCTATGGCTCTTATTTTATTTTCGTTGTGTGATGGTGCTTTTGTGATTATTATATGTTGTGCAGCTACAAATATTACTTGTTTTTCTAAGCAAGTTGGTTGATGGATTCCCCCAATTCTGGCCATTGCAACTTTGTTTTCACCATTGTGATTGGGAATATGGAAAGCTCTAGGGACTTTCTTCCAGTGGTTCTCAATTCCACTATTGTCCCTAGGGCAGGATTGAAAATAAGGCTGTTTTATTATTGGCTTTATTGTCTTACTAGCATATAGAATAACTGGAAGAAAAAGAACACGCCAGTGTTGGATTGGATAATTTTAGCAAATGAACGTTTTTGAGACAATAAATGCTTGATCATGAAATTAATTTACAATTTATTTTTTCTGTTATTAAAAATACGTACGAGAATTCATGACAAATTATTAAGGGGGTGAGGGTGAGTCTGTTAAATTTTTGTCTTGGTTTCCCAATTTGGACTTTCAAGAGTAATATATATTCACCATAGTACTTCTACTTTCAAGAGTAATATATATTCACCATAGTACTTGAAGGAGAAGTTTAATCAACTGGGACTATCCCGCATAAGAGGTTATTAGTTCAATTTTTTGTTTCTTTAATTTTTTTTTTTTTTTTTTTTGGTGGGGATATGTAAAATATATATATATATTTCATACAAACTTTTCAAAAATTTAATGCGAAAATCACATTTTACAATGCTACACAAGATCTGCATAAGATATTTGCAAGTAATACTTTTAATTAATCCTTATGTCTGCAATTTAGGAAAAATAAATGTTTAGATAAATTCTAGTGGTTGTATACCAATTAACAATAGCGCTCAACTTTGCATTATATAGTATAAGTTGTCGTCAAAATTTCATCAAGATTAATTTTGATGCAGCGATTTGAGATTCTCTCTCTTTAGATTTAATCAAAGGAGCTTCATTTTGTAATAATATCATCTAACACTTTTAATCTGCACAAGTAGAGATATTTTTTTGTTTAATAATTAATAATGACTAATTATACAACATAATATGACTAGAATCCTTTTATATGCCTAATGTTAATTTATTAATTTAAATTTTTATTGGCATAATACTATTTTATAGAAAGGGGAAAAAAAAAAAAACATTAATTCAAGTTCTTAATATTAATATTAAAAAAAAGAGTACAAAATTGTGCTGTTAAGTTTATTAATAGTCTTAATATTAATTTTGTACGCATTTCATGTTCTTAATATTAATTTATTAATTCAAGTTTTGTTTTAAAAAAAACTAATACTATTTTATTTTAAAAAAAACATTGTGCTGTTAACAAGCCACGTTACCCTAAAAAAATTCTAAAAAGCAAAATAAAGACAACCACACGTTTTAATCTTCATCCTGACCGTACAAAACGAGTTGAATGGCTATTGTCTCAAACTCTCAGCTCAATAAAAAAAATAAAAATAAAAGAAGGCCTTGGTCTTGAGGGTTTGCTCCTTTCAAGGTTCAATACTTCATGGGTGTAAATAATTTTTTGGGGCCACACCTCTTGGTAAAAAGCCAGGGATTTAACCAGTTCTATATATGAAAACTTTCAAGGGTGTGGTGCACGGGACCGGGGTTTACTCTGCAGGGGTGGATCCGAAGGGCCCTACCTTGGATAGGTTCTCTGACATAATTTTTTTTTTTTTTTTTAAAAAAAAAAGGTATTACGGTGAGAAATATTGCCAAGGGAGAGGCTGCTCGTAGAGGCGGAGAGCTCTACTTCTTAGCATTTAGAGAGTGATTATGGTAATTTGCTAGAGAGATTGTTCAAAGAATAAAATTTGTGTTTTTGGCTTTTGTTCTATAATTTTTTTTTTTTTTTTTACTACAAAATTGTTGTTTTCGTAGCAGATAATGCACTTTATTTATTTATTTATTTATTTTGGCAAAATCAATTTGTGAACTGTAAATTGGGCCCTTTTTAAATTTTTTACAATTTTTTATTTTATTTTATTTTTAATTATGTGTATCTAAACTATCACAAATATTGGGGGGGCCTTCTCCTCTTGTGGCCTTATGGGAAGAGCCGGCCCTAAAATCAAGCTACGTTGGCGGGTGCGTAGTCTTGGCTATTGTCGTCCCACATTGGAAAAATGCAAAAAAAATAATTTTGCTTATAATTGATTTCACTTAGCATTTATAAGTGTCGAGCTTGGCAACGCAAGCTTGTAACCAAGTGGGACATTAACGTGGTTGGAGGTGTTCTGTGGTTCCAGGTAAGGATGAAGTTAAGTATCACGCTCCCTACCCTTGGGTTAAAGGGCTTCCCATCCACCATGGGTCGGTAGCCATCCAATGAAATTGTGATCATATTGAGACACTCAGCGTGTTGCTTGTTCTATACCAACAACCACTTTTTTTTCTTTTTTCTTTTTCTTCTTTGCTGTATTGGCGTCATGATCTTACTGGATTATGATAGCGTTAACTAATTGACTCCTTATTTAGTTAAACGGACTCCACTGGATTCTCACAGCATTGTATGAAATTGGAGTAAAACAGTTTTTGTTGCAAGATTGGGAGAATTGAAGCCGAGGATAGAGATGGAGAAAGAGCGGCCATAGCTTGAGAACTTGACTGTGGTTGACCTAGTCTTTGATAGCCAAGTTTACCTCACTTGTAAGCAGGGGCCGAACTAGATTTTTTGGTTTGGGGTGTGAAAAAAAAAAATTAAAAAAAAATAAAATTGGGAGATTTTTAAAATTCTGGAGGACACAACCCCCAACCTCTTACCTGGGTCCGCCCTTTCTTGTAGGTATGAACCCTGCAAGTTGTTTTCCCTATTTTGAAATACTACTAAAATTGATTCTGATCTTGTGGAGGCCGACCTCCCTAGTGACTGTTGTTCTAGTGTTACATAATTCAAAATCCATTTAATGCCTTATGATAACAAGTTATTTGTTGCAAGAGAAAAATAAAAGAACAAGCTATTGAAATTCCAAATCTGGATATGGACATTAAACATATCCGATTTTGTGGTTCTCTACCTCCACCGCCTCAATTGGTGTATCATTCACTACTGTAAAACTATGTCTTAGTCTCTTCAGCTCTCTCATAAGTTGGTCAGTTAAGTTAAGTTGAGTTTCATTTATTGATACTTACACTATTTACCAAGAATCGCTACAACCAATTTCGTTGGCTGCATTCCCAATTGCCTTCTCCGCCTTTGATGATCCCATTTGGAGATGTGGTTGAATTGTTATCAAGATTATATTTTCTTTTGTGATCTTTGTATTTTGGATTATAAATTTTTTTTTTTTTTTAACTGTATTGTTTGTTTATGCTTGTTCTTACTCATCTATTTAAAAATAAAAGTCACTAATTTAATTTGTTATATTGCTGGGATATACATCAATTTATGAAGCATGGACCAAGATTAACTATTAATCTAATATGAAAGTGAAAGATATATCTAAACTAGTTCATTCACATATCAACGAGAGCTACTAAGATGGAACAAAATGGGAGATATTTCAAAGAGGGTTTTTTTTAGAAAATTCCAATGAACTTGAACCCTCTTTTGTCTTTTTCTATTGTGGATAGATTGTTGACGAACATGCCTTAATATCCAATTAATTCAAGCTATGTTTGGTGGACGACGTTTTTGTTACTTAGTTTTTTTTTTTTTTTAAACTATTGGTTATGAGTAATGATATAAGTAAGGAGTACTGTGATGTAACTTTTAAAATTACCATTAAATTTGATATGATCATTTTTAAATTTTAATCTATTAGTGATTTTAAAAATTATGTTGCGTTCTCTATATATCATTATATGTTGGTTATTGTCCCACATGGAAAAAATAAGAGAATATATTTTTATTTATAAGTGATTGCACTTAGCAAAAGAGTGTCGAGCTTGGTAACGCAAGCTTATAACCAAGTGGGACATTATTGTGGCAGAAGGTACTAGGTGGTCTCACAGGAGGGGTGATGACATGTGTCATTGGTTTGTTCTCGCTACTGTGTGCGTTCTGTGTGAAGTCAATTGGCTGGCACGCACCCTACCCTTGGGTCAAAGGGCTCCCCACCCACCATGGGTCGGTAGCCAACTTCAAAATTGAAAATTCAGTCAGTTGGTTTCACATCCACAAATCAATTGACGTCCACATCCCAGCGTGCTGCCTGTGTTCCCCCTCTTACCAACAACCACTTTTTTTTCTTTTTTCTTTTTTGAAGGATTTTAATTAAGCTATTTAAGTATGTGGTTATGGCCAATAATCTGTCATTCTGTTTAGTCTCTTTAGCCCACTTCAGAATCAGCAGGATTTAACCTAGAGGCTAGAGCTAATGCCTTCGCCATTCTTCAAAATTTGATCAAAATAGTATGTTCAGATTTGAAGCATTATCGAGTATAAGCGAGACAATTTATTGAGGTTTAAATCATTTAAGTTCATCCGTAGATCCTAATAAGAGTTTTAAAGTGGCCTGCACAAAAGCACTCTTAAACCCGTTGATCTGATCTTCAGAACTGTAAAGGAAAATCATAAGAAATGCTGCCAGATGCTTGAATACCATGGTTTGTTCACAAAATTTTCTGCTTCTTGGCATTTTCAAATGAAAAAGAGAAACTTCTTTGTATACAACGCTCCACAACCACAACAACACAGGAAGAGAAGTATATTCAATTTGAACCAGAGTAATTGAAGACATGAACTTCAACTTAAGCTGGCTATATCCTATAAGTTACGAGTGCATGGAATTTAGTAATTTGAGAGCAATTGCTTCTTGCTCCTCCAGGGTCATGGAATCCTTGATTTGTTTTCTCTCCCCATCATCATCATTATCACTATCGTAATATATCTTTGACTTCTTACGGGGTCTGTCTCGTGTTGCTTCCTCTTCTGAACCAGAAAGTTCTTCCTGACTGTCTTCGTCTTCCAAAGCTCCTCTTTTCAGCTTCATCTTCTTCTTGATCCGTTGCTCTTTGCGACGCTGGTGATCTAGTACCTTGTCCTCTTTGTCCGCGTGCTTCATCTCTTCCCTCATCTTGTTATAATGTTCTTTCTTTTTGCCTGCAAAAGAATGAGAGACATTAGGGCACTAAAAACACAGAAAAGGCAAAAATCTTTTTTTTGATAAGTAATGTTGTATATATCAAAAGTGCAGAGGGGTACAACCCTTATACACAGAAAGTATACAAGAGAACGCCTAAGACAAAATCATTGTCAACCATGGGATATATATTTATTGTGCTCATCTTCTTGATTGATTGCCAAGGGCAATAACCTTACATGCACTAAATTCAAACACATCCAATGGCGTGATAAATTGTGGTGGATCAGTGGGCTTTTTCATAACCTAGGAGTTTAGCAGATTGGAAATGGATCTGCTAAGCCATTTCGTTTGTTCTTTTAGATAGAAGGAAAACTGGCAAATCAAAATAATGAGATTAATTATGCTTCAAAAACCAAACCCATCCACATTTTGTAGAAGAACACGGATTTGGCTTAGGTGCTGTAAAATAAACTACAGAAGATCTCCTGTAGTTTTTTCAATAGTCCAGATTTTTTTTTTTCTAATCAAAGGGGGTAGAGGGGAAAGGATAATAGTCCAGATTTTATTCACTATATTTCTCTTTTCCATGAAAAACATGAAATTAAATTTGGACCATTGAAAAGACTACATGAGCTCTCCTGTAGTTTCCTTTTTAGTACCTAAGCCAAATCCAGTGAACACAACATCTAGGAGAGATGAGAGCAGCAGAAGAATTAATTGCACAGTAGTAAAGTCTGCCTTCGCAATAATATTACTACTATTGCAACTAAAGAATGAACCATATACCTTGGTCAATCAGAAATGATTCATTGCCACTCTTTGTGTCAGCCACCATTGCAAGCGGGGCTACTGCATTGCCTTCCTCATCAAAGACAACCCTAGTACCTGTTGGTCTATGGATACTAATCTTCAATTTCTTTTTCTTTGAAATCCGTGCTGTCAGCCTACAAAGGAAGAAAAGATAAACCTTAAATTTGGTAAATGAAAACAATATGAAACATGATGGATAGAAAAGTAAATCTTAACATCAAGCCAGAAATGGTGATCCAATTAAAAATGAACAGGGCTATACAAAATATCTATACCAAATGACATGATGGCACACTTGGCACACCAAGAGCGCTGGGGCTAGGATAATTTATGACATGTCTACAATAATGAACCTTTCACACCATTAAGTATGGAGATTTTATACTGGTTATTTGTAAATAATTTAAAAAATAATAATAATTCTCCTCTATACATCCAATAACTCCGCAAACTATGTTCTCCCATGAAACAAATAAAAACCTGTATAAAATACGACATTATTTGGATGACAGATGTGAGGAAGACCAGCTATCTAGAATCAGAACCAGATGTACAACCCAGTAGTGTGTAATTCCTATCACCTAGCATTCTTACACGGCCATCTTTAGAGTTAATTACCTCCATAAAAATTCTAGAAAAGAAAAGTACCTAACGTCTCCAATTTCACTAGTTTTCCCTTCTTCGTCGTTTCGTGTATCCTTTTCCAGAAGAAAACCTTTGCTCACTTCCTCTTCATCTATATCACCAATATCTAGCTTCTCTTTTGGACTCTCCAGCACATTCTCATCATTGGAGTTTTCTGTTTCGAGAAGAGGAGATTTCTTTGACTCTGTTTTTGACTTGATCTTCTGCTTCAAGAAACGGATTTTTGGAGTCATTGGTAGACCCAATGACGCTGAAAACTCATCAATAGGTAGTTTTATCACGTCAAAAATTTCTTTATCTTTCTGAATATGAATAGATCTCAAATATGTCACAAAGGCCCTTTGAGCCAGATACTGCATATCTGGATATTTGACTAACAATGCTGACAACAACCCAGAAACAGGTTGCAGTCTTTTATTATTTGCCTGAAAGATAAACAATTATAACATCAAGGTTAGCATACAAAAAACAGATTTGAAACCATCCATTACCAGAGCAAGTCATACACAAGAATGACAATCAGATATATTGATCCTCCAAAAAGAAAAAGGAAGAAAATGATATTGACCAGATACTAATGACTTCACAAACAAAAGTAGGCTACCTTAATAAATTGTATGGGTACTTTTGCTGCTTGTAACTTTTCAAGCATTTTCATTTCTGAGGGCAACAGAAATAAAACAGACCTCCCTCCAGAATGATAGCGAGCAGTGCGACCAACTCTGTGTATGTAAGATGCAACATCTTCTGGACAATCCAGCTACAGAAATAAGACAAAAAGATGTAAGACCCTAGCAAAAATGTTTTTTTTTTCCCTCCCTCTTTTTCTCTACACGCACGCACACGCACACATGCTTTTTCCCAACCCAAAAAAAAAAAAAACAATTAATACCTGGACAACCCAGTCAACTGCCTTATTAAAATCAAGGCCTCTTGAGGCCACATCGGTTGAAAAAAGAACAGAGCGCATCTCACAAAACTCTGAATATATTCCCATCCTTCTCTCCTGCTTCATTCTCCCATGAAGACATTTTAAGGGTGTTCCAGGACGCAGTTTCTTAAACGCTTCAAAGACAAATTTTACCTGATAATAATGGTAATCCATCCTTAGCAACAATTTTAAATGAAGATAGACAAGGCATCAAAATAAAATACTAATATAAGGCCATCTGATTTTGGCAAGAGGAGGGGAGCTTCTTCTTCCCTCTTCATGCTTAAAATATGACATATGCTTTAAATACTCCTTATCTACATATGTGTATTTTTCACCTTTAGTGGGGCATTTCTTTGTATACATCTTGTATTCTAGAGTTGCGCTTTTCAATTAATTAATTATTTATCAAAATATTACATATGTAGAGAAAAAAATACAAAAGAAAAAAAAAAATCAACTAATCCTCCTAAATTGGGTTGATTTATCCTAAAGATTTCATTTAAATTGGAATTTAGTTATTTACCATGTACAAGGATCCCTGCTAAGCATCCATGGCTGAATGGTTAAACCGCCCAACTCATAATTGGCAAATTTGTTGGTTCAATTCCTACTGGATGCATGCCAATGGGACCCGATTGGTTTCACGAGGGACACCCTCCCAAGCCTCCCTACTTTGCTATTACTTTACCGTTAGTTCCCCAAACAAGCAATGAATTGAGCTTTCGAAAGTCGTTGCTTGTTTTAACGCACAATTAAATTCTAGTTTTTCAGATGAGGCCTTTACGAGATAGGGGCTTAACTAGTTTGTTGTTAAGTTCGACTAATTGGAGGAATCCACTTGAGGGGCTCACGTCTGATTAGCTAGTTGGTGAGGTAATAACTTACCAAGGTGATGATCAATAGCTGGTCCGAGAGGATGATTAGCCACACTAGGACTAAGACATGGCTCAAACTCCTATGGGAGGCAACAATGGAGAATTTTCTGCAATGGGCGAAAGCCTAATTGAACAATGTTGAATGAAGGTAGAAAGCCTACAAATCGTGAATTCTTTTCTCAAAAAACGAAGCAATGATGGTATCTGGGAAATAAGCTAATAAACGGCACCTAGATTGACCCTGTCAAGTAAACAAGAGGTTCGCCTCCCCTTAGAGGGGCGCTTCCGAAACAACATTCTAGCAACATTTCTTTTATTGAATGGGAGTAAAAGAAATAGAAAGACTTTGACCTTCCATCTTATTCCAATCACTTGATGTTGGATCGAGCAAGTATGTGCAACTTGTTCCATACATGGAAGAGGCAAGTTGTTTGAAGAATATGACCCCGGGAGGGAATTCTTTCTTACTCATTACGGAAAGTAAGGCTGGCTTGGTGTACATGCAAGTTAGAACAAGCAAGGGATTGAGTTGCGCGAATGCCGCTGCACGCATCCGTTTCCTAATGAAGCCAATCTAGTAACAACATAAAATGCTTGAGAATTGCAGCATAATATGGGCCTTAATGAAGACGTTAAAGATTTGAGTAAGAGATTGTGATACCCCAGATGTGAAAGTTGAATCGCATATTGGAGGATGAATGGATTATAAAGGTGTATATGAGCCAAATCCTATACTGGTTGTGTACTAAGCTAGGTGCTTTAAACATAAATTAGAAAAGTGACTTTAAGGAACTCCAATTGTAACTTCTCTTTGATAAGTAAATCAATCTTATTAAAAGCGAAGGGGTGCAAGCCAAATACATAGAGAATATACAAGAGAGATACCCAATTAAGCAAAAGATAAAAAATAAAATAAAATAATAAAAAAAATAAAAACACACACACACACACAAATCCAAACATAAAGGGCTTTAAACATAATAGCTTTCAACTCTATCACCATTAATCTTTTTGGGATAATAATGCAAATGTGACTACTACATCATAGATAAACGTAACATTCTTAATCATAACCACATCAATTATTGTGGAGCGCCTTTTGCTTTTAATAAGATTGGTTATTACTTATCAAAAAAATTATTGTGGAATGCCACAATTAGATTTGATATCTCTGACGTTCACAAGAGCTAGCATGAATGTAAAAACATTCAATCATATAACAACTCTTGACCAGCCCCTATCCAAGTAAACTACCATATCTGATCAGCAGTTATTAACCATAATGGGAAAGAGGAACTTAAATTGACCCCAAACAAACTTTATCAACCCAAAGCTCCATGCTTTTAGGTTGGCTTCATTCAACCACACATGCGATTTCTAATAAAGGAATGAATCATGCTAAGATACCTGTTTGCAACTCGAAAGAAACACTAGGATCTTTGAATTAAGATGGGCCTTTATGAAACTCCACAACATGTCTAACTTCTCTTCAAGTGGAACAACCATAGCAGTTTGCTGCAGGCGATTGGGAGTGGCAGTCACAGACTCCTCATGCACACTGAGATACTCTGGGTCCTTCAAACTGAGTCTTGCAAGATCCTGAACTGACTTTGTTTGAGTAGCTGAGAACAGCAAGGTTTGTCTATTCTTAGGTAGCTGCGAGATAATAGCATTTAAAGCCTTCTTAAATCCAACATCAAGAATACGATCTGCCTCATCAAGGACCAAAACCTGTTCCCTGGCCAGGAAATTCCACCCTAATCAGAAGCTAAATAAACAATACTGCTCATGTGTACATGCGAGCATGCACATGCATGTGTGAGAGAGTCAAAACAAGGGACCCAGTCCATGATCATGCCAAAAAAGGAAAAGAAAGATGAGGAAGAAAAATATTATGATGACCTGAAGCTGGGAACATTCAAAGTTTGGTGTCTCATCCATGTGCTGAAGAAGCCGACCGGGAGTGCAAACCAATATGTTCAGCTCATGTACTCGCTCCTTCTCAGTGTCAACATCCTTGCGACCACCAATTAGGAGACCAGCACTGAAATTGTGGTGCTTTCCTACAGATCTCAACACGTCAAACAGTTGACCGGCCAATTCCCGTGTAGGAGATATGATGATACTGCCTACCCCATCCTCAGGACCCCACCTCTCTCTATATAACTTCTCAAGGATCTGAAATTTAAAAAAAAAAAAACAAAAAATGCATAAGTACAAAAGGGCTCCAGCATGCTAAAAAGAGTTTTACTTTTCTACTAAATTGTTGTTTGATGAAAATTCTAAGGACTAAAGCAAGAGGCAAAATGAAATGAAAGCTTTCTTCCCACCAGTTCCTTCCATGCTATACAGCCCAAGCCAAAGATGCCATTCTCCTCCCCAAAGAAAAAAGAAAGAAAAATTATACAATGTAAAAACTAAAGCCAGGCCTTTTGCCATAACAAGATCAGACCCAATTATATCTTCTGATAGTTTCTTTAAATTATGATGTTCGTCACCTATGGTTCTAGTATTTAAATCTCCATTTGAAATTTTACGTGTTTCTTTCTTTTCTCATACTTCTCAGCAGCTTAACACAATCTATATGCTTCGCGCATTAAATAAAGACAAATGTAAATGAGACGAAAAAGGTCCTCTTATTTATTATCAATCATCACACATACCAACCAAAATATAAAATTGAGCTGAATTCAGCAAATAACCATAATAGAATTAATGAGAGGACTATTTTGCTTTCTCGAGCTCTAAAATTTTATCCAAATGTTAAAAACTCAATACTCCTTCCCCCTTTCCAGCATTTCTCAGCAACGAAACAAAATAACCAACCATGTAAGAATCAAAGAAAAAAAAATCCCTCCATTGCAGGTTGAGTAATATAAAACAACAGTTCAAGCCCATTCCTGAGAAATTCAATTCAGCCCAATTAACCCAACACGTGAACTAACCTCAATTTCACATATTTCCTTCCCATTTCCTCACCTCCCAAACATTAAATATTCAACACTTAATTACACTCTCCTTTCACACACTTCCCCAAGCAACCAAACAAAACCCAAAATTCACACTAATCCTCAAAACTAAAATTCCACACAAAATTCGCACTAGTCCATGCTACTAAAATTCCATTTTTTTTTCTCACACAAACCAAACCCATCCAACTCACCGGAATAACAAAAGCCAGAGTCTTTCCCGACCCAGTCTTCGCCGCGCCAAGAATATCCCTCTCGCAGAGCGCGTGCGGCAGAGAAGCCCTCTGGATATCGGTCATTTCAACAAACTTGGCCTCGCGCAGGCCATCTCTGGTCCTCTGCGAAATCGGGAGCTGTTCGAACTTCGTGGCGCCGGCGTACCGCGAAAACGACGCGTCCTCGAGGCTGCCTATGGGTTCGTTCGAGGGCAGTGGGGGCAGCGATATGGGGTTGGATCCCGAGTCGGGTTTCTGGGACTGGATCCATGAGTTCAGGAGCTCGATTTCTTGGGTCTCCGAGAGACGGTTCTGCTTTCGGAAGTTTCTAGATTTGGGTTTCTTCATTGTTTAGGGTTTTAGGGCTTTGGGACTCTGTGTGTGTGTGTTTTGTGTGAAAATCCAGGCCGAGAGAAGGGTTTAGGGTTTTAGGGTGGAAATTTATATTACATAAAATTGGAAAAAGAAAAATTAGATTACGTGTATGTTTCACTCCCTTGTTGTTGCCTGCGGCCGGGACTAGCATTTTACAAAGACTATAATTAAAGATATTTAAATTAAATTACAAATATTGAAGAAAAAAAGTACACGTAACCACTAATATAACGCGTAGCTTATTTGTTGGTATTCATAGCATTTTTTTTATTAATTATTTTGATCCTATCAAATGAATAAACTTCACGTCATGTTAATATTCATATGTTAGGAATAGAGTTAGTACCGCTACCATTTCTCACATTTAAAAAAAAATAGTGACCTACAATTATTGTCGTGGGTCTTCACAACTCACAAAACCCATAGTAGCGCCCATCAGTCTTGGACTTTTCGTTGTCGTGTGTCACCAGACTCACCCAGTAGCCGTGGGTCTTCATAGTGCTTTTTTTTTCAAATATTTTTGTGTTATGAAAAAAATGTAGGGGTATTTTTGTTTTGTTTTGGCATGATGAAATGAGTACATTACTTTTAGTAGTTTACATGAACATTGTTTTTTAATTGAAAGTTTTAAGAGAGATCGTAAATTATGTTATAGTTGAAGGGGAGATGTGTGTACTTTTTCGAACAAACAAAAAAATTTGGAGAAGATATTGAAATCCCCCAAGCCACCATGCAAGTTTGTTGCTATTTTAGCCTTGGTTTTCCTAAGTGATTAGGGCTTGCTTGGGTACTCTTTATCTTTCTCACTCTCAATTTCTATAATTAGACATGTCAAAAAAAAAAAAAAAAAAATTGTATACTTAGAGGATGGGATCCCTTGTTGTTCAAATTGAGAAGCTACTTTGCCCTCTTCTCACGAACGTGAGCTCACACCTCAAGCTTTTGAAGTAAATATGTCCCATAATTATTATTATTATTATTATTATTATTATTATTATTTATGTGGAACTGCTTGAATTACGGGTAGTCAATTACAAAGAATCTTTTATCTATTTTTGATATTTGGGAATTGGATTAGGATCCCACTTAAAATGGAGAATAATTTGGTGATTTAAACTTTTAAATAACATGGTACTATATTTACTATGTAGCAATATATACAACATTAAATATGTAAAATCCTAGGTAAATTGTTTATCGGGCGACAATATGTGCTGCATTGTTCGCTGCAAGTCCCACTGCATGAAATTTCCATTGTGAGAAATCTCATAGCATAGTCTTTATATTCTCTACTAGGTGTCTGATTTTACTCTAGTTGGTTTCATTTGAGTTAATAGCATTCAAAAGTTGTGGCGGATCTAGGAATCCATTTTACCGGGGGTCAATCTCAATTTTTTTTTCCTTACCGGGGGTCCATCCAGTTTTTTTTTATTTTTTTGCTTGATTTTTGCTTGATTTTTTTTTTTTTACTAGGGGCACCCGCCCCCAGGGTGCCCCCTTTAAATCCGCCCCTGAATCAAAACTTAGAGAAAACCAACTGGAGTAAAATCAAACACTTATCGGAGAATATAAAGACTATGCTACAAGATTTCTCACAATAAAAAGTTCTGGATGCTATTAACTCAGAGGAAATCAACTGGAGTAAAATCAGACACCTAGTGAAGAATATAAAGACTATACTACAAGATTTCTCACAATGGAAGGTTCATGCAGTGAGACGTGCAGTGAACAATGCGGCACATACTGTAGCCCGAATGGCCATTAGAGAATAGATAGGGAGAATTTGGAGGGGTGTGTACCCTGATTGTATTCGTAAGATTATCATGAAGGAGAGTTCTACTGCTTCCTTTTGATTGATTTATAAAAGTGATGATGAAATTCTACTAAAAAAAAAAAGAAAGAAGAAGTATAGAAGATGATGTTTTAAGAGTGCTTTAAAAGAGGTGATAAAATAAGAATATAATATATAAATATATAGATATAGATGTTAGATATAGATAGGTTTATTAAAACGAAATAATATTTGCAATTTGTTGTCATTCTCAAATCGATATAAGGAGAAGAGAAAGACCAAAAAAATAAATAAATAAATTAGTTTAAAATAAATAAATAAATAAATTAGTTGAAAACTAGTAGTATTGTCAAGAAGAAAAACATAAATAATAAAATAATAGTAATTATTTTTCATGGAATAAAAATATATATATATATATATATATTAAAGGTTCCTGCTTCTTCCTAAAAACAGAGACTGAGAGAGACTTTTACGCAGGCAAAAAATTCATTTTAATTCCCTTTTTTCATGACTTTTCCAATTCCCTCACATTGTCTCGAAAGCCCAACAAAGCAGCCCACCATTGCAGCTTCAGATCTCTCCCACCATTAGCCTCGAAATCATACCGTAGGGTACAGAAAGGAAATTCTACAAGGGAGAGAAAGCTAAGGAAGGAACAGAGGAAATTGAATCAGCAAAAAACAGAGAACAACATGGGTTGTAGAAACAGAGAGTTCCTAAACGAAGAGACCTCTTCTTCTTCTTTGAGTGAGGCTTTGATTTTCGCCACTCTGTGCATCATTGGCCTCCCAGTTGACGTGCACGTCAAGGACGGTTCGGTTTACTCTGGAATCTTCCACACTGCATCTGTAGAAGACGAATACGGTATGTTGTATATGCTTTGCTCTTATTTCCATTGGGTTTCGGGATTTTTGTTGAATTGGTCGGAATCTTTTCTGGGTTTTGATTGTTCTGCGAAATTGTATCTGGGTTTTGATGTTCTTGAGGAGTTATGGTGGGCCTGGAATTTGATCGGGGATTACTACGTTACTTCATTCTTTTCCCCCTTAAAAGTGGAAATCAAATTGAGGAATTGAATTTTTTGTTTATGTTTTCCTTTTCCCAAAGGCAAGACAGTGACAAAGTAAGCTTGATTTCCCTCCCTCTTTTAGAATGTAGGAAAAGAAAAGAACATTAGCAATCTGACTATGAGATATTTTATTCATCAGATTTTGGAAATCTTTCCTCAACTGAACCTACGACAAATAATAATTACATGGCTTAGTTGAGGTGACACATGTATTTTCCGGATCCGAAATCTAAATCAACACAAAGCAAACGTTTGGAATTTATGTTTTCTGCAGTATAATTTACACTACAACCAAAAGGGCATCAAATGTTCTTTTTTACTTTATGTATTATGTGAGCTATATTAACCAAATTGGTTCTTGTTTTGTTTAGGTATTGTCCTGAAGAATGTGACGATGACTAAGAAGGGAAAATGTAAATCAAATGCAGGAAATGGTGTGTTCATAGATACGCTAGTAATTTTTTCAAGTGATCTAGTTCAAGTTGTAGCAAAGGTACGTTAATATTTAGATTTCTTCTATTTTGTTTCACTCCTAATTTATTTTATATCACGTAGAAAAAAGTGTGTGTGTGTGAATGAGACCTTTTTATATAGGGAGTTCAGCTTTCAGTTGATGGTGTTGCTGGAAATATGGCTGGTGATTGTACAGAAGCAGTTGTGGGGATTGTACCTTCTGAGCATCCAGCGAGTGAGGCAAATAAATCTACAAAGTATGCCATCCATAAAAAGAAAATCAATCAGACAAGGTATTCTCATATTAGATTCACGTGGACAGAAATCTTGGTTAAGGATCACTCTGTTTTGAAATTTACTTATCAATAAAAGAAGAACAAGAAACGTGTAAATGTGAAGGCAGTCTGGACATAAAATTGAATCAACCAAGTAGATGTATGTTGCTGAAATTTATGATTAAGTTGACAGCTAACGTTAAAAACCAGTAGTCCATATCTTATAAGGCATTTGTCTCTATTGATGGTGCTCTTAGAGCTTATAGTTCAATCTCAGAGGATTGTTTGTTAGCAATCATGCAGTGAGATGGTGTGGGAATTTTGTATGAGCATTTCCTTTTCCGCTTTTCCATGGAAAAGATGTGCAAAATGTTGTTTATTTTTCACATTGTATGTCAAGGTTGACTGCAGAATATGTTCGAAACTCTCATTTATTTACTGTCTTTATCCTCAATTTACCATGTTTATGGGAAAGCCATCTTTTGTATAGTGCTCTATAAACCAATTAGCCTAATGGTCGAAGGTTCAAATCTTGGATGAGGAAGAGTTAACCCTGGCACTCTTATGATGCACTGTAAACTGGTTACTCTTTTTCTATTGGGAATTTGGGATCAAATATTCAAATCTCAAACTAAGCAGGGTTTTGTGCTTTTTGGACATGTTTAGTCTGTAGAGGTTTTCCAAATATTTGGTTTCTTGGGCAAAAGCAAGAGGTTAAGTTGACATTATTTTATATTCTTTGATATGGTGCAATGGTGATTTAAACTTAGGCTATATTTGAGTGCTTGCATGTGTGAAGAAATACTAACAAGTTTATAATTCACTTAGAAAGCTTGACTGTGATCATGTTTGTAATTGTGAAGCGAGGAATTTGTCCCCTCATCTAGTGATCCTTTATGATGAGTTGTTTTGCTCCTAAAATTTATCATTTTAATAAAGAAAACTGGTCAAAATATTATATTTCGTGACTACATCTCTTCAGTTTGTAGTAGGGGTTACTTATCAAAAAGTTTGTAGGAGTTCAATTATGTACTTATTATAACATATCAAAGCAGGAGTTCAGTCCAAGCAGAGAATGGCTTTTCTCATGGTTTTATACCCAAAATATCTGGAAGGAAGCATGAAGAGAGAAAATCATCTACAAATCAGATTGGGAATGCCTTAGAAGTTGAACATGGGAAAACAGATGGGATAAGTTCAGCAAAGGTTCTCTCTCTCTCTCTCTGCGTGTGTGTGTGCTCGCGTGCGGGCACATGATGTGTCCTATACATTAGCAGTCATATATTCATGTCTCGACATTTGCGTGTCAAAAAAGTGTGAACAATGTTAAATATTTGTAAGTTTTGCCTAATTTTTTTAGTTTTGAGGACTGCGAGAAGATTTTAGAGGAGATTAAGTCTTTATTTTTAACACTTTGTATTTTTAGACAGCTGCTTACGTTTCTTTTTGGTGATAGTTATCATGATTTTCTTGTTCTTTTTGTCTCTACTAGTTAGGTGACTTCTCTTGTGTACTTCTTGTATAAATGGGTTATGCTTTTCATGAAAAAAAAAGAAGAAGTTATGGCTCATTTTTGTCATGCTCCTCAACAATCAAGTGATTTATGGTTTAAAACATCTTCAAAGGCTCAAAGCTATTATTGATGGAATGCATTTTGGTATGTTTTGGTAGTATAGGACACACAGCCATAATGTGTGGGTCCATGTGGTGTGTGCGTGTGTGTTATGTAACTTTGTAAGATGTACCTTATTTGAAAAACTTTGTTATGCATCTGTCAGTTTTTACTTTCTTTTCTTTTCTCACCTGATTTCTTCTCAATGTAGGTTGAAGAAGCGTCTGGTGCATCATATGGGAGGTATGTCTAACCAACTTCTTTTTGAGTTTATTTAATTCTTGGGAATGGCATTTCGGTGACCACCTAAGAGTTGGGTCCTAGTTGCTGTCCCTTAGCACTAGCACCTAGAGTGCACGTATATTGGATAATCTTCTATAACTGTCTGTTCTGTAATGAAAATAAACTATAGATCTATGTGCCAATTTCATAGTTTTGATGGACATGGGCACATTTGTGACCTTTGTATTAGATTGCTTGTTGAAAGTGTTATGGTGCTTTACAATACTTCCTCCTTATTTTTTAATTTTGTCTTTATATTTCTTTGTCATCCTCAGATCCGTTTAAATTGCTTTTCTGACAGACAGGCTGGATATGACAGGTCACAAGGTGAACGGGATATTTTCAAAGATAAGATTGAGCTTCATAGGGAAGAAAGTGTATGTTCAGATTATGGATTTCAGGAAAGTAGAAATTTACCATGTTTTTCATTATACTCACCAGTGGTTTTTTTTTTTTTTTTGGTGTGTGCAGGCTGATGAAGCTCACGGGTGTACCTCAAGCTGTAAATTCAATATCCATTGTACTCTTTGCCGGGATTAAAATTATCTGGGATTCTTAGTCAATTCTAAATATAAATCACATGCCTTGTTGTAGTAGGGGATGTTTCTCAGTATTAGCAGTTACATCTCAGTAACCAGTTCATAGTATACTAGAGGAAATACTAGTATTGGCGATGCATATTTTGGTTTTGAGGCCTGCCATTACATTAACCCGATATTACGGAATTGGCACCATTAGGCACATTGATACATTTTGCTTTTTTGTTTTTTTTGTTTTTTGACATTATCCACAGTATCAATCACTAATAGAACTTCGGGAAAAAGCCTTCTTTTTATCTTGTCATTTTTCAAATGTAATACATTCTATACTGAGATGCATCTTTTTGATGGTTTCCCTTGCAAGTGGCAGTCTCTATGAATAGGCTGTTGGCAGATAATAGTTGTCATCTTGCCTTTAGGACTGAAGTTATCCTGAAGATGCTTTTATTTTTTCTAGTTCTCTGTGCCTGATTATATTGTTTAATACTTTCAATGCAGTGGATACCAGCATTACCCAAGTAAAACCTGTTGAGGATAGGCATGCAAAGATGATAGCACAGCTCTTGCCAAATGAAGCATCCGGTGATCCTGCTGCTCCTCCTGTTAAACCAGACAACCAACACTATGAAAGGCCCTCTTCAGCAGACACTTCTTCATCTGATGCTGTTTCTCTAGGTCTTTCAACTTCTCCCAATCCAATCATGGATCTCACCTCAGAGTCAAGTCTTAGTTCATCAACAACATCCACTGAAATGGTCCCTCCACAAAATCCAGAATCTAATAGAAGCTCTAAGGTTATTCGATTTAACTTGAATTGTTATGTTTGGTTCCATTTATCTGGTCTTACGAATTCTAGTGATTCCTGTCTTGACTATCTAATTTTTGAATCATTAATTAGGTCACCAATAACCTTATCATTTCATTATAAAAACATTGTTAGAGTAGCATCTTTGAAGCATCATCGATGGAATCACTGGCCTATTACTTGAGAACCATTGAATACCAATTATTATTACTATGTTTTTTTTTTTAGGATCAACGTCTTCATTTACCAGTTGGTTATTTCAATGACTGGAATTAACACAACTAACTTGATGGCATAAGAAATTCATAGGAAGTAAAAAGTACCGTAGCATAATTTTTTGTAAGAAGTTGATTTTTCTTGGCATTATTTTCTTCTAGGAATTCAAGCTCAACCCAGGAGCAAAAATCTTCTCTCCATCTTTTGCAAAGCCTATATCAGCAACTCCCTCAGTGCCAACTGCTGCAAACATGAGCTACATTCCAAATAACTCACCTGCGGTGCCTGTTGCTGCTGTTCAACCAGAAATTGAATTCAGCCCTTTTGCATCACGTTCATCCATGCCTATTAAGTTTGTCCCATATGGTAATTTTACAGCTGGAAATGGTGTCAGCAGTTCTCAATTTTCCCAACCGGTATGTATTATTAGGTGGTGTTGAGTTCTTGTTCTTTCATGTTATTTAGTTGTAATTTCATAGATATATGAAGGCTCAGATTCTAGGCTTTTAAGCCATTACCACCCGTTTTCTTTAACTTACAACCAGCAAATGAAGTCCTTGCTTTGAATGTAATCATTTCTAATATTTACTATGTGGAAGATTTTTCTCTCTTTTCTGGTTTCGTAAGCCAAGGAAACAAATTTTGGTTTTTTAATATTTATATGGACTCTGGTTTCATAAGCCAAGGGAACATTTTCTGTATTTTTTTTTTTTTTTTAACATAATCACTTCATTATATATGCAGTAGAGCTTTATCCTCTTCTCTGGTTGTATAATACGCCAAGCAAACATTTCCTTTGAATGCTTTATATTTGTTGAACTAGCACAATCTAGATCAGCTAAAAGTTATCGGAATGACTCCTCTGTTTAGAATCGAAGAATCATTCTATTTAAAATACGGGAACTTGTTTGGTTACTTGAGAATGTTGTGAAGTTGTTGTATCTAAGCATTGAGTTTACAGCTGAAGTTAGTTTCAGTTAGCCCAACTGTTCCATCAGTTATAAGACTTTTGTTCTTTATCATAACTCTTTATTCAAGTTTACCAATTGGCAAAAACCTTTTATGGAGTTATTTTGTAACTCTATCTGTACATACATCTTGTGGATTTATCCTGTCCAGTGTCCATGTGCTGGGCAGTGTTAGGATATATAAGAGATAATATATATTGCTTAAGTGTTGGTTTTTGCTGACTTTTTCTCTTCTGGCTATAGATTATTGGACCTATGGGAAGCAGGACACAGCGCTATACTGGGCAGTATAATCCTATTCAGGCTGGAACTGCGTATGTGCATCCAAATTCTCAAGCTGTAAGTTGTAGAAAGATTTTATTTGTCATCTTTGCAGTGATTTTGCAGTATGTAACTTGGCACAATTGGATTAGGAGACATTTTGATTCTTTTTGCTGATTATTAGTTGCTATTCTCTCTCTCTCTCTGCAGGTTATGGTTGGACGATTGGGTCAACTTGTCTACGTCCATCCGGTTACTCATGTAAGATATGGTGCCTCCAACATACCTTGATGGCATTGTTAATGATTAACATGGATGTTCTTCAATTGGACAAAAGTAGTGCTGGTGTTTGTAAGAGTTTGTCTTATTAATTTCTCTTATTTAAATTAGTCTCCTTTTCCCCCTCTAATTGTGAGTTTGTCAACTTTTGTCTCTTTCTTTACCATTTTATTCTTGCTTTTGTTTTGTATACGAATTCTATATTTAAACTTTATACCATCTTTCAACCGATTACTTAATCACCCTATTTTTTCATATTGAAGGAGATAGTTCAGGGTGCATCAGCTATCTCACCAGCATCTGCACGTCCTCTGTTGACTCCGCATCAGGTCCAATTTCCAAAGCAGCAAGGTAAACTGAAGGCTATTATGTCCATGATGAATATCTTTATTATTGAACAAACTATTGTGGGTATCATCATTATCATTACATTTAACTATTAAAACTTAAATTTCCAACCTCTATATGGTTGCATTTATAAATGAAATGTGATGTGTTCTTCAAAAAAAAAAAAATTGTAAATGAAATGTGATGTATCTGTTATTTTGATTGCACATAAAGAGCTGACAGCTCAGCTGGTCACTGTGGAAAGAAATTACAGTCACATCACTAATGTGAAATTGTAATAGAACAAACCAACACTTATGAGATGAGGGAGGAGTGGGTGGGGAGGGACAAGCAGTACCTTTTGCAAATTTTACATCTTTAACTGATTTAGATTTTTGGATATACATGACCTGTGGGAAGGTTCAGTGTCTGGATATAAAATCATTAATGTTTATGTTGAGAAGTGTAGTAGTCAGGTTAGCAGTTAAAAGTATGAAAGTGGTTATTGAAAGTTTAGTGTTTTAATGGAAGATGTAATTGCTTGTCATAATGATGCATGATAATTTGAATAAAATTTTGACCGTTAAAAAGTTTGTTTACAGCACCTAAGCCAGATGAAGATCCATTAGGCTAGGAATTGTTTTCATGTTCCAAGTCCAAAAACCTTGTTCTGAAATTTACTGTATGGAATTTTTCACTGAAGCATCTTTCTTTTTTCAAAATGCAGTAGTTGTACCAAGCCAAGCATTGCATGTCTCCGCGCCTCCACCTTTCATGGCTAGTGGACAGCAACCTTTTGCGGTGCCAAGCCACTTCTCACTTTTGCAATCTCCCTTCCCTGCAAATCGGGCAATTCCAGTTCCAGGGGCTAATGGTCTCTCCAGCACCAAGTTTTCATGAATACATTTCCCTTCTTTACTCATCTCAACAAGGGTTTCTTCCATTGGTTCTTTCTTTTTATTATAGAAGTTTTGGTAAATTGTGGCACAAAATTTTGGTTCAAGAAGAGTGGTGTCTAGCAGCATCGAGTTACAACTTACAGATATTGATTATACATGTAAAAGAGGAGATCTGTAAGACCTGCTACATGAGTGAAGCTTTTATTACCCATTAACTATGTTTGAAAGATCGTCGTGATGTTTCAAGATTCTTTTGAGAAATCGAGTTCCAGACGGACTCTGCTCAAACTGCAAAAAGAAAGCATGTGTTGATCAATAAAAGTAGGCGTCTTTGCATTCTTTTTGCCATATTTTTCCGTAAAGCTTACAAATTGTGCCTGATTTCTCCATTGTTTGTGCATTCTCACCTGAGACAATCCATTGATGGCTTAGGTCAGCAATTCATATCATTTTTTTTTAAAAAAAAATTTGCATGTTGTATTTAATTGCTGAGAGTTTCAAGACATAGGTATAAATACGGATTGAGATCCCCTCCAATTACTCAAAATTGAAGAATCTTATGTTACAAAATCGTGGTTCATTATTTTAAATTCAATGGTCTATAAAATGACAACTACTTTTGTATAACTGAAGTATTAAATTTTGATTTTTTTTTTTTTTTTTTTTTTTAGATTTAAATGATTTTATAGACCATGATTTCGTAACATGAGATTCTCCAATTTTGAGTAATTAGAGTCATACTTTTCAATCTCAAATTACTAATTGAGTTGAGTTTATAACGAGCTTGCAAATTGTTTTGAAAATTGCTAACCTTAGCCCAAATGTTGCATATCAGGTTTGGCGCATATCGAAATATGAGTATAAGACTATATATATTAATTTTAATACGACCTATGTAATTAAACGAGTCAAATTTTTTAACTTTAACTTACTAATTTTATATCAAATTTGCAGTTTGTGTCGAGAATTGTCAGCGTGAGATTAAAACTTAATTATCAGTTTGTGTCAAGGCCACTCCTAAACTTCACGTCTTCCCCTGCACTGCAGTTTGGATGAAAATTTAGTTCTCTCTATTACGCATATCTGTAAATCACTGCAAATATTTCATTTGCTTCACTTGTCTTGGAGCCTGGAGGTAATCAGATGATAAAGATACCATAAAGTATACAACTGCTACAAGAGGAATTCTCATGCAAAGGAGACCCTCGTTATCTCTACGTTAATTTCTTCCCAACGGTCAAAGTGACAAATAACAAGTGTGGATATGCACGTCAATTAAATCGACATATACGTCCTTAAAGCATATGATTCTCGAGTAATTCAAGAAGTCTAGTGTCACTCTAAAAATAAGGTAGCTTTTAAAAACACTTGATCAAAATTTAATAATAATCGATCATAAGCTTATTAATAATTTTAGAAGCCACATCATTTTTAGTGTGACAAAAAACGGACATAAAAGTGACTTGTAGCATAATTCGTAGTTCTCATATGTATCTTTAAAAATATATATAAAATCATATTGCATGTGAAAATCATTTACTTTAACTACTCCCAGTGAATTTCAAACTGCATGGTAAACTCCAATGTGGATTTTTGAAACTTTCTTTGTTTTCGTTTGAACTGAGTGAGAGGATGTAGATGCTGACCGTACACATTTAACTAAATACGTGCTCCCCCCAACAGGATGTTCTAAGAAAGCTCCAAATGCCTGCAACAGGAGCTTTGATTATGAACATTAAGGTATATACTTTAACAAAACTGATGTAAGCATATAAGCAGTACAGGTATCCAACATCAAGCTACTCCTCCAATGTGAATAAAATTATAAACACTATAAGCTAGGAGGACCTTGAAACTACAAACTGAAAAGGGCAAAAAGCCTAAGTAACAAGGTCAGATCCTGAAGGTTTAACCAAATATGGATCCTCCGCAGCCTCCTACCTCTCCAGGATTGACTGATTCCGGCCGGTTCTGGGACTTATGTCAATTGCAGGTAAAAAATACCAGGCCAAAGCGGGACACTTGATGCTTAGGAATGTCTCTTTGGATGACCAGTTTCTTTATCTCCAAGATCAGTTTCTGGGCTCCTCTAATTTCAGCACAGAAGCTGTTGCTGGCTCTTCAGCCTGAGGCACCTGGTTCTCCATTGTGCTTTCCTGCAAAACCTTTTCGAAGCGCTGGACATCATGTAATGTCTTGAATATTTAGGTACAAGTAAACTGCTTAAAGTTAAAATACATTCCAATTGAAGCTTCATTTTTACCTGCAACAGCTCAGTCATTTTTCCAGTTATATTATTCTCAAAAGGTTTTGCAGCAGGGTCGGGTTGGGTATGCAGATCAGGCTGTACAGACTGCAGGGGCTCAATTAAGAGGGGCTGATCTATATCATCAATTTCATCTACCAGCCTATGGCCAGAACCTTTGACTGACGTTTTACCAGCTAATGTGCTACCGTCTATTCCAGTCTTTGCCGACTCTGAAGGAGCTTGAATTTTCTTGCTGACCTCTTCTGGTGGTCGAGTAGAAGGAACATTATCACTTTGTGAGTCTTTTGCTGTAAACTGGTGGCTGGATTGAGGTTGAGGAGGAGGTACTTGGTTTACGACTGCTGGCACCTGGTTGTTGACTATTGAACCATCTGATGATTGAGCACCTCTAACAACCTTGTTGCTTTTCGAGGCTACCAAATGAGCAGGTTGGATAGCATATGGAGATGGTTGGTTGGCAAGTGCTATCCCGTTAACAGGTTTGAGTACAACAGGCACTACATTGCCCTTTGGGATTACAGGGCGAGCAGTTTGGGCCGCAACAGAAGGCACCTGTTTGCCTTTCAAAGCCACAAGGTTAGCAGACTTAGGTACAAATTGGTTGACAATCGGTAATTCATTCAATGAATGATTTCCATTCCTATGAGAATTAAAATTCTGCTCCCTCTCTCTGGATCGAGGGTTAAAGCCATGCCCGTGAGTATAATTTTCTGCTGGGAGGGGAACCTCATTTCGTCTGATCATTTGCATTTCAGGGGCTACATCATTCTCAGCTGAAACAGGGACGTAATGTCCAGGCTTGAAGACAACACCCCTCAAAGTGGTGTCAGAGTTGCCAACTCTAACACTCAGCAAATATCCTGCGTCAAATGCTGCCTCAATGACACCAGAAACAACCTGGCCCGCCATGCCATCATTTGCATTATCAATTGAATCAACTTGACGGGGCTGATTTCCATTGGCCCCTTCAAATCCTGGAGGGACACGATGACTCTCCCTACGGTGTAAATTCTGATCCTTTGGGATACGAGCTTTCTCCTCAAGATCTAGTTTGGGATACTTACGCGGGCGACCTCTTTTGCGCTTCACAGGGACATCTACTGAACCATCAGGGTTGCTCCCTTGGTAGGTTTGGTTCATCTTCAGTATCTCTATTTCTCTTGCAAAATTTTACTGCCCTTTTCTTCCCTCCCTGCAGCCAATTGCCAGATGGTAATAATCTGATGCCATGCATCCTTTTCTCTAACACACATTCAGCAAGCTAACAATTTCTTACTGCTATGTGCTCCAAGCTCCATATACTATAATCTTAAAGAATTACCTATATGCTAGAATTACCTATATATATATATATATATTCCAAAACAACAAAAGGTGGCTATTATTAATAGATTTTATGCAGATATATATTTCCATGCAAAAAAAAGTAGCCATTGTTGTTTCACCTGCTTCTATAATGTTACATCTAGCTTCCTTGCGGTTATTGATAAAACCAGTGGAACACAGCAGGTCAGTTTATTATTATTCATTTTAGCTCACTCACTGATAAAAGCGGATAGACCTATAGAACGTTTGAAGCAAAAAAAAGTCTCCAACCACCAAAAGGAAAGCCTTTGATCACCTAATCTCATGATATAAAGATTTTTTTTTTTTTTTATAAGTCAAATAAAGATTATAAAGTAAGCATAACCATATATGCTGAACCCAAACTAGGACTGGATTTCATAATCAGCATTTTACCCTCCAACCATGGTATGAAATGTTGATGAATTCAATTTAAAGTTCCAGAAGTTCACCACAAATTTTAGCATTTCCTTTTCCATATGTTCTCTCCAATTACAACACATTAGTCCCAATTTAGGAGATAATGACCCTCCTATCTCAACAACCATGTCAGGTCCAAACATCCAATGTCAAATTTGGCAATGATGATAAATTAATGTAACAAGTTAAAGTTTTGCAAGTTGTAATGTAACAAATGAAGATAAAGCACAGTAGGACATGAGCGCAGATTACACTGGTCAGGTGCTGGTTGTGTACCAAAACCACTTCAGCGTTTATGCAACCAGGACAAGATACAAGCAAGTGGGCAACGCACTGATCTATGGAAGAAGAATGGAAACTTATATTAGCAATTACCAACAGGTTCAAGTGTTTTATTGACTTTGATCCCAAAGAGGGAAAAATTGAATGGAAGCAATGAAGACTAACTAACCAAAATTACACATTCGCTGCAACCATTGGTTGATGGTGGAAAAGGAAATAGGTGTTGGAATTTTACATTTCCATATTTCCAGAAATCTCACAAGGCACCATTAAATACAAATGCAACAATTGAATTGAAGCTTCTGTACCACAAACTGAAACAGCTAACATTATCCTCCATACCAATGACATACAGGAACTAATTTTCTGATGGTTTGCTATATGTTGCAAAGATTATCAAATAATAGACGGAAAGAAGCCTTTTTTTTTTATGAATAATAATAATATTATTGAAGGAAAAGGTACACAAAGAGTATACCATAAATGGAAAGAAGCCATATTCTCATATGGTGCAGATACAAAATAATCAAAACTACACATTAAGTAGAATAACAAAGCATAACTCCCAGCTGCACATACGGCAATTGGTATGCCACTGACTTAAATAGTCTATGAAATCTGAAACACTATACAGCACAGATCTCTTTATAACTTCTTTTCCTTCCTGGTAGGTATAAATTGTTTGAAACATCCATTCAATGGGAAATAAAAACCAAGCCTCAACCAAGACGTGTATCTTTTACCCAACCATGCTTCGAGCTCCTAAGAAGCGTACATGTTCACATCATGCAAGGGTGATGATCAATTCTTCTTTGCAAATATTCATGGAAAAGGGAAAAATATTCAAAAAAAATAAAAATTGTCACCCATGCTGGCTAACAAAAGGAAACATTTTTGCAGTATAAACACACGGTTTGAGCAGCATCCAAGTATTAATAACGCAACTATTTGGCCACTTGAGCTAAACTAAACTATAAACCATGAACAAATTTGCTCACATGCCCAATTCCTAATAATAGTGAAAGAGTGCTTTAAATGGAATTATTAGGACTATAACTTCACAAAATCAACAAATTAATGAAATTACGATAGGAGAAGCCATAAGAGATGAAGCAAACCAAATTCATTAAAGAAAAAAAGAACGAAGAATATCATTTGTAATTACACACACAAACACATGTATGTACCTATTTACTTGAATATAACCCCAAAAGTCAACATAAAACACATTAAATAAAGCATTAGAAAGTTATAAAAGCAACCCAAAAAACAAAACAAAAAAAAGACCTTAAATTTTATGCAAGAATTAAATAAGCTCATAAACCACTCACACGGACCCTATGACTCTGTTTGGTTACTGACACGAGAAGAAAAGAAATTTAGTCTTATATCATTCAGAACTCAAGAACACCAAAATCCCACCCAAATAAACACACCAAGCTTTCTATTCGTTGTTTCTGAACAACACCATCTCAGCAAAAACCCAAAAAGTTTCGAAATTTAGGGTTTGATCAGAGAAAAGAACACGCAAAAGACACACACAAAGATAAAAGTACGATTTACAGAGCAAAAGAAGAGCTGAGCTCAAGAAAGTTAGGGATTGTGAAAGGACGCACCTTTGGGAAGTGTTTTCAGTGGCGTTTTTTTGACGTTTCGGTCAAACGGACACAACTGTTTTCAGGAAACACTTTGGAAAGTCCCATATTTGCTCAAGCTGTCTTTTTTTTTTTCTTCGGCTTTGTCGTCTCTCAGGCGGAGAGAGCGAGGTCGGTCGTTGAGAGTGAAGAGTGATAAAGGTCACTGGGCTGTTAGGAGGAGTTCATAACTGGTCGGTGACAGTTTGCCATGTGCATAAAAGCGTATGAGTGGCAGGAGGTGATTTGAGGGTAAGTGAGGTTAGTCTGAAGCTTAGGTGAGGATGAGATTATAGACCAATTTGGGTAGGTGAAGAGATGATATATATATATATTATGGAAATTGTAAGTGTTTTTCTAGTGTTCTCTAAACTGTGATGTGACTTTTAAAATTACTGTTGAATTTGAAATTATCATTATTGACTTTTAATCTATTTGTGATTTTAAAAGGTACATCGCAGTTGGAAGAACACCAAAAAAATACTAGAAGAACAATTAGCATTCCTCTATATATTATGTTATATGTGGAAACTTCAAACTAAAATGATCCAATTGCAAGGTCTATTATTGATTAGTCCCCAAAACGCTTATTGGTTATTTATTCCTCAACAGTTTTTTATTTTTTTAAAGAAAAAAAGCACGAGAGAACTATTATAGTAGCTACTGTATTTGAACGTCACTATAATAGTATTTGCCTACAAAAATGACATGAGGAGCCTAGATAATAAGAAGTGCTAGTGCTCCTTCATGTCTGGTTAAAGGGTGGTGCTGGGGGGTGTAAATGAGCCGAGCTTGAGCGAGCTTTCCTTGTTTGTGCTCGGCTTGTTTAAATTTTATTCGAGCTCAAGCTCGAGCCAAGCTTAAGGACGAGCCAAAAAATCGAGCTCGAGCTCAAGCTCATAATAAGTCAAGCCGAGCCGAGCCATCGCGAGCTAGCTCTTATATTTAATTTAATTTTTTTTTATTAATTTAATTTTTTATTATAAATTTAAACTTTAAGTACTCTTAAACGGCTTAAGAATGTAGTTTGCATATGAGCATTTACTTAGTCTGACTAACCGAGTATGAAGTTTTTGTCAATACAGTAAGACATTTGGTTTCAAAGAGAGATAATATACATCATTTTATAAAAGGATGCATATTAGAAGAAAAAAAAAATCATCAATTTTTAATATTAATATGAGCAATTATGTGAACAACTACTAATTTGAGCCTTATACGAGCTACTCACAAGCTTAGCCGAGTCGAGCCGAGCTTGCTTCGTTTAATATTTGAGCTAGGATTCTTGTTCGCGAAACGCCTTATTTAATATTCGAGTCGAGCTCAAGTCGAGCTTATGCGAGCCGAGCCCGAGCTTGCTCGCGAAACGCTTCGCTCACTTAACACCCCTAGGTGCTGCTGTTCGATCATGGCAGAAAACCCCACCTTTTTGAGCACCAATCATTAGTTGACACCTCACCCATTTAAGAAAATTGCACAAACTAAAAATAAAATCAAAACACTCAATCAACAAATCAAGCCACCAAATAAATAACCCACCACCCACCTCCGGCGACGGACGCCGCCACCCACCGCCATTCGCCGCCCACCTCCGGCGACTTTTCTGGCAAACCAAAAAAAAAAAAATAGATAGATCCGGCCACTGGAGGTGGCCGCGATCCACCCCAACGGCTAGGGGGAGAGATCCGGCCACCCCCAATGGCCATTTTTGTCTCTTCGGCAAACCAAAAAAAATCTGGCGAGCCTAAAAAATCGTTTCTAATGCCTAAAAAATCGATTCTAATGCCACAAACTCGTTTCTAATGCCTCAAAACTAAAACTTAGAGGGGAAGCTTAACCCTATTTGGAATTTTATCATCCTAAAAACCAAAAAAAAAAAAATTAGACCGGAAGGAAAAAAAAAAAAAAAAAAACCAAACCCACGGCTGGCGAGACCCAGTTGTGGGTCTCGGTGGCCGGTGGGTCGGCCGCGAGGTGTCTGGTCGCGGGCGAGATCCTTCCCTAAATCACCGAAAAAAAAAAAACAAAAAAACAAAAAACAAAAAACATAATGTGGGTCTCGCAGACCCACGGCCGGCGAGACCCAGCGGAGGGTCTCGGTGGCCGGCCGCTCTGCACCGTGGTCTTCCTTCTTCCTTCTCCTTTCTCTTCGTTCTCTTTTCTTTCTTTGCTGCATCTCTTTTCTCTCTTCTGTGCGTCGTGTTCTCATGTGGTAGGAAGTAGAATTTTTTTTTGCATTTTTTTCTCTTTATGTGAAGTGGCAGCATGTGAGTGGTGGGCAAAAAAACCCACCTTTTTGCCACTTCCGAATTGAAGTTATTTCCCTGGTTAAACTATAATCTAGCCCAAACCCATCATGACATTAGTGAAATTTAAGACGGTTTATACTAATTAGACAAAGAATTTTCGTTACATGAATCGAACCCAATCCTAATGTTTACCTAATCACATAAAAATTATATTAAGACCACTAAACGGCCCCTAAATAATAATAAAAAATAATTGATATAATATAAAAAGTAAGAGTAGGTTAAAAAAATAAAAAAGTGAGATGAATAGTAACCGACCAAAATCATTTAACAAAGACAAGTGAAAGATTTGTTTCAAGCAGTTGACTGGATTGCAGCTAACCCGCAGTGAGGCGGTGACCAATCAGAACAATACTTTGAGTCACCCAAAAAGTCTAGCAGTAACAGGAACCAACCTGAAAATTTTCTCAATGATTTAGTGGATAGGACATACAACAGTGCTTTGCAGTGTCTGTGCAGCCTGTTATAGTATCATTTACATTTCTGATATGAATAATGTTATAAGGTTTTCTAGAGTATTTTAGAGTCATTCCAAATGTGATGTGACTTTTAAAATTACCGTTGAATTTGAGATGTGATTTATTGACTTTTGATTTCTTAGTGAAAACCAGTAAGCTGTCCTCAAGGGGTAGCTCAATCGGCTGTGGACCACGCCTAATGAAGCGAAGGTCACAAGTTCGAATCCCCCCTTCCCCTCCCCTTGTGTGGACATGTCAAAAAAAAAAAAAAAAACCAGTAAGCTTAATTTCCATTTTCACTTCTTTAATCAACGTCCCAGGGAAAACTTTTTTTACGAAACTTACCAACATTGGTGATCTTTACAACTGCCGCCATGTTTGTCATTCATGGTGGCCAATTGTGGATAGCCTTTTACCGTGGGCATATCCGCATGTGCATGCTTACGGAAAGCGACGCAAGTTCATAGAAAGTATTCGTTTTACAAATATTTTCAGCGTAGAATCCAGCGTGTGTCGACTTCCAATGTTCAGGAGTGTTAATGGGCAGCCCCTGCTGGCAAGGAGGGTCTACTTCTCCCACAGATGTCTAGTAATGGATTGCATAGCCAGCCATCAAAAGCATCACAAGAATGCTTTTCTTTATAATTCTTTCACCCGGGGATATTCTCATCTTGTTATCTACAACATTTGTACAAGAAATCTAATTAGTCTCATGGGTTTCCAACTCAATCTTCTTGACGGCCGTCAAGTTTCAAACCGCAAATACATTGTTTCATCCCTTGATACCAAAGAGCCAACATGTATAGGTTTAGCAATTCCAGATGGCCACCATCTTCAGAACTTGATGTTCTTTCACATTATGGGAGAAGCAGTGGAAAATAAATAATTTAGGTCAACTAAAGTGACTAATTTAGGCAAATTACAGTGATTATTCATGTCGTATTAAAGTAAAATCAAAGGTACGGTTCTTGAGATATTCCAAAAAAACACAATTTAGTCTTTGTAGTCAAATTTTGTTAAAAATTGTTTTTATTCGCCTATTGATTTTACTTTAATATGATATGAAGCAATTTATAATTTAGACCAACTACAATGACTAATTATTTATTTTTATTTCAAAAAGCATTATTTTTTTTGTATTTATTCGCCCCCTTTTTTATATTTTTAAAAAATTGTCTTTTTTTTTTTACAATTATTTTATTATTATATTTGTTAAAAGAATAGGGGTATTATAGGAATATAAAAAAATAAGTAGTCTTTTTTATACTTTTTGGTAATTTGGGGCTACTTTAGTACCTTCTGAACATTTATGGGCTATATTGCAAATGATTGCTAGTTTGAGAGGCTTTTTTATATTTTTCCCTAACAATAATTACGAGAACTCAAAAAATAATAGTTACAAGAGCTCATGAGATAAGAGTTCTGAGTTACAAGAATTACAATTATGGTTGGTACCCGGTTACCGGTTTGTACCCAATTACAGGTTTGTACCCGGTTATAGCCAACCGGTTTGAGACCCTGATTATCAAGATTAAAGTGAATTCAAAATAATTCATTTGACAAATTAGGTATATATATATATTATAAATCGTATTTGTTTAATTTGTTAATATTTTCCAGGAAATATGTCAACTAGAAAATATGCATTTCGATATGAAAAACTTAAAAAATAAAAGAAGAGATAAACAAAAGTATCGTTTTACAAATATTTTCAGCGGAGAATCCAGCGTGTGTCAACTTCCCACGTTTAGGAGTGTTAAATGTTAATGATAGGCAGCCTTTGCTGGCAGGGAGGGACTACTTCCCCCATAGATTTATGGTAATGGATTGCACCGCCAGCCATCAAAAGCATCACAAGAATGCTTTTCTTTATAATTCTTTCACCTGGGGATATTCTCATCTTGTTATCTACAACATTTGTACAAGAAATCTGATTAGTCTCCAGAGTTTCCAACTCAATCTTCTTGACGGATGCCAAGTTTCAAACCGCAAATACATTGTTTCATCCCTTGATACCAAAAAGCCAACATGTATAGGTTTAGCAATTCAGGATGGCCACCATAGAACTTGATGTTCTTCACATTAGGGGAGAAACAGTGGACAAATAAATAATTTAGGCCAACTACAATAACTAATTTAGGCAAATGACAGTGATTATTCATGTTATATTAAAGTAAAATCAAATGTACGGTTCTTGAGATATTCCAAAAAAAACATAATTTAGTCTCTGTAGTCAAATTATGTTAAAAATTGTATTTATTCGCCCATTGATTTTACTTTAATATGACATGAAATAATTTGTAATTTAGACTAACTACAGTGACTAATTATTTATTTTCATTCCAAAAAGCAATTTTTTTTATTTTTTGTATTTATTCGCTCCCTTTTTATATTTTTAAAAAAATTGTTTAGTTTTTTTTTTTACAATTATTTTATTATTTTATTTGTTAAAAGAATAGGAGTATTATAGGAACATAAAATTAAAAAAAAAAAGTAATCTTTTTGATACTTTTTGGTAATTTGGGGCTACTTTAATACCTTTTGAATATTGAAGGGGTATATTGCAAATAACTAGTAGTTTGAGGACTTTTTTATATTTTTCCCAAACAATAATTACAAGAACTCAAAAAATAATAATTACAAGAGCTCATGAGACAAGAGTTATGAGTTACAAGAATTACAATTACGGTTGGTACCGGTTATAGCCAACTGGTTATATATATATAGCTGGCAGTGCAATCCATTGCCATAAATCTATGGAAGAAGTAGACCCTCCCTGCCAGCAGGGGCTACCTATCATTAACACTCCTGAACGTGGGAAGTCAACACACGCTGTATTCTCTGCAGAAATATATATATATTGCTGGCAGGGAGGGTCTACTTCTCCCATAGATTTATGGCAATGGATTGCACCGCCAGCCATCAAAAGCATCACAAGAATGCTTTTCTTTATAATTCTTTCACCTAAGGATATTGTCATCTTGTTTTCTACAACATTTGTACAAGAAATCTGATTAGTCTCCCGAGTTTCCAACTCAATCTTCTTGACGGCTGTCAAGTTTCAAACCGCAAATACATTGTTTCATCCCTTGATACCAAAAGGCCAACATGTATAGGTTTAGCAATTCAGGATGGCCACCATAGAACTTGATGTTCTTCACATTAGGGGAGAAACAGTGGACAAATAAATAATTTAGGCCAACTACAATAACTAATTTAGGCAAATGACAGTGATTATTCATGTTATATTAAAGTAAAATCAAATGTACGGTTCTTGAGATATTCCAAAAAAAACATAATTTAGTCTCTGTAGTCAAATTATGTTAAAAATTGTATTTATTCGCCCATTGATTTTACTTTAATATGACATGAAATAATTTGTAATTTAGACTAACTACAGTGACTAATTATTTATTTTCATTCCAAAAAGCAATTTTTTTTATTTTTTGTATTTATTCGCTCCCTTTTTATATTTTTAAAAAAATTGTTTAGTTTTTTTTTTTACAATTATTTTATTATTTTATTTGTTAAAAGAATAGGAGTATTATAGGAACATAAAATTAAAAAAAAAAAGTAATCTTTTTGATACTTTTTGGTAATTTGGGGCTACTTTAATACCTTTTGAATATTGAAGGGGTATATTGCAAATAACTAGTAGTTTGAGGACTTTTTTATATTTTTCCCAAACAATAATTACAAGAACTCAAAAAATAATAATTACAAGAGCTCATGAGACAAGAGTTATGAGTTACAAGAATTACAATTACGGTTGGTACCGGTTATAGCCAACTGGTTATATATATATAGCTGGCAGTGCAATCCATTGCCATAAATCTATGGAAGAAGTAGACCCTCCCTGCCAGCAGGGGCTACCTATCATTAACACTCCTGAACGTGGGAAGTCAACACACGCTGTATTCTCTGCAGAAATATATATATATTGCTGGCAGGGAGGGTCTACTTCTCCCATAGATTTATGGCAATGGATTGCACCGCCAGCCATCAAAAGCATCACAAGAATGCTTTTCTTTATAATTCTTTCACCTAAGGATATTGTCATCTTGTTTTCTACAACATTTGTACAAGAAATCTGATTAGTCTCCCGAGTTTCCAACTCAATCTTCTTGACGGCTGTCAAGTTTCAAACCGCAAATACATTGTTTCATCCCTTGATACCAAAAGGCCAACATGTATAGGTTTAGCAATTCAGGATGGCCACCATAGAACTTGATGTTCTTCACATTAGGGGAGAAACAGTGGACAAATAAATAATTTAGGCCAACTACAATAACTAATTTAGGCAAATGACAGTGATTATTCATGTTATATTAAAGTAAAATCAAATGTACGGTTCTTGAGATATTCCAAAAAAAACATAATTTAGTCTCTGTAGTCAAATTATGTTAAAAATTGTATTTATTCGCCCATTGATTTTACTTTAATATGACATGAAATAATTTGTAATTTAGACTAACTACAGTGACTAATTATTTATTTTCATTCCAAAAAGCAATTTTTTTTATTTTTTGTATTTATTCGCTCCCTTTTTATATTTTTAAAAAAATTGTTTAGTTTTTTTTTTTACAATTATTTTATTATTTTATTTGTTAAAAGAATAGGAGTATTATAGGAACATAAAATTAAAAAAAAAAAGTAATCTTTTTGATACTTTTTGGTAATTTGGGGCTACTTTAATACCTTTTGAATATTGAAGGGGTATATTGCAAATAACTAGTAGTTTGAGGACTTTTTTATATTTTTCCCAAACAATAATTACAAGAACTCAAAAAATAATAATTACAAGAGCTCATGAGACAAGAGTTATGAGTTACAAGAATTACAATTACGGTTGGTACCGGTTATAGCCAACTGGTTATATATATATAGCTGGCAGTGCAATCCATTGCCATAAATCTATGGAAGAAGTAGACCCTCCCTGCCAGCAGGGGCTACCTATCATTAACACTCCTGAACGTGGGAAGTCAACACACGCTGTATTCTCTGCAGAAATATATATATATTGCTGGCAGGGAGGGTCTACTTCTCCCATAGATTTATGGCAATGGATTGCACCGCCAGCCATCAAAAGCATCACAAGAATGCTTTTCTTTATAATTCTTTCACCTAAGGATATTGTCATCTTGTTTTCTACAACATTTGTACAAGAAATCTGATTAGTCTCCCGAGTTTCCAACTCAATCTTCTTGACGGCTGTCAAGTTTCAAACCGCAAATACATTGTTTCATCCCTTGATACCAAAAGGCCAACATGTATAGGTTTAGCAATTCAGGATGGCCACCATAGAACTTGATGTTCTTCACATTAGGGGAGAAACAGTGGACAAATAAATAATTTAGGCCAACTACAATAACTAATTTAGGCAAATGACAGTGATTATTCATGTTATATTAAAGTAAAATCAAATGTACGGTTCTTGAGATATTCCAAAAAAAACATAATTTAGTCTCTGTAGTCAAATTATGTTAAAAATTGTATTTATTCGCCCATTGATTTTACTTTAATATGACATGAAATAATTTGTAATTTAGACTAACTACAGTGACTAATTATTTATTTTCATTCCAAAAAGCAATTTTTTTTATTTTTTGTATTTATTCGCTCCCTTTTTATATTTTTAAAAAAATTGTTTAGTTTTTTTTTTTACAATTATTTTATTATTTTATTTGTTAAAAGAATAGGAGTATTATAGGAACATAAAATTAAAAAAAAAAAGTAATCTTTTTGATACTTTTTGGTAATTTGGGGCTACTTTAATACCTTTTGAATATTGAAGGGGTATATTGCAAATAACTAGTAGTTTGAGGACTTTTTTATATTTTTCCCAAACAATAATTACAAGAACTCAAAAAATAATAATTACAAGAGCTCATGAGACAAGAGTTATGAGTTACAAGAATTACAATTACGGTTGGTACCGGTTATAGCCAACTGGTTATATATATATAGCTGGCAGTGCAATCCATTGCCATAAATCTATGGAAGAAGTAGACCCTCCCTGCCAGCAGGGGCTACCTATCATTAACACTCCTGAACGTGGGAAGTCAACACACGCTGTATTCTNCTAGGTAACCAAACAGAGCCTTGCTGAATCCTAGTCAAACAAATACCGCATATTCTATAAAGAAGTTTCAGGGAATTAACAAGCCACCAAAGCCTTAAACTATATAAGTAACGTAACTTTTAACTTTAAGCCCGCATTAAAACTGGGTCAACAGGAAAACTGATTACGAAAGGCACCACCTATAATATTCCGTTTGGTTGCTGAGAAACTGGACGAACATTTAGCTTCCCAGAAAGCAAAAAGACCAAGAAACCTCCAAATAAGATAAGTTTCCTACAAACGCATGGCGTAGCTGAGTTGGGTCGGGTTTGGTTTACACTTTCCACGCATCAATGTCTCTATTTTTTATTTTTTATTTTCTCGGCAGCCAAACAGACACAGCACAAGATTTGATGACAACACCCACCAAACGTTCTTACCAAATATGACTTTGGCTTCCTCCTCTCGTATGCTCTGGGAAGAGTTCACGAAGCAATCCGATTGGATGGGATATGATAACCAGTCGAGTGTTCGTAGGAACACAAGGAAAAAAACACAAGCAAGCGGAGGCCACGACAGAGACAGTCGACACAGCAAAATAGAAAATGTTGTGACGCTAAAAAAAAGAAAAAAAGAAAAAAAAAAGAAGCCACTCAAAATTTGTGACGTGGAAAAATAGTACAGACAACTTTGTCTCTTTTTCTATATGGTATCCAAATTATGGGGCTAAAGTGTTTTTGTCCACGTTGAGGTTGTGTTTGCTAGTTTTTCCATGTGGAGGGATAGATTCTAATGTGCAACGTGATTTTCGTGTGAGTAATGATGTTCTTTTGGTACATTGATCTATGTCTCACGTTCATTTGCTATAGATAAACATAATATTATTAATATACCTTACAGTTTTTGATCAGCCTAAATTTACTCCAATTAATACATGGTATAAGTGTTTCACAAAATAGTATGTAGAAATAGATCTGACCTAATATGTGAACACAAATATTTGGTTACGAAGAAGAAACTATTTAGAGAACTGTTTAAATGTAAAGCCCCTCCAGGACAGTCAAACCCAGGAAATCACTCTATTATAAAAAATTAAAGATTACAAGAAGTTCACACTTACAAAACCTTTGCAATTGGTACTCTCTTGCATAAGGTAAGTGATCCACTTGATTTCTACTGCAGTAGCCATTTTCAGAACATCTGACACAATTCTTCTATATGATTTTCTTCATCGAAACTCCGATTGGCTTCAAGTGTTTAATCACAAAAACAAGAATGAGATTTCTCACATTTACTCTAAGAGAGATCCAAACGCTTCAATTCCATATCACTATCTCTATCTCTATCTTTTAGCTCACAGTATTTGCTCTCTGAATACATACCTAATAATATGCAAACATATCGTTTAAAAAGAAATCCACACAACAATTTAGCGGCCGTGTCTAGACAGAAATAAGTATGTGTTTGGACATAGCTAGGGTTACGTATGTGTAATCCCTTAATGTTCGGACAGCCAAGCCCAGTGTCTGGACATGCCAAGTAGAATGAACTCCCTGTAAATGCTGTCCAAACACTGCTTCTGGCTGTTCGAACAGGATGCTCATTTTCTTCAGATTACATGCAAACCGAATATGCCAAAACATAAACTAACAGTTTTTTTAAGGTAATTGATATAAGAAGTCACTTATATGTTTATTAAATGAATATTGATAAATTTATTCTTAAAGCTTAAGCTTATGAAAGAGGTAAGTTTAATTATTTAATAACTGACGTGATAAGTGTCCTGTAAACTAATAAACTGATATGGTACTCTACATAACATTGCCAAAATGATCACAATTAAATTTAATTATTTAATAGTTGACTTGTAAAATATCACATAAACTAGTATAGTAAAAATTGTAATGTCTTGTTACCCCAAAAAAAAAAAAAAAAAAAAAAATTGTAATGTCTTGACAGAAATTCATCTTTAAAAGACTCCTCGGTGAAGCTAAGTTTATGGTATGTTAAAAAAAATGATAAAATTAACAATTTATTTTTACCAAGGTAAAATTAACATTTTTGTTGAAAGGGCGACATATGTCACCTCANATCTTAATTGACTCCAATTAACACCTATTCTGATTGTATAGATGTTTTACAAAATAGTATACGGAAATAGATCTGACCTAATATGTAAACACAAATATTTGGTTACGAAGAGGTAACTATTTAGAGAACCTTTTAAATGTAAAGCCTATCCGGGACAATTAAACCTAAAAAATCACTCCACTATAAAAGACTAAGGATGACAAGAAGTTCATACTTACAAAACCTTTGCAATTGGCACTCTCTTGTATAAGACAAGCGACCCACTTGACTTCTACTGCAGTAGCCATTTTCAGAACATCTTGCACAATTCTTCTATATGATTTTCTTTACCAGAACTCCGATTGGTTTCAAGTGTTTAATCATAGAAACGAGAATGAGATTTCTCACATTTACTCTAAGAGAGATCCAAATGCTCTAGTTTGATATCACTATCTCTAACTCTATCTTTTAGCTCACAGTATTCGCTCTCTGAAAACATACCTAATAATATGCAAACATATTGTTTAAAAAGAAATCCACACAACAATTTCACGGCCGTGTCTAGACAGAAATAAGTATGTTTTTGGACATAGCTAGGGTTACATATGTGTAATCCCTCAATGTCTGGACAGCCAAGCCCAGTGTCCGGACATGCCAAGTAGAATGAACTCCCTGTAAATGCTGTCCAAACATTGATTCTGGCTGTTTGAACAGGATGCTAATTTTCTTCTGATTACATGCAAACCGAATGTGCCAAAACATAAACTAACAATTTTTTTAAGGTAACTGATATAAGAAGTCACTTATATGTTTATTAAATGAATATTGATAAATTTATTCTTAAAGCTTAAGCTTATGAAAGAGGTAAGTTTAATTATTTAATAACTGACGTGATAAGTGTCATGTGAACTAATAAACTGATGTGGTACTCTACATAACATTGCCAAAACGATCACAATTAAATTTAATTGTTTAATAGTTGACTGGTAAAATATCACATAAACTAGTATAGTAAAAATTGTAATGTCTTGACAGAAATTCATCTTTAAAAGACTCCTCGGTGAAGCTAAGTTTATGGTATGTTAAAAAAAATGATAAAATTAACAATTTATTTTTACCAAGGTAAAATTAACATTTTTGTTGAAAGGGCGACATATGTCACCTCAATAAGTCTTGATCCCTATATATAAAGTGATGGCATTTAGTGGAACGAAATGAAAGTTCAATATATCAAAGTAAGAGACTTTAAATATTGAATGTGTGTTTGCAAAAGGTGTGCTATTTCAAATGGTTAAGTAAAGTTACCCCTTTTAAAATTATTTTTAACCATCGCAACAAAGCCCAACTTATTGAGACAAAAATGCTAATTATTTTTTAAAAAAATGGACAAAAAATAATTAAATTAAACCCAAAAATTAGGCCAAATACTTAAAATAAGCACAAAATACCAAAAAATTGTAAAAAATGGTCACCCGATCCATATTACCAAGTATCAACCAATAACCGGCCGGTTATATAATCTTATACAAGAGTGGACCTACAGCATGCCTCGGGGGTCCATGGCACCCAAAGAATTTTTAAAGCCTTGCAATTTTTTTAAAAATATATATATAATATTATAATGCCCTTATAAGGGCCCTGCAAGGTTTTTACCCCAAGAAAAGTTTTAATACCTCCCATGTGCAAGCTGTACCTCAAAAAAAAAAAAAGAGTAATTTCCTAGTAGGCAACTAGCCAGGAAAAAAAAAAAAAACCTATATAGAAACTTTTTATAATCGTAGATGATAGAAAATAAACCTTTAAGATTTTACAAAAATATATATATATAAAATTAAATGACAAATAAAAGATAATAATACTGAAATTAATTTGCTTGTTTAGGAGGTAGGCGTGAGATATATTAGTGCAGTAGTACTAAAATTTATTTGGCAAGTGAGAACTAGGCATGCCTTTTCAGTCGATGTACTAATTAAAATGCAACCCCTTTAATTTTTATTTATTTTTTTTCAAATTAGATAACTTCTTTTTTATTGTGTTATTTTATTTCTTCTTCCGATTATTTTTTGTTTTGCAGCATTTAACTAACACCTGATTGGGTTTAGTTTGTTTCTAAGAAATTCCTCAAGATAATGCTTATTCCTAAAAAGTTACCCATTTCTCTTAGACCCTATTAATTGTGTGTATTTTATTTTGCCAATAGTTTATATTATTATGTATTTGTGATGCTGTTATATTAAATTTTTGAATATTTACTTTGATTGAGATTTTTTTTGACTAATTTAATTTTACATAAATGCGCGAACAATATAGAGTGATTATATATATATATAATATATATGTGTAAAAGTTCGGATCCCCACAAGAAATTCTAGTTTCGCCCCTCATCTTAAGGAATTTGAAGGCGTCTGAGATGGGTTTTAGGTGCTGACTAAGAAGGGATTTGAAGAAAATGTTTTTGTTTTGTTTGATAAGGGCTTCATATATTTTTATATTTATTTATTATTCATCTATATTTGTGTATATACAGATTAGAATCTCTTGCAATTGAATTGTATTTAATCCATACAAACAATTGAGAGAGTGTTAACATGGCATACACCTCTCTTTTTTTTTTTTCAAATGTGGCTCTCATCAAATCAATTTTGAAATCAAAAACGCCTTTCAAAACTTTGCCAATTAGACATCTGTCAACAACCCAAATGGGATACGAAAATTCCAAGCTAGGCACTTAACCAATTAACACAGTAGCACTTATTCAAATCATTGTTTGTTTTTGTTTTGGAGAGACAAGACAAAAGCCCAGAGGAAGGAAGAATGATATACTAATTAATCAACAGAATGTAAATCAAAGGCTAGTGGAATGCTGCAATTTCTTCCTCAAAGTGCCTCAGTAGGCTCTCAATCTTATATCTGCAACTGCCCCTTACTGAACCACCTGGCCGCGTGTCTCTCACTCGTACATTCACCTCTCCAGTGCTGGCTTCTTCCTTCCCAACAACCAATATATAGTTGTACTGCGCTAAATGGGCTTCCCACACCTTCCTCTTAAAATTTCTATCACTAGTATCCACCTCAACATAATAACCAGCTTTAAAGATCTGATCTTTCACCATCAATGCATATGGCTGAAATTCCTGTGCCATAGGGCAGACAATTACTTGGCGTGGACTAAGCCAGAAGGGCCATTTCCCTTTATAGTGCTCCAACAGTATAGCAAACATACGCTCAACAGACCCTAGAACAGCTCTGTGTATCATAACAGGTGTGTCCCTCTTTGCTTCATGATCATCCTCTTCTGCTGAGTAATACAATTGGAAACGAGCAGGAAGCTGGAAGTCAAGCTGCAATGTTGCACACTGGAATTTCCTATTCAATGCATCAGATACACTGATATCTATCTTTGGTCCATAAAATGCACCATCCCCTTCGTTTATCTGCCATGGCTTCCCAAACTCATTCAATGCTTGTGCAAGAGCAGCCTCGGCTTTGTCCCATGTAGCCAAGTCTCCCAAGTACTTCTCAGGCCTCGTTGATAGCTTCAAGTCAAAAGTGAATCCAAATATATTATACACATGTTTGATGAATTCTAAGACACCACTTACTTCATCTTTTATCTGGGACTCCCTGCAGAAGATATGAGCATCATCCTGCTGAAACCTCCTGACACGAGTCAATCCAGTGAGTGCCCCACTTGCTTCATTGCGGTGCAGAACTCCAAAATCGGCTAGTCGAAGAGGAAGATCTCTGTATGAACGAACTCTATGTTGAAACATTAAACAGTGGGCAGGGCAATTCATTGGTTTCAATCCAAACTCTTGTTTTTCTACCTCAAACACAAACATGTTCTCCTTGTAATTTGCTGCGTGACCAGATGTTTCCCAGAGTTGCATGTTGTACATGTTCGGTGACATAACCTCTTGGTAACCTCGCTCCCTGTATTGACTTCGTATAAAGTCCATTAATTTGTTGTATATCCTAGCTCCATGAGGAAGGAAGAACCAGCTTCCGGGACTCAGTGGGTGGCAAAAGAAAAGCTCTTGTTTTGCACCCAACAATCTATGGTCATATTTCTTTGCTTCTTCCAGCTGTTTGATGTGTTCCTGAAGAAGTTTTTTATCAGGAAAAGATATTCCTCTAACTCTTTGTAAACTCTCGCGGTCTTTATTCCCCATCCAGTAAGCTGATGAAGCGCTCAAACAAGCAAATGCTTTGACAAAGGATGTGTTTGGTATATGGGGTCCACCGCACAAATCAACCAAGGGGCCACATCTGTATACTGTGATTGTCTTGTCTGCTGCAGCCAAATCGTTGATGATTTCGATCTTCAACTTGTTGTCGGAAAACATCTCAAGTGCCTCGTCCTTTGATACTTGAATGCGCTCGAAAGGGTGTTTTTGGGTAACAGCCTTCTTTGCCGCTGATTCAATTCGCTTCAAGTCATCATCGTTCAACCCCAAATCACCACACATTAATGCGTCGTAGTAGAATCCCTCTTCCGGCCTTGTGGTACACGGCCAAGTGCAGAGCTTGCAACCATGGTACTCCTGCTCGAGCGACTGGCCGAGAATGTGGGCGCTGGAATGCCAGAAGGTGTCGCGGCCTTGGTCGCTGTCGAAAGTGAAGAGCTTGAGGTCACAGTCGGCCTCCAGGGGCCTGCCCATGTCCCACAGAACCCCATTCACCTCAGAAATCAACGCGTTGGCGGCCAAGCTCTTTGAAATCTCTCTGGCCACGTCCAACGGTGACGTCACCCACTTCTTCCCCTCCTTCACTGTCCCATATTCCGGCAACGTAATCTTGATGGGATCGCCGCCGCCGGAGAGGGAGTGGAGGTGAGCTACTTCACGGGCCTTCTTGGACTCGAAGAGCTTGATGCGCTTGTTCAGGTAGGCTTCGTCCTTGGCTTGCTTGGAGTTGGAGGCCATGCCGGCGGCGAGTGAATTGACTGATGATCAGAAATAGAAGAGATCGAGATTATATATATATAGGTTTGAATCCTGGTTGGACAAGGACTATAAACTTATATGAATTCTAATCCCGGCAGGAATAGTAATCCCATTCCCGGTGGGATTAGTAAAATATTCACTTTTTTATATTAATAATTAATTACAACCAATTTTTAATACGGAAAGTATATATATACACACGTGGCTCTCACCAATTTAAATTAATTAATTCTCAATTTTTATATTTTCAAAATGAAAAAATCAATAACACTTTTCAAAACTTTACTTACATTAAACACATATGCTTGCACTTTACCAATCCTAGATGATGGAATTGGATTGAAATCTCATCCAATTACTCAAAATTTGAAAATTTCATGTTATAAAATTGTGACCTTTCATTTTAAATCTAATGATTTATAAAATGTTAGCTGCTTTTATATAATCGATGTAGTAAATTTTGATTTTAAGGTAGCTTTTGTATTATCAAGGTTTAAATGATTTTATAGACCATTGAATTTAAAATGAAGGGCCACAATTTCGTAATATGAGATTCTCTAATTTTGAGTAATTGGAGGAGATCTCAATAAGATGGAATTGGGGTATAGAAATTCAGACAAAATTTTTTGTTCGGAAGAAATTTTCTTCAACCTACTTCAATTCAATAGGTGACAAGTGTCAACGCCTACATATTTTTTTTAAAAGTAATTTATTATCATTCTACTAACTTCGGAACCTAAACTTTAATTTTTGAGAAACTCAAAGATGTTAAATGACACTTGCCACTTATTAAAATAAGTTGAAAGAATTTTTTCTTTTTTTAAAATTGGTTTGGAGAAAATTTGTGTTATAAAAATTTTAAGGTGCTATCTCAAAAGGAGATGAGCCGTAACTTGATCTCAACTTTATTGATGACGCCAAAGAGAATAATGGCAAGTAACTATTAAATAGAGATTAAGGCAACAATATTTAATAGACTTTCATACGATTAATATACAACTTAATGATTTGGTAATAAAAATTAGTCATCAAATTAGTACTGAAAAAAAAAAAAAAGAAGAAGAAGAAGAAGAAGAAGCTAATTTTGTCGTATCATCTTAGTTCAATAACTATAAGAGCAGGAGCGGAACTAGGTAAGGCTAAAATTTTAAAGTTGCCCCTAAATTTCAAGTTTTTTATGTAATAAGTCATTCCAAAATTTTAAGATTATCCTTAAATTTTAAACTTTTTTCAGTTATGTCCCCCACGGCCAAGGGCCACGACCCACACTTCAATGTCTCATTTCGCGCCCGTAAATGAGTCTACTAAATATTTTTATTTTATATAATATATAGACCTAGTCCTATCCTTTTATCTTTCTTCAATTTCTAATTTCTAAATGTTTCGTTTCTAAAAGGTAGCTTAATCGGCTGAAACCTCGTCTAATGACGTGCAGGTCACTAGTTCGAATCCCCCTCCCCCTCTTGTGCGGACATGTCAAAAAAAAAATTCTAGATGTTTCTACTTTGAGTGCTGCTATACAGTCGTTGCAAAAAGGTGGGGTTTTTTCCCCACCACTCATAAGTTGATACCTCAACATTTCAAGAAAAATGCATAAACTTAAAATGAGAACAAAACACTCAATCAAGCAACCAAATAAAGAATCACTTGCCTAGACGCCGCCACCCACAACTCACCTCCGACGACTTTTTCGACGAACAAAAAAAAAAAAGAAGAGAGATCCAGCTACTTGGGGTGGCCGCGATCTACCCAAGGCCGTCACCTGACCAGACGCCGCCACCCACCGCCCACCTCCGGCGACTTTTTTGGCAAACAAAATAGAGATCTGGCCACCGGGGGTGGCCGTGATCCACCCCAACGGCCAAGGGGAGAGAGATCCAGCCACCCACCCCCAGTGGCTATTTTTGTGTCTTTGTCTCCATTTCTCTCTCTCTCTCTCTCATGCTCTCACCGGCGACTTTGGGTCACCATCTCCGGCGAATCTTCTACCAAAATCAGCCTAAAAAATCGTTTCTATTGCCTCAAAACTAAAACCTAAAGGGGAAGGTTAACCATTTTTGGGATTTTATCATTCTAAAAACCAAAGAAAAAACCAGACCCACCGGAAGGAAAACCAAAGAAAAATCAAACNAATCCCCCTCCCCCTCTTGTGCGGACATGTCAAAAAAAAAAATTCTAGATGTTTCTACTTTGAGTGTTGCTATACAGTCGTTGCAAAAAGGTGGGGTTTTTTCGCCACCACTCATAAGTTGATACTTCAACATTTCAAGAAAAATGCATAAACTTAAAATGAGAACAAAACACTCAATCAAGCAACCAAATAAAGAATCACCTGCCTAGACGCCGCCACCCACAACTCACCTCCGACGACTTTTTCGATGAACAAAAAAAAAAAGAAGAGAGATCCAGCTACTGGGGGTGGCCGCGATCTACCCAAGGCTGTCACCTGACCAGACACCGCCACCCGCCACCCACCGCCCACCTCCGGCGACTTTTTTGGCAAACAAAATAGAGATCTGGCCACCGGGGGTGGCCGTGATCCACCCCAACGGCCAAGGGGAGAGAGATCCAGCCACCCACCCCCAGTGGCTATTTTTGTGTCTTTGTCTCCATTTCTCTCTCTCTCTCTCTCATGCTCTCACCGGCGACTTTGGGTCACCATCTCCGGCGAATCTTCTACCAAAATCAGCCTAAAAAATCGTTTCTATTGCCTCAAAACTAAAACCTAAAGGGGAAGGTTAACCATTTTTGGGATTTTATCATTCTAAAAACCAAAGAAAAAACCAGACCCACCGGAAGGAAAACCAAAGAAAAATCAAACCGTGGGTCTCACACAGACCCACGGTCGGCGAGACCCAGCCGTGGGTCTCAGTGGCCAGCCAGATCCAAGGCGGCCGTGGGTTTGGCTTTGCACCGTGGGTCTTCTTCCTTCTCCTTCTTTCTCTTCTTTCTCTTTTCTTTCTTCTTTAGTTGAAGATCAGCTGCTGCAAGGTGTAGTTTGTTTTTGTGCATTTTTTTCCCTTTATGTGAGGTGTCAGCTTGTGAGTGGTGGGCAAAAAACCCCTCCTTTATGCACCGACCGTATTGCAGATATCCCCTTCTGCTTTCTTGTAATCCCAGGACCAATAAATGAAACATTGAAATTATTGAGGGTAGTATAATAAATATACAAAACATAAGGGCACCATTTTAAAAAACCATTATCTTTTACGAGCCCCACGAGAATCGATTATTATTACAATTCGAAGATGGTTGGAGGACTTGGAGCATTTTTTGCCATCGCCGCTTCGCGAACAATCCGCAGGTTTTCTCTCTCTGCCACCAGTAACTTCCTCCATTGTATTATTCTTCTTCAGTTTCTGAGGGTCCCATTTGATTTCTTCGCCTTTCTCGTCGAAAAGTTGTCTCTGAATCAGGTACTTCAATCTTCTTAACCTGGCAAAGTTTTCTTTTTGAAAATAATGTGGATTAGCTTGTGATATAGAACATTTGCGCTGTTTTTGGTTGGTGGGAAAATGGAGGAAAATTAAAAAAAAAATTGAGTATTTGGGTCTCGTTGTTTTGGTTTTCAAAACTTGAAAAGGTCAATACATGTATGCTGATTGATTAGTTTAGGCTTCATTATGGAATGTGGAGAATTTGATTTCCTGGGTCACCAAAAGTTAAAAGAAACATAGCCTTGATTGATTAGAGAGAGTTTAAATTTATTTGGATATTGTTCTTATAAGCTTGAGCTGTAAATCTCACCGTTTTTTTTTTTTTTTTCCCTTTCAATTGATGGTGAAATTTAGGTTTGTGTAACAATTGTGAGGATGGAGTCTTAAGTTGGTTGGTTGACGAAGAAAGTGGAAATTTGGACTTGATTTAGTCTCTTCTCTTTGCGTTCGAGCTTAAATTGTGGTTTAGTCCGATTCCGGGTGAGTTGAAATGAGTGTGGTGGGGTTTGATATTGGAAATGAGAACTGTGTTATAGCCGTGGTGAAGCAACGGGGTGTTGATGTTTTATTGAATGATGAATCAAATCGTGAAACCCCAGCAGTGGTATGTTTTGGGGAGAAGCAACGGTTTCTGGGGTCTGCTGGTGCTGCTACTGCAATGATGAACCTGAAATCCACGATATCTCAAGTGAAGAGACTGATTGGCAGGAAATTTGCAGAAGCAGACGTGCAAAATGAGCTAAAATTGTTCCCTGTTGAGACTTCCGAGGGCCCGGATGGGGGCATTTTGATTCACTTGAAGTACCTGGGTGAGAGCCATACATTTACCCCAGTTCAGATTATGGGAATGCTCTTTGCTCATTTGAAAGAGATTGCGGAGAAAAGTTTGGAAATGCCCGTTTCAGATTGTGTAATTGGGGTCCCATCATACTTTACAGACTTGCAGAGACGTGCATATTTGAATGCTGCGATGATTGCTGGGTTAAAGCCTTTGAGATTGATGCATGACTGTACTGCAACTGCACTTAGTTATGGGATTTACAAAACAGATTTCCCTAGTTCTGGTCCAACTTATGTCGCATTTGTTGACATTGGTCATTGTGATACTCAGGTCTCTATTGCATCATTTGAGGGTGGACATATGAGGATATTATCACATACTTTTGACAGCAGCTTGGGAGGGAGAGACTTCGATGAGGTTTTGTTTAGTCATTTTGCTGCACAATTCAAGGAGCAGTACAATATTGATGTGTACTCTAATGTCAAGGCTAGTATCAGGCTACGGGCAGCATGTGAGAAGCTTAAGAAAGTTTTGAGTGCAAATCCAGTGGCACCTCTGAATATTGAATGTTTGATGGAAGAGAAAGATGTTAAGGGCTTCATGAAGAGGGAAGAATTTGAGAAGCTGGCTTCGGGACTATTGGATAGGATTAGCATTCCTTGTAAGAAAGCCTTGGCTGATGCAGGTTTGGCGGCAGTGAAGATCCATTCTGTTGAGCTTGTTGGCTCAGGGTCTAGGATTCCAGCTATTACTAGATTGCTAGCTTCTCTATTCAGGAGAGAACCCAGCCGGAAACTGAATGCAAGTGAGTGTGTGGCACGCGGATGTGCTCTTCAGTGTGCAATGCTTAGTCCAGTCTTTCGGGTCAAAGAATATGAGGTTAGTAATTTGAAATGAATTATTGATTCTTGGCTACAGATATGTGTTGTGTATTCTTCCTTGACAGCGTCATTATACATATATTACTATTGACTATTAGGACCACAAGACTATGTTACTAGTATGTTGTGATAAGTAATTCAATTTCATTAAAAGAACATAGGGGTGCAACCCTAGTACACAAGAAGTACCCCTTACATACAAAAAAAGAGGAACAAAAATTCAAAAACTCAGAAAAATTAGAAACGTGCAGACTATTAAACGCTGCTATCCATGTGTAGAGAGATTGTGACATCTTTTTTCAGCTCTGACAATGCAAACTCGATCTTCAAAGCTTCTTGCATTTCGTTCTCTCCAAATATACCACATTAGAGACAAAAGAGCCAACCTCCACATTTCCAAAGCATTACAGTTTCCTATTTGTCATCTCCAGCTTACCAACAATTCACTCACCCTTCTAGGCATAACCCAAATAACACCAAACAAATGAAAAAGTGAACTCCATAATTCTCTTGCAATCTAACAATGAAAAATGAGGGGATCAATAGATTCCACACTTTTCTTGCCCAAATAGCGCAAATCCACCACAGTAACGTTTCTTTTTCTTAAGTTATTTAAAGTCAAGATTTTCCCTAAAGTTGCCATCCATACAAAGAATACTACTCTCAAGGGAGTCCTAACTTTCCAAATACTCTTCCATGAAAAAGTGAAACTTACAAGAATGGATAACACATGATAGTAGGACTTCACTTAAAAAATTTTCCTTTTAGAAGGTATCCAACAAATTCTATCCTCACCTCCTTGCCTTACTCTTTGAGAATACAACAACTTAGAGAAAGAAGAGATCACTTCCACCACCCAAAACTAAGAATGAGTCTTCTGAGGTTTGATACTATGGGTGTTTCTTAAACCGCTGCATTACTAATCCCTGTTTATTGAGGTGTCCTATGTATTCCCACGACTTTCTTCTTGTAGTAATCATAAACCACTTATCTTGTTTGTGTCATTTATGAGTAATTTCTTTCTTTTTCCTCTCTTCATTCTCCAGGGCCATGATTTCTGAATTACAAAAATTGTAGTATCATGTGCCACATGATTCAACTCAGTCAGAAACATATATACTTGTTTGGTTTATTCTGGCATATTTGGCATGTAATTTCCATGGTCTGTTTTTATGCAGGTTCAAGATGTAATTCCTTTCTCCATAGGATTCTCATCAGAAGAAGGCCCAATTTGCACAGGGTCAAATGGCATATTGTTTCCTAGAGGCCAACCCATTCCTAGTGTTAAAGTTCTGTCATTACAACGAAGCAGTTCATTCCATTTGGAAGCATTCTATGCTAATTTAGATGAGTTGCCCGCAGGCGTTTCGCCAAAAATTAGTTGTTTCACGGTATGCGTCCTTTGAAGTGTTTTGCTTACATGAAAAAGTTTAGAACTCCTGTTCTTTGAGTTCTACTGGCCATCCCAGCCTGACTAAAAGAAAAGGCATTTGAGAGTTATTTGATTTATTCACATTATTCTATTTGTGGCTTTGTGTAACTTGGTTTGCTTAGTAATTGCTATGGGTAGGCTTTATTCGCCATAGTTGTTTTCTGATTGGTGATGGANCAGAACATGAGATGAAACACTCGTCCATCGTCGACCGTCCCACCACCTCCGCGTAACTCCTCCTATCCAACGCCTTCTTGATCACCGGTTCCTCTCGCCCTCCCCGAATGGACGAATTAACCCTTCGCAATTCCACCAAAAAGCGTTTCCAGCCTTCACCACGGCGGCCCTCTGGAATCCTAATCGACCCACTTCTCCTTCTCCCATCAAACTCTTCTAATGTTAAGAAATTCCCATGTCGATTGGAACATTTCTGGGCGATAATCCTTGGATAGCCAGCTCGAGATTGATCCCAAAACACCTCAGAAGTTTTCACCTGCACTAATTTCTCCCCTATACGAGTGAGCCAATCTATCTCAGCCTTCAGCACAAAAATAGACCGTTGCTGCTTATTATTTCTTTCGAAAAATCTCACTCCTGAAGCCCCTCCTTTGATCACCAGCTCAAATTCTTTCGATTCCACCTTCCACTTCCACGAGATAGCCATGACAACTCTCAGCCAATCACCAGCACTTCCAGAAATCCAAGCGTAACCCTCACGCGCCACCCACTCGCCTTAGACCAGGCGGAGAGTGGAAGAGTGGAAGAGAGAAAGGCTAATTGATTACTATTTTGAACCCACAACACAACAATGATGATTCTTCCCTTTTAGTTTCTTCCCTTTGACTTGTTTTTTTGGATTACAGTGCCCTCTCATGCCGGCAGATCATCATGAATTATTGATTCTTGGCTACAGATATGTGTTGTGTATTGTTCCTTGACAGCGTCATTATACATATATTACTATTGACTATTAGGACCACAAGACTATGTTACTAGTATGTTGTGATAAGTAATTCAATTTCATTAAAAGAACATAGGGGTGCAACCCTAGTACACAAGAAGTACCCCTTACATACAAAAAAAGAGGAACAAAAATTCAAAAACTCAGAAAAATTAGAAACGTGCAGACTATTAAACGCTGCTATCCATGTGTAGAGAGATTGTGACATCTTTTTTCAGCTCTGACAATGCAAACTCGATCTTCAAAGCTTCTTGCATTTCGTTCTCTCCAAATATACCACATTAGAGACAAAAGAGCCAACCTCCACATTTCCAAAGCATTACAGTTTCCTATTTGTCATCTCCAGCTTACCAACAATTCACTCACCCTTCTAGGCATAACCCAAATAACACCAAACAAATGAAAAAGTGAACTCCATAATTCTCTTGCAATCTAACAATGAAAAATGAGGGGATCAATAGATTCCACACTTTTCTTGCCCAAATAGCGCAAATCCACCACAGTAACGTTTCTTTTTCTTAAGTTATTTAAAGTCAAGATTTTCCCTAAAGTTGCCATCCATACAAAGAATACTACTCTCAAGGGAGTCCTAACTTTCCAAATACTCTTCCATGAAAAAGTGAAACTTACAAGAATGGATAACACATGATAGTAGGACTTCACTTAAAAAATTTTCCTTTTAGAAGGTATCCAACAAATTCTATCCTCACCTCCTTGCCTTACTCTTTGAGAATACAACAACTTAGAGAAAGAAGAGATCACTTCCACCACCCAAAACTAAGAATGAGTCTTCTGAGGTTTGATACTATGGGTGTTTCTTAAACCGCTGCATTACTAATCCCTGTTTATTGAGGTGTCCTATGTATTCCCACGACTTTCTTCTTGTAGTAATCATAAACCACTTATCTTGTTTGTGTCATTTATGAGTAATTTCTTTCTTTTTCCTCTCTTCATTCTCCAGGGCCATGATTTCTGAATTACAAAAATTGTAGTATCATGTGCCACATGATTCAACTCAGTCAGAAACATATATACTTGTTTGGTTTATTCTGGCATATTTGGCATGTAATTTCCATGGTCTGTTTTTATGCAGGTTCAAGATGTAATTCCTTTCTCCATAGGATTCTCATCAGAAGAAGGCCCAATTTGCACAGGGTCAAATGGCATATTGTTTCCTAGAGGCCAACCCATTCCTAGTGTTAAAGTTCTGTCATTACAACGAAGCAGTTCATTCCATTTGGAAGCATTCTATGCTAATTTAGATGAGTTGCCCGCAGGCGTTTCGCCAAAAATTAGTTGTTTCACGGTATGCGTCCTTTGAAGTGTTTTGCTTACATGAAAAAGTTTAGAACTCCTGTTCTTTGAGTTCTACTGGCCATCCCAGCCTGACTAAAAGAAAAGGCATTTGAGAGTTATTTGATTTATTCACATTATTCTATTTGTGGCTTTGTGTAACTTGGTTTGCTTAGTAATTGCTATGGGTAGGCTTTATTCGCCATAGTTGTTTTCTGATTGGTGATGGATGATGGCTTTGTTTATTGGACAGGCGCATGCTGCATTGTGCATACTGTTGTATAAAATTTTTTAAAGAGGCTTCTTGAAAATAAGCTGCTGATTGATTCAGTGTACAACCTTAGTAGGCCCACAAACGAAAAAAGCCATTTACAAACAGCTCAAGCTCCACCTAGCTTTTTTCGTGTTCATTGATCATAGAAACAAGCAAGCTCAAGCCCACTTTCAACCTCATCTTGTAAACAAGCCATGCCTGAACATTTTTGACAGCTATTTGCTTAGGCTCATGGACAACATGCACTTGCAAATACGTAATTTATTTGATTCTCAACTATTTATGTGTGATAAGAGCACTTAAAGTTTTAACTGAGTCAATGATTTGCATATTTCAAGAGTTTACGACTATTTACAATGTAGCACCTTATATGTTCTCTAAATGAGTACTTGACTTTGAGAGAATAAAGTTTTGAATTTTTGGCTTGATGATGATATCATTTCTGATGCATCAGAAAGATTTGTGTCTTATCAAACCTTTCTTTTTAACAGATTGGCCCTTTCCAGAGCTCCCATGGTGAAAAGGCAAGGGTTAAAGTTAAAGTTCAATTAAACCTTCACGGCATTGTCAGTGTTGAATCAGCTACGGTTAGTAAGAAGTCTCAATTTCTTGTTGGCCTTTTGAGTTTGTCATTTCATTGAAATTTTACTGTGTGGTATAAATCTTATTACAATTTCAGTTGATAGAAGATCATGTAGATGATTCAGTCACAAGGGGCACTGCCCATTCGAATGTGGACAAAATGGATGCTGAATGTTCTTCTGCTGATCCTGATATGTTTGCAAATGGTGTTGAAGATAGTACCTGTACACAGTCAAAATCTTCACATGCTTCTGTAAGTTTGGAGTCGATTTCATCATTCTTGTACAGAACTCTACTTTCTCATCCATATGTGTGCGCGCGTGTGCTTGCTGCGTCCTTAAATTAGTAAGCGTTTTTCCTTCTTAGATGTCTCAAAAGTATTTTCCATGGTTGGAAATCCGTAAGTAACTTTTACTCACTTCCCCAAAACAGCCTTTATCATGGTACTAACACATGTTAGAGAAAATTATAATTTTTCATTAGAGTATAATTACGAATAAATTAGAATACTAAATTGTAAAACATAGGTGTGGATGCTTTAAAGCATTTTGTAGAGAACATTGTTTTTTAAACTAGAAAATGGTTTGGGATGGGGGAGAGTACATGTGGAATAGGTATAGCGTCTCTGTTTTGTAAAAAATCATGTCTTTGCCTGACAAATTTAAAGTTAAAAGCCAAGGAGGAAATGTAAAATTAACTAGTGTAATCCTCAGAAATGCAAAATTAACTCGTGTAATCCTCCTCCTGCAGGCTGATGGAATGAGAAAAGATAGAGTGACTAGGAGGCTTGACATACCGGTTACTGAAAATATATATGGTGGAATGACCATGGCTGAGCTCTCTGAAGCCCAAGAAAAAGAAATTCAGCTGGCCCAACAGGACAGAACTATGGAACAAACCAAAGACAAGAAGAATGCCTTGGAGTCTTATGTGTATGAGACGCGGAATAAGGTATAGCATGTGTAATATTCCTGATACATATATAGATGCTTTTGTTTTATGACTCGACCTGGTCAAACACTTAGTTGACATCTATTTGGTTCTCGTGAACCTCTCTTGATTACACTTGATTTGCTGAGTAAGTATTATGACTTAATGCCAACACTCTGCTATGATAAACGGCTTTTTCTAACTTGTAAGCAACTGATATAATGACATGTTAGATGGTAACAATGTAACACAACATACTGCATGGTGCTCATACTTTTAACTCATCAATTTTAACTTTCATTATGTTTATAAGAAATATCTTACTTGTTAGCAACTGATATAATTACATTGTTAGATGAAGAATCTTCTTGGTTTCGTTCTATTACAAGATTTTAGCTTGTAATTCTCATATTGTCATCCTGAGGTAATATTTATTATTATCTTAAGCAACAAAACAAATGATTTGTATCAATATGTTGTGTGGGATAACCATGCCCATTCTAGATCCCAGGTAGAAAAGATTAATATGTTATCCTGGTATCTCTGTTCATGTCATCGTCCATCTTGAGGCAACAATATAGATAGGTGTTTTAGTTTATAGTTCCATCTTTCTCCATGGGCTGGCTTCTCAAATAATCATGTGTATGTGAATAGCTGTTCAACACATATCGGAGCTTTGCAAGTGATCAGGAGAGGGAGGGCATCTCTAGGAGCCTACAGCAGACAGAGGAGTGGCTCTATGAGGATGGGGATGATGAAACTGAACATGCTTACACTTCAAAATTGGAGGATCTTAAGAAGGTTATTTTCACTTCTCTAAATTCATTAGTATATCTTTATATTTTCCTTCTCCTTGCTTGACTCTCTTTATTTCTTATAGTTGGTGGATCCAATTGAGAATCGTTATATAGATGAAGAAGCAAGAGCACAAGCTACAAGAGATCTGCTAAACTCCATTGTGGATTATAGGATGTCTGTGGGTTCGATCCCACCTAAGGAGCAAGAAACGGTGTGCTATTAAATTGGCAATGATGACTATTGTATATCTGATGCTGTTTTGATAATGTTCTCAATGTTTTTGACTTCCAATGTTTTCAGATCATTAATGAGTGCAATAAAGCAGAGCAGTGGCTAAGGGAGAAATCCCAACAACAAGAAGCTATGCCTAAGAACACCGACCCAGTATTATGGTCAAGTGACATCAAGAGCAGGAAAGAGGATTTGGACATGTATTACTCTTGTGCTTTTTTTATTTTCATGCCAAAAGTCTCCACATTATATTGTTCCACTTGTGTAGGTCAGAAGACGCAGAATGTATGGAATCAACTCTGTAGCAGTTACTGAAATTGGCCTTGTTTTTTCAAATTGGCTCCCTATAGCAGCATTTTTGCTGTAGTTTTTTTTAACGGTCCAGACTTAATTCTAAGTATTTTACGAGAAAGTAAGAGAAAATGAAATTAAATCTGGACTCTTAAAAAAAACTTCAACACATATGTTTTAGTTCTTTTTATAGCACCTAAGCCAAATCCATGGAAAATATTTCAGTAGGAAAGGCTATGATCATTCAATTGGGTCAATTGTTTATTGAACGTACTATACCAAATTCTTTTACTTATTTTACGTCATTCCGAAACTTGTATTAACATTCTTATCACTGTTAATCTCTAATTTATTTCAGGACTAATGATGTTTCCTTTAAATATTTTTCAGGACATGCAAGCACATACTGAGTTCAAAGGCTTCTCCATATTCAGAGGACTCAGGGCCAGACCAGCACAACAGTTCCAGTCACACATGAAGAGTCTGACAAATGTAGATCTTTGCTTTTCTTTCTTTTTCTTTTTTTTCCCCCCAATTTTAACTCCTTTCCCTTTTGTGAATTGAGACGAAGGTTCTTGTCCAAGAGAAGTGTAGTTAACATAAGCCCTAGTTTTTGCTTGTTGGTCAAGGTCTCTGCTAGTGCTTTTTAGAATGATAATATAAAGAGTTGTGAGGGATTTGTGGATCCTGTTAAATTGGGTCTGCCCTGCTGGAGAAAGGCGTTTCTTTGAATAGTTTTCTTAATTTACATCATGTAGTTTAGGGCACAATTATGGCTTCACAAGATGTTTTTCACATTCTTACAGGATGTATTATTTCGTCCTCCATGTCATATCACGGATCAAATTTTTATTTGGTTTTCAAAATCCCGGATGGGAATTATTGATTGCAATTGAAAAAAACTTAATGAAAATTAAGAACTTACTTGTTATTTATTGTTCCAGGATTAATCTCTCTCTCTCTCTCTATCTCTCTCTGTGAACATGAATTAGAGATTACAGTACTTGAAGCTTCTAAGATATTGCAAACTATGAATATTATTGTTTTCATTGCAAATTCTTTACAACTATTGTGTCAAAACGCTTACTATGTCAGTTAATAAACAATTAAATTTACACTTATGAGTTATGATGTACCATGTGGCACTTACAACTTACATAGACCGTTACTTGAGTTTACGATTCCATTAAATAAAATTACAGCAAAAAAAATTACATAGATGTTGCAATATATATATCTGAAACAAAATTTTTTGAAAAGCAAAAATTATTAGAAACAAATTAAAATTTTGATACTCTTAATTAAGAATTTTAAAACTTCAGGTTGGTACTTTTAAAATGCGTGGAAATTCAAGAGGATTTTGTGAAGCTTTTTTTTTTATTATATATTATATTAACTACTATTTGCTAATCCATTTTCCTGGGAAGGTATTAAACAAGAAAAAAATATATAGAATAGAAAAGATCATTGAAATTGGAAAAACCTTAGATTACCAAAATTGATTGTAATTACTCTATACATATTAACAAACTGACAAAATCTTGTGCCTGGTATCTTGAGCATCGCTCAGCCTCTTCTCTTCTTGCCCTTGGCACTAGTTTTCTTTTTGGACTTCCTAAACACTGCACCACTCTCCTGTAACCAGCAAGTGCTTTCAAACGATTAGGTGACATAAAGTGAACACAAAAGTTATCAATAAAGGAGGTTTTTAGATGTACCTTCCGGTAATGTCTATAAGCAGTTCGACCTGTCAACTCCTTCCCATCTTTAGTGACATAAGCCTGCAGAGGAATGATAGAAGGATAAGATAGCATCAGCCTGCAAATTATTAAAGACAATAACAATGAATTCATTTCCTCTTTCTTTTTCTTTTTTGGGAGCCTGAGGGGTATAACACAAATGTAAAAAGGACAACAAAATATCCAAGCATCAAGCAAATGAAGCCAGCCATAACAGTTTCACAGAAACCTTGGATCACTTCATTTTTTTGTAAGACGTCACAATAAGACAATACAAGCTCTTAAGTGTTCACAGACAAACATGATTACTTCCAAGATTTCAACTACAATGATAAATCATTAACATCTCACATTTACAAAATCAAGTGACTGAGCAAGTAAATGAATTCAACCTGTAAATTGCTATAATCCTACTTGAAATTCACTCAAACCAAAAGGCAATTTTTAGTTACATACCTTCCTTCCCTCTGGGGTTGTATACCAATGACCTGCAGACTGGCCATTTGCATGAACCCGTCGTTGGCCAGCATCCTTTGGAGTGCCAGCAGAGCTTTTGGGGTTCACCCAACTTTCAGGAGCATGCAAGACTTCTTCAGCATTTGATTTTTTCGATCTATTTCTTCCCTTTGTTGACCTGTTTGCAACGTTGATTTTCCGAGCTGCTTTCTGTCTAGAAGATTCTCCCTTGCTAAACGAAGAAACGATTTTGGGGTCCATCCAGCCTCCAGAAGGAAGCAAGACTTCTTCAGCATTTGATATTTTTGATTTATTTCTTCCCCTTGAGCTCTTCACAACATTGTTTTTACAAGTTTGCTGTTTAGAAGCTTCTTCATGGTTAAATTGTCTCCTGAAGTGGCAATAAGTGCATACTATGATATAACACGATAAAGTTGATGAAAAGCAAAAACAATAAAAATAGAAGAAACAGAAAGCAAGATACATGTAATCAATAACCGATGCATTAGGCTGTTGATTTCCTCTGCTCTTAGCAACACCCAGCGGAGAAAAGTTGGGTAAGCGATCACGGACTAATTTCTGAACCCTTGGATCATCATGGAAAAAATAATGATGAGCAGGAGGAACGGGATCATCTGTGTCCCATACTTGTCCATCTTTTCTGCTGCTAGTTGTATTCTCTGGATAAACCTCATTGGTATTAACACATACACCACTCCTCGATTTCAGGGTTACACTCTTCTTCAAAGATAGGAAGTATTCTTCACAAACCTCATCCAAAGCGGGTGTTTGAATGCGATTCATTGGACAAAAATCTTTCCATAAATCCTCATTTTTGTTCACGTCAAGTGACGCTTTTCTCTTTTGTCCACTCAAAGTTTCAGAATGGTCAGGGTTAGATTGTTGCTCCGTTGAGGATGGACCAGCTTTATGAGCTTCTCTGCTTACATTGTCATGATTGGATGAATCATCAGAATCAGAATCAGAATCAATTAACTGGAACCTTCGGAGAGGACTGATAGTTAACTTTGGTAATGTTGACAGATTGCCGCTTGTCTCCAAATTTGCAGAAGCTGGGTTATCAGAAAACTGTTTCCTTTTCCTCTGGGTAGATGATTGAGTGGCTAAAACCCCACATCCATGCAATGGGATCTTTGAACTGCTACACATAGATTGGTGCTGCAATGGTGGACGTGCATCTGCCACTGATAAGCATTAGTCTAGTACAACTAAATGGGTATCCAAACTCAATTTTTAATTTTCCAATTAAAAGAAAGGTCATCCCAAAATGAATATAGCAGTTCTTCTATAAAGCTATTTGAAATGAGCTACATTAATAGACCAGGAATACTAGGGAGCTCCAAAAGCAAAATTGGTCTTCTTTGACCATCTAGAAGACTAGAATGGAGTATAAAACTAGAAATAGAGAACCATTTCTTCCGTAAATCCAATGTTGTATATCAGCAGTCATTTCTTAAACACATACCTCCTGTTATACAAATCAGTGACTGAGTTAAGGAAGCTGCAACTTGCTAGGAAGAAGATACATCTCAATCAACTGATAAGCATATTGATCATCTTATTTACAATGCTCAGAGAGCAAAAACTTAGTTAGAATCATTTAAAAAAGAAAAAAGAAAAGAAAAGTAGCTAAGCAAAAATTAGAGGTTTTAGGTGTGTTGGGGGCGCCGCGGGCAAGCCAACAAAATACTCAAGTTCATCTTCCCAAAAATTGCATAATAAAAAATTCTTAAGGAACCAATAACCACTTTACAGTCTCACCATCACAAATCTCAAGTCGCAATTTTTTTATTTTTTTATTTCTGCGCAATCTCAAGTAGCATCTATCATTCAAGGAACTTTCCAACGAAACAACCCGGAAGCACATTCTCGAAAGAATTTGATATTAGTTCTGAGCCGACCTAAGCTCAGACCGTTCCTTTCCAAACTCATAATGCAGCAAGTTTGATGTATGATTTGCTTAACAAAGCCGAGCATAACATCTCTCAAGTTATATTAGCAACCTCTTGAGCAAAACCTAAGCCTATACTCGCAAAGCTTGCCTTTATCCAAGTTGATCAAATTACAATGACATTGCTCATCTACAACAACTTTTCTAATCATTGCCCACCAACAATCCAATCAAATTACCGAAACCAACTCTTCTTAACCATCAAAATTACATAATCACTACATTTTAACCAAATGGATCCCCAAATAATCATATCACTCAATTGTGAACCAGTATATCGCAAATCATATAACATAAAAAATCAGAATAACTAACTAAAACAAATATTCTTATTTTTTGCAATTTTTTTTAAAAAAACCCTAATCTAATTATTTATTACCTCTGAGAAAATCGCCGTCTTGTGACGAAAACTCTTCGATCTCATCGTCACCGGCACAGCGCGATTGTGGCAAGTCCAAGCGCGTCTGAAGCAATGGCGTTTTGGTGGCGGTTGTGTGCCCTCGCCTGAGCCGCTTGAGAATCCGGGGCGGTTCCGGCCCGGCTTCAGGATCCGAGTCCAAGACCTCGGATCCGAATGCTTCGTCCTCGCGTGCACTTCCGTGTGTTACGGAGTTCGGAGCTGGCGTTTGGATCGGGTGATCCTCCGGAAGTACTTGGGGCTCCGAATCGAAACACAGATCGAATCCGAGAGAGAACGAGGGGGGTTCGTAGCTCGCCATGGAAGAGGGACGGAGAGGGAGAGCTATGAATTGGAGGGAAATGGTTTTGCAGGATTTGTCCGTGAAATTAAATAGCGGGATTTTGTCCACGCGTAGCTCAATTGGCGGGAGAATACGCATTTAGTGGAGGTCGCAAGTTCAAATCTCTCTTTTTCCATTCTTATTGTGTGGATACTTGAAAAAAAAAAAAAAGCAGAGATTTTGTCTGTAAAATTAAAGGGAATATCTTAAGTTCGGTCCTGGTGTAAAGGGTAGGGTTTTTGCCACCCAATAAAAATAAGACACCTCATATAAAGCAAAAAAATTGCAAAAAACTTGTGAAATCCAAAAACACTAGATTTTTCTCGTTTAATCTGAGGGGAGAAGGAAGAACGAATAAGGGAAGAAGGAAGAACCCATCCTGGCTGGTCACCGGGAGATAGAGCTGGGAGAGGGATGGACATACTGAGGCGAGAGAGGCGGAGAAGAAGACCCACGGAGCTGCTGGCCGGAGATGGTGGGCGTGGGTCTCCGACGTGGGTCTTCGTGCTCACCCTCTCCGGCGCCGACAGTCATATCCTCCGACGTTAGGGTGATTAAATCCTCTAGGGTTAACCTTCCAATTCTAAGTTTTAGATTTGAATCAAAAAATAAATTTTGAGGCATTAGAATCGATTTTTTAGGCTGAGTTTGGTATAAAAATCGCCGGAGATAGTGACACAGAGTCGCCGGAGATGGTGACTGAAATTGCTGGGTTTTGCTGAGAGAGACAGAAATGGNAAGTCCAAAAACACTAGATTTTTCTCGTTTAATCTGAGGGGAGAAGGAAGAACGAATAAGGGAAGAAGGAAGAACCCATCCTGGCTGGCCACCGGGAGATAGAGTTGGGAGAGGGATGGACACACTGAGGCGAGAGAGGCTGAGAAGAAGACCCACGGAGCTGCTGGCCGAAGATGGTGGGCGTGGGTCTCCGACGTGGGTCTTCCTGCTCACCCTCTCCGGGGCCGACAGTCATATCCTCCGACGTTAGGGTGATTAAATCCTCTAGGGTTAACCTTCCAATTCTAAGTTTTAGATTTGAATCAAAAAATAAATTTTGAGGCATTCGAATCGATTTTTTAGGCTGAGTTTGGTATAAAAATTGCCGGAGATAGTGACACAGAGTCGCCGGAGATGGTGACTGAAATTGCTGGGTTTTGCTGAGAGAGACAGAAATGGTGAGAGAGAGAGAGAGGAGGCGTTGGGGTGTTTTGATTTCATTTGAAGTTTTTGCATTTTTCTTTAAATGCTTAGGTGTCAACTCGTGGATGGATGGCAAAAAACTCCTCTTTTACACCATGACCGTATAGTAGATGCACTCAAAATTAAATAGAGGAAATTGAGTTTTAAAATTATATAATTATTATTTTCAAATTAAATTTTTTAAATTTTTATTTACTTATGAAAAAAATGAGATTCAATAAATACCCAAATGATTTTTTTTGAATTTTTTAACTTAAATAATATAATTTTTATTACAAAATTATATTAAGAATATGAAAATTGTTTCATACTCCCCTTAATTAGAGCATTTTTATTGGGCTAACCATCAACCAATGGTTATTTTTATCCTCTTCTGGATAATATTCAATTAGTTATATTAGAGGTGTATTTTTGTCCTTTAAAAAGTGAAAAGTCAAAATAACCCTCGGACAAAGTTTTTCTCCAAATTAGGTTGGAGGAATTTTCTTCAACCTATTCTATAAAAGTGGCACGTGTCCCTTTTTTTAGTAACATGTAAAATACACATGAGTTTTTAATAAAATTTATTCCAACTTTATCCTTAGTATTTAAAAAATATGTGCATATCATATATTCAAAGGGCACGTGTCACTTTTATAGACTAAGTTGAAGGAAATTCCTCCAACCCAGTTTAAAAGAAAACTTTGTCCATAACCCTCTAATCTCCAATTCAAATGAACTGGAAAGGATCCGGTCTTTATTAAATTTCACAATTTCCAAAGAAGATAGAGAATTATATTAATTTTACTTATGCATTATTGAATAGTAATTAAATGAGCTTTCTTTTTTGAGGCATAATACAAACCCAACTTTTTTGCCTAACAAATGTTTAACTTTTCCCTTCTTTTATAGTTTTTTTTTTTAAAAAAAAAATGTCTAAAGCAATAATATATATTTTTTGTCTATTTTTTTTTTTTTGGTATTTTTGAAAAAAATGAAAAATAGTATTTTCTTCATAATAATGTCATTTTTTTAAGAAAAAAATGTCACAAAATATCATTTTTCATTTTTTTTAAAAATACCAAAAAAAAGATAGACAAAAAATATACATTATTGCTTTAGACTTTTTTTTTTCATTTTTTATATTATATTATTTTTAATTACAAAAGAAGGCAAAGTTGGATATTTGTTGGGCAAAAAATTTGGGCATTTAGTATTTTCCTTCTTTTAAAAAAATGTCACTATTATGAAGAAAAATACGAACACAACAAAAAATCAACTTATGTCCAACTTCTTTCCTATATGGCATTTTAAAAAAAAAATCCTCTACTCCGGCGACGGCTCCGGTGAACTTACCACCCACCTACTCCGGCGACGACGACAGGAACCACTGGTGACAGTTGACCCATGACTGGGTCACGGCAGACTCAGCCGTGGGTCACCATCTTCGGCAACTTTTCTACCAAATTAAGCCTAAAAAATCGATTCTAATGCTTCAAAAATCAATTTTAATGGTTAAAAACTCGTTTTTAATGCCTCAAAAATCAATTATAATGCCATAAAACTCGTTTCTAATGCCTCAAAACTTAATTTTAGATTCAAAACTAAAACCTAGAGGGGAAGGTTAACCATTTTTGGGATTTTATCATCTTAAAATCGGAGCTATTTTATCACCCTAAAAGTCGCCGGATCCATGTGACAAACCATAGAAAAAACCGGCAAACTCACCGGCCGTGAGTGCTGCAAAACTAGCGGCCGGTTCTTCCTTCTCTTCTGTCTCTATTTTCTCTTTTCTTTCTTCTTTAGTTGAAAATCAGCTGCATTAGGGGTAGGTTTTTTTGTGCATTTTTTCCCCTTTATGTGAGGTTTCCTTCTCTTATTGGCTATTACAAAACCCACATTTTGCCATGTAGGAGAGAAATTTATCATATAAGAGAGAAGTTGGACATATGTTGAATTTTTGTTGTGCCTTCAACATTTTAAGAAAAAAGAAAGCTCATTTAATAACTGTTCAATAATGCATAAGTAAATGTGAACAGGAGGTTGAGACCACAGTTCACATCTTGTGGCAGTGTGTTTCTGCAAGAGATGTCTGGAGTTCGGGGAGTGTGGTCTTCCAGAAGAGTAGCTACCAACAACCAGATTTCCTACAGGTCGTGGAAGATATGTTTATTAAATGCTCCACGGTGGAGTTTCAGCACTTGGCTAGAAGACTTTGGCTGAGACGAAATTCGGTCGGTCATCCACGATGGCTCTTTTCTTACACCCAAACCAGCTTTTTCAGCAGGCGCAAAAGGGGGCAGAGGAGTTCCAAAATGCCCAACCAGAAAGGATTTATGGGGTAGCTCCAGCTGGCCCCGAAATTAATCCCAAATGGACAGCTCCTCCCCAAGATTGGCTCAAGGTGAACTGGGATGCAGGGGTGGACAGGAAGAAGGGGACGTTGGGTCTAGGGGTTGTTGTCCGGGATCAACTGGGGAATTTAAGCGCAGCAAAAAGCACGCTGCGAACAGGAAGGCTCGACGGCTGCTCTACTGGCCATTGAATTTTGTACCGAAGTGGGAGTTCAGCGACTGATTCTGGAGGGAAATGCGAAGATTCTGGTGGATGCAGTTAACTCATCGGAGCCGGATGACAGCTGCAGAGGCCATTTGGTTGCCGACATCAAGCACTCTCTGCAGGGTATCCCAAACTGGCAGATGATTTATGCTCCAAGACAGGCGAATCGGGCAGCTCACGCACTAGCGCAGCAGGCGGTAAAGGGATCCATAGTCGACGTAAGGTGGAATGATCCACCAGAGAGCATTCGAGGGATTATTGAGGCAGAACGTGTTGCTCTGCTCTCCGTTGATGATTGATGAGTGATCTTTAATTTTTTGATTGGGTAATCTGTCCTGCTCTGGTCTCGAAGAAACTAATGGGTGCAATGGGAGGTGTAGCCTTTTGTGGTGATGCTACCTATTGTCCGTCAAGGCCATTAGGGAGAAATTAGAGATTTTAGGGACGGGTGATTTTTCAGGAATGTAATCATGTTTTCCACTATTGATTATTTATAGAATTGCTGAAGTTTGATAAAAATTAAAAAAAAAAAATAATAATAATAATATAATTCTCTATCTTCTTTAGAAATGGTGAAATTTAATAAAGAATTTAAATAAAATAGTGAAAGTTGATAGTTAAAATAAAGAGCGTGATGTATTTGCTTTGCAAAAAAAATAAATAGTTAAAATAGAAGAAAAAAAAAAGAGTATTTAGCTCTTTTTTTTTATATGTCCGCACAAGAGGGNTAATCATGTTTTCCACTATTGATTATTTATAGAATTGCTGTAGTTTGATAAAAATTAAAAAATAATAATAATAATAATAATATAATTCTCTATCTTCTTTAGAAATGGTGAAATTTAATAAAGAATTTAAATAAAATAATGAAAGTTGATAGTTAAAATAAAGAGCGTGGTGTATTTGCTTTGCAAAAAAAATAAATAGTTAAAATAGAAGTTTTTATATGTCCGCACAAGAGGGAGGAAGAAGATTCGAACTAGTGGTCTTTGCTTTATTAAGTAAAATCTCAACCGATTGACCTACCTCTTACGGATAGTATTTAGCTCAAATTTGTCAAACCCGATATTAAAAGCTCATCTCATTAGCTGTAATAAGAGCATTTATTGACAATTAAATATATGATTTGACCCTTAACAGAATTAGGATCCTCAAATTATGTGGTTTAGGCTGTTTTTATGTATCAAAAAGTTTGAAAAATGCTACCAATTAAAAATGTGGCATATCATCCAGGTAACCCAAAAAAAAAAAAAAAGTCAATCTTCTCAAAAGGGTTTCTTTTCACTTTTGTAGAAACACTTATTCTCATAATAGTAAAAGACAATTTTTAAGTCAAATATTTTTTATAACATAGAGAACAAGAGCGTGATAAAAATATACTCAATTTTCAACTGAAATATATCGCATTTTTAATTGGTGACATTTTCAAGTGTTTCAATGCCAAAAAATGACCAAAATTGCGTAATTTGAGGATTCTAATCCTAATTTTTATCCCCTCCACTCGTATCCCAAGTAGGGTGAATGAGTAGCTCTACCTACAATGTGAGTGAATAGTATTGGGGGTGGTCGCACAACTACACCGTGACTACTTGCTTGCAAAGGCGGAAGAGGTGATTTTACCCATAAAAAGGGTAGCGGTGGGGTTGGTTTTGAGGGCGGAGCCACCCCTCCACCATTATTAAAGAGAAAGGGGAAATTGTTTGCATCTAAAAATGATCACTCTTATAACTTAGTCTCACATATCATTATCCAAACATACCATGATAACCGCGTCATCCCATCAAATAGGAGGACTTTCCGCGTCATTCTTCATGGCCTCTGTCTTCTACGTTCTCAATTCTAATCTGAGCCATTCACCGATGAACCGTTGGCACCGTCACGCGCCACGTCGGCCACAATCACTCACAAATCGTAGCAAGGATATATTCTTAAGCACTTCGGAGAAAAATAACGGTCTGCCACGTCAATTAGAAAATAAGAACTGCTTCAGAGAATCAAGAAGTGTTCACATTTACTTCAGTTGGCTGGGCGAGCTGACTAATTCAACTTTGTCCAATTCTTTGTTTCTTGCTCTTTCTCTATATTTTTCTCCACCTGCACACTAACTGTACGAGAATACAATATATATGACTGGGCGGTTGAATTCTGATTCAGGTTTTATTTTAATGGTGATTTTTATACGCTTCCACAAGTCATTCCCATCTTCCCAATCATCACTGTTTATTATTATTGAGTAAACTTGAACAAGTCCACTTCAAATTAATAGAATTAGTAAGCTTTGATTATGTCTTACTCATTTTTTAAAAAATATTGGAAGATATATGCATGACAGCATATTATGAACAAAAAATTAAAAAAATAAAATAAAATTTGTTAAATACAGCAAATGAACAAAAACAAAAGTAGAAGGGAAAGATTCATTTGAACAGAAATTAATCAAGAAATTAACCTCAAACTCTGCCTCATAAAAAGGTGTGTTTGGTATTTACAGTAAAACAAAATGTATGGAACAAAAACCAATTCTAACACGAAGACATCCTTAAGAGGAAGAGAGCAAGAAAGAAGACTCATATATAACAACTATCATATCTTCATCATCATCATCATCATCGTCATCGGCATCAACACATGTACAGTTGATGATGATCGATCAGATCAATTCACTTCAGGAATGCTCTGCAGGGCAGGTCTCCAGGACCGTTGATGCGCCTCGTACCGGTCACTGACGCTCATCAACTGAGCCAAAACCTGGTGCACCGACAAGTCTTTTATGTCGACTCTACCCAGCAACTCCTCCAGCTGCTTCCTCGTGATCTTGATCTTCACCTCGGTAGTTTTCGCTGCTGTGGTAGACGAACTAAACCCATGACTTTCGTCATCTCCAAGAAGACCCTTTTCCTCCATTTTCACCGCCCTTCCGTCCACGTCATCACCGGCGAAAAGCCCTTCCTTTGCCGGAGATCCCCAGTCCTCGCCACCCCATTGCATAGAAGATTCATGCCTTATACAGTTTCCCATTATTCCTCCTGATCACTTGTTTATGTGTCTTCTTGATCTGTTTTCTTTTTGTTGGATTTCTTTTCCTTTTTGTTAATTTTGTTGAGAGGAGAAAGCAGAGGAAGTTTTGGAAATGGAGAGGAGTGAGATATATATATATATATACACACACGCAATGACGCGAAGGTGGTGTGACAGAGAAATGGGAAGGTAATGGGAAAGATGATGGAGGAGAAGAAAGAGTCAGACCTAATATGTTTGCCACGTTGGATGACATGTTGTCCTACGTGGCGGGTAATGGGGTTTTGACCCCATCACAATCAATATCCTCTTTCTTTCTTTCTTTCTTTCTTTATTTCTTTCTCTTTTGCATTGGTTCCAACTGAAAGTATGCGATGAGATGACTTCCACATTGGTACGTTGCTATAGCCGTCGGTGGGCGGCGGCGGCGGCGGCTTGGTTCGGCTTGCTAATTTAGAAGCTAGCCCCCTTTCAGTTTTTTATTCAAACAAATTTGGGACATTTTCTGATCATCGCGTCATTACAAAATTATGTGAATTTGAAAATTCTTTCTCATTCAAACTTCACAAAGAAGATAAGATCATATATATATATATATATACACGATCTTCTTTGAGCTTTATATATATATATTTCTCTTAGCAAGGGCTATTTCTCTTTCTGTAGGAGTGAATAATGTTAAAAAAGAATAATAATAATAATAAGGGACTTGGCGAAAAAAAAAAAACAAACTCTTTAGTGAATTTGATGGAATTAATACTTCTTTAAAAAAAAAAAATTATGCTCAGACTTTCTTTATTTATACTATGTATTAATTTGTTTTTCGATCATGAAGAGTTGCTAGATCATAAAAAATGAAGTAATTCTAGAAATACTTCTTGTGTTATTTCAAATATAAAGTAGATTTTAAAATTACCATTTGATTAAAATCTAATAATGATCGGTCACAAGTTCAATGGTAATTTTAAGAGACACGTCGTTATTTGAGAGACACAGAAGTGATACAAGATGAACTTGTACTCTAAAAAATGAGACTTAGAACTAACCTTCTTCCTTTTCTACATTTTGCTTTTATTGGTTTTTTTTTTTTTTTTNAAGTTTTAAAGCATTAGAACCTAAATATTAATTCATAAAAATTAATCTGTTGGCAAAAAAATGGTACTACAATTTTTTTTTAAAAAAATCATGTTCTACGTAAGACTGAGAGAACGCTAGAAGAACACTAAGGGGAGAACCCCTAGCAAACCCCTAAAAAAATCTTCCTATGTTATGTTATTTAATTTGTAAATTCAATATTGAATGGGATGAATTGTGTGTTGGCGATATCGAATCCGATCTCAATATCATGAATAACAATATAAAAGAAGAAAAAAAAAATGTTTGCGTATGACAAATGGTTAGTTCAATATTGTGAATTTCACTTCATTATTTAGTTATTTTGTCATAATAATGTGGTATTTAGAAATAGGAAGGGTCAAGATTTATGAGTCAAGCATTGTCCACCAAACGAGAGATGTAGATTGAAAGAAGTTCATTAACTTTGAATTGTGGAAAAATATATATGACTTAATTTACTAATTTTATTATTTGAATTGAATGATCAAATTACACGTGATACACATTATAATAGACTAATATTACTAATCATATTCAAGTGAATTATAATACCAAGCAATACTTCCGTGTACCATAATGCGCTGTCACATTCCAAATAATTTTGATCAGATTAATATTTTATCATAATATACTTATCAATTTTGATCACCAATGATATGGTTTTGTTATGATATATAGATCAAATTACTCATCCATATTGTTAGCGTCTTACCAATATATATATATATATATATTCTATCTTTCCATATTTTTTTTTATATACATATAACCCCATTATAAACACAACATGAATGAAAAAAATTAATCAACAATCTTAGAATATATTATGATATTTATATGATTGGTTTATATTTTCTAATATATATCGATTTATGTTTACTTGTATAGGCCGACTTATTCAATTAGTATGTACCGTAAACAATTAAGTTAATGAGCACAATGTAGTTATAAGTAGGGTTAGCAATTTAACCAACAACAAGCGAATTTGATACGAACTAAGCACATAATTTTAGGGTTAGGGTTTATGTTAAACAGGTTCGGGTCATAAATGGGTCACCCGTGTTTATGACACGTTTAATAAACTTGTTGCGTCGTGTCAATCAACTCACAGGTCGCGGGTTAACACGTTTAACCTGTATATATATTTGCTTGGTTGCTGGGATTTTGCCATTTTATTTTGGCTATAAAAATTAAAATGACTTTAAACATGTTCACGAATCGTGTTGTGTCAACCTGATACGACACGTTTATTTAAATGGGTTACACGTGTCTTGTTACCCGTTATAAAAACGTGTCGTACTTGGGTTTGGCCTAAACGGGTTGACACAAATCCGATACTTCAACACGTTTGGTTAGCCCTAGTTATAAAGGACCATTTAGAATGTGGACGTAACTGTCTAACACCGAACAATCCGTAATTTTGTCTCTTTTTTGCTTTTGCTATTATTTCTATACTATATATTTTTTCAACAAACAAAAATTTAAGGGAAAATATATAATAACTCCTTGGGTCTGCCTTCCAAAATTTGTAAATGCTTAGGTTTTTTTTTTCGAAAATTTACTCCCTGGATGTAAGGAAACTACAATAAAATCCCTGCCGTTACACTTTTTGTAACCGCGGTTAACAGATCCAAAACGCACCGTTTTGAGATATTAAAATATTAATTTTTTTTTAATTTTAAATTTTTAAATCTAAAAATTTAAAAAAAAAAGAAAAGAAGAAAGGTGAAAGAAGNTTTGGAAGGCAGACCCAAGGAGTTATTATATATTTTCCCAAAATTTAAATGTTTAATAATCGATGTAGTAAGTGTTACAGGAATTAACATGTCCTATAAGAAATTTGTAGTAAAAATGATAGTATTTATTAAAAGAGAGAGAGAGAGAGAAATGAAAAGAGAGGTGTTTTAATTTGCTGAAACGAAGCCATGAATTTGATGAAGTCACGCCGTTTGACTGAGACGAAAGCCGGCTTGAAGCCTAAAAGCAGGTGTGAACGGGGTTTAGAATGGAATCTTTAAGCTCAAAGCAGGTGTGAACGCAAAAGAAGGAAGGGAATCTTTCGCGTACGTAGGTGCCACTGCCCTTTCACGTGGGATTGCCCACTTGATTACGGTGATGCATGTAGCTAGATATGTAATTACGCACTTTTCATCATAACCCCAATTATTATCATCCTATTCTTATCCATATCCAACTAAATTCAGCTCTTTTTTTCAGCCCGCACATGCATCCATCAATGATTAGCGAGAAAATTTGTTCTGTTAAATTTTTGACATGATTCATAAATTCGATACGAATTGAACATAAAATTAAAGGGTTAGAATTGAAGAGTTAAACCCGTTTAATTAAATGAATCAGGTTATAATTGATTTATACATTCTTATACAAATACATTGATACTACTCGAATTATTCTTACTGAATCGCTCAATTGATTAGAGACCACGCTTCATAAAACGGAGGTCATTAATTTGAATTCTCATTTTTCCTTTTTATGAGGACATGTTAAAAAACATATTATTCAAACCAAACACGTGAACGCAAAGACAACCTCGAGCGTCTCTTTTCCTTGTATTTTTATCACACGTATCAGTCCAAGTTATACATTTCATTGTTTTTTATTGATTTGATCAGTTGATTTGCCCGTGACTTCATATACACCAAACTTCATCACATAAGTGATAAAGACCGGGTATTTAGAATGTACTTGGTTTACTCCCGTGATTTCTTTTAAAATGCATTTTGTTGTTTGAAAATATATATATATAAAAAAAAAAAAGAATTATGTTTATATTAATGCATTTTAGGATGCCCCTTTTGTTTTTAATTTGAAAAAAAAAAAAAAAAAAGAGTTATGATGTGATATAATTATGAAATTGGAAAAGTGCTAGAAATTCAAACAAATGAATTCATAAAAATTTTTAAACTGATGTGACAAGAGTTCTTAAACTAAAGAAATGTAATTCTCTCTTTTATTTGCTACTCACGGTCTGTCATGTCAGTTTGAAAATTTTCTTGAGTTTTTTTGTTTGGCTCTTTAGCACTTCTCTAAAAATTATTGTAAATCGATAATTTAAGTGAAACAGACAGTTAAATTAATATAAAATATGGGAACTTATATATGTATGTGGATAATGAAGGGCGATAGATTGATTTATAAAGAATTATATAATTAATAAAAATGAATGGATTAGCTCGAAATGAAAGGGTTCGATCGCTTTTGGGAGGTTGGTGAGTCTAAGTTGGCTTCTTTACCAACCAAACCATCCTCCATCCATCACATTCACTAACCGTTCCTCTCGTCCCCATGCTACGATCCAAAACACCCCCTATGAAGAGGAGAAGACCCCTTCTTCCACCTGCCACTCACGTGACTATTGGCTCACCTACACGTCAGCATACCTCATCTTCCACCTAGATTACACTTGGCAGTTGGCACCCCAACTTCAATGAGTAAAACTACATACTTTCCCTCTCACACTCACTCTCGAATATAAACTCTTTATGTCCACAAAAAATCGCTATTAAATTCAAAATTTAATAATGGTCTATCGAAATTTAAGAGTGAGAGTATGTGTACGTAGCTTTATGGGAAAATGTTGTTATTTAATAAGTTATACGATTAGAATGATGTGACAGTAAAAATTAACTAATTTTTATAAGTTCTTGTTGATTTAAAAGATTGATTTTATTGTCACGTCATTTTATATAATTGTATGATAATCATATACTGTCTAATAAATAATATTACTCATTTATTATATTATCAACTGATGTAGCGTGTTTTAAATGTTGACCGAGTGAAAAGTAAGATGTTACTTAACTTCAAGAGAAGTGATATATAGCACATCAGCATGAGTGCACAGTATTCACGCTTGTGTGATCAGTAGTAAAAAATTATTGTTTTAAATTTTTTTTAATATTTTTTTTTACTACTGTTCACACCAGCGTAAACACTGTTCACTCACGCTAGTATGCTATATATCACTACTCCTCAGTCCTCCAAACTGGGAAGTGTGAATGGTTTCCGTTGATAAGTAGTGTTGGTGTTCATGGCAGGTTTACGGCCGCATTCCAATTTGGTGGGTCATGGTTGTGTTTTGGGCACTGCATGGACATTGAAAAGCTCCATTCAATTCCAGTTTGATGGGCTGAAATGGACCATATAGGTTAGATTTGAAAACATTATTTGAAGGCATGTTTAAGGCACCTGCAGAGTTTGAAATTTCTACAACAGACTGATCAGGAAAAGTCCTTAGCATGGAAATTTATAATTGTTCATTTATGATTGAACCTAATGCCAAGCCGCATACGCTACAAAAATATATTAGATTCGAGTCAAATTGACTTATAAAAATTCAATAGATCACTATACTTGAGGCATTAATGTTATAACACCTCTCAAAGTAGAAATGGAATCACGAATATTCGAGATAAGATTACTTTAAAAAAAAAAACAAACTTTTCACTTTTGTATCACGTCAAACACAAATTTTGAAACCAAACAAAAAAACGCTTTTCAAAATGATTAATAATTATGAAACTTTGTCTTGTGAAGAGTTTTTAAACCAATTAAGTATCATATACAAGTTTTGTCTAACAATGTATATGTATTCTTGAAGATCTAATCAACACCCCATGTTTTAACCGTGCAGGGTTGTGCTGCCATTACTTCATCACATGCTTTAATGACTGGAATTGTTGAAGTCAAACGTGTTTTTTTTTTTTTNAAGTCCTTAGCATGGAAATTTATAATTGTTCATTTATGATTGAACCTAATGCCAAGCCGCATACGCTACAAAAATATATTAGATTCGAGTCAAATTGACTTATAAAAATTCAATAGATCACTATACTTGAGGCATTAATGTTATAACACCTCTCAAAGTAGAAACGGAATCACGAATATTCGAGATAAGATTACTTTAAAAAAAAAAAAAACACTTTTCACTTTTGTATCACGTCAAACACAAATTTTGAAACCAAACAAAAAAAACGCTTTTCAAAATGATTAATGATTATGAAACTTTGTCTTGTGAAGAGTTTTTAAACCAATTAAGTATCATATACAAGTTTTGTCTAACAATGTATGTATTCTTGAAGATCTAATCAACACCCCACGTTTTAACTGTGCAGGGTTGTGCTGCCATTACTTCATCACATGCTTTAATGACTGGAATTGTTGAAGTCAAACTTTTTTTTTTTTGTTTCTTTCCTTTTTTTAATGTTAGAAAGCACAGATGGAAGTAGGCCAGAACAATTCTGTGTCTTCTTGCTTTTGTTGTTGTGGTTGTTCTTTTCCATTTGGTAAAGCTGGTAGTTAATTGTTAACAACTAATCTTTAATTAAGCATCTCTCTGCAGGACTCTATAGTTTGAAATTTTAATATTTCCCCTTTCAACAAGCAATTGCTATATTTATGCATGCAGCTAGCCTACATTTCTTTTTCTAAATAGGTTAATTATTATATGAAATATTCTCATCACTTGAAGTACTTTTTTGACTAAACTCACCAATTTATAACCTTCTTATTAATTATTGAACACCTTGCAATTGGCTTCAATTCAAACATCTATATATGTTATGTTTGTTACCGACTTTGTTTTCTATTTTTTGTTCATTTTAAAGACATTAGCAAACAATTCAAAACACAACAACATTTTTTACTCAACTAATAACCAATTTAACAATATTTTGATTACTTAATTATGAGTCCTGCTATGCGGCTACCAAATTTTGGCAGCCTAGCATAGGACATATATTAAAAAAAATAAAAAATAAAAAGATGTTGTTATTATTTTTTTTTGTTAGTTCAATTTTTATGAATTAATATTTAGTTTTAATGCCTCAAGACTTGTTTTTTTATTCAAAACTAAAACTTGGGAGTAGAAAGTTAATCATTTAGGGATGGTATCACCCAAAAGGGATTCGATCATCCTAAATTTGGTGCTAATGCCTCAAATTTAGTGCGAATACCTCAAATTTGAATTCCTCTTATAACATCTCTCATCTTATTTTTTTATTTTTTATTTTTTTAAAAAAAAAAGAGAGAAAAAAAGAGCAAAATGGCTGACGCTTGGCTGCCTCAATTTGGCAGCCGGAAAGATCAACTCCTTAATTATACAATAAGTTGAGTGAACATCTTGTACGTAATTGGCTTCAAACATATCTATGTCCGTTAACAACTTTGTTTTATGTCTTTTTAGAGCACATAACACTCATCAGAACATATTTTCAAACAAAAAAAAAAACCTTCCTTTTTTTATTGGTTAATTCGAAATGATTAACTAGTTGAACTAAGCAAATCTAACCCATCTAATCTTGATAAATATATGTCTTATGTACAGATTGCATCAAACATATATATAATTATAAGTTTAACATCATCATTAATTAGGAATACATTTCTTGCATTTGACTATCATATCAAATAGTTTATTAATTTTGTTAATTAATTTTTGTGTTCAATAATCTCTCTCTCTCTCTCTCCAATATTCTTCTCCCATGTCACCATCAAAGCGTGGAGCAAGGAATATTATTGCCACACTCTTACTAGCTATCAAGTTGTTTATATATCCAAATTAGAAAAAAGAAAAAAAAAAAGAAAAAGAAGAAGTTGTTTATATATCTCCCTTAATGCTTGCAGAATAAACCTGCAGATGGGAATAGTTGCAGAACCCTCACATGGCTCACCAACTTGTTCAAGAATCAAAGAGATAATGCGTTAACCTCTGACGGGTCACCTACTCATATATATGTATATATATATATATATTGAAAGACTATGGTTTGGAGAATGATGCCAAGTATATATGTGGTGGGGATCCGCCATCCGCCGGCAATGATGATCAAAATCATCTGCATGACGCCATTGAAGAAAACGTTGAATTAGTATACTTTGAAGATTAGCTTGAAAATTAAATAATGGCATGAGTGATCAGTTTCATTGTTTCTGGGTTTACCAGTTGATGTCCAAGTTTGACGTGGATATTTATGATTGTGAAGTTTGACTTTAAATTAGTTCTACGTTAATCCAATATTGACAGGAGAAGTAATTCAAACTTGAAAGAGAGAGAACATAAATCCTATTGCATGCAAACGGATAAGTACTACACTTTTTTTTAGTTTTCATTATTTTTAGATTTTCTTTTTAGAGGAATCAAACTTGGTTGGCTTCCCTAAGTGTCAAACTCATCTTCCTATCTTGAATTCCGGCCATGTCATATATGTTATTACTATATAGACATGTGAAGTGTTTTTTTGAAAGGGAATCATTCCAGTCTTATTGAAGAATGATCACGAGCGTAAACAGCACTCTTACATCACAGAGTAAAAAATTCTGAGAAAATCATAACCGAAGTTAAAGGTTACAAGTCATAGGTGCTTACCTAAAAGTCAAAATTCAAAACCTATTTATGACAACAACATTCGCTAACTCATGACTAATTTTCAGTTGTAACATCATATATGTTTCAGACAGATTCAACTCAATGCATAGGTAGCTCATCTTTCTTGGCTTTGGGAGCAGAAAACTCATACCGAAACTCATCCTCCTAAGCTTGAGAGCCAGGAAACGGATCACATTCATAACCCAAAGGTTTGAACAATCCTTATTCAAGCAAAATTACATAAAACAAAAAACAAAGAAAACCAAGCCCTCACAAAAAAACAGCAAAACAAGCACATATTTGCTCTTGAGAAAACTAAATCTACTCGTCCTCGACCTAAAACGATCTTTATTCAGAACAAACAAAACAAGAAACACAACCATCAAAAACAGTAACAACCGAAGGGGAGGACATGATGGACATTGGTGGAGCGTTGGCACGTGGTGGAGCGGGCAAAGGAGATGGGCGGCACAGCACCTTGAAGGGCAAATGAAAGTGGCCGGAGTTACTGCATGTGACCAAAAAACACCTAAAAAAACACAAAGAAAATAAGAGAAAAACAAGTAGAAGAAGATGGGGAGATTAGGAAGGGGGAGAGGGTAAGGGGGGCTCCCTCCCGTTTTGTATGAAGTGTTAAAGTAATAATTAAGTTATGATTGAACCTTAACTCATTCAAATCACCCCCCATTTAAATTAAATATTTCAAGAGAATGTTAAAGTAATGATTATGTGAAATTTATTTCTTCTTATTAACTTAAACTTTTGGGATAAATCTAATTTANTAATTTTCAGTTGTAACATCATATATGTTTCAGACAGATTCAACTCAATGCATAGGTAGCTCATCTTTCTTGGCTTTGGGAGCAGAAAACCCATGCCGAAACTCATCCTCCTAAGCTTGAGAGCCAGGAAACGGATCACATTCATAACCCAAAGGTTTGAACAATCCTTATTCAAGTAAAATTACGTAAAACAAAAAACAGTGAAAACCAAGCCCTCACAAAAAAACAGCAAAAAAAGCACATATTTGCTCTTGAGAAAACTAGATCTACTCCTCCTCGACCTAAAACGATCTTTATTCAGAACAAACAAAACAAGAAACACAACCATCAAAAACAGTAACAACTAAAGGGGAGGAGATGATGGACATTGGTGGAGCGTTGGCACGTGGTGGAGCGGGCAAAGGAGATGGGCTGCACAGCACCTTGAAGGGCAAACGAAAGTGGCCAGAGTTACTGCATATGACCAAAAAACACCTAAAAAAACACAAAGAAAACAAGAGAAAAACATGTAGAAGAAGATTGGGAGATTAGGAAGGGGGGAGAGGGTAAGGGGGGCTCCCTCCCGTTTTGTATGAAGTGTTAAAGTAATAATTAAGTTATGATTGAACCTTAACTCCTTCAAATCACCTCCCATTTAAATTAAATATTTTAAGAGAGTGTTAAAGTAATGATTATGTGAAATTTATTTCTTCCTATTAACTTAAACTTTTGGGATAAATTCTAATTTAACATGAAGTTCCTCATATATCAGTCATACAATTGAGATAACATGGCAGTTGAAATCAGCTATTATATAACAATCTACTAAATTAACATTACTCTATATACCTTAAATATATTTACAAAATCTATCTAGCTCGTACCTTGCTGATTGTGGGTTTTAGTTTGCTAATTATACGAGCTGAACATATATATAACCTATAATGATATGCATATTGGCCCAAATATTATTGAGTGAAATCACTGTGTTATTGAGTTTTATATGCCTTAACCATGGAGGTATATTGGGTTCCTATGTACCAAATATATATGGTAGTTAAACAAGCCTGAGATAGGTGGATTTCATTAAGTTCTTTATATATATATATGCTAGGTCTCCACCCTATTCTCCAGGAGAATAGTTTAAGTCTGCCTCATTGATAGCAACCGTAGGAGAAGACAATTTAATTAGCATGCTTTATAATTATAAAGTTTTACATGCATGCAAAATAGGAGTATAAAATATGAGTAATGCTAGATTTTCTATTTTTAATTTACAATTTTTCAATACTGTTGACATGGCACTCTAAATTAATGATTGATTTTTTTTAAAAAAATATATATATATATTTAACAAGGATTAAGATAAACTGCTCCCACGATCTCCCAACCATGAAAAGAGAAATGTTATATATGTTTAGAGAAACGAAAATGCTAAGCTTACAAACAAATTTTACAAAAAAACTTTTATAAACTGATGTACTATATTATAGTTGAGTTTCTCAAAATTTGAATTTATCTTATTTTCAATCATATTGTACTTAGGGCTGTTAAGTGAGCCAAGCGCTTGCGTCTCACGAGCAAGCTCGGGTTCAGCTCGCTTAAGCTCTGCTCGTGCTCGACTCGAATATTAAATGAAGCATTTCGTAAACACAAATCCTATCTCGAATATTAAATGAACCAAGCTCGGCTCGACTCGGCTAAGCTCGTGAACAGCTCGTATAAAGTTCGAATTAGTAGTTGTTCACATAATTGCTTATATTAATATTAAAAATTGATATATATATATATATTTTCTAATATGTATCATTTTATAAAAGGATGCATATCCTCTCTCTTCGAATTAAACCAAGTGTCTTGATTTATTGACTCAGGCTCCATATTTAGCTAGCCAGACTAAGCAAATGCTCATATGCAAGCTAGCTTCTTGAGCCATTTAAGAATATTTAAAGTTTAAATTTATAATAACAAAATTAAATTAAATATAAGAGCTAGCTAGCGAACTAGCTCGACTCGGCTCGACTTATTATGAGCTCGAGCTCGATTTTTTGGCTCGTCCTTAAACTCGGCTCAAGCTCGAGTAAAATTTAAATAAGTCGAACCCAAACAAGGAAAGCTCGCTCTTGTAGAAATGTTATACACATTCTCACTCTTAGTGACTTTTAAAATTATTATTAAATTAAAATTTAATAATAATTAATCTCAAATTCAATAATAATTTTAAAAGCAACGTGAAATAGCGTGAAATATGTAAGATTATTTGCATGTATCATAGGGTTTCAGTTTTGGGGATTTATTTTGTGAAATTCCAATAGATTCAGGTAAGGTTTAAGGTTTAGGGTTTAGGGAAAGCCCAGTCGTAATTAAAATTGGGCCGACACCTGCTCAATAATGTAACCCTAGTCATATAATCATGCAAAAAAAAATAAAAATTAATAAATAAATCAATATTTTTCAAGCTGTGGATGACTAGATGCCACTCTTTCCCTTCATACACGCTGCGCCTAAAACACCTCTAATTCTGTAGTAATCATCGAAGGCAGGAAGGAAACTAAGAGGATTTGGTTGGGCAACTACTTGAGGTAATTCTCTCTCTTCCTTCTCGTTACTGTGATTTTTTTTCCTCTCAAGTCCTGCTTTCGCCTTGATTGTGCCTTAAATTTCGGATTATGGTGAAATTGGTAGTTCTTTGATATACGCATTTGACGATTAAGACTAATTTTGGAAGATTATGTTCACAGTGGCTTTTAATTTATGTTGGGTTGTGAGTGTTGATTTAGGGTAATCGAATGGGTATTGTTTCATTGATACCCAATTAGAGATTTAGTTTAAATTTTCAAGAAATTGGGGGATTTGGAAGTAGAACCCGAGCACCCCTTAAATTTTATTTCCTCTCTTTGTTCGGTTATGGAGGGGGATTTGATTTGGGTTATGAAGTGTTGATGACTAAGTTTATTTCCTCTCTTCAACCTGTAAGTGTCAACTATCACCCTAATTTTTTTTTTCCTTTTTTGTGAATTAAAAGTTTGGGCGTGATATCGCTGGAGCGATGCACATAGAGAGAGAGATGGGAGAAATGGAAAAGCCGATATTCAGAGACATAAGGCGTTATTTCTGTGAGTACTGCGGCATTTGCAGGTCCAAGAAGTCCCTCATCACCTCTCACGTCCTTACCCATCACAAGGTATGCATCTACCTCTCTCTCTCTCTCTCTAATATGTGCTTGTTTGTATATTGAAATTGCTATTTATTTGTTCTTTGTTTCCTACTTTTTAGGAAGAGATGGAGGAGAAGGGTGTTGATGAAGAAGAGAAAATAGAGGGGACAAAATCCAATACTTGCACAGAATGTGGTGCCACTTTCAAGAAACCGGCTTATTTGAAGCAACATATGCAGAGTCATTCCCTCGAGGTATTTGTTTGCATGGTTTTCCTTTTTGGTTTGCATGATTTTTAGTGTTATTGAGACTCGGTTTAACCCATTTTAGCTTTAGATTTGCTTCTTTGAAATGATTATTTGTAGGGTTGGGGTTGGGGCTGGTTTGGTGTGGTGTGGTTGGTTGATGATCTATCACGTGCTAACTCATAATAATCTTGGCTTTGCATTTGCTGGTTTGAAATGACTGTATTATTGAATTTTCGTAGTATATCCCTGCTAGATCCGTGTGTGTACTTGTGCAATTATGTTGGCCCATGAACTAGAAGATCTTAAAAGACTACAAAATTACTTCTCTCACAAAATTGTGCACTGATAAACTGACAAGATCAATTATCTATGGGTTTTTTTGGTTAGTGTTTTTGTACCTATGTAAGAAATCTAACATGTGGTGAATTTGATTTGGAAACTCGTTTCACATTTAGCTGACTAAATTTACTTTTTGTAGAAAATACATATTCATTTGAAGAGTCCATTAACTGATAAGCTACTAGTTGCCTCATTAGAGCAAAACATGGGTTTTATTATAGGTGGGTGCATGTTCTAAGAGAATTGCTATGATACTGCTTTATTTCCTAGCTGCTAACTGTGTTGATGGCTGTTTGCACCTTGGTAATGACATTGATTTAGTTTATGGGTCGATTGAAGATGAATTATTTTGCAGGCATCTTTACTTATTTGAGATGTTAAAGCGTGTAGCATTGGATCCCATACAATGAACTCCAAAATGCGAGAGGCTGTATCTTCAGACTTGAATGGACTATTATCAGGTGGGAGACCTCCTGAGAAGCTCCTTCAAGTTGGCCTCATTCACGCGACATTTCCAAGTTGAGGTTTGAAGGTTTCTTGTCATGTATATTTAGATATATCTTTGCAGTTCTAGTGGCTCTTGACTTTTATTTGATCCTTTTTATTTTGTTGCAGAGGCTGTATACTTGTTCAGTTAATGATTGCCATTCCAGCTACAGAAGAAAGGACCACTTGACTCGCCATCTTCTTCAGCACCAAGGAAAACTCTTCAATTGTCCAATTGAGAACTGCAACCGTGAATTTTCTTTTCAAGGCAATATGAAAAGGCATGTGAAAGAATTCCATGACGAGGATCAACCACCAACTGATGCTAAATGCCAGAAGCAGTATGTCTGCCCTGAAATTGGGTGTGGGAAGGTTTTCAGATTTGCGTCAAAGTTGCGGAAGCATGAGGACTCCCATGGCAAGTTGCTCTGATTTCCAAATTCCAACTCCAACTATAATTTTTCTGTGGATATCTCTTTATGTCTTCTTTGTTTTTGCAGTGTAGATTATCTTGTTTAGTAACATTGTTGTTGAAATGAGAAACATGTACTCTTGCTAATTTTGGAAATTATATCAAAGTCACTAATTGACAAATTCCTTTAACACTGCAGTCAAACTAGACTCGGTGGAGGCGTTCTGTTGTGAACCTGGTTGTATGAAATATTTTGCCAATGATCAATGCCTTAAGGCCCACATCAAGTCCTGCCACCAACATATAACTTGTGAGATATGCAGGACCAAGCAGCTGAAAAAGAACATTAAGCGACACATGAGAATGCATGAAGCGAAAGTGTCATTGGTGAGAATCAAATGCAATCACAAGGGTTGTCTTCACACATTTTCAAATGTAAGATACAACACCATCGATATTCTCCATTTTGAGCTTATTTTCTAGCATTTTTATATATTATATGGCTTTTCAATGATGTTATTTTGCACTTGTTTATATATATTATATTCAGAAATCAAATCTCCATCAGCACGTGAAGGCTGTGCACCTTGATCTTAAACCTTTTGCCTGTAGCTTTACTGGTTGTGGAATGAGATTTGCACACAAGCATGTGAGAGACAATCATGAAAAAACAGGGAACCATGTTTACACACCTGTAAGTATTTTTTATACTTGGATGAGTCAAAACTGTTACGTGTTCATCTAGATAGACATCTTTTGCAACATGGATAGAAAATGACATTCATGCTTGGATTTGTAATTGCTTTGGGTTCAGGGGGACTTTGAAGACTCAGATGAGCACTTCCAATCCAGGCCTAGGGGTGGGCGGAAGAGAAAGTGCCCGACTGTAGAAATGCTGATCCGAAAAAGGGTTACTCCACTAAGTCTGGTTGATGAGGGATCTGACTATCTTTCTTGGTTGATCTCACAGAGGACTGACGACGAGCAGTGAGTCATGCCCTCTAGTTTTGTGCAAAGTGTATAGACTCTTCCACTAGAAATATAGACTATTAGCGTCCTTGTATAATATGGTTCTGTTCCTTAGTTGAAATATATATATAGAAATTTGGTATATATACTCTTAAGTTCATTATAGATGATATATATAGACTATTAGCGTCCTTGTATAATATGGTTCTGTTCCTCAGTTGAATACAAATGTTTTTTTTTTTGATCGGTCAAATCAATCGTCACCCAATCAATCCCACACCCAGAGAAGACACCCCACAACTTCCAACCACCTCATAGTCCCACTTGGTTACAAGCCCACGTTACCGAGCTCGACAAAAAGCAAAACAAGGGGTGCAACACGAGGACTTCCCAGGAGGTCACCCATCCTAGTACTACTCTCGCCCAAGCACGCTTAACTACGGAGTTCTGATGGAGTTGAATACAAATGTAGCCGTAGTTTCTTCAACCAACCTTTTTTTCTGCCTGTTTTTTGTGTTTGTTTGAAGGGGAAGGTTGGGGTGAGGTTCGCTTACTCGAAATTGTTTTAGCGAATGGAATTGCTTTTGTTGTTTTTGGCAGAAGAAACTAGCTAGTCTTTGCCAATAAAGTTTTGATAAGATTATCTGCGCGAGAATTGTTGAAGTTGGATTTCAGATTAAGTTGAAGGAGAAAACCCTGAAATTTGTGGTTGGAATCTGGCGACCATTGGGCACAGGAAGATGATATGGGGGAGATCTTGGACGAGAAACCATGGAAGATGGTTAATTAGCACGTTTGACAAAATGTTGGCCACAGGATTCCCTTTATTTGTGCATCCATAGACATAAAATCTACTTTCCGAATGTTTTTAGATTATGGACCATTAAAAGTATATATCAAAAATATCGTACGCTTTTGTCATGCATTTCAGACTTTATCTCGCTCTGAATCTTTATTTCTGGCAGTGAAAATCACTTTCGAGAAGAAATGAATCACGTTTAAATTATAAAAAAAACAGTAGAAATTTCCCGCTAAAATTTATATTTTTATAAATTTGCAAGAGCGTAAAAGGCATTTCACTAATTTGTCGTTTGATTTAATCTTAAACCCTAATGGTAGAGATGGAATTAAAAAAATAAAAAAATAAAACAAAAATGAAAAAGAGCTAAAAAAATGAAATACCCACGTTACAAATTTTGAGATCAATATTACAAAACTCGTGACACTTCCAGAGTTAAATAAAGTTTACTCATTAAAAAAGGGGTTTATAGATGGGCTCAAACTTGGCATAGAGTGGGTGAAAGTTATATACTTTCAAATAAATGAAAGGTGCAAGGTTTTAAGGCAGCCCAAAATAATTCCCAGAAATTTCATGGATGGTTGTAGCCGTTAAATATTGTGGCCTTTATAGATAGACAACCTCTCTCTCTCTCTCTCTCTCTCTCTTTGAACAAAGGTGGTTTGGCCATTTAGAAGCATTGTGTGGTTTTCCTCTGTTTTAGGAAACTAAAACAGAGTGAAACAGAGTACCCCCACGTTGTGGCTGTTGATGGGCTCAAACTTGGCATAGGGTGCACGGGTGCAGGTTAGCTGTGGTTTATAGATAGTCTATCAACTACGTAATATATTACTCTTACCATAACAAAAAAAAAACAGAGCTGATCACTTCAAAAACATGTAGAAATTAACCAAGATAGAAAGACAAGAGAGGAGAAAAGGAAATTTGAAACTCTCAAAGACAGCTAGTTTTCCGCAAGAACAGAGTAAAATTACAGAGGAGAACTGAAGTTTCGTACATATGCATTATACGTAATGAAGTATCAAGAAGCACCCAATTGAATTGATCAATTGAGAAACATTAACAACAACAAGAAGAAGACAGAGTAGTTCAATTACAATTTAGCAGAAACTCTATTACAAAACAAAAGTGAGTTCAAAATCATCGATCCATTCATTGATGGTTGACAAGTGATGAAATTTGCAATTATTATGAGAACTTCCAATGGTTGTTGCAATTTACACACGTCACATAGGTTGTCATTGGCTCGTCGGCGCTCCTGGTCTGCAGTTGATAGTAAGTGCACTTGCGATCCCGGCACCGGCTGCACTGAAACATGTCGGTGGAGGCCTTTTCTTCCAAGTCAGCATCATGCAAGCATCTGCTCATTGACTTCAATTGAATTTGGATGTTCTCACGCTGCCTTTTCTGGCTTGCCATCTCCACCGCAGACATGGTCACAAGCACCTCCGGCTTGATCTGTCCAAGCAGCACCTTCCTCCGCAAATCTGGGTTCTCCGGGTGGTTGAGGTTGAACACCACCGATCGGTACTTGGCCTTTTTAATCCCATTGGACCAACCAATTTTCCTGAACATCGCCGACTCTACAGAAGCGGAAACTCGAACAGGGTCATATGCCGTCACATCAGGCTTCACTCCGCCCTTGTCGGCTTCATTCGCAACTCTGGAAAACGCCAGCTCCAGTTCTTTGCGAACATTTTCACGATAAGCCGCAGTAGGGTCGATCGGCGCCGATTTTAAAACCTTGCCCAACCTCTTCGGCTCCTCTGGCTTACGGATCTTCAAGATAATCACTCTCTTTGTAAGCCCAGAAGTTTTTGCAGAACCTCCACTCATCTCGTTTCTTCTTGGCTCCACCTTCACCATCTTGTTCCCAAAGAATTGAGGAAGTTGGGAAATTTTTGGCTTTCGTTAGGAATGCAGAGAACAAAGAATTGAGAAAGTTGGGAAATTTTTGGATTTCGTTAGGAATGCAGAGAAGAACGAGACACAGGAAACTCTGGCGGTTCATGTGTATATATGGGATTCCAAGTCGGTGAGGGATTACGGATTACTAGTCGGTGAGGGATTCCTAAGTCGGTTAGGAATCCTAAGTCGGTTCCAACTAGCCGTTGGCGTTGTCACTCCACCTTTTTTTTTAAAAAAAAAAATTACGTTTCAAATTTCGAATTTAATTGCACTGGTTGCAATATTCTACAAATGATCAAATTTCAAGTCCTTCAAGGATGTAATTTTCATAGACATTATCAGTTGTTAATCTTAAAAAAAAAATTATGTTCCAAATTTCGAATTTAATTGCATTGGTTGTAATATTCTATAAATGATCAAATTTCAAGTCCGTAAAGGATGTAATTTTCATACACATTATCAGTTGTTAATCTTAGTAAAAAATTATGTTTCAAATTTTGAATTTAATTGCATTGGTTGTAATATTCTATAAATGATCAAATTTCAAGTCCTTAAAGGATGTAATTTGTTCTTAAATCAACGGAAAGAGAATGGAGTTAGCCTCGTCGAACAACCCTCATATTTCCTTTTCTTAACAATCCCAAATGTCCATGGCTAGTTTTAACGGATCTGAATCCTCTTCAGTCCATAATGGATTGGAGGGTATCTAGTTCATGGCTAAGATTTCTTTAAAGAAAATAAGTGATATAAATGTGCCACGTGTCATTTTAATTAAAAAATAATAAAATAATAATTAATATTTTAAAAAATTAAAAATATTTTCAAAAAACTAAGGGTGGCTGACCACCCTATAGGGGGTGCCCGAACCACCACCGTTGGCCTTCAGCCACCCCAGACCAACCGGCTGAAGCCACCTATGGCCATTGGGGGGGGTCCGACCACCCTTAAGGCACAAACTAAAAAAAATAAAAAAAAAAATCGTTGGCATTTGGGGGTGTCTGGACCAACCCCCAAGGGCCATGGGGTGGCTTCGGCCACCTCAAATCGGTCGATTTGAGGTGGTCGAAGCCACTCCATGGCCACAGGGGGTGGTCTGACCAACCCAATGCTCAAACTAAAAAAAAAAAATTGCCTAGCAGGGGTGGCCGAAGCCACCCCATAGCCAGCGGGGTGGTCCAGCCACCCTTAGGTTTTTTAAAGTATTTTTTACTTTTTATTATTTTAGTTTTATTTATTTATTAAATATTAATTAATATTAATTATTTACTTTTTATTAAGATGACACGTGGCACACTTATAACACTTAGATTTCTTTAAAACAATCTTAGCCATAAACTGGATACCTTCCAGTTCATAATGAACTGGAGAGGATCCTCTTCCAGTTTTAATCATCCCTGATATTTCTTTTTTTTTTTTTTATAAAAAAAAAAAATTATAATTATAATTATAATAATGATAATAATGATTTTTAAGTTTTTAAGTAATATTAATGAGACAAGTGTTATGTTCCGATAGGAGTTTATATGGATTGGCGGGTCGACCCAAATACGACTCGGTTGACCTGTCACCTGATTAGCCTCAACTCAAACACGACGTGTTTAGATAAACAAATGAAAATCTAAAACTCAGACACAACACGGCAAATATCAATTCAATTGGGTGCTTCTTGAAAACTCCTTGCAACATGGGTTATGTTATGTGTATGAGACATTCTCAAATGTTGCATGTTCTGCGGACAAACAAAAATTGTCTTCATGTTTCCTTCAAAAGCAATGAAAGTGGTTGAATTGAATTTTAAAATGCCCCCTTGAGAGTGAGCCTACTTTGGTCAATTTTTTAACAGTGCCATCTTCTTCTAACTTACCTCTTTGTTTATTTATTTTTTCTTGTTTTAGTCTCACAATTAGTAATCATAAACAACCTACAAAAAGGGAATATGATATTATTTTATTTTACTATAATTTAAATTTTATTTTATTGCATTTAAGTTATTTAACTGTGTACATAATTTTTAATAATGTAGCAATATATTCATGACGTGAATATGTATCATTTGATGTGTAAAAGATAATCTAAATAATATAATAGTTCATCTCAATTTCAAATATCGTGATCTCAAAAAGAGAGAAAATTTTGAGTGGAAGAGAAACAATTTTTGACTAAAATGTATTAATAATTTAAATATTATATTAAATCATCACTTAACTAAAAAAATTAAACCATTAAAAATGAATAAATTTAATTCAAAATTAATATTCTAAAACTTTGCTTTACCTTAAAAACAAAGAAAAAAAAAAAGGAAAAAAAAAAAGGAGGCTTGAGAAGTCTATTTTCCTTCAAACTTGACTTACAGGTAGGAGTGTCAAAAATTACCGGAGAATCGAATCCAGAATTGGAAAACCGAAAAACTGGAAACCGGGAAATTGGGGAGTCGGTTTCGATTCCGATTGCAAAAAACAAAAAACAAGGGACCCCGGTTCTGGTCCCGGTTTTTGGCACCCGGTTATAACCGGGAAACCGAAACCGGGTGTATATATATAAAGGAGATGAATCAAAAGTTCTGGTCCTATATATATATAAATATATATTAAATTAGTTAAAAATAATAATTTTCTTAAAAAATCGGTTACCGGACCGGATACAAACCAGAACCGGCCAGTAACCGGGACCCTGATTAGCCAGGACCCCAATTAACCGGGACCCAATTCCCGGTTTCGGTTTCCCAAAACCAAGAACTGGGGTATCTAGGTTCTAGTTCCTAATTTTGGCCAAAAATATAAAAATCGGACCAGGTTGACTCCCAGGGAAGGAGAAAACTTGGGATGAGATAGCCGAACCATTAAAAGCCCAAATCACATATCAGTTTTCCAGATAAACCCGGCCCCACCACAGGACCCCACCAGTCCTATGACCAATTGTCAGCGGCAGCAGCTCGTATACACACAGATTCACTTAAACTCAAGAAATTTTAAGGGGGGTTTGTTAAACACCCTCACATTCCTCCAAGTAGCACTGTTCATGGTAGAAAAGTAAATTATCATGTGTTTTTGTACTTTATGCTACAGTATTTTGGGGCTTTGGGGAGTGTGAAGGTTTTTGACAAACTTTAAGCTTACGATCAGTCCTCAACCCAAATATTCAGTTGAACCAACACAACGATTTCACCCGTCATTGATCTAGATGAGAATAACTTGATGACATGATTTATTCTGAGATCTTGAACAAACATACTTAAATTTCGCATTTGTGTTCTCAATCGACGACTTCATAATTAAAATATACACAATTGGGTTTGAATATGGGGATCCGGCAGACGTTTGAATGCACACGGATTCATCTGAACTCAAAAATATTGCCTCATCACCTAAACTTTTGATCTGGTTGAACTCCTTCCTCTTCCAATCCATTTTGAAAACTTTAGCGCTACAGTTATCATTCCAGATATTTAGTTGTACCGACAAGAAATCCCCACAAAGCGATTCCACCAAAAATTGATATGCTCCATCTGGATTAGGATAAACATATAACCTATAATGATCTACATATTGGCCCAAATATTATTGAGTGAAATCATTAAGTTATTGAGTTTTATATGCCTTAACTATAGAGGAATTGGGTTCCTATGTACCAAATATGGTAGTTAAACAAGCCTGAGATAGTTGGATTTCATTAAGTTCTTTATATATATATGGTAGGTCTCCACCCTATTCTCTAGGAGAACAGTTTTAAGTCTGCCTCATTGATAGCAACCATAGGAGAAGACAATTTAGCATTCTTTATAATTATAAAGTTTGACATGCATGCAAAATAGGAGGAGTACAAAATATTAGTAAGGCTAGATCTTCTATTTTTAATTTACAATTTTTCAATTTTGTTGACGTGGCACTCCAAATTAATTATTCATTTTAAAAAAAAATTATTTAACAAAGATTAAGATAAACTGCTCCACGAGCTCCCAATCATGAAAAGAGAAACATTATATATGTTTCGAGAAATGAAAATGCTAAGCTTACAAATAAATTTCACAAAAAAACTCTTATAAATTAATGTGCTACAATATGATCGATTTTCTCAAATTTTAAATTTATCTCATTTCCAATCATATTATGCTACATCAGTTTGTAGAAATGTTACACACATTCTCACTCCTAATGACTTTTAAAATTATTATTAAATTAAAATTTAATAATAATTAATCTCAAATTCAATAATAATTTTAAAATCAACGTCAAAGAGTAAAAATATGTAAGATTATTTGTATGTATCATAGGGTTTCAGTTTTGGGGATTTATTTTGTGAAATTCCAATACATCTAGGTAGGGTTTAGGGTTTAGGAAAGCACAGTCGTAATTAAAATTGGGCCGATTCCTGCTCAATAATGTAACCCTAGTCATATAATCATGCAAAAAAAAAAATCAATATTTTTCAATCTGTGGATGACTGGATGCCATTCTTTCCCTTCAGACACCCTGCGCCTAACACCTCTATTCTGTAGTAATCATCGAAGGCAGGAAGGTTATATACTTTCAAATAAATGAAAGTTGCAAGCTTTTAAGGCAGCCCAAAATAATTCCCAGAAATTTTATGGATGGTTGTAGCCATTAAATATTGTGGCCTATATAGATAGACAACCTCTCTCTCTCTCTCGTTGAACAAAGGTGGTTTGGCCATTTAGAAGCATTGTGGCCCTGTGGGGTTTTCCTCTGTTTTAGGAAACTAAAACAGAGTGAAACAGAGTACCCCCACGTTGTGGCTGTAGATGGGCTCAAACTTTGCATAGGGTGCACTGGTGCAGGTTAGCTGTGGTTTATAGATAGTCTATCAACTACGTAATATATTACTCTTACCATAACAACAACAAAAAAAAACAGAGCTCATCACTTCAAAAACATGTATAAATTAACCAAGATAGAAAGACAAGAGAGGAGAAAAGGAAATTTCAAACTCTCAAAGACAGCTAGTTTTCCGCAAGAACAGAGTAAAATTACAGAGGAGAACTGAAGTTTCGTACATATGCATTATACGTAATGAAGTATCAAGAAGCACCCAATTGAATTGATCAATTGAGAAACATTAACAACAAGAAGAAGAAGACAGAGTAGTTCAATTACAATTTAGCAGAAACTCAATTACAAGACAAAAGTGAGTTCAAAATCATCGATCCATTCATTGATGGTTGACAAGTGATGAAATTTGTAATTATTATGAGAACTTCCAATGGTTGTTGCAATTTACACACGTCACATAGGTTGTCATTGGCTCGTCGGCGCTCCTGGTCTGCAGTTGATAGTAAGTGCACTTGCGATCCCGGCACCGGCTGCACTGAAACATGTCGGTGGAGGACTTTTCTTCCAAGTCAGCATCATGCAAGCATCTGCTCATTGACTTCAATTGAATTTGGATGTTCTCTCGCTGCCTTTTCTGGCTTGCCATCTCCGCCGCAGACATGGTCACAAGCACCTCCGGCTTGATCTGTCCAAGCAGCACCTTCCTCCGCAAATCTGGGTTTTCTGGGTGGTTGAGGTTGAACACCACCGATCGGTACTTGGCCTTTTTAATCCCATTGGACCAACCAATTTTCCTGAACATCGCCGACTCTACAGAAGCGGCAACTCGAACAGGGTCATATGCCGCCACATCAGGCTTCACTCCGCCCTGGTCGGCTTCATTCGCAACTCTAGAAAACGCCAGCTCCAGTTCTTTGCGAACCTTTTCACGATAAGCCGCAGTAGGGTCGATGGGCGCCGACTTTAAAACCTTGCCCAACCTCTTCGGCACCTCTGGCTTACGGATCTTCAAGATAATCACTCTCTTTGTAAGCCCAAAAGTTATAGCAGAACTTCCGCTCATCTCGTTTCTTCCTGGCTCCACCTTCACCATCTTGCTCCCAAAGAATTGAGAAAGTTGGGAAATTTTTGGCTTTCGTTAGGAATGCAGAGAACAAAGAATTGAGAAAGTTGGGAAATTTTTGGATTTCGTTAGGAATGCAGAGAAGAACGAGACAGGACTCTGGCGGTTCATGTATATATATGGGATTCCAAGTCGGTGAGGGATTACAGATTACTAGTCGGTGAGGGATTCCTAAGGCGGTTAGGAATCCTAAGTCGGTTCCAACTAGCCGTTGGCGTTGTCACTCTTACCCTTTTTTTTTTTTTTTAAAGAAAAAAATTATGTTTCAAATTTCGAATTTAATTACAATGTTGTAATATTCTATAAATTATCAAATTTCAAGTCCTTAAAGGATGTAATTTTCATACACATTATCAGTTGTTAATCTTATTAAAAAATTATGTTTCAAATTTCGAATTTACTTGCAATGGTTGTAATATTCTATAAATGATCAAATTTCAAGTCTTTAAAGGACGTAATTTTCATACACATTATCAGTTGTTAATCTTAGTAAAAAATTATGTTTCAAATTTCGAATTTAATTACATTGGTTGTAATATTCTATAAATGATCAAATTTAAGTCCTTAAAGGATGTAATTTTCATTAACATTATCGGTTGTTAATCTTAAAAAAAAAAAAAAAAAAATTATGTTCCAATTTCGAATTTAATTGCACTGGTTGTAATATTCTATAAATGATCAAATTTCAAGTCCTTAAAGAATGTAATTTGTTCTTAAATCAAGGGAAAGAGAATGGAGTTAGCCTCGTCGAGCAACCCTCATATTTCCTTTTCCTAACAATCCCAAGCGTCTAAGGTTAGTTTTAACCACCCCTGATATTTCCTCTTTTTTTTTTTAAATAATAATAATAATAATGATTTTTAATTTTTGAAGTAATATTAATGAGATAAATAAGACAAGCGTTATGTTCCGATAGGAGTTTATATGGATCGTCGTTAAAAATATTGGTTGCCCATTTGGTAGACATGTTGGTGGGTCAACCCAAATACGACCCAGTTGACCTGTCACCCAATTAGTCACAACTCGAATACAATATGTTTAGATAAACGAATGAAAATCTAAAACTCAGACACAACACGGCAAATATCAATTCAATTGGGTGCTTCTTGAAAACTCCCTGCAACATGGGTTATGTTATGTTATGTGTAGGAGACATTCTCAAATGTTGCATGTTCTGCGGACAAACAAAAATTATCTTCATGTTTCCTTCAAAAGCATCGAAAGTATTTGAATTGAATTTTAAAATGCCCCCTTCAGAGCGAGCCTACTTTGGTTAATTTTTTAACAATACCATCTTCTTCTAACTTTCCTCTTTATTTATTCTTGTTTTAGTCTCACAATTAGTAATCACAACCCACAAACAGGGAATATGATATTATTTTTATTTTACTATAATTTTTATTTTATTTTATTACATTTAATTGTGTACATAATTTTAAATAATGTAACATTATATTCATGACGTGAATATGTATAATTTGATGTGTAAAAGATAATCTAAATAATATAATAGTTCATCTCCATTTCAATATCGTGATCTCAAAAGGAGAGAAAATTTTGAGTGGCCGATCAGTTTCGGGGGTGGCTCAGTCACCCCTAAGGGTGATTCAAAGCCACTTCTTTTTCTTTTTTTTTTTGTAATATATATATTTATTTTGTAATTAGATTTTATATTCTTCAAACAACCTAAACATAATCACAACTCTTTTTCTCCTAAATTTTGAGCTAAGTAAAATATAAAAAAATTGCACACCCAAACGAGAACTTTTAATCTCATCGAACTCCTTCCTCTACCAATCCATTTTGAAAACTTTAAGCTTACAGTCAGTCCTCAACCCAAATATTCAGTTGAACCAACACAACGATTCCACCCGTCATTGATCTAGATGAGAATAACTTGATGACATATGATTTAATCTTAGATCATGAACAATGGTACCCAAATCGAAATCAAATTGTATGAACTTGATGTGATCTTCTATAAAACAGAATCCACCCTGCAGGTAGCTTGCAATATCAACAATGTGCATATTCTTCTCAACAAAGGTTGTCCGGCCACTCCTCAATCATCTCTTAGTTTCAAGAAGATTAACCTCTAAAGATATCTTCCATCCAGGGCGAACTCGATATATTTTGAGGCCTTAAGCAAAAAGTTTAAGTGGAGCATTTTTTTTTTTTAATATNGATGAGGATAACTTGATGACACATGATTTAATCTTAGATCATGAACAATGGTACCCAAATCGAAATCAAATTGTATGAACTTGATGTGATCTTCTATAAAACAGAATCCACCCTGCAGGTAGCTTGCAATATCGACAATGTGCATATTCTTCTCAACAAAGGTTGTCCGGCCACTCCTTATCTCTTAGTTTCAAGAGGATTAACCTCTAAAGATATCTTCCATCCAGGGCGAACTCGATATATTTTGAGGCCTTAGGCAAAAAGTTTAAGTGGAGCATTTTTTTTTTTAATATTTAAATTTTAATTAAATAATATTTATTTTAATATTAATTATATTTTATTTAAAAAATCATTCTTCTCACTTTTTGGGAGTTTAATATTTTCTAGCATCATTTTTTTTAAAAAAATAAATTATCCTCTATATTTTGTTTATTTCTAATAACAAATTTATTTAGAGCTCCTATTTGAGATTCAATCAGTTTTTATGTTTATCTCTTCTTTTATTTTTTAAGTTTTCCATATCCATATGCATATTTTCTAGTGGGGTTTGTTAGGGGTTCTCTCCCTTGTGTTCTCTTAGCGTTCTTCCAGTCCTACATAAAACATGATTTAAGAAAAAATAAAATTATAGTGGCCCCCACCACCGATTTTTTTGTCAACAGATTAATTTTTATGGGTTAATATTTAGGTTATAATGCTTTTAAACTTGTTTTTGGATTCAAAACTAAAACCTAGGGGTGTAAGGTTAATCCTTTAAGGATGATATCACCCAAAATAGATTTGATCATCCTAAATTTAGTACTAATGCCTCAATTTTGGTGCTAATGCCTCAAATTTGGTACTAATGCCTAAAAAAACGGGTGGTGGGAGCCATTACAATTTTATTTGAGGTTTGCTAGGGGTTCTCCTTATAGTGTTCTCCTGGCGTTCTCACAGTCTTACGTAAAACATGATTTAAGAAAAAATAAAATTGCAGTACCATTTTTTTGCTAACAGATTAATTTTTATGTGTTAATAGTTAGGTTCTAATGCTTTAAAACTTGTTTTAGGATTCAAAACTAAAACCTAAAGGTGGAAGGTTAACTATTTAGGGATGATATCACTAAAAATATATTTGATCATCCTAAATTTGATGTTAATGCCTCACAAATTTAGTGCTAATGCCTCAAATTTGGTACTAATGCCTAAAAAAACCTGTGGTGGAGGCCACTACAATTTTATTTTTTCTTAAATCATGTTTTACGTAAGACTATGAGAACGCCAGGATAACCTACGGGGAGAACCCCTAACATTTTTCATTTTATTTTTTCNTAAACTACCACATATCTGCGATAGTTTGGTATACCGCAGGTAAGCCAAGTCCATATGCTTAATAGATTGAAATATTAAATTTATAGATATGTGGTTAAATGGTAAAAGCTAACTTTTACCAATTGATGAGGGTTCAAAATTTGGCCACGCTGTGTTTTTTGACCATTTTTTTTTTTTTAAAAAAAAAAACTAATTATATGCTAATATAAATAAAAAGACAAAAAAAAAATATTGCGGAGGAATTCATTATATTCAAACCATTGTTAATTAAATTTCTGCAATCCTTATAATTTAGATATCAAGTTTGAAAAAAAATAAAAATAAAGGTTAAAATAATTCTATTAGAAGTGACAAAGAGATCTGTGTGGCTAAAGTTTTGGACTGGGGATAAGATTTTGATATTTTTAAAACTCTTAATTCAAATGGCCAAATATACATAACTCTCCTATAATAAACAATGCAATTTCGCGTACATAAATGCATATTATCAAGAATTTATTCCCCACTATAACTCTCTTTACTTTCCAAAGGGAAATTTAAGATTTGGAGTAGAAATCCAAAACGCCCTACATGGGTGGCTAGGGTTTAGTTCTAGTAAATAAATTTTAGGGATATATGTAAAATTAGTCCATATGGTTAGCTTAATTTATAAATTAATCCCTACGGTATGAAAAATAATTAGAAGGTCATCGGGTAGGCTAAAATAACAATTTAGTTCATACAGTTAAATTTTATTAAAATATTTGATAAATTCCATTAGTGTATAACGTCAGCACCAATTAAATGATAACATGTGTTGCTCTTACTATATATATATATATAATGTTGCCTACAGGATTCCCTTTATTTGTGCATCCATGGCCATAAATTCTACTTTTTGAATGTTTTTACATTTTTGACATTGATTGTAAATATGTACATTCAAAGAATATATCAAAATATCGTACACTTTTGTCATGCATTCCAGTTTTAACTCATTCTAACTTGGAACATAAATATAAATAGAGAATCTTATTTTCTCGCAATGAAAATCACTATTGATGAGAAATAGACAGTATTTAATTCTGAATTTAAAACCAGAGTAAATATTTGGAAGTGTAAACCGGAAAGTTTGTGTAGCATTTTTCATAATTTTTTGAAAATGCAACTCTTATTACAAAATTATTTAGAGAATAACGTGACAATTCATAATTGGTAAAATAATTGATTCGGCTGAGATCACGTCTAATGAAGCGGAGGTCGAATCTCCCTCTCCCTTTTATGTGGACATGTCAAAAATAATAATAATTAACAAGTTAGCTGCTAGACCATTGTTTCATTCAATTATGAGCGTATAATTGGCAACGTGGCCGATATTCTATTTTTCAGCCCATTTCAATTTTTCTCATTCGTTAAGATTTTAAGTTAAATCCTAATGATGTTAAAAGACCCAGAAAACTCATGTTTTTAAATTATTATTTTTTAAGTAAAAATTCCCTAATAAATATAAATTTACAGTAGTATATATAACAGATATTTCACCAATTTGTCGTTTGATTTAATTGTAAGGGTGGGTGAAATTAAAAGAAGCTGAAAAATTAAATACCCACATTACAAATTTTGATAATTCAAGATCAACATTACAAAACTTGATACAGTTTCAAGGTAAATAAAGTTTACTCAAAAAATGAGTCATGTAACACCAAGCCATGGTGGCGCTAGAACCATAAGCATTAGATGGGTTCAAACTTGGCATAGCTAGGTTGCAGCCGTCATATTGAATTAAGAATTTAGAATCATCTTTAGTTCATTTGAATTTGATAATATTCGCTTAGTTATAGTAGATTGTATTTTTATCCCATAATAAAGTAATATTATAGGACAAAAATAGTAAAATATCTTATATTATAACTAATTAGATATTGTCGGAGAATATCTTGATCCGGTGATATTATATCTTCCAAGAAAAGTTGCAAGCTTTTAAGGCAGCCGAAAATAATTCACAGAAATTTCATGGATGGGTGTAGCCATTAAATATTGTGGCCTATAGGCCATAGATGGACAACCCCTCTATATGTCTCTCTCTTTCTTTCTTTTTCTCTCTTTGAACAACTTCAGCCGTACCTCCTCACATGTAAGCGGTGGTTGAGGGCTTTTCATGTGAGCATGAGAATAAGCTAATTTTAGCCACAAGATTAGGATTCAAGTTCATTATGAGGTTAGATTCATGTAACATCATATCCACTCAGCTTTGATGTGATTATATTTACCCCTCATCAAAATTCAAATCCTTACCAAAAATTATCCACCACATTGCCAATTAATTTAGGTAACCAAAAAAAAAAAAAAATTTATTGTTAGATGAGGAACATGATCCTTTTCATTTCAATTCAAATGGAGAATATCTATTTAGTGTAAAATGAATGGTAGTATTGTCTTAACATTAAAGTTGAATGATTAAATTTATAATATTATCCCTCATTTTATACTAAATGGATATTATCCATAATATTATTTAGTAAACTGCTATATAATATAGACGCACAAAAAAGGGAAGGAAAAAGGAAATTGAAAAGCTATTCTTCTTCATAGTAGTCACATATCTAAAGTCCATTCTACACGTGATTTGATAAGGTGGAGTTTTATATAGCCGAAAAAAAAGATACAATATTGTTGAATTGATTATAAAGAGGTTGAATTTTTTCCGGTTCCATGTGGGGACCCAGATAGGTTCGTCTTAATCTGTGCCATTTTGCTTCTATAACTGCCTTGTGCGTCACTTTAAGAGGATTGTGTCACTCGTTTGACCCATTTCCTACCTTATGTAGTTATTTATGCACTGACTTAGTTTGTTTTGAGTCTGTTGCTGGGGAGCCCACCCTTTTTTCAATTTTAAGATCACCAATTCTTTCTTCTTTTCAGATCAAGAGTGGTAAATAATATTCTTTTGTAACCATTTTCCTTATTCAATTAAAAAAAGGAAAGAGGTTGAATTTTTTGATTCGCATTTAATAGGGAAAAAGTTTTTTTCCAAATTGGTTAAATTAACATTTGTTTTTAAAACACGTAATTCTCAATTTTCACATGTATTTTAAAAATGCACTTGAAAATCACAAATTTTTAATTTTTAATTACATATGTCATTTTAATAAATTAAATTAATTTATATATATATCTAATTTTTTAATTTTTAGTTTTGTTGTGCAAGTAGAGGACTCAGATTTCGTCTAATATAGAAGAAAGAATAATAGCAATAAATTACAATCATAAAGGACCATATACTTAGTCTCCTAGACATGCTCTTAATGATTGTGGGCACAAATACGTTGATTTTAAGTCATTTTAATGGTCCAAATAAGTAGCCTCCTTTCATTCATTGTCACCGACAAAAAGAACAATACAAGAAGATTCATAGGAAATTCAGAGCCTTTCTAGGAACTCCATTAATGTTTTCTAAAAGGATGCACAAGTAATGTGGGTTAAGACTTTTTATGGATCGGACCCTGCAATTATAATTCAAGTAACCCCACACCACCTCTTTAGGAGCGAAATTAAGATTTTAGATGAGATCGGAAACATTTTGAGGCTTGAGGGGAGTTCTAAAACCCCTCGATGGAGATTGCTCGGGACAGTAGGCTCCATCGGGGGCGGAACTACCCTTAAGACAAATTTTTTGAAAACCTCTAAAACTTTTATTATTATTATTATTTTTTTCTAAATTTTATGTTTTTTTATGAGTTCGACCCCCAAAATTTAAGTTTTACGCTTAAACATCCTATTTTTTTAGTTATGTCCCCCTCATCTCAAATAATGGTTCCGCCCCGGCCGCTTCATGCTAACTTTTTTGTGAGAGTTGCTTGAACCAATTCGATTTTTATATGAATGGTTTATTGTCATGTCATGGTAAAGATGACCAATAATGTCTTTATGTTGATGATGGACAAGCAGTCCCCACTGAATGTGGGCTATCGCTAATTGCAAACATCCAAAGCCACACATCATGACACCAATGACCATCCATTTCCTTGTCCTAAAGCGAACTCATTTGCTATGTATTAAGATCGATGACATCATGAACAGCTCTGTCTAAAGGGGCATTAAACCTCTTAAGTGAATCACGAGCAGCAGATTTGAATTGGTCGACGGGTTACTTGTAAGATAAGAAAGGGATTGCTTGAATGACTTGTCGGAGACGGGTTACTTGTAAGATAAGAATGGAGCCGCTTGAATGACTCTTGTCGGAGAGACCAGTGGCGTGTCCAATGGTTTAGTCAGTAATGTATTTTAAGCCCATATAATATTTTAATATAATTTGAAAGAAAACTTTGTCCAGAATTAAATTCAAAAGAAATAAGAGGCTGCCTCTTGCAAATGTTTTATGCTAATTCCAAATATAATGCACATTATGCATGGAATTCAGTACCAGAAATTTGAAGGTGAAACTGCTAATACACGTGCACCTCATAATCATCACATAGTTTAAAAGTAAGAGCATTGCCAAGCAAAGACAACAATGGTAATTGAAGGCCCTCACGCCATGCATTGAGAACCCATTCTGTGTTGGACCCACATGTTTCTTCAATTCTTCTATCTACCTGCAGATTCTTTTGATCTTATCAAAACACCTTCTTCCACGTCTAGATCTATGTATATATATGCATGTATAGGGTTGCCAGAATCTTTGTTATATATATATATACCGCCAACTCTAGTAAGCAAGCTAAAACAACCACTTGACAGTGATGGTTGTCTTTACTGTATGAGACTTTTAACGAAGTCATTTTGCCTTTGTATACCACTTAGTGCGGTCTTTAGAGAGACCCAGATTCTCTTTCGTTCCATTTTTTATCGTTTGTTTTCATTATCATCTCTGTATTGTCTTTTTCGTTTGGATTTTATTGTTATGGATTTTTTGTTATATGAAACTGATGATACGTTTTTTTAAATTAATAGATAGCAAAGAATTTTAATGGCTTTCCTAATACCTAGTTTTCTAAGTATAGAAGCAAAAAGATTAAAGAAATTTGGATTAGATCTAAACCCTATGTGAACCCTAATATATATTCTTTCTTTGGCTCACAAACCTAGCCTAGCTAGACCACCCCATGTGGGTACATTTCGTCGCCTTGCAACATGCATAGGATACGTGCTGACATGTACACCAACCGGTCGCCACGTGTAGCGCACTGTGCAGAGCCACGTGGTGAGTCCCTCGGATGCTTTTGCTCTTGAACTAAATAATTCCGTAGGAAAGAAGCAGATCTATGACTCTGACGACTGACGAGGATACTTTCTCATTTAAGACGACTAGAAGAAACGACTTCGTTTGGACTGCGAATCTGCAGATTTTCAAATTACAACGTCTATTTTCAAAAACGACGTCGCGTGAGTCCTTGTTCCAGTATCGTTGACCGTATAAAATACATACATACATACATACATACACACGCGTTGATGAATGTATGTCTCTGTGCGCGTCGTTTTCTTCGTCATAATCCCTCACTCTCTCTGTGCCTCCCTCTCTCTCTCTCTCTCTCTCTGAAGAGCTTTGTACTTTCCACCATTTTACACACACATTCGCACTCGCACTCGCACTCGCACAAGCACACACTTTCTCTCTGTAGCTTCTACTTTTGCTGTATTTCTCTAAATGGGCGAATCTAGCTGGCGAAGATGAAGATTACAGGAAAGCCGCAACTTCCGGTGACATTCCCGGCGAAAGTCTCGACCAAAACCCTAAAGGCGGCGTCACCGGACTCAGATCTCCAATACAAGTCGGCCACAACTCGAAGACCCTCCCGGCGCTTGGCCCGGACCCCGACCCGCCTGAGGAGGCCCGGAGCTTCGTCCGGGAGGCGGAGCCGCCCCGAGACCCCGCTGCTGAGGTGGAACGTAGACGGAGGCGACCGAAACGACCGCGTGGAGGAGGACCAGAAGTCGGCAAGAGAATGTCGCCGGAGGAGTCACCGGAGGGGACAGGACGAGGTGGTTGTGTCTTCGAGGAAGCTCGCCGCTGGGCTCTGGCGGTTGCAGATGCCAGAGATGGCCGCCGGCGCCGGCGGAGCTCGGCTAGGGCTTCAGGTGAGTTTTGGTTGTTTATTTTATTCGTTAATGCTATTATACTCTTTTTTTGTTTGTAGTTTTAAGATCTGTGATTCCTGGGTTTATTTGGAAAATTTGTGAATATATTTATAGGCTTTGTGTGATATGATTGAGTTTTTATGTTTATGGTGAACTTTTTGTTATTGCTTGGTTTTGAAGTTTTGAGTTTGACTTATGAGAATGTGTTTGGTCTTTGTGATGTCAAACTTGATTTTCAATTTTCTGTGTGCGCGCGTCATGGATTAGCATTCTGGGTTGTACGTGGTAGTTGGTTAAATGATTTTACCAAGAGGGTTCTCTTGGGTCATTGATAATTGTTAGATACCCAGCTAAGCTAGGTAGCATTTTCTCATAAATGGGTTTTGTTGATTGGGAAATACTTTAAATTTGTCGTGCATACTTCCTTTGTTAAGATTTTTAGTAATGGAAATTTATCTGAATGTTTTAATTTGTACCTGTGATTCTGTTTTAGGACATCTATATAGTAACTTAGATGACTTCTGGAAATTCCACTCTCTTTACTACATCGCGTTCGGTGTGATGTTCTTTTTTGGATTATGAAATGTGCGGGGGTATTTTGATATGGTAAAGTTTTTGCGTAATCAATTCTTGATACTTTTCACTTTTGCTGATTGTGTCGTCCCTCCTTTCAGCATGGTGTTGGCCATGTAGGCGTTCCCTTTTTGAGTCATCGTAGTGGCAAAGCTCATGGTTCTGAAGTGAAGGATCTGTTACAAAGCCCTAGATCCATTGCTGGCACAAAGAATGGATTCTTGTGCAAGGTATGATTCTTCTTTAAGTTCTTTAATCGAACCATGATGTATTAATAAGCAAAGACCCGTTGAATTCGGGGATTGATAGGTGAGGGTCATTTAGCTATTGAAGTATATAACTTATGCCCTTTATTGTGCTATGCTTGCTACCTGGTTATTGAAGTTCCTTAATTGAAGTATTTATGATCCGTTGGATTCGGAGATTACTGAGTTAGGAGCATATAGCAGCTCAAGAGAAATCCATCCCGTTTAATGTCTTTTGTATGTCGTGCTGCGTGCACATTCAATGCTGCATGTTTGTCGTAATGACTGGCAGGACCTACCTAGGGAATACCCTATTTAGGTGGTTTCCTTTTCAAGGATTGATGCTTATGTTATCATCGTAATTATTTGCTTCACCGATGAAGTCATTAATTTGGTTTTGGTCAGTATTATGATTTTCCATTAGATTTATCAAGGTTTCATTGTGTTCAGTTTAGAATTTACTCATATGGAAAGGAGATGGGCCAAATTCTTGCCAATACGGTCAGATTAATCAACTTGGTTTAAATTCTATTGTTTTCTTTGGTAGGATTATAATTATCAATTGAATCGCTATGATCTTGAATTACTAAATGAAACATTATTATGTATCCAATTTGGGACGAATATTCTGGTATCTGTACAAGCGTAGACATACAAGGGGATAAAAATTATTGCAAAATGAAGACTATTTCCTGTTTATATTCACTAACTTGTTTACAAATATTCCTCTAGGTTGTTAAAGTTTACAATATAAGGTTGCCACTACTGCCTGGATCTATGCAGTCCAGTAAAAAGGCCTGAATTTTACTGGAATGCCTGAAATGGTCCACAAGCTAGATCTGTTTAATGAATTTGATGGTGGCTTAGTGCCATAGTATCAACAAAACAAGAAATTTAGGCAGAAATGAGCTAGCACAAAAGGAGTTCATAACTTTGCCTTTGGCTAACAGTTAATATTGCATTTGTCAACTGAAAAATGTTTGCTGATGGGTTCCGTATAAGATACAAAATTAAGGAAATATCAGACCCTGTTTGTAGCTTGTTTTAAAAAAGAAAGTTAAGTGTGCTCATTAACAAAAAGATGAGGGGTCTGTCATAACTTCTTCCCCCCCCCCAAAAAAAAAACCCAGTTTTCTTTGTCTTTGTAATCTAATTTTAGATGGCTTGCCTCTTTTCAGCTTGAACCTTCTTTACAAATTTCAAACTCTGCAATGGAGGGGGCAACAAAGTGGGACCCTGTTTGCTTTAAGACACCAGATGAAGTGCGGCAGATTTATGGTCACATGAAGCTCCTTGACCAGCAACTAAATGCTGTTTCGATGGTTTCTGCCCTTGAAGCTGAATTAGAGCGGGCTCGAGCCTACATTCAGGAGCTTGAGACTGACCGCCGATCCTCAAAAAAGAAACTTGAGCACTTTTTGAAGAAAGTCAGCGAGGAAAAGGCTTCATGGCGTAGTAGGGAGCATGAGAAAATCCGTGCATTTATTGATGACTTGAAATCTGAATTGAGCAGAGAAAGGAAAAATCGCCAGAGGATTGAAATTGTGAATTCCAAATTGGTTAATGAGCTTGCTGATACCAAATTATCTGCAAAGCATTATATCCAGGACTATGAAAAAGAAAGAAAAGCCAGGGAATTAATCGAGGAAGTATGTGACGAGCTTGCCAAGGAAATTGGAGAAGACAAGGCTGAAGTTGAAGCTCTTAAGAGGGAGTCCATGAAACTCCAAGAGGAAGTGGAAGATGAAAGGAAGATGCTTCAGATGGCTGAGGTCTGGCGAGAAGAACGTGTTCAGATGAAGCTGGTAGATGCGAAGGTGGCCCTTGAAGAGAAGTACACTCAGATGAACAAGCTTGTATCTGATCTAGAGACATTTATGAGGTCAAGAAGCGCAAGTCCAGATGTGAAGGAGATGAGAGAAGCGGAGTTGCTCCGACAGACCGCTGCCTCTGTGAATATTCAAGTTGTCAAGGAGTTTTCTTATGTACCCCCCAACCCAGATGATATTTTCTCTGTTTTTGAAGATGTTAATTTTGCTGAATCCAATGAGAGGGAGATTGAGCCATGTGTTGCTTACAGTCCTGCCAGCCCTGCCTCCAAAATTCATACCGTGAGTCCTGAAGTTAATATGATTAACAAGGGCAGCATTCAGAGACATTCAAATACATTTATTGATGAGAATGGTGATATAGAAGAAGATGAAAGTGGGTGGGAAACTGTGAGCCATCTTGAGGATCAGGGCTCAAGTTATTCACCAGAAGGGAGTGCCCCATCTGTCAACAAGAATCGCCGGGACAGTAATGTTTCAAGGAGCGGAACGGAATGGGAGGGAAATGCTGGTGAAGAAACACCGATTACTGAAATCAGTGAAGTCTGCTCTGTACCAACCAGGCAGTTAAAGAAGGTCTCATCCATAGCACGGCTTTGGAGATCATGCCCAAGTAATGGTGAAAATTACAAGATTATCTCTGTAGAGGGGATGAATGGTAGACTTTCAAATGGGAGGATATCCAATGGGAGTACCATATCCCCAGATAGGGGGTCTCGTAAAGGTGGGACTAGCCCCCCGGATTTGGCAGGGCACTGGAGTTCTCCCGAGTATGGGGATCCTCACATGAGTAGAGGGATGAAAGGGTGCATTCCTCGCAACACACAGAAGAATAGTTTGAAGGCAAAGCTTTTGGAGGCAAGGATGGAAAGCCAGAAGGTCCAATTGCGCCAGGTTCTTAAACAGAAGATTTAGACATGGTGAGGCACAGCTTGCTCAGTATGGGTACTGACAAAGCCAGATGGAAATAAGTTGTTCATTGCCACCTTGAAAGATACCCATTTGAAACTGCTCAAGAGGTTTTAAAAAAAATTGCACATGATTGACCTATTGGAAGCTCTCATTTTCTGGCTCTCCTCCTTACTAGCAATTGTTCATGCTCTACAGAAAGTTCTGTTTCATCACTTCTCTGCCAACCTCTGAGAAATAACCATCCATATTCAAGGAACACCCAGGTTATCTTCTGTCATGAGCAACCGCGGTTTCGCATGTTTAGGTTATAGGATTCTCTTTGCAAGTGATCAGGAGAGCAAAGTATGCTATTTGTACTGTATCATTTTTAAGTCTTGACATTATCAGGGAACACAAATGCATGGTAGAGATTGAAATGATAACATTCTCCTTTGTAATTTATATTCTTGCTATGGGAAATGTCCTCTCGAATATCTTATAGATAATGGCAGATGGTCCAATAGTATGCAGATCAATGGCGTATAAAAAGATCAGGATTCTCTTTATTTCAAGCATGGGGTGTAATACATATTCAAACTTCTGACAGAAGGGTCTCAAAATTGAAATTTCCTGTCGTGACGAAATGAGGAAATTGAGAGAGGACCAACAGCTTTCACTTTCAAAACTAACAAATAGAAATCAATCAAATAAATATATGCCTTTCTTCTATAATAGAACACTAGTTAAGCACATGTGGAACATCCGAATTTCTTGCTGGTCTAATTGTAGGAAGGAGTAGATATACTACATACGGAAGTTGAGATTTTTCTTTTCCTTTTCTTTTTTTTGGAAAGCAATACAAAGGAAAGGGCTGATAGGAAGGAAGGCGGAGCTAAGACATTTCTAGGATTACAAAATTTATCTACTCCATACGGAAGTTGAGACTTTTCTTTTCCTTTTCCTTTTTTTTGGAAAGCAATACAAAGGAAAGGGCTAATAAGAAGGAAGGCGGAGCTAAGACATTTCTAGGATTACAAAATTGGGAGGGAACATGTTTCATGGTTAAAAAAGGTGGTCAAGAGAATCTCTATTCCAGGTTCTTGAATTATGGATGATGAGGTCAGAAATGTTATGGCAGGGAGGGTGTCGAGGTTTGGGTGTGGAGAGGGCTTGAAATCTGGCAATGGCATGGTTGAGATCCAGAGACTCGAGTTCAATGTCCCTAAGATTTGACAAGTAAAAACTAAGCATGATCTTTGACTAAATTGAATTGAGAGCAAGAACATCGGCCCAGCATAGAAAACATGACAACCTCTAATCAAAAGAGATTTAGGAGCTGCTGTTTTGGTCTAGATGACACAGCCTACGTGCAATCTCACACACACACACACACACAGAGACAGGCAGCAGACAACCATATCGGGCAACAAGAACTTGGGTTTAACTTTCTGCTAATCCAAATTTAACCAAAAGTAAACCGAGTGCATAACAGGGAGACTAATATCCAACCTCATTACATTTTTCCAAGAAAATAAAACATAAGATAATCTTCTCATTTGGTGCCACATTTCCCAAAGAACATATAACCAGTTACTGACTTTTCAGCTTAATTCACTGGACCATACGAAAATTCAATGAGCCAACTCCAAAGAAGCTCACTGTGATAAAATGGGACTACACTGTGGCTTTGTTTTTCACAGTTATTGTTATCTATACTCTTGAAAGTTGACATGGCCTGTTGCTTGTGCATGTTCCACAGCCTCCTAAATATTCACGGAAAATTATTCAGTGAGTATCATAAGTGGTTAGGAAATAAAGCTAAGGTAGGTAAAAAGGAGAGAAAGGTTAAGCAAGCATAATTTCTGTTAAAGAGAAATGACCTTCTGGCCAATTACTCCAATTTGGCATACCCCACAACGCAAGGTAAAGTTGGCAGTATCAGTGTAACTCCTTTTCCTGGAAACAACAGGATGGAATTGACTAGTGATCATGCACTATAAATCAAATATATGTATACATAAATCATAGTTGATGCAAGTATTCATGGTACATTTGGGGCCGACAATATAGGAAGTAACTCATGAGGGAATAAGAATTTAAACCAAGAAGGGAAATGCCACTCAAGAACATTGCCTTAAGATGAACAAAATAATAATAGAAAGCAACAAAATGGTATGCCTCAAACTCTCAAGCATCATGATCATTGAATGGCACAAGAAGAAATACTTTCCACAGGAACCAATAAGCCAAGTACACGTCCTTTCTTAGTCACGACTCACACATAGGTTAGACACACTGTCCTGACAGAACTTAGACTCCTGGATTTAAGGGGCAACTTATTCATCAAACTTTAGCATGTGCATAATCTCACATGCATGCAGATGAAGCAGGGAAAAAGGACAAAAAAACGTTGTATGACAGTTGAGAACCAAAATTCAGCATATTGAATTCGGAAGATGCAGTTCAAGATCCACAGAAGAAAAGAATCAAAAACCATCATTCTTTTGTCAGCTTAGATCCTTAACGAACAACCAAGTGGGAAAACATTCTACAAAAAACCAACCTCTATTATAAACCAAAGCCTAGAAAAATTTCTTTTTTTTTTTTTTTTTTTTGGAATTAATGAGATTATGCATGCCTCTTGTCACAGTAGAATTCTCTACATTTATAGAACAGGTTGATTGTTTGTAGAGTACCAATCTGACCAGTAAATTTTATACACAGCTCCTTATTTTTTTTAATCTTCTGAAAATGCTAATTTCCAGTCTTGGGAATTTGTGTCACCTTTTCATATGTTTACAAGTTTACACCTGGATAAGAAACTCGTATACCCATTCTTGTTATATTCCATGAAGCCTCAGTCAGAACTCGAGTATTACCTTTGCTGCACCCTTACAAAATTAAGAGCAAGCCTCTCAACTGGACCAATGGTCCTGTCCTTCTGTACTACAAAAACAGTCTGATCAAACTCCTCCGGGGCGTCCTCAGAAGGTGACATCTGTCAATACAGTAAAAATGAAGCACCCTATCACTGGAAATATACATAAGAAACCATAATTATGAATGGGGTCTAGCAGAAAGAAGTTAAATAATGGTGAAGGCATAAAAGGCAAAGCGATGAGCACGTAAAAGGCGACAAATAGAAGTACTAACTACAAAATTCAATGGTCATCAGCGCTGATACCACCCTTTGTTTGCCTAATAAATTGCAATTTCAGTAAACATATCTGGCGGCCATAAGTATCAAATCTGCTCAGCAGTCTCTTTTCTTAAGTTCTCTTTTTCTTTCTTGAATCCAATAAGCATGCAAGGGAACAGATGGTTAAGATCATTTAGTTGGATTATACTCGGCCAGGTAAATCTCAAGTGGGGCTAAAGAGATGGCAGAAATCTAGAACTCCAATATATGGGTAATGGCTCATTCATTCTTGATAATTACTCTAAACATACAATCAGCAAAAATAAAAACTTGAAATAATCAAAACAACGTACAGCTAAAGCATCGTAATGGAGCCCATCATAAATCAGCATAACCCTTTCAGAGTACCTCTTTTCCTGTCAAATAGCACCCCCAAAAAGAGTAGCGAAATATTCAGTAATGGCAAGTTGACTAGACTCGGATGCACAGAGAACAGATTCTTAAAGCTAACCTGACCATACAAATCACATCGTGAGGTCTGGATATCATGCGCTGCAATTTCACGCCCATAATAATCAGCTAATATTGAAAGCTCAATGGCACCTTCACAGATAATATAAAGTAACAAAGTTAGCAGAATAAAGCAAGAAATGATCTAAAAGCATCCTAGTCCTTGATTGTGACTAAATATAAGAACTCAACAAAAGCAGAGAAAACTTCCATGCCACTCTTATCAATAGGGAGATTTGCCATGCAAAATTTTCACGAGAAGCCAAGAGCCAAATATATTCTCAAAAAATTGCAACTCAAGAACTTCCAATATTGTATTAGATCATCTAAGTTCTTGTATATGTCCAGTCTGGATATTCTAGTGGGCAATCAGAAGACAACCAAAACTCATACTAAAGTTCATTGTGTCATAAGTTTTTCTTTTTAAGTTTTGTTTGGTTACCAGGAAGAAACTGAGTACAAAGAGACTGGATTCCTACAACAAAAATTCCACCCCTAGTAGTGGAACACATCAAATTTCCTTTTTCTTGCATTGTTCTGGAAATTGAATGGCATTTTAGTGAAAAAATTTGTGCGCGTTTAATGAAAATATTCAGCATATCTAGTGGGCAGTGAAGCTAAATCAATTGAACCCTACATGCTGAATTCGGCAACTCACACCAAACCTATGGAAATTACATCCAGCACATATTCACTCTATCTATATTATATGGTTTTATACATCTGAAAATGAGCAGGCAACTTCACAACTTAACTACTAGTATTCTTTTTATTTCTAGTTCTCCTGTTATTTAGGAGCAATAATTCAAACTATGCTAAATTATTTTAAAACAATAGAATGACTGCACAGAAATTCAATTCATCAAATATATCTTCATGTGAACCATTCAAAAAGAACTTGTTCAAGCACCATAGTGGATCTAAACAAGCCAAACTCAAGGCCTGTCATTACCACCATTTAAAAAGTCAGTTATTACTGTCAAAAGGTGAGAAAGCATGCTTGAATTAACAAAGAATATTCCAAAAAACTGATATAAACAATCATCATATAGTGTGCGGTGGCATCTGAAAATCTATATCCTCAAAGGTGCTTTCAGAAAGATTCGAGAATCTATATCCTCTATACATCTTATCTTATGCAGTTGATAAAGGTGTGACGAAAACCGTGAGTTGATTCCCAAATTTACATCAAACACTGAATTCTTTTGGGGGGGCATGGGGAAAGGGGAAGAAAAGGAGCCACCAAAGGTGCTTTCAGAAAGATTCAAGAATCTATATCCTCTATACAGAATAAAGGAAGTTGGTATAAAGCAACAAGGATAAAAACTTTAGTTGTCTATTACACTGAAAATGAATGATGATATCTTTAGATCATTAATTGCCCCAATTGCAATATAATGGCAAAAAGTGATCAACTAAGCCAGATTATGAGCTTACAGCAAATTCATTCATGTTATTCAATGTAAGGGATGTATTCAAGCCCAAATGGCGGAAAATCTATGTGGTTTATCAAGTAGAACATGATATTGAACTCTTAAAGAATTCAAAGAAGACATAGTACCAGGTCATTGACTGTTATACCTAACAACAACTTAAGCTGTGAAGATATTCAGCAAGATAAGTTTTAACCCCCTTCAAAATTAGTTTCTATATTTTAAAACAAGCGATAAAGAATCAATAACAACAAATATCAGAGGCAGGTTGCATTATTCTTTAGTTATAGCATAAGGATTTCTATACTTTCTGACTTGGAACAAGGTAGAATACTGCCCTAAGGCACCCTTAAGCGGTAGGGTCAACTTGCAACATGATTTATTTTACTAGTCATCCTATGCCCCGCCTAGCCCAAATGCAGGATTAAACACAACAACTATCATCATGTGAAAATGGACATCACTTTGTTCATTGAAAAAGATAAACCTTCATACCCATATGCAGCCTCTACAAACTGGTACACGACAAAATCCAGCAACAGTTGCAGGGAGATTTTAATGTAAGATAGTCATTATCCAGACTCATTTCATTTCAATTACATTTTATGGACAATGATCCCTCCGCTGATTAAGAATGCAAAGTTCAACAAACCTCCCCACTTCTCTGAGTCAAGAATCCAAGCACAATACTCTTCGTTTGGCTTTCCAAGAAATGCTTCAGAATATTTTCCGGGATCACTTGCCACTGCTGCAGCTATAACCTTGAAAAATATTGATAAAAAAGCAACGATAAAAAAACAGCGCAAAGCAATGAATTATGCCATCAATGCATGCTTAATATATAGCAGCAGGACAGGAAAAAAGTATTTACAATCTTAGAATCAAGTTATTCCAAATGAACCCACAAGAAGAAAGTCGAAAAGTTGGAAAAGTGAGACATGCTATAGATTGTAACCTGTCTCAACTCGGGAGCTTTATGTTTGTCATGATCCATGACATACCTGCAAATCAAGAAACAAGAGAAAAAGAAGAAGAAGAAAAAAAAAGAGAGATTAAACATAGCTGATGAACTCACTTCATTGCAATTGATCATGGCAAATAGAGGTTATGTAATCTGAGCTTACCCAATGGCGTTAAAGAGGCAACTATTGTCCGAGGGAATGACCCTTCTCACCACAGTACCTTCCATGTTATGATCAATATACCCTGATAACAATCACAATCACATAGGATGTTTCAGAATGACATGATTCGATCTACAATCAGAACACACAGGCCAGAAATGAATACAAAACATACAAAATAGAAACCAAAGCAAGCAATTGCAATACAAAATAAAGGAAACACATTTGCTTAGAGGGAAGAGGAACCAAGAAGAATATACAGAAGTGAACCCATCGTACAATTAAAGCAATAATACAGAGAATTTCTTCAAAACCAATTCCTAGACTTATTTATAGCAGCATGAGGGAGGCTCAAAGCTCAACCAGACTCAACTGGGCAGACAAAGTGTCACACCTACCAGATCCAACTATGTACCCGGCCATTTACTAATATATAAATGAGGAACAAAAGAAATAAATAATAGAAATAAAATATTAAATCATTATGGGAAGCAAAAAACAGACATGATGAATAAAGAAAGGAAGAAAACAGATTTTTGAATCCACAAAAAAAAAAAAAAATAAAATAAATTACAATGCCCCAGATAAAAGTTCTTTAAAAACAAAAGCAAATTCGAACAAATCCGGGCGCAAATTACCCTAAGGACTACCACCCCAGATTAACAAAATCCATAAAAGCGTAATCCAAAGTGATCATGAAAAAAAAAAAAAAAAAAAAAGCTAAATTTGCAGCTTCCCAGAAGCATAAATTGCACACCAGAAATTCAAAAATTAAAAAGAAAATAAAATTTATGGATCTAGTATAGCACCAATAATACCTTCTTACTATGCAAGAAATGAATGAACTTCGGAAAATATTGAAAAGAATAAATTTTTTGGGATATCTAACTTTTTCTTTTTTGTTGGCAAGAAAAGAACTAGTTGAGAGGAGAAAGTGGGTTACCTGCAATAGGCAATGGCTGTGGCTGTGGCGATGGCTATGGCTAAAGATAGGCGCCCAAGGTTTCCCCTGTTTCTGGATGCGGTTGGTCCTTTCACTTTGGGAAATGATTAGCTGCACTTGAGCCTATGCTTCAACGAGACTGATGGGGTCCTGTGATGGGGCCCGGTTTGTCTGGAAAACTGATCTGTGATTTGGGCTTCTGATGATTCATTTTAGTTATGATTTTTTTTTTAAAGGTAAAGGAAAGTTTTAGAATATTAATTTGAATTAAATTTATTTATTTTTAACGATTTAAATTTTTTAGTTAATAGACGATTTAATATAGTATTTAAGTTATGAATACATTTTAGTTAAAAATTGTTTCTCTTCCTCTCAAAACTTTTTCTCCTTTAAAGATCAAGATTATTTAAAATGGGGATGAACTATTATATTATTTAGATTATCTTTTACATATTAAATTGTATATATTGTTACGTTATTTAAAAATTTTAAATGAAATAATACTATGTACCATATTAAATATAATAAAAAAAAAAGGTCTATTAACAGGATTGCATTGGACTAATTGTAAACTTCTGGACCAAAACAACTGATGCAAGTAAAATCAAGCGAATTTCTTTCTGTGTTTATATCCATTGAACAATTAAGACAGCATTGCACTCTACTTCCTTGATAGTTTGTTTGTTTAGACAGAAAAAATGTCTACTGAAAGAACTAAGAAAATGATATTCTGTTGCAGAAAGTAGAGTCAATTGTAGATGTCCTTCTCAAAGCATTGATTCAACTAAAATTTTATGTATGGGAGAGAAGAGAAGGAAATTGAAAAGTTGATTACAAAGACGAACTCCCAAAACTAGAAATCAAACTAAATATACCTCTCAAGAAGGCCGTTTTTGCATATTCAAAACAATTTTTGCTTGTACGCAGAACATACAACAAATTTGAGAATGTCTCATACACATCACAGAACCCATGTTGCAGGGAGTTTCCGCAGAGATCTGATCATTAACAGACTAAACATTTGAAACTCTCAAAGACAGCTAGCTTTCCGCAAGAACAGAGGAGAATTGAAGTTTCATATATATATATATATATATATATATATAATGAAGTATCAAGAAGCACCCAATTGAATTGATAAATTGAGAAACATTAACAAGAAGAAGAAGAAAGAGTAGTTCAATTACAATTTATCAGAAACTCAATTACACGATCAAAATCATCGATCCCATTCACTGATGGTTGACAAGTGATGGAAATTTGTAGGTTATTATGAGAACTTTCAATGGCTGTTGCAATTTACACATGTGACATAGGTTGTCATTGGCTCATCGGCACTCCTGGTCTGCAGTTGATAGTAAATGCACTTGCGCTCCCGGCACTGGCTGCACTGAAACATGTTGGTGGAGGCCTTTTCTTTCAAGTCGGCATCATGCAAGCATCTGCTCAGCAACTTCAATTGAATTTGGATATTCTCACGCTGCCTTTTCTGGCTTGCCATTTCCACCGCAGACATGGTCACAAGCACCTCCAGCTTGATCTGTCCAAGAAGCACCTTCCTCTGCAAATCTGGGTTTTCTTGGTCGTTGAGGTTGAACACCACCGATCGGTACTTGGCCTTTTTAATCCCATTGGACCAACCAATCTTCCTGAACATTGCTGACTTAGCGGCAACTCGAACAGGGTCATATGCCGTCACATCAGGCTTCACGCCGCCCTCGTCGGCTTCATTTGCAACTCTGGAAAACACCAGCTCCAGTTCTTTGCGAACCTTTTCACGATAAGCCGCAGTAGGGTCGATGGGCGCCGACTTTATAACCTTACCCAACCTCTTCAGCTCCTCTAGCTTACAAATCTTCAAGATGATCACTCTCTTTGTAACCCCAAAAGTTTTTGCTAAACTTCCACTCATCTCATTTCTTCCTGGCTCCACCTTCACGGCTTCACCATCGCACTTTCTGCCAAAAACAACAAAAGCTAACCTGACTTCAAAGCAATTCTATTCACTAAAACAATTTCGAGTGAGCAAACCTCAACCCAACCTTCCCTTTCAAACAAACACAAAAAAGAGGCAGAAAAAAAGGTTGGTTGAAGAAACTAAGGCTATATTTGTATTCAACAAAGAAACAGAACCATATTATACAAGGATGCTAATAGTCTATATATATCATCTATAATGAACTTAAGAGTAGATATACCGAATTTCTATATATATATATATATATATATATTTCTATTGGAAGAATCTATACACTTTGACCAAAACTAGAGGGCATGACTCACTGCTCGTCGTCAGTGGTCAGTCCTCTGTGAGATCAACCAAGAATGATAGTCAGATCCCCCATCCAACTGACTTAGTGGAGTAACCCTCCTTCAGATCAGCATTTCTACAGTTGGGCACTTTCTCTTCCGCCCACCCCTAGGCCTGGATTGAAAGTGCTCATCTGACTCTTCAAAGTCCCCCTGAACCCAAAGCAATTACAAATCCAAGCATGAATGTCATTTTCTATCCATGTTGCAAAAGATGTCTATCCAGATGAACACATAACAGTTTTGACTCATCCAAGTATAAAAAATACTTACAGGTGTGTAAACATGGTTCCCTGTTTTTTCATGATTGTCTCTCACATGCTTGTGTGCAAATCTCATTCCACAACCAGTAAAGCTACAGGCAAAAGGTTTAAGATCAAGGTGCACAGCCTTCACGTGCTGATGGAGATTTGATTTCTGAATATAACATATATAAACAAGTGCAAAATAACATCATTGAAAAGCCATATAATATATAAAAATGCTAGAAAATAAGCTCAAAATGGAGAATATCAATGGTGTTGTATCTTACATTTGAAAATGTGTGAAGACCACCCTTGTGATGGCATTTGATTCTCACCAATGACACTTCAGCTTCATGAATTCTCATGTGCCGCTTAATGTTCTTTTTCAGCTGCTTGGTCCTGCATATCTCACAAGTTATATGTTGGTGGCAGGACTTGATGTGGGCCTTAAGGCATTGATCATTGGCAAAATATTTCATACAACCAGGTTCACAACAGAACGCCACCACCAAGTCTAGTTTAACTGCAGTGGTAAAGGAATTTGTCAATTAATGACTTTGATAAAATTTCCAAAATTAGCAAGAGTACTTGTTTCTCATTTCAACAACAATGTTACTAAACAAGATAATCTACACTGCAAAAACAAAGAACACATAAATAGATATCCACAGAAAAATTATAGTAGGAATTGGAATTTGGAAATCAGAGCAACTTGCCATGGGAGTCCTCATGCTTCCACAACTTTGACGCAAATCTGAAAACCTTCCCACACCCAATTTCAGGGCAGACATACTGCTTCTGGCATTTAGCATCAGTTGGCAGGTGATCCTCGTCATGGAATTCTTTCACGTGCCTTTTCATATTGCCTTGAAAAGAAAATTCACGGTTGCAGTTCTCGATTGGACAATTGAAGAGTTTTCCTTGGTGTTGAAGAAGATGGCGAGGCAAGTGGTCCTTTCTTCTGTAGCTGAAATGGCAATCATCAACTGGACAAGTATACGGCCTCTGCAACAAAATCAAAAGGATCAAATAAAAGTCAAGAGCCACTAGAACTGCAAAGACATATCTAAATATACATGACAAGAAACCTTCAAACCTCTACTTGGAAATATGGCGTGAACGAGGCCCACTTGAAGGAGCTTCTCAGGAGGTCTCCCACCTGATAATAGTCCATTCAAGTCTGAAGATACAGCCTCTTGCATTTTGGAGTTCATTGTATGAGATCCAATGCTAGCTACACGCTTTAACATCTCAAATAAGTAAAGATGCCTGCAAAATAATTCATCTTCAACGACCCATAAACTAAACCAATGTCATTACCAAGGTGCAAACTGCCATCAACACAGTTAGCAGCTAGGAAATAAAGCAGTATCATAGCAATTCTCTTAGAACATGCACCCACCTATAACAAAACCCATGTTTTGCTCAAATGAGGCAACTAGTAGCTTATCAGTTAATGGACTCTTCAAATGAATACGTATTTTCTACAAAAAGTAAATTTAGTCAACTAAAAGTGAAATCAAATTCACCACATGTTAGATTTCTTACATAGGTACAAAAACAGTAACCAAAAAAACCCATTGATAATTGATCTTGTCAGTTTATCAGTGCTCAATTTTGTAAGAGAAGTAATTTTGTAGTCTTTTAAGATCTTCTAGTTCATGGGCCAACATAATCGCACAAGTACACACACGGATCTAGCAGGGATATACTACGAAAATTCAATAATACAATCATTTCAAACCAGCAAATGCAAAGCCAAGATTGTTACGAGTTAGCGCGTGATAGATATGATCATCAACCAACCAACCACACCACACCAAACCAACGCCAACCCCAACCCCAACCCTACAAATAATCATTAAAAATACGCAAAATCTAAAGCTAAAATGGGTGAAACCAAGTCCACGCAAACAAATACCTCGAGGGAATGACTCTGCATATGTTGCTTCAAATAAGCTGGTTTCTTGAAAGTGGCACCACATTCTGTGCAAGTATTGGATTGCGGCTAGTTGGAAACGTAAGGCCTAACCGACTTAGGAATCCCTCACCGACTTGGAATCCCATATATATACATGAACCGCCAGAGTTTCCCGTGTCTCGTTGTTCTCTGCATTCCTAACGAAAGCCAAAAGTTGTCCCAACTTCCTCCATTCTTTGGAAGCGCGATGGTGAAGGTGGAGCCAGGAGGAAACGAGATGAGTGGAAGTTCTGCAAAAACTTCTGGGGTTACAAAGAGAGTGATTATCTTTGAAGACCCGTAAGCCAGAGGAGCCGAAGAGGTTGGGCAAGGTTTTAAAGTCGGCGCCCATCGACCCTGCTGCGGCTTATCGTGAAAAGGTTCGCAAAGAACTGGAGCTGGCGTTTTCCAGAGTTGCGAATGAAGCCGACGAGGGCGGAGTGAAGCCTGATGTGACGGCATGTGACCCTATTCGAGTTGCCGCTTCTGTAGAGTCGGCGATGTTCAGGAAGATTGGTTGGTCCAATGGGATTAAAAAGGACAAGTACCGATCGGTGGTGTTCAACCTCAACGACCCAGAAAACCCAGATTTGCGGAAGAAGGTGCTTCTTGGACAGATCAAGCCGGAGGTGCTTGTGACCATGTCTGCGGTGGAGATGGCAAGCCAGAAAAGGCAGCGTGAGAATATCCAAATTCAATTGAAGTCGCTGAGCAAATGCTTGCATGATGCCGAGTTGAAAGAAAAGGCCTCCGCCGACATGTTTCAGTGCAGCCGGTACCGGGAGGTGCAATTGCAACAGCCATCGGAAGTTCTCATAATAATGGGATCGATGATTTTCAAACTCACTCTTAATTGAGTTTCTGCTAAATTGTAATTTAACTATTTCTTCTTCTTGTCAATTAGGTGCTTCTTGATACTTTATTGGTATATAGGCCGTTGCGATTAGCGGTTATTGTGAATAACAGTTAACCGTAACCACCTATATGATTATTAAATTTCACTAACTCATTTAACTGCCCGCTAGGAGGATAGAGGTTAACTCACTAGGTGGATAGCGGTTAGCGATTAGTAAAACATGTAACCGCCTACAGTAACCACATTTTCAAATTAGGCTTTTTTCTTCTCTCTTTTTTAGCCTTCTTGGGCTTTTTCAAGACGAACATATAATCAATTTTTAGTTTTAAGCTTTTTTATAAATATAAATATAAATATAAAAAATAAAATAAATAAATAAAAAAAAAAACTGTAGCATTTTTTAACCTCATTTATCCTCATTTAATTTTTTTTTTTTTTTTTTTTAAGTGACTTCTTAGGCCAAATTGCTATAAAAAAAAAGAGCATATATCAAAAAATAAAAAAATATTTAACCTTAAATTTACATATACTTATACTTTTTAAAAAAATTCCATAAATATAAATCATAACCATGTAAAAAGTCCTTAAAGTAATATTTAGTTTTAACAAAAATTTGAATGGAGACTTCAACACAGAAAGTCAGCAAGCTATTTTATTATTTTATTTGTCAAAAGAATAAGGATATTATAAGAATATAAAAAAATTAAAAAGCCATTTGATTACATTTTGATAATTTGAAGACTACTTTAATACATTTTGAACATTAAGGACTATATTGCAAACAGATAGTTTAGTAGTGGGCATTTTTATATTTTTATATATGAAACTAATTCTATTCCTCTGTGTTTGAGAATATTAATGCTTGCTGACTTGCTGTTTGGGATGGTCGCTCATGCCTGCATCTGCATGGCAGCACTGATTGTGCTTGTGCCCTAAGTACGACACTAGACCATAACATCTTGTCTGCTGGTTTTAAAAGCATTTGCAGTACAATCCAATTCTTGCCAAAACTGTAAACGTAAGTGAACCGAATGCCTTCTCCATTTAATTCCATCAAAACAAGGATAACGCATCTAGATGTCCCCTGTTGGTTGATGCTCTCCAATTAGTTTACAAGTTAAACCATGATAACAACAACATCCATGGGGAAGCAAAAAAAGTCGAACTCCATGTTTTGGAGATACCCTCCCACCTTTATTAATTCAAGCTCTCTGAAGAAGTGTTTGCATGCATCAAAGGAGTTTATAATGCAGCAATGCACTCAATTTCGATCTTGGCATCCAACGGTAATGCTGCTACCTGATAGGTTGCACGAGCAGGGGCAGGCGAAGAAAAATCTGCAAAACAAACCATTTAACCAGGCATCAAGGTCATTAGGAAATTTATCAACACTCCCAGTTGTGATTATTTGAGGTAAGCTTAGTAAAGCTTTAGACTCTTTAGTTAAGAAATAGATGTACTTTAAGCTAATTTAATATTCGGTGCATTTGAAGTTTGAGAAGCAATACAATTTTGTACTTTTGACAAAAGCACACTTTTGTGAGTTTAAGCAGGTGGGCTGTTGTAAAATGACAATATGAGCAGGTCTTAATAATGGTGGATTATCAATATGAACAGCCTCAACTGCATGTGCAGTCCAGCATTTTAATCTGGTTCAATACAACATGCATAATGCAAATATGGTGGACTGCACATCTGTTTGCAAGCTGAATAGCAAAGCTTTCAATTGACATTGAAACATCAAGTTTAATTAAATAGGACTCACATTTAGCATAAATCTCATTCACTTTCTTGAAGTCTTTCAAGTCAGCTAACCTGCAGAAACAATGACAAAGAAACTTATTTCTTTTGCAACATAAACGTCTAGGATACAGAGCAAAGAGTTGAGGAATTCATACATAATTGTTGTCTTCACAACTGCAGCATAACTTGCACCACCGGATTTCAGTATTTCCCCCATATTTTTGAGAACCTGCAATTTTGCCATTGGGTTAAATATGTTTAAAACAGTTTGCTTTGCAATTTGGAAATAAGACCATCGACTGCAAATCTTTTGCCTAGCTAAGTGTCATCAAGAGAACCTAACTTCATATATGACCAACAGCAACATGCCATGAAGGCTGAGCTTAAAAAGGCCAAAGTGACACATCAAACATATATAATTTCTAGTTTTTCTTTCTAGGCAAGAATTACAATATTCTGCTCAACGTGATAATACAATGATATCTATTAGAAGGTAAAAACTAAAAACCTGAGAAGTGAAGAACTAAACAAAAGCTACATTCACACAATGCATCAACATTTCTCAATAGGTCTATGAGAGGAATGATTAAGAATCTAAGACTGTTTATTTTCCTATTTTATTTTGCTTATGTTCATCAGATCTAATTATCAGCTCAAAACCATGAGCTATTCCAAATGGGTCACGTGATATTGGTTCTTCCAAGCACACCGATGTGGCTCTCTTGAGGAAACAAATGTCAATCTTACCTTGCAAACAACTCTCAAAGGCAAAATAATTCTTAAAATATTAATGTTGAGTCCATGCCATTTACTTTACCTGCTCTGTTTGATCTTCCACAGTGTCCGAGATGAACTTCCCAGTCTGTATGTGTATACAAATTGTATATCATCAGTACAGTTGCCCAAGGAACAAACAAATGGGCGTGTAAAACCACATGCCAAATGGTAAAATTAAGTCCAAGAACAAACCTCTGGAACAAGTCCAAGAACACCAGACACGAAGAGAAAGTTGTTAGCTTTGATGGCCTGAGAATATGGTCCCAGTGCTGCAGGAGCCTTTTCTGTTTGAACAGCTTCCTTTATACCTACAATCAGGACAAACATAAGCACAGACATTCAGGGATTTTGAAAATACAATTAAAATAAAAGCTATTGAAAAATGACATCTGGGGCTAACAGTTTCAGAACTACTATTACTTATTTGATGTTAGTCATTTCGTAATTGGTTTAGACAAGAAAACTTATCATCTGCGCTTGTGAACACAAAATTATCACTTGCAAGCTTTCTCTTCATATGAGGTAGCTTAGACCCTGGCCATACAATACAACTCTATATCATATTGTTAAGATGCCAGAATTCCGAATTCTTCTGAGCACAGCTGTCTGAGATTTCTAAGGTTATCTTGATAAACCAGAAAAGTAAATGCATTTGCTTGCTCGAGTATTTTTTCTAAAGCCGCACCTGTTATCTTTCTTCATTCTTTCTTCTTTGTTTCACTACTCAAAGACATCTCAATAAAAACTAGAAAGATGATATTATGTGGCAAAGCCCTCGGACAAGTTATCGTCTTAAGGTATTCTTAGTTTGATTCAGTGTTAGGAGGAGTTCATCTTTTGTAATGGACCTTTTAGCTACCTTTTCTCTCTCAGATGCAACACACAAAAAAGAAAAACTTTGAGTAGGACATGATTATGTTCCCTTCACTAATATTTTTATACTTCAGACACCATTAGGGTGGTTGTTTTCTCATGTATACTTTTTCATGTAAGAGGGCGGTTGTTTTCTCATGTATACTTTTTCGTGTAAGAGGGCTTTGCCTTTCTTTTTAATAAATTATTATTCATTAAAAATATATATCTGAAGAAACCTTCAGAATTCCATAAGTAATTTTGTCGCTTTCAAGGCAAATACAAAGCCAAGTTTTGCCTCCAAAATCACCATAAATACTTTGAAAATCCTAAGAAAACAAGATAAATGACTTGTCCGCCTCTATGCCCAACCCAGAACTTACAACAGTGATCAAAATCAAAAGAACTTCGGAAAATGCAAATACACATAAAAGTGAATCAAGTAACCAAACTATTCTAGTTTTAACCACGACTACTAAACTTGAATCAGAGCAAACCAACAAACATGACTAAACTTGTGCAGGTATTACTGCCATTGCGATTTTAGCTTTTGTGATGCCCACAGAAAAACCCTCAAGCCCATTCACAATGATAGTAGTTTTGAAGCATTTCCCATTAAAAGGTTATACATTTGTGCATATATCAAGTTAACTTACACATACTCCTACATTTATTTATTTGTATGAACTGGAATCATTTAAATTACATGGGACAAACAAAAAAAACCCAAAATTCTAAACTTTAATCAGCAAATAAAATCGTAAATTTTTCAAATTCTGCACAATTTGATGCTCGAAAAGCCAACAATTTCTCACACAAACTCAGCCCATATTAGCCACTTGAACCGATTTACAGTACACCCAGAACAATGTTTCGCGTTTTCTTGCGAGACATTATTCTCCGGAACCAAACAAGGGAAAATGGGAAACTAAAGGAAGAAAGAGAAAGATCGGAGCTCACGAGAATCAGTGGAAATGCCCAAGCAAGCGAAGGGCGCAGAGCACTTGGAAGAAGAAAAAGTGGGGAAGGATGAGCGCCACAAGGTGGTGCCTGCCACGGAGGCAAATCCCACGCCGGCGGCCACCGGAGCCCGTTTGCGCAGCGCGCGCACATCGATCGACGGCACGTGAATCGACCTAGCTGCACACCAAGCCATCTCTCAAACTCACGCTTCTTTAGTTCTTGCTCCTTGGTCAAATACAAGTGGTATTTTGTCTTGTCTTTCCCATTTTCGTAGGTATTTGATTTGATTTTTTTTATTTCTTATTTTTTTAAAAAAATTCATACTTAGAATTAACGCATTTAAAAACTATTATATGAAATAATTTTTTTGTCTTTTTTTTTAAAAAAAAAAAATCAACACTTTTTTTTTAAGGAAAAAAAAAATCTAGAGAAAAGGAAAAAATGATAAAAATAAAATTCATGAAAACAAATCATAAAAAATTTGTTTTACATACATTTGAGGTTCGTAATAATAGCAGCTAAGGGACTAGAGTAAATGGAGAAATTAAACTGTTAGAATATATTGTGTAAGATTTAATATTATAAAAATATATTAGCATTAATTATAATCGATAAAATCAAATAAAAAATAATCNCGTGTTGAACCATTTGATTTGACTGTTGACCCGCCTCGCCACCATGGAAAGAAGTGACAGACGCCGTAGACGGTGTCCTAGCCATGCCATCCGAAGATATCCCAGAATCTGAATCTTGTTGCTGGGCCACTGAGACTGATCTTGGATTTGAGAATGAGATTGGTTTGAGAGATATCCTATATTTGTCAATTAATGGAGGTATGGGTGGTGCTGGGCAAATGGGTTTTTTTGTGACCAATGAGGCCACACAAAGTACAGTAGTCATCTAACCTTTCATACCTGAGACTGACCCAGATGGGTTGTTTGCCTGGACGTAGAATATTGGCTTTGTTTGGAAACAGTAATTGGGCTAGATTTTGTAAGTTTCAAAAAAAATTTCTCAAAATCAATCCCAATATTTTTATTTTTTTATATCATATCAATCACTTTTTATCACTTTTCAAATAAATAAATCATTACAAAACAAAAAATTTCACTTTTCTATACAAAACATTCCTACTTTTTTCTTCACATCAATCAAATATGCTACAGTTATAGTCCCCTTCTACTATTCCCAAACAAAGCCTTAAATCTTGGGAACAGAGGTAGAGTGGTGTCCAACTGCACTTTGAAGCGCAGATATTGGCGACAAATAAGTCCGGTACTATCATGATTCTCAACGTCAAGAAGAGAACCTATTGCTTTGCCAATTTTGATTAGGGCCGGGTATCGGTCATATCGGTCCGGTTAATAGGGTTACCGATTACCGACCGATAAGCTATCGGTTAACCAATTATTACCAACCGATAAGTTATCGGTTAATCGGTCATATCGGTAATTAGTTAAATCGGTCGGTTAAATCGGTTTTTGTTAACTTTTAATTGAACTTTTTACTGGTTACTAATTGGACCAAAAATTAATTATTTTAAGAGTTCAAATACTTTTTGTTGAGTTAAAGTCTAAAATAACTTATTAAAAGTTAGTTGTTTTAGTCCTTTTGAGGGCCTAAATATATATATGACTAAAATAGCTTATTAAATTTTTTTTATATTGATCTATTACATCTTTTTTATATTATAAAATAAAAATCAAAAGAGTAAAAAGTATAAAATTATAAAAATATTAAAAATATTTATCGGTCATATCGGTTAACCGATAATAAATTCTTGATCGAAGGATAAGCTTATCGGTATAAATTTTTTAACCGATTACTGACTGATAACTATCAATTACGATTATATTGATTCAGTTAATATCAGTAATCGGTCAATTAATCGGTAACCGGTTAATTTGTCCGCCCCTAATTTTGATAGCATTTTTGAGGGTCATACTTTGGTGTGGAAGTCCATGCACTTGGACCCAGAAAAGCAGAGACACGGTTCTATTTCATCGATGGTCAGCTCCGGTGACCATGCAGCTTGTAGCAGCAACAGAGTACCCCTGATGTTCCACGGTCCTTGTTGAAAGATGCGGTCCACATGTTTCTGCTGAGGGACTGCAAAGAGGTACTTGTTAGGGGCTATCACTTCCATAGCCAAGGGAGCAGCAAAGCTCCATATGGCTGTCACTGTAGCGCGGACCAGTTGGGTGTGAAGAGGATTCAGTGACAATGCTTTTCCCACAAAAGCAAAAGCTTCCTGGTTAGGTGGTGCATCAACCAAGGCATCCAATTGGTCTGGTTTGTCCCATCCGAGAGCTTCAGTCTCACCAATGAGAGCTTGAAGATCAACTTGAGAGGACATAGATTCATCCATGAGAACGAAAACTGGACGTAGGAGGCAGGGGATGATAGAAGTGGAAAATAAAGGAGAAGGCAGTGGCCAGTGGGGAAGACGAAGGAAGTCTGATCAGGTTTTCTGTCCAAAAGGAGAGAAGAAACTGGGAGCTCAAGCGAGAGATCATTTATCCAAAGTGGTAGTTAAAAATAATAAATAACATTTTCGATGCATTGTTTATCAAGAATTTACCAGGGGGCGCGTTACACCTTTGACCTTCTCAACCTTCTCTCACATATTAGCCTCATAAATATAAATAGCAATATCAAACGCCTTAAATATAGATTATACTTGTGAAATCATAATCTCAAACTCATCCTACGCTCGCTAACACATTGGCCGAACCCAATGTTCACCTTACTCCTTGCAATGGTGCACTGCTACACGATCTAACTCTTTATCGTTGGTTAGTTGGCATCCTTGTTTACCCTATGTCACTAGACCTAATATCTCATATGTTGTTTATTAGGTGAGTAGTTTATGGCTTCTTCACACTCTACTCACTTTACTGTTGTACTTCGTATGCTTCGCTATCTAAAGGGAACCCTTTTTCATTGCCTACTCTTCTCCTTAAAGTCACATTTTCAGTTTCGCGCTTGCACCAACACAAATTAGGTAGGAGACCTTACGAATTGTCATTCCATTATTGGATACTACTTTCAACTTGGCAATATCTAGCATTGAGATAGAATATCATGCTCTGGCTCTTACAATCTCTGAGATCTTTTAGGTGCAATGGTTATTACGAGAAATGGGTCTCTCTTTCTCTCTTTTTTTGCTATTATATTGTGACAACAATGGTATTATTTAGATTGCTCATATGATGTCTTTCGTGAATGAAACAAACATATCGAGATTTATTGTCATTTTGCCTGTCATCATCTTCTTCAAGACTCTTTACAGCTTCACTCCATTACTTCTTATAATCAACTCGCAGACCCTTTCACAAAGTCATATTTTCCATAGTGTTTTCGCGATCTTGTATCCAAACTCACATTGGTCTCTCATAATTCACCTTGAGTTTGAATGAGGTGTACCCATATTATTATACTACGTATTGTATTATCATATATATGATAGGAAAATAATATGAAAGAGAAAAAAGACGGAAGCAGAGAAATTGATATGATGAAGTGTTAGGCCTACATTTTGTATTGAACTAAATAAAATTGTATTTCAATAGATGATATTTACAAAGGAATTAGGAGTAGTAAACAAGAAATCATAGCCTAAATAAAGGGGAAAAAAACACCTTGAAAATAATATAAAATATTATTATTATTATTATTATTTTGTAAATTAAATATTCTAAAAGTATTACTAGGTNAATATCATGCTCTGGCTCTTACAATCTCTGAGATCTTTTAGGTGCAATGGTTATTACGAGAAATGGGTCTCTCTTTCTCTCTTTTTTTGCTATTATATTGTGACAACAATGGTACTATTTAGATTGCTCATATGATGTCTTTCGTGAATGAAACAAACATATCGAGATTAATTGTCATTTTGCTTGTCATCATCTTCTTCAAGACTCCTTACAGCTTCACTCCATTACTTCTCATAATCAACTCGCAGACCCTTTCACAAAGTCATATTCTCCATAGTGTTTTCGCAATCTTGTATCCAAACTCACATTGGTCTCTCATAATTCACCTTGAGTTTGAATGAGGTGTACCCATATTATTATACTATGTATTGTATTATCATATATATGATAGGAAAATAATATGAAAGAGAAAAAAGAGCGGAAGCAGAGAAATTGATATGATGAAGTGTTAGGCCTACATTTTGTATTGAACTAAATAAAATTGTATTTCAATAGATGATATTTACAAAGGAATTAGGAGTAGTAAACAAGAAATCATAGCCTAAATAAAGGGGAAAAAAACACCTTGAAAATAATATAAAATATTATTATTATTATTATTATTTTGTAAATTAAATATTCTAAAAGTATTACTAGGTACTTAATGGGCTTCTATATATAACTAGCCCCCTATGTACAATTTTCAGTGTGATTCAGAAATGTATTTATGGTTTCAACAGTCGCAGTGCATTGATAAGCAATATTCCAAGTACATAATCTTCCTGCTCTAAAAGGACACTAGGTAGCTTTGATTGTATTGCCTCCAATTTTATTGCTTGCTCAATTTTTTACCCTTAGCTAGACAATTTGGATTATTGGACACACTATTTTTTTTTTGTTCGATTAATTTCAAGAAGATCAGGAGGAACAGAAGAAGTCATCTCAAGTGTAATCTCAATGCTTTTGCTCCATTTGTTACATCTTTTTGTTTAGATGAATACAAATCTTAAATTTTGCTCTCTTCTTTTGGACTTCAATCCATGCATTCGGATTATCAATAATCACAAACATAATCTCTACACACTGGGCAAGTGCCTTGTCGAGTTAGCCACTCGTCTATGCAGTCCAGATGAAAGAGGTGTCCACAGTTGGGAAGTTCTCTCACAGAGTTTTCATCCTTGAAATCCTGCAGAAAGCAAATTTTCTTAGCAACATAAAAGCCCATAAGTTCTATAAAATGGATTATTAAGATGTATGTGTCATCCTAAGTTATTTTTAATGATGTTTAGAGAACCTGATGTGAAAACTTTCTAATGTTGATGTTCCAAATTGATAGTGTACCAGTTTCCCTATTCAAATATGTGTCAAATTTATTTTTAAAGCCTATTTTCTTGTTCTTTTTTCTGCTCTTGAACTTTTTGCTGCTTAATTCAAGATAGTTTAAGATATTTATATTCACCTGTAAGCAAATGGAACAACAGAAATCATCACATGAGTCGATCATCTTTCTAGAGTGAAACCTATGCATAGGAAGTTTCTGAATGCAGCTGTCGGATAGCCCTTTAACTCCACTGATGTCATAGATATCTGAAACTTCTCGATAATTTGTTTCAAGATTCCTAACCTGCTCAATAGGTGAATAAAAACCGAAAACCATGTAAGAATATAAATAAAATGATTAAATTCATCCATTCTGATAAATTTAAATGTAATTTAACATGATATTACAATTCACTTTATTTCAATTAAATATTTTACATGTTGAGTGGGTGTTTGAGCGTGAGAGAGAGTCTTAAAATATAAATTAAAATGATTAAATTCATTGATTCGTATATGATTTAACACACCAGTTCTCAGTAACTAAACTTGCAGGTTGAGTACCATTAACTTACTTGCCACTGATAAGCTTTTAGCACTGCAGGGCAAACCCATTCTATGAAGACCCTCCCATTCAATAAACTACCAAAGAGGGCAACCTGTCAAAATAAAAAGGATTTGACCACACAATGAGCATAAATATGAAATTAATTGAAAAACAACCCTTAACAAGGATATAAAGCAGAATTTATAGCACTAATATGTTCATCATTTTTCAATATTATACATATATAATCCATAATGTATATCAACTTGCTTGCATCTCATGCTCCAAAATTCCAAATTGGATTTGTATATATAGCATTACCTTGGATAATGACTCGCAATCAGCTGCTGATTCCAGTAATTGAATGGCTGCAAGTGCCCCTGTCACAACTCCTATGCCTGCCCCATTTAGAAACCCAGTTTCTGTGGTCTGCCCTTTGATGGCTCCAACAAATATTCCCACCATAGCCCCTCCTACAATGAGAGAAAAATTCACATGCAGATTGTTTTCTATAGATTAATTGTGTAAGAAAAGCATTGGATGGATGGTATTTTGACCATTTAACAGCAAGAAGATAGTTTTTTTGAATGTCTTTTCACCAGTACGTAAACCATGCCCCCCATGAAAAATTAGCTAGAGAAAACATACCCAATGCAAGAAAGCAGGTGAATGCAGCAAGAGCTACTGTCTTTATCACTCTGGTGAAAAACCCAGTTCGAAGACCACAAATTGCAGCCTCTTTAGACCTGAATACTGCCTTTGTTATGCAAGAAAACCACCCCTCCATTGTTGGAAAGATGCTCAACAGTGTCATGTGTGTTGAAGAAGGTGAAAAAATCTAAGAGCTTTGCCCTGTGTGAATATGAGTGAGAAGCAACATGAGCTAGCATTTATAAGGAGAGGAAGGGAATAGACATTTAAGAAGGCTGGAGCTCAGGCCTACCCTACGCAAGTGGATATACCTAGTGGTTTGCGAGCTACTACAGATTCATAGACTTTTGGGGCGACTGAGACAGGTAAAAATGTGAGCAGTCCTGTATAAATGATGGATCATGAAGACAGGTTTTTTAAAATATACAATGTTGGAAGATGATATTTTTATAATATAATTGATCTTCTTATCTACATGGGATGAGATACATGGCTTCCTTTGTTAAAAAACTTAAACTAATAAAAAATATGCATTTAATTATTCCTTTAGAGCCTTATAATGATTACCAATTGATAAATATGGCATATACCAAAAACCTTATCTTGATCTTGTTTTGGTTAATTTTGAGTCTTGTGGGGTTTACTCGTGAAAAAGAAAATTAATAACAAAGAAGAGTTTTATGGGATTCAACGATAAATGACGAAGACAAAGTTTAAAATTTCTGTTCCGATACTTACAACCTGTCGAGAAAAGATGGGTAAATCTTAAATGGCAGCGTTTGATTTTTTTGCGTCTCATCAATTCTGAAGTTCTTAGCGTTTTAGTTATCCACCTAACATTTGTGGTCAGAAGTGGGATTTGAACCCACGGCCTCCCTGGAGGACCAGATAAAGATGCTGACTAAGCCTTTACCGAAAGGAGCAAATCAAATTAAATGGAGCCTGGTACATGTACAGCCACCTTACACTTGCTTGGTAGTAAAGAAGCAGGGGGTGGCAATTGCAGGCCCAAGAGAGAAAACTGCAGAAACAAAACCGGGTGCTGCAGAATGGTGGTTCTGTGGGCTGAGACTTTGAAAATTTGAAGATATTTTTATTTGTGTTATAGACTGTAGAGCAAGTAGAGCTTTTAATTGCATTCATTAATGGGCGGATATATGTAGAGCTTGATCTTTTGGCATTCTTGGGCACGGCTCCAACACTCATTTACTACTCCCATATTCTTTGGTATGTTAACCAAACTAATAATTTATGCAGTACTGAAGGCTGTTGTGATATTTTGCAAAAACAGAATGATTATCTAAGGCTCCACTCATAAATGCTTTGTATCGGCCAAGTCTATACTTAGTAAGATATCACCCAATAGTGAAAACCACCAATGGCTTGGTCATCTGCTCAAACAAGGTATCCCTAGCAGAGCAAACTGCCATTTGTGGATGTTGCACAATATTTTAAGCCAACCTTTCTTTTTTTCATATGAAACATTTTAAGCAAATAAGATAAAGTTACATTATTTTATTATTATTATTATTATTATTATTATTTTTGTTTATAAGCAAAAAGGTTGGAGTAGAGACTAATTGTGGTTATTCTATCTAGACGTAACTATAATAGCACAAACCCGTGGGAAATTGTTCAAGAGGGACCTAAATGGCAGAAACTGCAAGCATACCCTCAATACCAGCCTAGCCATCGCTTAACTATTTGTATTAAAGACACGTTTAGAACCCGATACTAGACATTTGAGGTTGACAATTTTTTACACAACTCGCGAATCCAACACGAAATTAACAAGTTAGAGTTGAGAAATCTGATTCGTTTATTTAAATAGATTGGATTATGGTTGACCTATATAGTCTTATATCCATGTCTCAACATGATTCGAACCCAATACACGAAGACAAATTGCCACCCTTTATATATATATATATATACACACTAAACTAACCAATACCAATAACAATTTCATGCTTTTCCACAAGTATGATTGGTGAAAATTCTTTCAATTTAATTTATTAAATTGACATGTGGTTTTAAAATGTATGATTCTCACATGTATTTTTAAAATACAAGTGAAGTATTTTAAGAACAAATGTTAAATTAATATATTGAAATTCTTACTGCCTGGTTTGCAAATTCTTAGAGTAAAACTCTTGACAATTCTCTTTTTTTGTTGTTGGGCCAGGTTTCGTTAGACTGCAAATCTGGCCGATTGCCACAACCTGAAAGCCCATGAGGATGCATTTTCTGTTTTCCTTTTTCAAATTCATCTTATCCAACTTTATAAAATATTTATTGATATATATATTAAAAAAAAATCTTTATCTAGATATTACAATTATGAGTGATCATGCGGTTACGGTTAACGGTTAGTGGCTAAAACCACTAACTACAACCGCTTAAGCAGTTAGTATATTTCACTAACTGGTTAACCGCATTAGACAAACTGTTTTTTTTTTTTTTTTTTAACTTTTTTTGACTTTTTTTTTAGCCGAATTTGAAAATTACGTTTTTTCTAGGCTCACTTAATTTTTTTTTTTCACATTTTTTTTTCAATCCTTTTCAGGTTCTATTTTTTTTTGTTGTTGTTGCCTTTTGGTCAAATTTTCAGTTTTGGGCTTATATTGCCTTTTTTTTGTGCTGTTTTGACATTAAAATATGCACTATTTAACAAGCATATAGGTTTCAATATACCACATTGGACTTGATCCAAAATAAGCCCATATAAAAAAAATGTATGCATGTTCCTTTCCTCCACTATAATTTTCTTTAGTTTTAATTTGTTTTTGGAGAGTTTATTTTGTAGAAGGCATTCAAGTTATATATAATTATATATAATAAAAATATAATATAATATATATGAGAAATACTAGTTGTTCTTCTAATGTTTTATTAACTGTGATGTAGCTTTTAAAATCACCGTTAAATTTAAAATTATTATTATTGACTTTTTAATAATAATTGAGAAAACACCAGAAAAACACTAGAAGAACAACTAGCATTTTTCGAAAACCCACTAACCCTAACCGCTTTTAAAAGCGATTAGTGCGGTTAGCGGTTACAAAACAGTTAATAAAAACCGCATGAACACCCCTAATTACAATCAATCTAGAGCTAAAACGACATCAGTTTTATGGTATTTTCCTCGTGGTTATAAATTTTAATTTTAATTTAATTTAATTTAAAGGGAAATTATACTTTACCTCCCTGAACTATCTACCAATTTTTATTTTTACCTCCAAAGTTTCAAATGTGACACTTAAACCCCCCAACTTTCAAATTGTGGCAATTCGACCACTTTGACCTTTTTTTTTTCAAAATGCCTCTATCATATATTTTATTTACAAAAACAAAAAACCAAAAAAAGAAATATGATGTGGTGGCCGAACCAACCCATCCACCCTAGCATATTTTTCTTCTTTTACAAAAAATAAAAATAAAATATATGATGGAGGCATTTTGGAAGAAAAAAAAAAAAGAAAAAGGTCAAAGTGGTCAAATTGCTACAATTTAAAAGTTTGGGAGGATTAAGTGTGACATTTGAAACTTTGGAGGTAAAAGTGGAAATGAGTGGATAGTTCAGGGGATAAATTGTAATTTCTCCTTAATTTAATTTAATTTTTTTTATTTTTCAGTTTCTGTGTTGTCTTTTTTTTTTATCGGTTCATATTCTGTATTTTCTTTTTTGTCTTTGGAAACCATTAACGACCTCCGTGAAATCAGTCTCCAGTACGAGTGCGGACAGAAAAATTTTCACCCCGAAGACAGAAGGTAATCTTTCCCTCTCTCTCTCTGGTTATACTGCTTGGATTATGGAAAAACAGTTTACCTGGAGTTGGATGGTTAAGCACATAGTTTGTTTTTCCAAAACTGAAATGAATAAATTGGTTCTAATTCCATTAAAGATGGTATCTTTTTTCTAGTGTCAGCCTCTGGGTGTTTTTTTTTATTATTAATATGTGGGTTTAATTTTTGTTTGAAAGCTTAATGGAAAGCAAAATGGTCTGTTGCAAGTTTTTGATTGTAAATATTAAAACTTTAGAATTGTAAGAGGGAATTTTCTTATAGGCATCAATACCCAGGAGCTGGAATTTGAAGATAATGCTTCAGAAGTGCAATAATCACTGGTTGAGGATTTATAATATGGTTGGTTTTTGTGATAGTTGTACATACATAAATTAATACATGCGTACATACGTTAATGAGTCTGTTAAGGTTTGTGCTGGAAATTTCTGAAACCATAGACTGTAACTTGTATAAAATTGCTTATGAATGGGATATCTTAGTGTACTTATATATGGAGCAAAGTTGCCTTAGTTGTCGTGTTCAAGTGAGAATACTTTTTTGAAGAGTTGGGCGTTGAAACTAACTTACAAAAGGACATGGTTTTGTCAATGTCAAAGAAAAATGTCATGGGTTGCAAAAGTGTATCCTTTGCTAACATTATGTTAAAAGAATGAGTTATTGTTTCTAGGAATATGGTGAGAAGGTTGAGCATGTAGATATATGTGAATTATATGGCCAAAGCTCCAGCTTAGATGGATCTTTCTACACTTGTAAGAACGATAGTGAGTGTGAAGTCATATCTCACCAATCAATGTGCGTGTGAATTGTTTGGGATCATTTGGATTATTGAAGATGTATTAGACTACTGGGATGATGCAATGGATACCATAATTTAAGTGCCGAGAAGAGGAATATGAGAGTGGTGGATGGATAAGCCAGGAAGTTGCCGTCTTGGTATAGTTGGGCTTAAAACCGGTTGCCTGAGTTCAAATTACATCTTTGTTCCGAGTTACGGAAGTTGGGTCTTTAAGTATCAGGCTGATAACATATTATTTGGCAGATTGCAATGGTGACACGCAGTCACAAAATAGGCTGCAAGGTTACAGCCATTTTTTAGGGATTGGATGGATGCTGGTAGTTTCCCAGCTGGCATTTGGGATGAGGGTCATAGTACTTGCAAAGTTAGTAGTATCAAGATTTTTTAGTCAATGAGAAATCCTTCTTTTCTTTCCCTTTTTTTTTTTTCCTTTCAGAAGTGTTATGCGTTGCCATAGATTCCAAACAATCAATGAGAAATTATGTTAATTCAGTTCAAATCGACTGCTTACTGGCATTTGGTAGATGCTTATCTTATGAGAAGCTTATACACGCATCCCACACAACCTGATTTAAACATGGTAGTTTTCTGATACATGGGAAGCTCTTGGTAACTTTTCTTTGAAGTGAAGGGGATTAAGCAAGTGGGGATGATGATGCCACCACATTTTGTATGAATTGTATATACAAGTTGTCCATTTGTATGGTATTATGTTTTTTCTGTGCATAGTCATTTGTTAATATCTAATTGTGAAAGTGTCCTTAAAATTTCATTGGTTTGATGATATTTTCATTCTCTAGATTTTGACTTGAACTCTCTCCAGATATTGTCATGTAGATTGCTATATCTTCCTTTTTGATTAGGCTCAAGATTGCATTGAAATAGTCTACAGGATACTATGATGGAATTTGAACGTTATTTCTTTCTTTACATGCATAGACTATCCACAGTATTTATTTATTATTCTAGTTGAATTTCTGTGCAGGGATCAATTTGGGTTGTTCCAAGAAGGGAATTAAAATGAGTGATCATTATGAAAATGATGATTCTGCTTTGGTGGGAGAATTAGACCTTAACTTTTCAATTGATGAAGAAAAAAAGGTTCAAGATCATGTTGATGATAATTTAGCAAGAAGAGGTGAATTAAATGTGGATATGAATCAGCATGAGAAACTGGGTCCCCCCTCACCGCTTTCAGATTTTGCATATGACATCTCAAACTCTTCTCTTGAAAAATCCTATCCTATGCCAGATGAATTTGTTCATGATGATGTTGGGAGTACAAAATTTGACTATGATCATGAGAGGATTCAGTCTCCACTCAAGAACAACCATTACCAAGGTGAGATGGATGAATTGCATGGCAGTAATTTTCTTAACTCCTCTCATTTAAAGGCACAAACTTTTAGTAATAAGGGAACTGAAGATTCTGCTCATTCACAGGAGTCTCCTCTGTTGGCAGAGGGCAACCGGGGAGAACAAATGGAGAGAGATTCTGACCTAGGTAGGCCATCTGTCTATAAGGAGATTGAAGGGGAAGGTAGTGATACAGGACACTTGTTATCTTCCCCGAGGTCACTCTGGTCGAAAAATGAGCCTAAGAATGGAAGCTTCTACCACTCCATAAACTCTCCAACTGAGAACAGAAAGCCTGACATGCTCCATTCTGGCATGCAATCTCCCAAGAGAACTCCCAGACTATCGACATCATCTGTGATGGAGAGCCAGATCCTGGTTTCTCCTGAAAGTTCTCCTTACATTCGCCAATCACCCAGTGGTCATAAGCCACTGTCTTCTCAACAAGTATCTCAGGACCCATCATATTCACCCAGATCACATAGGCAGAAACATTCTTCACCTAAAAGGCAAGGCCTAGAAAAAGGGCTTCCATCCCAAGATCAGATATCTCCTGCTAGGAAAATTTCTGTTTCTCCACCAAGGTTGCGGCAAGGGTCCAGGCATAAGGATGATTCTTCTCGGAAGGGCATATCTGCATCACGAAAAACCAGTTACTCACCCTCATATGATCGAAGACGGGACAGATCAGTGTCAAGGTCACCCATTCGGCAAAGGGACTACAAGAGAAAATATCATGATAGATCTCAATCAAGGTCCCCATACTCAAGAGCTCATTATAGATCCCCTAGGTGAATTTATATCTCCATTTATTATAACATTTTTTTTACTGGAGCTTTATAAATGTTCAATACCCAATAGTTTGTTCCCCTGAGAATTAGTGTTTTTTTTTCTTGAATTCTCAAACTGAGGGTGTGAGCTTATATCATAATGTTACATTCTTTTGGCTAACAGGAGAAGGTTTTCTCCAAGACGAAGATCTCCTCCTTCTGGAGATCATTCTCATCATCGGTCCGCTAGAAGAAGACCCTGGTCACCACCTCGTAATAGGAACACTGGAGTGGGGTTACCAGGTAGAAGTTTGTTTGTTGCAGGTTTTAGCTTTTTGACTACTGAGAGAGATTTGGAGAGGAAGTTTTCTACATTTGGTCGTGTACGAGATGTTCGTATTGTTCGAGATAAGAGGTAAATATGTGAGGCAATTTTATATTTATTGAAAGAGTTTATTTAGATCTGCTGGCAAGGACATTTTGGAATTTCTTTCTTAATTTTCAAGTCTGATCTGCAAAATGGTTATCACTACACACCTTCCTATTTTAATTAATTGTACTGCTGGTTGGCTATTAGGAGTCTAAAATCTGATTTTGCTTATACCAAGTGAAGTTTTATGCTATTGAAAGAAAGAGGTTCTAAACGTGAATGGAGAGCTTTTTTGAAGTTTCATGAAACACATGTTAGCCCCAAAATTGAATTCAGAAGAAAGTAAAAAAGCTTGAACTGTGTGATGGGCAAATCTGTGAGTACCATTATATTTGTTCCAGCTACAACAATTGACTACTCTATATGAGATTCTTTGGAGAAAAATACTGTGGAGGTCCCTACGGTTTGGCCTTTATCAATTTACTCACTAGAGTTTAAAACTCATCAAATCACTTCTTAAGGAATGCACCATTATCAAATCATTATCTGTTAGATTTTTTAATGGTGAGCAACAATACTTAGGTAACATTTGACACGTGTACATGTTGTTGACTCAACTTCAAATAACTTCACCACATAATTTGGAAAAGGGCACATTAGATTTTTTTTTTTCTTTTTTAAAAAAGAAAAAAAGATGGGAGAAAAAAAGGAAGTGTGGTTGGGGGTGGCCAAACCACCCCCCCTTTTCGTTTTCATATTTTTGTTTGTTTTCTTTATTTTTTTTTTTAATGATGTGGCGAAAATAATTGGTGATGACTCAACTACATGTACATGTGTCAAGATGTTATTTGATATGAAGTGACCACTTGTCTACGTGTCATTGGTTACTGTTAAAAAATCTAACTGAAGGAGTGTTTTGATAACGGTACATACCTTAAGGAGAGATTTGATGCGTTTTAAATGGGAGTGGTTTAATAAAAGGTCAAACTACAAGGACCTTGACAGTATTTCTCCCAATATTTTTTACATACCTAATAGAATGGAGAGCAGGTTTACATTTCCCTGGTTTTGAAGATTGAAGATGTTTCATGGTTGGAACATCTGCAAATGGAATCTGTGTCATGAACTTTTGTATCAATCTAACTTATGGTATTTTAAGTGCTTATCGCAATGTACGTAGATGTTCAAGTAAGACAAAGCATTTGAATCTCTGTGACAGGTAGATTGTTTTAGAAAACTGTTATTTGTCCTTCTCATACAACTTTTTTAAAAAGCAGCCATTGAATCTGCAACACCAACATAGATGAATGTGTGGATCTTACAAATTCAATGACTGGTTTTTAAAAAAAGCTGTATGGGAGAGGAACAAGAGAATGACATTTAGACTTTCTTATTGTTTTACTCTTATATTCTTTTGTGAGTTGATTTTTTTTTTTTCCCCATTTCCTTGTTCTGTCTGTAAGGTCCGGGGATTCACGTGGGTTTGGATTTTTATCCTTGGAAAGAGATGACGATGCAGATGCAGCAATCAGAGCCCTGGATGAGACTGAATGGAATGGTCGAATTATCCTTGTGGAGAAATCAAAATCTTGAGAGCCATGAAGCTTTATGTGCTAGTTTATGATTTGGAACCTTGTTATCAAGTCATAATTTCTTGAATTCAGCCGTTTAGATTTGTTTCTTTACCTATGTTACCACAATAGTATAGTACAAATTTGCATGGTGATTTTCACCCAAAAGAAAAGATTGTCTTAACCAAAAGAAAGGATTAATGTGTTACTTGGGGGCTAACTTATTCCCATTGTGCATTACTTACTCATTATGGTGTGCAGGATATATTTTAGCTTGCAAGTAAAAAAAACACTCACATCTCTGGTAGTTTTCTGCATTGACTAATCTTAAAATGATCAATCAGGTATAAAAAGCCTGGAATCTAGTCATGAAATTTATAGAAGTTTATATAAGTAGCTACCCTGGAGGCTGGAGCCATTAAGATTCTGGTTGGTAGATCATCATGTCCTACTCACGGCCATAAAGAGATTGTTGGCTCAAATCTGAGCCCTCTGCCATCTTCAAGCCGTACAATCTCTGCTTTAGATAGAGCTTGTTCGTCAACGATTTTGATATATACCGACTTTCCAGTTTCAACCAAACTGTCGTCAGAGATTCTTTATGTAAATCTGCACACCATAATGAGCTTTATTTTTAAAAAAGAGCATTTTTTTAAAAATAAAGCTCATTATGGTGTGCAGATTTACATGAAATCCCTTTTTTAGAAATAAAGCTTGTTTGTTGTACATGTGATTTGTAAAGTAGACAAGCAGTTTTCCTTTTTTAGAAATAAAGCTCATTATGGTGTGCAGATTTACATAAAATCCCCCTTTTAGAAATAAAACTTGTTTGTTGTACATGTGATTTGTGAAGCAGACAAGCCATTTTTAAGAAATAAAGCTCATTATGGTGTGCAGATTTACATGAAATCCCTTTCTAAGAAATAAAGCTTGTTTGTTGTACATGTGATTTGTGAAGTAGACAAGCAGTTAGGAGATGTTTGGCTTCCAGGTGCATTTAGCTGTCAGCATATCAATTCCAGTGAGAATACTGATATGCTTGCTATGAAGTTGCTGGACAACTAGCTGGTGATGAACCAAGTATATCAAGTTTAAGGTCACATCATTTTTGGTACACAATTCTTGTCCACCAATACCTATCTTCGAACCATGATTTGATTACAACATTGAAAATATCGAAGTTTCCAAACCCATACGGTGGGTTTTATATTTCTAATGTAAAAGTCCAAATATTGAACCTTCTTCAGCTTTAGTAATTGGGTGGACGCGTTGCGTTGACAGCTTGAGAAGATATTGCAGTTTCCACGCCATTAAAAGAAACTGTCAAAACATTCTCTGTACCTCATCCAAACCATTAGACCCAACAGAACACAGCCTTATCCAAATCAGGAGGTCCACACCAAACTTCACACGTAATTCAAAACAAAACAAAAAAAACTTGTTCATATTTCTTGCAAGCTACATGTTTTTGTTGCTCCTAATAGCTGCATATATGTAGACTCTTTGGATCTTTGCATCCAACAATGAACCAAAACCCACCATAAACATAGACTTTGACTTCATCTGTCAATGCTTTTTAATGAAAATAATTAAGAAATGAAACCATTCCCAGATGTTGTTGTTTTAGTGGTTGTTGGTTGCTTATTGGATGGAGACATTTGTTTCAAAACGTGTGTTTCACTTTATCACAACCGCGTGTATACAATACCATTTGATTTGATGATTATCAAAGATGCAAAGAAGTGCCAGCACACCACATGATGGAAGACCACGTACGCGCACGATATACGACCAGCTACCCACGTGGCCACGTGGCCAAATAGTCACGACCACCATGGCATTGGTGGTGTGTTTCCCTCACCTGCCCGTCGCGTGATACACATGAATGATGAATAACGTTGATTGTTCCGATGATGATCTCTTTTGCTTCCTTGATTGATTGATGAAATTGCTGTCATCACTGATTAGTTAATGATGATATCATAAATTTATTAAAAAAGGAAATAAAAAAGATAGAAATATAAAGTAAGGATAAATAATTGACTTATTGTGATTGATAATAATGATTTTAAGAAACTTGTTTCTTACTTTTTGTTTTATTTTTATTTTTACTTTTTTATGGGATTCAAAAAAAGGGTAAGGTTGTAAACCGTCCAATACGGGTGTAGAAATGCAATTCTAGAAGAATTCTTTTTCTTTACACAAAATAGCTTTATAGAGCGAAACTTACTAATTTAAATTTATTTTATAATTAAATATAAGACGATTTAGTTATAAGATACAAATGTAGGGTGGGTGAAGGTGAAGGTCCATAATATCAGTCATTACCTGTTCAAATATGGTGGTGGGTAGCAAATATTGTATCCACTCCTGCTCGATATTACGAGGCGTATATTAGGTGGTGGGTAGAAGTAATTTTTTAACTTACGTGGAGTATAAGCCTAATCATTTACAATTAGGGATAGTAATTCAAGTTCACATGTCAGATTTGGGTTATGTTGAAATATGAGTATAAGATTATATAAATCAACTTTAACCCTACCTATTTAATTAAACAAGCCAAACTCGTCAATCATATTCTATTAATTTCGTATAGGGTTCGTGTTGGGTAAATATATTAATTTCGTAAAGAGACGGCATTTTATGTTGCTTGTTGGGAATAGGTAGTATCAAAATATGGTTATATGATTATATAACCCGACCTGACTCATTTGATGAAATGTATCAGACCTCTCAAACTTAATTTGTTAATTTTATATTGGGTTCGTGTTTTTGACATTAACTACAATTTTATTTGTTAATATGTTTTGAATGGTTTTTTTTTTTTTTNTCGCATGTCAGATTTGGGTCATGTTGAAACATGAGTATAAGATTATATAAATCAACTTTAACCCGACTTATTTAATTAAACAAGCCAAACTCGTCAATCATATTCTATTAATTTCGTATAGGGTTCCTGTTGGGTAAATATATAAATTTCGTAAAGAGACGGCATTTTATGTTGCTTGTTGGGAATAGGTAGTATCAAAATATGGTTATATGATTATATAACCCGACCTGACTCATTTGATGAAATGTATCAGACCTCTCAAACTTAATTTGTTAATTTTATGTTGGGTTCGTGTTTTTGACATTAACTACAATTTTATTTGTTAATATGTTTTGAATGGTTTTTTTTTTTTTTGGTTTAAAAATGTGTTACAATGTAAAGTAAATGTGAAATTTATTTTTGTGTTTTTAAGAATAATTTGTATTTTTTTTAATATTTTTGTTCTTAAAACGGAAAACAAACATTTTAACAAAATCAACAGGATTTTATGTTTTGAATGACAAAATATGCTAATTTTCGGGGTGTGTTTATGCCAGCTACGCTCATGGTGCAGACTTTCTTATTGAAGAATGGTAAATTTCTTTTGCCTGAAGGGAATAAATTGAGAAACAAGCAAATATATATATATATATAAAAGGATGAAAAAGACTCAACTTTTTTGTCTAACTTTTATCCATCTTTTGTCTTATTTTTTATTTAAAAAAAAAAACAAAGTCAAAAATAAAAAAAGTGTTTGAAGCAATAATGGTAATTTTTTAAAAAATAAAAATTGCATTTTTCTTCATAAAAATTGACTATTTTTATGAAGAAAAATGCTTTTTTTTTTTTAAAAAAAAAAAACAACTAAAAGAATGACAAATAATATATATTATTACTTCAAACACTTTTGTTATTTTTTACTTTGTTTTTTTCTTTTTTCTTTTTTTTTAAAAAAAGGATAAAAGTTAGGCAAAAAAGTTGGACCTTTAACATTTTCTATATATATATATATAGGCATGTTAACCAAATTATTAGGGATTGCAAATTTTGATTTATGATACAAAAAAAATTATTGTGGTTTGCTAGGGGTTCTCCCTATAGTGTTATCATGGGTTCTCTCAGACTTACGTAAAACATGATTTAAGAAAAAATAAAATTGTATTATCATTTTTTTGCCAACAAATTAATTTTTATGAGTTAATATTTAGGTTCTAATACTTTAAAACTTGTTTTTGGATTCAAAATTAAAACCTAAGGATGGAAGGTTAACCCTTTAGGAATAGTATTACCCAAAATTGATTTAATTATCCTAAATTTAGTGATAATGCCTCAAATTTGGTGCTAATACCTAAAAAAATCAGTGGTGGAGGCCACTACAATTTTATTTTTTCTTAAATCATGTTTTATGTTAGTCTTAGAGAACCCAGGAGAACACTATAGGAGAACCCCTAGCATTTTCCAAAATTATTCTCAAATTATTGTACATCGTTTGCATTATATTGGTTAACATATCTTAAGTAATTTTATTTTTTAAAATAATTGGCATAAAAAATCACCTAAAATACATAACGTCAACTGATTTAAAATGAAACAAATAAATATGTGTAAATTGTAGCATTACTCTTTTATTAGGGTTTGTTTGAAACTGCGGTTTCAATAAGTGCGATTTTAAAAATTACGTTTTTAAAATCGCTACTTTTTAAAATCGTAAAAGTGTTTGGCAAAACATGTCAACTTTTTTTTTTATTTTTTATTTTATGTAAAATCATGATTTTTGTTTAAATTCTCATATTTTCAAATAAGCACCTCTTAACCTGCTTATAGAAATCACATTTTTTTTTTCTTCCTATTTTCGATTAAGTGTTTTTTAAATCATAATACAAAACGCCTTACGTTTTTCAATATATTTTAAAAACTTAAATTATTTTTACAAAATTACAATTCTGAACACACCCTATGGCCTATATACGTATTTGTTATTATAGTTTTAATAATTCATTTAAAAAAAAAAATTATATAACCTTAATACTATCACTGTAATATTTATTATATGTTTTAAATTTAAAAATATTGATACGATAAAATATGTATAATTAAATTGCAAAATAATGAAAGAAATCTGACAAGTATTTTTAAATACGTGAATTGTGCCAACTTTTATACAGTAAACATAAATTTAAGGGAAACTTCACTTACCCCTTCTGAATTTTGGTCACTTTTGTCGATATTTTTTAATGTTTAAAATTTCTCACTTAAGAGTATCAAAGTTTAGTTTTCTTTTACTTTACTTTTTTCGTATAGAAAATTCTAATAAAATATCAATTTTATCGTAAAACTATACATCGTTTTAGAAGTAAAATTAAAATTGCGAAGGATTTTCTATATAAGAGGACAAAGCGAAAGAAAATCAAAGTTTAAAAGTTCAAAGTTTTGCTAAATTGAAATACGTATAGAGAAACTGTACGTGAAAACTTGTTGCAGCTCCCTTTTTCTTGCTTTATTTACAGAACGCTCTCTCTCTCTCTTCTCTTTCTTTTTTTTTCTTCAGTTCTACTTAGGGAGGTCCCCAAAGTTTCAAGTTTCAATCTTCCAACTTGATTGCATGGTTGACCGAGTTCCGGGTTATCCTTTCTTAATCGGACTTCTCTGAAAGCTCTCCCAACTTCAAAGCCAAGACTCTTCCCTTTTATTAAACCACAATCCAAAAGTAGGTTTTTTTTGTTTGTTTCTCCTCACCCTCTTCATATTCTTCTCTGGATCCACCATCTAGGTTTTATTTTCAGCTCTGAATATCTTGATCCACTTTTCCCCTGAATATCCAGCATATTCTGCACAATCCTTCTGTTTTTTCATCTGGGTATTACTCCTTTTCCATCTTTTTCCTAGAAAAGTCAACTGAATTTCTGAACCAAAACCTCAAAGTTTCTCTCTTTTCTAGTCATTGAAAGATATGGGTGTTTGTCTAAGCAAAGGCAAAAGTTCAGAGCGAACACAGAATGGTTACAGATCAGGAGGTGGTTCTGGTATGCACTACCAGAAAACCCATGAAGTGGTTCACCAATCCAGAGCCCCAGTCCAACAACAACCCCACCAATTGCCAGAAAAAAGGGCCCAGCCGGCTCAGCGGGCCCAGCCGGCTCAGCGGGCCCAGCCGGCTCAGCGGGTCCAGCCGGCTCAGCAGGCCGCGCAGCCGGCGTCAAGGCCATCTATTCCGGCTCCAAGCCCAAGACCTGCCCACCGGCCAGATGCAATTCTTGGCAAACCATATGAGGATGTTAAGCAGTTGTATAGCATTGGGAAAGAATTGGGTAGAGGTCAATTTGGGGTCACTTATCTTTGTACTGAGAATTCAACTGGAAGGCAGTATGCTTGCAAGTCTATATCCAAGAGGAAGCTTGTTAGTAAGAATGATAGGGAGGATATAAAGAGAGAGATTCAGATTATGCAGCATTTGAGTGGGCAGCCCAACATTGTTGAGTTTAGGGGCGCTTATGAGGATAAGCAATCAGTTCATGTTGTCATGGAGCTATGTGCTGGTGGTGAGCTCTTTGATAGGATTATTGCTAAGGGGCATTATAGTGAAAGGGCTGCTGCTTCAATTTGCAGGGCAATTGTTAATGTTGTGCATATCTGCCACTTCATGGGCGTGATGCATAGGGACCTCAAGCCTGAGAATTTCTTGTTATCGAGCAAGGACGAGAGTGCACTTTTGAAGGCCACGGATTTCGGGTTGTCGGTCTTCATTGAAGAAGGTAATTTTTTAATCAATGAATTCTCTCATCATCTGTGATGAGTTTTAATGATTGAACGAATAGTGGGAATAGTTGCTTGGAGGTTAGGATTTTTCACGAGGATGTTAAAATGAGAGGTACTCAAATCTTTTAATGGTCGGATAATTATTCAGGAAATTTTTTGCATGTATTTTTCCATCTTAAATATGTTCTTCTGGAGTTTTGTTGCTTGTAAAATGTCATATATTGATAAGTATTTTCAACTCCTGCCAAAAGTTATATTAAAATCTATGAATTTTCTTAGATTTTTCAGGAAATTTTTTGCATGTATTTTTCCATCTCAAATATTCTCTTCTGGAGTTGTGTTGCTTGTAAATGTCAAATATTGATAAGTGTTTTCAACTCCTGCCAAAAGTTTATTCAATGAATGAATTTCCAAAGCGTGTTGATTTAGAACGATGTGATGTTGCAAGACTTTCAATAGAAGAATAAGTCGGGTTGTCTTTTTTTTTTTTTCCTTCCACAATTAAAAGAATACTGTGGAGCATTTTTAGTTGCCAATTTAGAAGGTTGCTTGGTCTTTTTTTTCCAAATCCTGACTGGGAAAGTTTGAACCTTTACCTTAGACAGTGGCAGGTAGAGTGGTCTTTCCATCTGGAATGAAAATGAGAATTGACTTCCAGCAAGTTAAAGTTAATCATAGCTGCTTTATTACTTATGCATTTATTGCGCCATTTTTAGCTTGTGATGAGCCAAAAATTTTCCCCACAAATTCTATATTGGTCTTCATTCTCTTTTGGAAACCAAGTAGCTATGTGAATAGATTTCTAATATCAGAATTGCTTTTTTATGCAACCTTTTTTAAGGATTTTCTTTCATGTTTTACTTTTAAGTTTTCTGCCTCCTGACATATTGATTTTACTATATTTGGGGTTTAAAGAATTATAACAATGTGTTATGAGATGATTATGTGCACATTTGATACTTCTTATATTGGGTGGGGGGAGGGAGAGAACGGGTCAACTAGTAGCCATGGTTGGTACTCAGAAAAAATGGTAACAATTTTTGGTTTTTTTCATATACTTTGTATAGAAGCTGGTTTTTACTTTCGCCACACCAAAATTAAATCCTAACATTTGCTCAATTTCTGTTTATGATCACACTGCTTTCCTGGTACCCATAATTTGAGAGGTCTTTCACGGTTTATAAACTATATTTTATGAGACTGCCTGAATTTTTAATTCACTTTGCAAACCCTTCTTAAGCATCCTGCAAACGAATGAAATCATGGAAGTAAAATGTGAGATAGAAGTGTTTTTCTTAATAGAAAATCTGAACCTCCTATTGCCTTTCATATTTCTTCTTGTATTAAATCTATAAAGGGCATGTATCGTTTCTGTATAGTCTTATAGAAGACACTTTAGTATGTATTTCGGGTACTGGTCATTCAAAAAAGTTAGATTTGATTGGAAAGAAAATTCACTATAATTATATGCTTGAAATGTAGATATTAAGATCTTTTATGACTCATTCTTGCCAGGAAAGGTGTACCGGGATATAGTTGGGAGTGCTTATTATGTTGCACCTGAAGTACTCCGGCGCAGATATGGGAAGGAAATAGATATTTGGAGTGCAGGAGTTATCTTGTATATATTACTCAGTGGTGTACCTCCATTTTGGGCAGGTAAAAATGATAGATCCGCTTTTTGTGAATTTTTTTCCCGTACAACTATATGTTCTTTTTTATTTTTCTGGGGGGAATTAATGATTTGTAATTAATGTATATTTCAGAGACGGAGAAGGGCATATTTGATGCTATATTGGAAGGAGATATTGACTTTGAAAGTCATCCATGGCCATCTATATCAGGCAGTGCCAAGGACCTGGTCCGGAAGATGCTAACACAGGACCCAAAGAAAAGGATTACTTCTACTCAGGTTCTAGGTAAGTATCTCTTAATATAGTTAATAATTATGCCTCAAGATGCAGGTCATCTCATGACTAATTAATTTTCCCGATGGTATTTTGACTCATACATGTAATATCTTGTTTTACTTGGAAAATGCCTTCATATGTAAGTGGCGGAGCTAGAGGCCTTCTTTTTCTATATTCTTTTCCAGCCTATGATTGTTTTCATACTCCTAGTTTTCAGGACTTTTTGTTTTTTTTTTTCCTAGTTATGTGTTTTTCTTGTATACTTTCTGTGTATTTGGTGCCCCTCTGATTTTAATGAATGTCATTTACTCATAAAAAAATATATACATATGTACTACAAAAGTAGAAGAAAAATCTTCAGGGTTGGCTAATTCGCAAGTTTACCAAGGTCAGAAAGCTAATTTTTGTCTATATATTTTATTTGTAAGTCATACAATGAGATATAGAATTTAGAAGCAACACCCATGAACCTTTTCGATAGAAGCTAAGGGCCTGTCTGGTATTATGGAAACCCCCCTTTTTTTTCAAGAAAAAAAATTGAAATGATGAAATGTGTTTTGAGCACTTTAAAAAGATTTTTTTTTTTTTTTTTGGGGGGTGGGGTGGTTGAAATTCCCCTTCAGTGACTGAAAGTGACCCAAAAATGATGGGTGTCAAAAATTTCAACTTCATTTTCTTTTTCTCAATTCTAACCCAAAGGAGACCTAGATATGCCCATGGTTGAGAACTGAAAAAAGGTACCATGACAAGACATGCGCACGTATGAAATATTGCACCAACCAGTGTCACCCTCAAGCCATTAAATGAACTTAACCTTTCAAACTTGGTTTTATTTAAGGTTAAAAATATACCTTTGTTGATTATTAAAACTTTCAACTTCTCAAATGCTTATGTTTTTTTTTTTGTTTTGGCATGTCCACAGAAGAGGGGGAGGAAGCAAATGCTTATGTTTATTCACCAATAAAACCTTCTAATGATTCTTTAGTATAACACTGGACACTTTTCTTATGATACGATTCTGTCATTATGATTCTCTTCTGACTGATATCTGAAATTGTGTGGCTCATCTAGATCACCCATGGATTAGAGAAGATGGAGAAGCTTCAGACAAGCCAATAGACAGTGCCGTCCTTTCCAGGATGAAGCAATTCAGAGCAATGAACAAACTAAAGAAACTTGCACTGAAGGTATGTACATCCAGAAATCTGCATACATGGATTTTCAGTCTTTAATGTGATTTTGTTCATGTGTATAGATGAAACTGGGATTGTATATCTAAATCAACTATCTTGGGATGCTCAATGAATCTATGGCCCAGCTATAAGTTCATTGCAGGCTTGCAGCTAAGGATCTGACTGTGCTTCCCATCTAATAAACTGATTAATTATGCCAATAATTATAGGTCATTGCTGAAAATCTTTCTGAGGAAGAAATCCAAGGGCTCAAGGCAATGTTTACAAACATGGATACCGATAAAAGTGGCACAATCACCTATGATGAACTGAAGGCTGGGTTGGCTCGGCTAGGCTCTAAGCTTTCAGAGACTGAAGTCCAGCAGCTCATGGAAGCTGTAGGATATTTAACTCCAATTTTTGTTGTTCAGCTTATGATCTTTGCTTCATACTGACTCACATTGTTGGTTTTGTGTTTAGGCTGATGTAGACGGGGATGGGTCAATTGACTACATTGAATTTATCACTGCTACAATGCATAGACACAAGCTAGAGAAAGATGATCATCTTTACAAGGCTTTTCAATATTTTGATAAGGATAATAGCGGGTGAGTCATTTCTGGCAATCTCTGAAAACAATTAAACACCTTCTTGGACAGCTTTTTCTGCGAAACAAGAAAATTGTATCATAACATCTTCTCACGCTTGCTCTTGAATGGAACACTCTTATAGTTTGATTATCCAAATGTAAACGGGTTTTTGTGTAGTCAGTGATCACATACTGAGAGGTCTTTTGGGTAATCTATTACAGGTTTATTACCATGGACGAACTAGAGGGGGCCATGAAAGAATACGGTATGGGTGATGATGCCACAATCAGGGAAATTATATCCGAAGTTGATACGGATAACGTAAGTCATTCTGCTATGTTTTATATGCAAAAATCACTCTCCTTTAGTATTATACATTAGCACTCAAAGCTATTGGACTTTACAGGATGGCAGGATCAACTACGACGAATTTTGTACTATGATGAGAAGTGGAAACCAACAGCAGGGCAAGCTCTTCTAGATCAACAGATCTTGCTGCTTAACCCATCTCAGATGCTGATATATGCTTTCAAAATCCTCATCGGGTGTATACATCTGCCCCGTAAGCTTGTAAAGCTTCCAAATTTGTATTTTTTTTGAGTGGTGCAAGAGTTGTGCATAAGTAATCACCATACTCCTTAAAAAATTTTCTATGTATTTCCCTCAATTTGTGTTGGGAAATGTTGAACTTAAGAGGGCAGACTATTTGAAGAGGATGATGTTGTTTTCCTTTGTAGGGTATGGGCATAACTATCCTTTGGACATGTTTTGATGAAGGGATTGCTAGCACTTCCAATAAGAAAGTATAAAATGTGGGATTTGTTTGGAATCCAGTTTCAAATCTGCATTTGAACGTTTCACTGTTTATTTGTGGGGGTGTAAATCAACCATTCGGTCTGGAAGGGGGGAAATAAAGTTCAGAGAAGGACGATGGGCAGCTAATGTGAGGTCCTGGACCAGCTGTCCTAGTAGGCGGCCAAGCAGTTTAAAATTTATTTGGATAGTATAATTCTACATAAATTATCTTTCACATTATCTGTCCAAATTTGAGTAGCTAATTGTTGTGGATCTCTATTTAAGAACGTTGGGAATACCCCTTCTAAATTGAATATGGTTAAAATTATTCCCAACTTCTAAATTGAATATGGTTAAAATATAAAACTCGATTGAGCCTCGATTCAAATAAGTGTACCCTAACATCCACAACTTTAGTCAATAGTCAGTAACTAATCAAATCAGTAACATCAATCAACAAACAAGTTGGAGAGTGGAGGGTAATCAACAAACAAGTAGGAGAGTGGAGGGTAATCAACAAACAAGTTGGAGAGTGGAGGGTCAACTTGATAAGTTGGAAGAAACCGATCAAGTTAGTAACATAAATCAACAAACAAGTTGGAGAGTGGAGAGTGAGGAATGAACAAACGACAAGGAGATTAATTAGGTTTGCAAGGGGGGAAGAAACAAATTTATAGGACAATAGGGCTCATAGTGATGATGTTTTAGTCGGTTGAAATTAATTTGTTAAATCAAAGAGATAGGTTCTACCAATACTAATTTTCAAGAGCTTCAATTGAAATTCATTCAATCGAGATTATTCTAAGGATTTTGATTTAGTTTTGATAGAAAGAGAATGCAATATCTTTATCTCATTTGATTGAACTTAATGTTTGTTCGACCTAGGTTGTGGCAAGGTAGTTTTGTAATTTACTTATTAAAGCTACAATTCTACTTTTATTTAAGGGTAAAGTTTACTTAACCCCCTCAAACTATTACTATAATGACAATTTACCTCTTAAACTATCAATTGCGACAATTTACCCTCCAAAATGTCAAAACAATGACAATGTACCTCCAATTTTAACAAAATGATGAAATTACCCTTACTAAAATAAATACAAAAATAAAATTTTTTTTTTTTAAAAAAATTTTACGAGTATTTTTGTCTTACTGAAAATTTTATAAGAGTAATTTCATCATTTTGCTAGCATTAAAGAATACATTGTCATTATTTTAGTAATTTGGAGGAATAATTTGAAAAGTAAATTATCATTAGAGAGATAATTTGAAAGGATTAAGTGAACTTTACCCTTTATTTAAACCTAAATTATCAAGCGATATCAGCAAACTACCGCTCCAAAATTCTCTTGTATAGTTGTGTCCACTTTTAATTTCTTCGCTATTTTCTTTATTTTCAATTTTATTATAAATTACTTAGAGAGAGAGAGAAAGAGAGAGCTTTCAAAGGAATAGAATCCAGTATTATTAATGGTGGGTGGAACTTCATCACAATCCACTGAAATCCCCATCAACTGAAACCAAAAAAGCAGCCCAGACACAAAAGCTTAATCGGATCTATAAACCCCACACATACATACATACATACATACATACATACATATATATATATATATATATAAAGGTGGTCGCCAGAATAATATCTTAGCTGACAATCCCACAAGAACCAATTACAAAATATATATAAGCAGCACCCAATTCCTTAGAAACCATGTATCTTGATCTGCTCCTTCTTCACAATCCCAGCCTGAACAAGAAAATGAGAAACGTTCTTGCGCTGATCCCCTTGGAGCTGGATGATCTTTCCCATCACCTTGTCCTGCACCACATTCCCATTGCAGCAGAACTGTTTCTTGACGTCCTTGAGGATCTTGTCGTAGCTGAAGTTCCCCTTGAGGCCTTGCACTGTGGTTAGGCACTTCTTCCCATTCCTCTGCTGGATGCGGATGTGCACATACTCTTTGGCTCCGGTGGCATCCAAGTTCTCGGCGTCAGCAAATGGGTCGAAAGCAGTGGGGATCTGGACGTCTAGTTCAACCATGTACTTTGTCTGATTGAAACTTTGAACAACCAAGAAAAGCTCTTCGATCTCTTCATTGCAAATCAACAACAAACATATTTATGTCAATAATTGCTATAAACAGACCCTCAACAAGCATGTACTTCATAGGCTTTTAGAAGCTCTGTCTCGAAAAAAAAAACAAACCCAAGACTTGCCCATAAACACAAGCACACCTGCAACATACAAATTCAATTGAACAAAGACACATCCTTTCCAAACAATTCATGTAACCCACAAAACATATGTTGCTATAATGTCTTGTTTCTTCTCTTCTACGCAACCCATGAACAGAAATTTAAACAAAAAACAAAAACCAACCTCAAAAAAACACACATGATAAAATGAAATAAGATAAACCCCACCAAACCCCAGAAAAAAAAAAAAAAATCAATCATAAAACAACACACAAAAGGAAATGAACATATAGGATTACTATAAAGAAGAAGAGGAACAAGGGTCTTCGAGAATCTTACCTTAATAAGGCAAAGGCAGAGGCTCTCAAACGGGGCCGGAGTTATACGAGAGAAGGCAGAGGGCGTGCTAGCGTATATATAGTGGTTGGGGAGCGTGGCGCTGTTCGTTTCTTAGCCGCCAATAATCCACGCGTGGACGGTGGAGATCGAGTGCTGGAGCTTTGGAGGGTTGGGATTTGGCCCTATTTTTTTTTTTACATATTAATATATATTTTTGAGAGTGCGTTCGACGAACGCACCCCCTCCCACAGTGGAATCCGAAAAGAGGAAAATAAAAATCGATTGTGGGTCCCAACGGAAAGAAGCATCCAGATTCCACCAGATTGAAAGGGAAACACGGTGCATCGGATTCATCCTACTCCTTTACATCTCATAAACACGGTATTCCCGTCCTTCAACGAGTTTCAATCTACTTTAATAAATAAGTAAGTGTTATTTTTCATATGTTTTTTTTTAGACAGAATTTTTTAAAAAATTAGTTTAGAGAAAATATCATTTAATCCATATAAAATAGTGTTAAATGTTTATAAACATTTAAAATGTACATTAAATTTAGTCTAAATTAGTAAACTGCTATTAATAAGGTTAAAATCTTTTTAATGTATATTTTAAATGTTCATAAATACTTGATACTTTTTCTGTTCGGGAAAATGATCATCTCCATTTCAAATGAAATGGAAAGTATCTATTTAATGTATTTAGGAGGACAAATTTATCCAAAAAATTTATCAAAAAAAAAAAAAGAAAAAGACAATATTACCCTCCTAAATACACTAAATAGTCTATTTCATTTGAAATGGAGATGATCTGTTTTCCTATTTTACATGAGTCAGAGAATATTTCCTCCAAATTGGTTTGGAGGAAATTTTTGTCATTTTTAATATTTTAACAGTCATTTATTATCCCCAAGAGGTAGCACAATTGGCTGGGACCACGCCTAATAAAGCGAAGGTTACTAGTTCGAGTCCCTCTCACCCCTCTTGTGCGGACATGTAAAAAAAAAAAAAGAAAAAAAAAGTCATTTATTGTCATTCCACTAATCTAAGAACCCAAAACATTAATTTTTTAGAAACCTAAAAATATTGAAGGACACTTGTCATTTATTAGAGTAGGTTGAAGAAAATTTCCTCCATACCAGTTTGGAGAAAATTTGTGTCCTTTAAATCTCAATTTGTATTGTTTACTTTTAAATGAGCCCAAAAATTATCTCTGTCATTTTCTTTTACTTTATATATTTTTGAAAGTGATAAAAAAAAATGGTCTTTAGACTTTCTTCTTATTATTAATATTTTCCATGTTTATCAAAGTGATGAGTTTGATCAATTTTTAAAACTCAATAAGTATTGAGATAAACATTAAAATAGCGTGGACCATTTTTGAATTTAACCCTTTATATTAAAAGATCAGAATTTAAGTATTTGCTACTTCTTCCCTCCAAAAAAAAAAAGAGAGTATTTGTTACTTCTTAAGAGGTTATCATGTTTTAAAATATAATAATATTTTAATAATTTGATTTGAAAGTAATGATTAAAACTTACAAAATTCTAACTCCAAGAGGTAGTTTAATCGATTGTGGACTATGCCTTATAAAGCGGAAGTTACTAATTCGAATCTCCATCTCCTCTTACAAAATTTTGTCCCCAAGAGGTAGTTTAATCGGTTGTGGACCATGTCTTATAAAGCGGAAGTCACTAGTTCAAATTACCCTCTTCTCTTTCCCTTGTGCAGACATATCAAAAAAAAAAAAAAAAAAAACTAATAAAATTCTACATGTTAAAATATTTTAAGAATTATAGAAATCTTGATCCTATTAGCATATAGTGTCATTTTGGGATATGTATGAAGAAACCAACTTCCATTACTAAATATTATATTGTTTGTAGTGAGATAAGGCTTGATCTGTAGATGGCTTTTTTTTTTTATTGACTTCTTCTCGTAAAGAAAATGAGTGATAACCTATTAAAATTGTCTTCTCTTCGAGAGATTTCTTTTGGTTTTCAATTATAATTGGTATAATTTGATTAAACAATGGCTTTTTACATTTAGTTTTGGCATGGCTCACACCAATATAGACTATATGTTATGTTCTATCCTTTCTTTGTTTTCTTATTTTTTTCTTTTGCAAAAAGGATGCGCCAATTTTGTGTCTTAGTGTCCCTAAAGAGTAGCTCAATCGGCTGAAACACCATCATGCCTCGTAAAGTGGAGGTGACTAGTTCATATCCCCTTCTTTCCTCTTGCATAAACATATCAAAAATGTCTTATCATAAATATTTGAAATTCTTGGTACTCATGAGAGAATGTGGATGGATACACATGAGCAAATGTGATGATGATTTACATGGTGATTTCCTACGAGGACGCCCCCAACCAGCTGCAGATGACCGATCCACCAGGTTCAAAGCACACATAAAAAGCTAAGATAAACTAAAGAATATCTCCTATGAAGGGAGAAAATATCAAGACTATATGATACACAAAACAACACTGGATATTGGGGCACAATACCTCAAAGAAGTCAAAGACGATAAAACTAACAAGGGCTTGTAAAACCAGATGGAGTTAGAAGTTCATGTGGTTTGCTGATCTGGTAAGCGTTTCAGGTCCATTTCAACTTGGTGGATAGTCCATTGCATGTTTTCCAATTTCTGTAAGAAAATGATGATATTAGAAGGGCAAAATTTTCCTACAAATTGAATTGGAGGAAATTCCGCCGATTAACTCTATTAGAATTACCTTTACAATATCATGGTACTGCCTCGCAATAGTGTCAAAGTGAGGATCGACCCCTTGATACTCACGAAGACGTGTAACCTGGTAAAAGTATTGAATTAAAAAAGAGAGGAGCAGGAAAAAGATATTCAAAAACAAATAAACATAATGGTAACCATGATAGATCAGAGGCATGCCATCATCAGATGTTGACTAAACAAATCTGCACACATTTCTTTGCACAGATTTGCAATACCAACAATGTTATTATTATTATTATTTTTTGAGCAAAAAGGGCTGAGAAGACCAATTGTGTCTATCCTACCTAGGTGTGACCATAGTAAGGACATACCTACCTACTGAGAGCCGCAACAATATTAAATGGCAAAAACCATCTCATATAGAAGTCGGAAAACTAGCTTAGGTATTTCCTATTTATTATCCAAAACCCCTAGAAGAGAAAAGGGGAGGCAATAGAAAACCCAAAAAGTGTGAGAAAAATCAGTTTAAAATAATGAAAAACTTGACTTATTGGCAAATGTAATTGGAGTAAAACTACAGCGGGGAAAATAAATAAGGTATTCTGCATTATTGCCATTCACACAAAGAACATTATGAAACATTCAGCAAAACTGGCATAAGCAAGTGATTAGTCCTTGAGGCTGTTACATATTTCATTAAGACCCATGCACGGTAAAATATGAATCCAACTCATGACCAGAATCAAATAGAATAAAAATGAATACTAAGTAATTTACTAGAGCAACGAATCTCATATGGAGGAACATACCGCTTTATTATAGGCAATAGAAGCTTCTTCTGTAGCCTCAAGAAGATACTTCCTAAAAACAAGTAAAAATGATCAACATTTTACCTCAAATAAAAAACTGCACATTCAATCAAGAAAGTACCATCATTTAGTACCTTATTTTATGAAGGGCTGGTATTGACTCCTGGGTATACGTTTCAAGCAGGAGAACATGCTCCAGAACCCTGGGAAATGACAGCGCATATCCCATTCATCACATATAAACCAAAAGCTTTTTGCAACAAGACTCAAACCGGCAAGAAACTATAGTCAATATGGAGTAATTGTTGTGCATATGAAGTATCTGCTTATATGTAAGGAGTTATATTACTGGAAAACAAATGAATATAATAAAGTCAATCAGTTGTGAACTCAGAGATGCTTGTGGTTGGTAACAAATAGGACAAAAAATATGCATGTCATTTTTCATAAGTTAAAACCGACATGCATGTTAGCATACATGTCAGCTAACATCAAAAGAGTCAAATTAAGAAGGTAGGCACAAGGGATAAGAATTACATCATTTTACTTTCTGAGCAACACTAATGGCAGAATTAGATATCAAATTACAGAAAATGGTATGACAAACCTCAATTTTGCGCTCATGGTCTCACACCTTTTGCATAGCCATGTTTTTTGCAATTCATCCTATAAATTATTTAGAAACAATAAGTTCAAGCTGCCTTCAAGAGGGATAAGAACGGAGTCATATAAAAACATAATGAAGTAATAGTGCGATACAGAAAGAAAACCTGGCCATCAATGTAACAAAGTAGATACTTACGTATTTATGTTGATGTTGCAACTTCAAATCTTTAACAAGCTTAATAAGAACTCCAAGTATCTGCTCTAAGACCTAGTTGGGGCAGTAAAAAAAATTGACTATTATCACAAACAAAATTTTCTTAATAAATGGGTAAAGGGAAAAATATTAAGTCAATATTATGAAAGTTGCTTATTCACATACATTATAGTATTCAGCAAATTTTCTATCAGCGGAATAGAGGTCCTCCCGCAGAGCTGCTTCTTCCCTTTCAATCTCCTCGATTATCAACTTTACCCTAATAATTTGGAAAGTTACACAAGCACAGTAAACTACAGGCTACATAAATATTGAGAATGTTGATTCCAGCAATCGGAACATGCATAAAATAAGCCAGTCAATGATTCAGGAACAGCATAAAGAGACAAAAATAAAGCAATTTTTCTCTTTCTCCTCAAGCAGTTAAAAAAGTTGTTTTGTAATACACAAACAAAAACTTAATGCCAACTACTTAGTCAGCAAGACAAAATTTGTTTGCCATTCAGCTGTATCTGGCAAAGATGCTATTTCTTTTCCATAAGACATCAATATTTTCACCCCTTCAAGAATACGACTAGAAGGGAGTTGCAACAATCCAGTTTAGCATATGCGGCCCAATTGAAGCTCAAGAACAGTTTTCATAACACAGAATGTTGAAGCTAGTAAAAGTGTAAATTATTGATTCTTAAAATAAGGCTTTTAAAATAGTGAAAGAACATTAAAACACCTTGGTCGGCCGCCGAATTTTTTTAAATCCCTAAGTTTTTTTTTTTGACAATTTACTCCATGAGTAAATTGAATTTACAATAAAATTCAATCCGTCAAATTTTGTTAATTGCCGTTAGTCTTGGTCAAAACGGGCACCGTTTTGACCCATAAAAATATTAATTTTTTAAAATTTAATTTTAAAGTTAATTTTTTTTTTTTTAAAAAAAAAGAGAGAGAGAGAGAGAGAGAGAGAATGCAGGGGTGGCCGAACCAGGCCATGGGGGTGGTTCAGCCACCCCCAAAAGGCCAAATTTTTTTTTCTTTTTTTGGCCTTTTGGGGGTGGCTGAACTACCCCCTTGGGCCAATGGGGTGGCCGGGCCACCCCCATAAGCTAAAACCTTTTTTTTTTTTTTTTTGGCCTTTTGGGGGTGGCCGGACCACCCCCTTAGGCCATGGGGGTGGCCGAGAGGGGGTGGCCCATAAGCCAAAACCCATTCTTTTTTTTTTTTTTTGGGGGTGGCCGAACCATCCCCCTAGACCGGTTCGGCCACCCTTGCATTCTCTCCTTTTTATTTTTATATATATTTTTATTTTTATTTTTATTTTTTTTTAGATTTAATTTTTAAAAAATTAATATTTTAATGGGTCAAAATGCACCGTTTTGACCCATACTAACAACAGTTAACAAAATTTTGACGACAATGATTTTATTGTGATTTCGATTTACTCAAGGAGTAAATTGTCGGAAAAAAAAACTTAGGGATTTAAAAAAATCCGACGGCCGACCCAAGGTGTTTTAATGTAATTTCCCTTTAAAATAAGAAGATAATGATGGATATCGATCTAGGGAGAAAGATAAACTGATATAGAACAGGGAGGCTTATACATGAGTTTTCTTCGAAGTTTGTACACCTTTCTCACAAACAGAAAAAAGGAACCCTCTTCCACCATCTCATAGGAGTGCACTTGTGTTCCAAATGTGTCCTCAGTCTCAGCTCTTTTCCCCTTTAGTATGAAGTGCTATATTGTTTCAGGCTCTCTCTGTTGTCCTTCCTCGCAGAAAAATCCTCTTACAAAACCCTTTTTCTTTCCGAACAAAAGAAATTTTAAAAAAGGTACCCAAACACTATCCTATCCAGCTGCACACCTTCCATAAGTGAACCCCCTTTTCCACAGAAGACTCCTAAATTAAATTACATAAAGAGTTGGGGACCACAATTCTGCAGCCAAACCTTACATATATTTACCCTTCTCCATGGCATGAATGAATTACAAATTGGGTTGCACTTTCTCAAGAATATAAACTGTAAGTTGGATCCCTAAGCAACAAATTTTTGCTAACTATCGAACTAAAATTTCCTCCCATAACCAGTGATTTGGTTGTTTGAATCCGACATGTCTAAACAACTGGAACTACATAACAAGGAAAAAAAAGCTTATGCAGAAACCAATAACTACTTATCAAATAATATTGCAAATGGCTAGCATACAGCATTTATTTAGGTGGAAGAGATATGCTGTAAAGAATTCTAGTGAGAGTGTAGCTCAAACCTTTCTGGAAGCCGAGCACTTGAAGATTGATGCCCAGATGATGAGTCTGCATCAGAAAAAGGCAGGGTAACAAATTGCAGATAACATCAGACATGCAAATGTATTTGTCTTTGTTAGACAGTTCCCCTGCGCCCCTCAACCAAAACCACCCAAAGAAAGGAAAGAAAAAGAAAGAAAAACCAAGATACAAAGCATCAGTCTCAATTTTGCATGGCAGCAGTTCATCCTGCCATTCCATACCTATATAAATGTAATGGAAAATCCTGGATCAACAGTTTGCCACACTGATCAAAGCTGATTTTTCTCATGGTGTATAACAAAAGCCACTTATCCCCAAGAATACATCACGAATATGCACGTCATGAGGACATACATGGGCAATTTTGATTTCGTACACAGAGAGATAGAGAAATAGAACCTACCAATATCGTCCATTATAAAGGCATCACCTAACTTATCACACTTATCTTTCAAACGAGCCTCGATCTCACGAGAAAGAGACATCTGGTAGTCTCCCATATCCTACAATTGCGAAGTCAGAGTAAGTTCTCAAAAGGTTTTCAATTAATGCTGAAAATGTTCAGAGCTGAAAAAAGAGAGAAGAAATGTCACGACAGTTTGTGTGCATCTTCATGTGGGTTATCATACCATGGAAAATGGCAATTGCTGGAGCTCAGTTTGCCATAAATAAGCAGGTGTGATTCCAAGAAAGCGATTAGGAACACCGCCAACTCCAGGTTCCACCACATCACCAGCACTAGCACCGTTATTTGCCACACTAGCAGTGCTATTTGCAGTTGTATAATTCGTTGAATTTGAGCTTGAGCTGGTGGTAACACTGGTACTTGTGCTGTCAAGAGAGCTTCGTGACATTATACTCAGTTTTTCAATGTCATCCTCCTGAACTTCACCATCTTTGGAGATAAGAGGAAGCCTCAACTTTTGAGCTGCTTCTGCAATGACCATTCGATGCTCTAAAGTCTTATATACCTGAAACCCATTAGATGTGACAATCCTGTCATTGTAAACTCTAGAATTCTTTGGGCACATCTGAATGTTTTATGTAAACTGAGCTGCCCAGCTGTCTTTTGTACCATATAATTCAGTCATCAACACAAACAACAGCACAAAACAAAATGATTACACGAAAAACTAAACCCCCCTTCCTCTCTATTACTACTGCAAACAAAAATGTTCATTCTCCATTTCCCAATAAGGATAATCCATATTACATACACATAATCCCTACTGATGTACGTACAAGAGCACACGCATCTTGCATCCAAAGTCAAGGCATGAGTACAGGACATATCCCTTAAGTATCTTATATGGCATTCCCCATCCACAATAGAAGAGAATCTCAGTTTGTATCTAAACAAATGCAGTCAAAAGCTTCAAACTTTGCACACAACATTTGCAACACCATCCTCTCTCACAAGAGATGAAAATGAAAAAACTTGCACACCACCAACAAGAAACAACTCGAAGACCGTTACGGTAAAAGCAAAAACGCAAGTAAATTTTAGAAACAAATTTGCATCGACTATGCCAAGCTTGTTCTCAATTATAAAATTCCCAAAAAAAAAAAAAAAAAAGAAGTTCCAAATGTGAGGATTTGAAACCTGAGAGGAGTTGTTCAAGCCAAGCTGCTGCGGGTACAATCCCTGGACATCGCCGCGAACGGAAACCGCCTGCTGATTCTCCTCCACCATCGCAATGGCCTCACAATAGATTGCCTACATTCAAAATCACAGTGAAACACACAATTCAAAAGCAGACAAACAATAGAGGAAAGTGAAATCGCGTCAAGACCTAACCATGGCTTCCAAGTACCGCAGCCTTTCCCTCGACATTTCCTCTCTCGCCTACACATTATTCAAACTCAAATCTAATCAGAACCAAGAAATGATCTGTTTGGCTGCGTAGAAATGAATTGGCTGTTTCATTCCAAAATTTGCCTACATTTGGCTCGGCAACCAAACAAACGTAGCGAAAATCCATGTTTTACATTCAGTAACTCTTATCAATTCCAAAAAAAAAAGGAATTCGGCCGTGTTTGGCTGCTTAGAAATGAATTGCATTTTTTTTCACAAAATTCGTCTACAGTTTTGTCAGCAACCAATGAAACGAGAGAGAGAGAGAGAGAGAGAGAGAGAGTGTACGAGTTGGAGGTCGTAGAAGGCGGGTTTGGGAACAAGGGAACCATCGGGGGCGAAGCAGTGGCGCTCCAGCTGATCGATCACCTGCGCCACATCGGCCGGCAGGGTTTGCCCGCCTTGTAGCACTAGTCCCTTCACCATTGAGATCTAAACGGCGCCGTATTTCTCCGATCTCGAATCAAGCTGGTTGTTGCCAGTTTGGTACTACTACTGCCTGGGAAAAAATCGATTCAAATTTCTAAAAACCCAGGCCCATTGCATCCAATATACTAAAATACCCCCAACCATTACAGGTCATGTCATTAGGATAAAAATGTAATTTCATATTTTAATTACAGGGCATTTATAAAACAGAAAAACGAAGATCCTTGAAGCTTTCTCTCTCTCTCTCTCTCTCTCTCTCTCTCGTTTTGGGGATTTGTACGTGATTTAGGGGTTTTGATGGAAAAAGCAAAAGAGTTGAAGGCCGTGGGGAAATCAGTGGAGAAGCTGAATTTGAATTCCAATTCCAAATCTTCGGGAAAACTCACCACCCTTCAATCCTCTAGTATGTTTCCCCCTCTCTCTCTGCGTTGAAATTTAAGCAAATGTGTGCGCTTTTTGTTTCAATAAATAATTTGATCATTAGGTTTCTAAGAAGCAAACATGGACTCGAAAATTATGAAAGTAACGATTCCTGTTGCTCTTTGTAATGTGTTAAAACGGTCAATTCTCGTAGCAGGATTACCTAAGAAGACAAAGCCTCCAACTTTGTTTAGCTTGTGCCTAGGAGTTGTCGGGAAGCATTTGGAGGATATCATTGAAGACTTGGGTGAGATTGCCATCAACTTTCCCGCAGATACTAAGGTTGCTCCTCGAACCATTCTCAATTTGCATTTCTAACTCAGTTTTCGGCTTTTGGGCCTTCTTTACCGGGTTAGCAAGTGGGGAGTATTTGGATTTTCATGAGAAGAAATCTTTTTCTTAAAAAAAATTTATTATTATTATTATTATTGGCTTGTTATGCTTAAATGAGGTGCTCATACATGCATTTGATACTCGCTTTAGTCTTTAGCAAATATGTTATTCCAAGGTGCTCAATCATATGTGTTTTTCCTTCAGTATAATATGTTGATATACACCATAGGAGATATTTGAAGTGGGCAGTCTAATAAGATGGGAATAAGAGGGAAAATTGTACAAAATTCTCTAGGAAACTTGAAGAATGAGGAGGATTATAAGATGGCTGAAGAATGAACATTGAAATTTGTGAAACCGAATCATATGTTTTCATTATAACAATTGGATTCTTCAGGTTAAAGCCAAACACTAAACTATGTTCTCATTAAAGTTCAAGTTTGTAAATCGTGTGACTTACAATGAGAAAACTTTGAGTTCCGTAAAAGAAATTCATTGGCTCTGAAAGGGGAAGAGGCTAACTAGATCACATTTGACTCCAAATAGATTAAATTTATAATCCAGAAGTTTTTAAAGATATGCTGTTGTGTGTATGGGCTGCATCTCAAGGTTTTCAATGTTGCATATGTAGAAGCTTAGCATCTAGCTGTAATGTTTGAACAAAACTCCTGTTGATTTATATCCTTTATGTCATTGAACAACAGATGGCAATTGCAGCAATTGCCAGGAGAAGAAGGCTGCTCAATGATGATGTCGTCATCTCTTTGGCTGATAGTTCCTGGGAAGTTCTTGACATTTCTGGTTCAGATGTCTCTGATCTTGGCTTAGTGAAAGTGGTGGAAATGTGCAAATTTCTCCGAGCTGTGGATATTAGGTACAGAAATTTGAATTTTTCTCAATCTAAATTCATATCTTTCACATTATATGGACCATCAGATATATGCTGTTAATGATGGATGTGCATGGAAATGGGTCGCAAGGGGAATGTGTTTTGTGTATGGTCTTTACACTTTATTCTGTTGGGTGGAATGCTTGAGTCAGATAATTGTTAACTTTGTATTCTTTGCATTAGGCTGGAACATCAGAGAGATGACAAATGATGGTTATGTGGACAAATGGACCATCAATGAAACATGTTTTATGTATGAAAGCAATATGTGAAGTAGATGGATATATTCTCATTAGTAGAGTTTTGTAGGATTTAAAAATGCTAGGTCTCATAAATTTTCTTTCTTAGATATTCCTTTATCTTGTTAGACTTCCCCAAGATCAAATTAATGAATTATTAGATCCTCCTTTTTTATTTTAGATTCTTAAGTCATAATGGGCTCAGTGTATATTATGTTATAAAAGTTCAATTTGGTTTGGAAGGTTTCAATTATTTGACCCTTTTTTTCTTTGCAGTCGGTGCGATAAAATTACAATCACTGGTTTTTCTGAGCTTGTGGAGAATTGCCATTCATTAGAGACATTAAGATGCGGGTACAACTTGTTCTTAACCTTTTTAAAGTTTAGAATGTTGGGTTTGGGCGATTTTATGTGAAATATAGTTTTGTTGCCGAGCTTTTGATTATTTGTGTTGTTTTAGAATGCACTGAACTTATTTTGTCCTTTGTCTTTTTCTTATCTTCCCAACTGTAAATATTCTGTAATAATTTGTAGATAATTAAGTTTCAAGAGTTCTTGCCTCTTTTGTAGAATTCTTGCCTTTTTTGTTTTTGTATCTTAGCTGAACTAAGTGCATGTTCCAAGGTATTTTCGTGCTTGAATCTGGTATTGAGATCTTTCCATAACTTGTAAAGGAAAAGCTCTGAGTAGTTTTATATGTGAAGCACACAGATGGAAAGTGCTTCATTAAAACTTCATTGCTGCAGCATTGAACTTAACCAAATAGAACATTTTAGTCCTTTTTGCTTGTGAGCAAACTCACACTTTCTAGATTGGTTGAAGCCTCATACAACATGTCATTAACTTCATGAAATATTAATCTTTTGGTTCTCAACTTTCATAATCACAAAACTTTCTATCTATAAAACCTTTGCTGTTTATTTCATCTGGCACACTTGAACTTGCCCAGGTTATGAACTGAAGTTAATGTTGCAGAGGTTCCCCAAGGAGTGACTACACTGTACGCAGATGCTTGGGTATATTTAAACCAAAGTTGATTGACACCAATGGCGATTCATGGGAGGAGCTTGATGCCACAGAAATTGCCAATGGTGCAGGGTCATTGCGGTGGCTTGTGTGGGTACATGATCAACTCCTGGATGATTTTTTCTTTGCTTCCTGTTACCAGTTTTTTTATTCTTAATTTTTTGCCTTCTATAATGCTTGAAAATCTTTTCTTATTCCTCTCTCTCTCTGTCTTTGCAGCCAAAGATTGATAAAGATTCTTTGGAGATTTTGTCCACTGAATGTCCACGCATTATGGTGAATCCCAAACCATCACCCTTTGGTTTCAGGGGAGATGCAGTCCCAAGGGAAGTATTGCCAAATATTACATTGGATGATCCTGTTGTCAAGGATATTGATCCAACAACATGGGCAGTGTGTGGGTTTAATCCAAAGACTCTATCTCCATCTCTTTCAAGCCCCCCTGAAATGTCTGTTGCTGAAAAATTTAGACTTGCATTTGTGGAAAGAGACACTCGGTTAGCACCAAAGCGAGCAAAAAACGCAAGGCAACATCAGCGGCGTGCGGAGAGGGAGTGGATGATGACAAGTCCAAGAGCCAAGGCATTAGCTCTGGCTTCACAAGCCAGCAAATCTTTACATGGTCGGAACTAATGCCCTACCATTTACAACATTCTATCATGGTGTATTACCCTGTAATGTGCTATAGCTTGTGACTGTACAGTAGTATTGATTTTGATTGAAATGTGAGCTTTTAGAGATGAGAATGTTTCCCAACAAATTTGTACACCAGACAAACAATATTCATTATCGCCAACCCATGAAGAACACGATTGCTAGTGGAGGTAAGTGAACTTATGTTCATCAAAATCTGCTTTCTAAAACCTCTTAAGAATGCCATAGTGACAGTGATGATACTGACCAAGACCTTGATACGGAGTTGGAGCTTCTAACTATGACAAATGTGCTAATTATTTGATATGATGTTAGAAATAGACCAATTTTATGTTAATCTTCCATTTGAATTGGCAAAAGCAAAGTCTTCTTGCATAACATGGATTCCAAACGTTCATGATCTAAATGTGAATAAGTTTGAATTACTTATTTTTTAGTCTATTAGCGAACTCTCTATTCCGAGGTTATGAAAGACGTTCCACCAAAAATATTCTTGTTATTGCATCAACTCATACTGTTGAATCATATACAGTTTTAATCACTTGAGAATTCACACAATTGAATATTCTTGTTATTGCATCAACTCATACTATTGAATCTTCGTAATTGAGAATTCCTAAAAATGCTTTGTAATTGTTCTCAGTCTTGTAGTTTTTTAGAAAATTCTCGTACTTTAGAGATTATATGGTCTTGTAATTTTTAACTTGATTGATTTAAATCTAATCCGAAAAGTCCTATAGATTACTTTCCATCTCTTTTTTTGAGAGGATTATTCTATTCCTCTGAAATTTTTTATACAATTTTAAGACGTTTCTTACGTTCTTCCATTGTTTTAGAAAACACAAGAATATCATCTATGTATACCACACAAAAATCTTTAAGGTCTTTAGAGGCTTTATCCATCCATCTTCTTTGAAAGACTTGGTGGGCAATATTAAGTCCAAAGGGCATCAAATTCCAATGGTAATGTCCTCTTAAGGGTACTAAAAGCTGTCAAGACTATTAACTTTTCTGTCAACTGTATTTACCATAATCCTGATTTACAATCAAACTTTCTAAATATCTTAGATCATTGGTTTGATTAACAAAAACCTCATTTTGAGGGATAAAAAAACCAAGAGCAGGAGCTTCAATTGCTTACTTTTTGATCAGGTTTCGGATGACGTATGGAAAAATGCCACCATGATCAAAATATGCCAATTCCGCCTGCAAAAGCAATTGTATCAACCCCCATTTTCTCTTACTATACAAATCAATCATCCAAACAAAGGGAAGTCTGGGGCAAGTACCTCGGTATCAAAGCGGACAGTGCAGGTGAAAGATTTGTCGGTGTCAGTTGTCACAGTTGCATCTTGGCCAGGCCTTATCTCATTGATTTTGCTTGGAAGGTCTATTGAGTAGCGCTCACGACCTGTCAATCCAAGTGTGTCCGCATTCTGGCCATGTTTGAAACAAAGTGGAATGATCCCCATTCGCACCATATTGCTGCGATAAGCATTATCAAAGCTCCTCGCTATCACAGCTTTCACTCCCTAGTACAGAAAATTTACTTTATAAGCAAGAGAGAGAGATTATGTAGTAATATCCATGCAGCATTTGGAAGATATTGAGGAACATCAAAATTTAAACTCACCAGCAGCGCTGGACCCTTAGCAGCCCAATCTCGAGAGCTCCCATTTCCAAAAACACTTCCATAAAATGATCCACCTAGGACAATGGTGTCCTGCCCAGCAGCCTTGTACTTCTGCAAATGAATCAATACTCTTTTTTAAGTGTCAAGAAAGAAGCAACAAATTTCTGCATAGGCCCCACATGCAACAATCAAATTGTATCTATCTCCATCTCCATCAAATTGTATCTATCTCCATCTCCATAAAAGCCTTACAGAGTGAATTGTATGAGGCAGACAGCAAAAAGGATATCCAAGTGTTATGCGCACAAGCAGGTATAAATAAATTTGATATAATAGAGAACAAACAGCTACCAAAAAGTTCATATCATGGAACTCACCATTGCTGCATCAAACACATAAAGCACCTCTCCTGTTGGGAAGTGAATTGTCTTTGGGCCGCATTCTACTTCTTCTTCTTCTTTCAAGATCTCGTTGGCAACGTCACCTCTGAGATCGATGACAAGGTCGCCAAAGGCAAAGGTACCCCTTGTCATGACTTCATCATTGCCACTACGACTACCATAGGTATTGAAGTCCATTGGAGCAACCCCACGCTCAAGGAGATACTTTGCCGCAGGGCTATCCTTGTGAATCCTCCCTTCTGGAGATATCCAATCAGTGATTATGTAGTCAGCAAACTTGAACAAGCAGTAGGCATCTTTTACTACAAGTGGACCAGGTGGGTCGATACTCATGTCCTTGAAATATGGTGGCTCATGAATGTAGGTTGACTTTGGATCCCAAGAGTAAAGAGTGGAAGAAGGGTTTGACAGCTGATTCCACATAGAGTTGCCCTTTGTGATAGCCTCATAAGTGCTCTTGAACATATCAGGCAACACGCTAGATTGGACAGCCTATTATTGAATAAAATTGACATTCATTGGGGTGCAATTATTAGATGAGTTTCACCATCAACGGTTTCTATCACAAAGTATCAACCTAAAATTATCTACCTCTGCGATTTCTTCGTTACTGGGCCAGATATCTTTGAAGTATACACTCTTCCCATCTTTCCCTGTACCAATTGGCTCTTTATCAAAGTCAATGTCAACCTGAAATCATCAAAAGGATGTGACAACTGAGATTACGCAGTTATACAAGAAAAAGGTGAGTCATTCTTCTGGTAGGACCAGAGTGGATATAGTATTGTTTTGCCCCAGGGGGATGCTGGAAGAAGCGGTTTAGGGATTTTGAATTATAAACATACCTTTCTAACTCCCATTGTTTGGAAAATCAGGTTCATAGTATTATAAATGTCCTAGATTCTACAAGTTTGAACCAGTAGCTAAAACTTAAGTATAGAATACTACAGCACATGTGAACAAGAACATCTAAGCAAGGTGGAGTACCATCCAACTCCTACTCTCGAAGTAACACTATAGATGGCATCTGCCAGGAGTACACATTACTGCTAGTCCTGAAAGGCCATGCCTTATCTGGGTAAACATTTTATGCATAACTCGAAGAATGACTGCATAATATCATAAGTTCAAATCATCAAGTTACATGTAGCTTCACTTCAAATTCACTAAGACGCTGATGGCCAAGTCTGTTTGTTAATCATTTGAGAGATATCTTGATAACATTCGAAGGAGGGTCCTTCAGAAAAGGAACCGAAAAGGGGGGAAAAAAAACACAAGTCTATGACCACTTAAAGTTATGCCCATACCGTGCCAGCAAGTGCATAGGCAACAACCAAAGGAGGTGAAGCAAGATAGTTAGCTCTTGTTAATGGATGAAACCGGCTTTTAATGTTTCGAATTCCAGAAAGAACAGCAGCAGCAATAATGTCTGCAAAGGTAAAATGAAGAGAATTACATAAACGAGAAAAAATCAAGTAGATTGAAAAATCTAAGAAAGTACAAGGACCTGGAACTAAAATGGAGTTGTTAAAACTTCAAAGCAGACACTGATAAAATGCAACCCAAGTTTAGCTTATGATTGAACAAAGCAAAAGAGAAGCATAATTCATTTAAAAGCCAGAAAAAAGCCAACAACAATATTGGTTGAAGTTTACCAAAACAGGCATGATCAATCTTTCGCAGTATATGTAGCACATAAAACAAAAGACTCATGTAAACAGCAAAACGAATTCAGACAAGCCTTATGTTCAAAGGTGTTCTGAATTCACATAAAACAAATATGAAATTTTCATCTATTCTTATCACAAAAAAAGTAATGAAAGCATATTCACGGTAATACCATTTTCTGAAATTGTAGAAGCGATTGATTCATCAAGTTCCCCAGAATTGCCAATACGCGTTGTGCAGTCATAACTAACAATATGAAAGCCAAGCTCGTTCAAGTATTTTTGCAGACCACTACAAATACACACGAGAAAAAATGAGACTTCATTGTGAAAGATATCAGGCACTCAAAAGACTAGGGGTTGAATAAGTTGAGTTGAGTTATTTAATGATCAGGTAATCAAAAGATAAATTGGCCATACCTCTGGAGCAGATATTTTGTAACAACTCCAGAACCAGGTGCAAGACTTGTTTTAATCCACGGTTTAACCTATTTCATAAGTATTTCAATTACATATCAGAAAAATATCCTACCATATAAGAAATAGAAAGTGCATTTCAGAAGCCAAAACTCACCTTCAAACCAAGTTCACAGGCTTTCTTTGCAACAAGACCAGCCCCGAGCATGACACTAGGGTTTGATGTGTTTGTACAACTCGTAATAGCTGAGATGACCACACTACCATGCTTAAGTTCAGATGGTTCTCCATGGAACAAAAATTTTGCCACCTTATCCTGTTCTTCCTTTGGTTCATCAAAGCCCTGGAAGAAACAGAAAACTCACAATTAATTACAGGTACAAGAAACAAATTAATTCGAAAAAAAAACACAATCAATGGGCCTGGCAACACATGTAGAAGTTAAATATCTATGTAATGCATTCTTGATTCTACTGCCATCATGATGTCATTCAGAACCCAAGCTACACTTGAATCAAATGAGCAAAGTTCAATCATTTATTCATTTCAGGTTTGACGACTAAACAATTAGTACAATTTTCTAAAGTTTGCTCTGATCACTTATTAAGAGTAAACATGTTTTAGCTTTAAATAAAAAAAATAAATTTTAAAAAAAGGTCAAACTCTCCATCAGAAAAATTACAAAACAGGTAATAGCTATTGAACAATAAAATTGAAATTACAAAACAAGAATGCATGAAGAACCCAATGAAAAAACTTGGTTCTGCACACTGCACCAATTTGCAAGACTTGATCGTGGACAGTGTGCCTGGCCCAGCAGAGCCCGTCTTTGTTAGAGCGGCCATGAGCTCACATTTCAGTCTTGACTGACCAGGCCAGGGTCAAGATCAGTTCCAGTTAGGTTTTCGGCCCGGTCTAAGGCCAGGTGCTTATGGGCCAGATCAACCAAAGAACGGTGCAAGCCCACTTACATAATAAAGCATTTCCAAAGAAAGGAAAAAATCTAAAAAAAAAGCCCCATAAACTACCAACCATTTAAAAAAAAAAAAACTCATGAATTAACATGTGTGACACTTTGATACATCAAACTACCATTTTGTGATAAACACCCTCAATTTAGCAATGGAAAAACCAAATTTACCCTTTTTAATTATTAGAGGTAACTTCATTTTGTCTCCCTGAAAAGTCGCGCTTTTTACAAACACCCATTCAATGTTTAAAGTCTCTCATTTTGGTGCATTGAACTTTCCCCTCCTCCATTAGGATTTTCTATTAAATCCTAACGGAGGAGTGCGAAAGTTTAGGGGTATAAAGGTTTTTTTATCATTTCTACCGTCTCATTTAACCCTAATATCTAACGAAAGGGTGGTAACTGAAACAAAATGAAAGTTCAATACACCAAAGTAAGAGACTGTAAATATTGGAGAGATGTTTGCAAAAAGCGCAATATTTAAATGAGTTAAGTGAAGTTACCCCTAACTATTAATACTAAATTTAATTTAATTTAATTTTTTTTTTTTTTTTTAAAAAAAGAGAAGAGTGGCCACCCCCAAGGGTTGGGAGCCACCTCGTGGGCTAGGCCCCAAAGGCTTGGGGTGGCTCGCAAGCCACCCACATGGGTTGGGGGTGGCTTCCATGGTTGCAAGCCACCCTCTGGGTTTTTATTTTTTATTTTAAGAATTTCACTTAGTTTAGTTTTTTTTCTAGTTTTTTATTTTAGTTTTTAAGAAAATGAGAATATTCTAGGAAGAAAAACAGAAAAGCGGACAGGGGTCAAGTGGCTTATTTGCCAACATAACCGCCAACCCTAATGAAGTGGCTTATTTGCCACAAAATGGTAATTTGATGCATCAATGTGTCACACCTGTCACCTTATAGAGCATTCTTGAAATTGGCTAGTAGCTTAGGGAGCTTTTTTTTATATTTTTCCCAAAATAAGTAAAAAATGTTAAAATGATTCTCCTGTTTCAGAATAAAGAAAGCTCACAAAATGGCACGCATCTTAATAAACAAAACGCTCTTCCTTTTTTCTTTTTCTTTTTTCATAACAAAACACTCTTCCTTAGATGTCCTTAGATGGGCTGAAAAAGGTAGGCTCAAAGTTGAAAAAAGAGAAAACCTGTGTTCAAATTTAAAATTTTAGAAATAGTCTTCTTAACCTCATATCTAAGACTTCCATCTTGAATTGACTATCTATTAATGAAGACAATTAGACACAGGAGACAGTACCTCAATCTCGTCATCCAAAACTTCGCTTCCACGCAAAAATCCCAGTATAGCTGTATGCCAATAAAATGCCACCCGATGAATTCTTTCCTTTGGTTCAGCAAAGGTCTGGAAGAAACAGAAAGCTCACAATTTCAGACACAAGAAACAAATCAATTTATATAAAAAGAAATAAATAAATAACACAATCAATGAGCCTGCCATCACATCTAGAAGTTAAACATCTATGTGATGCATTCATGATTCCACTGCCATCATGATGCCATTCATAACGCAAGGTAAACTTGAAAAAATAAGATTTGTTTAAGCATTTCCAAAGAATGGAAAGAAAAAAAAAAAAATCTTTCAAAAATGAGATTTGTTTAAGTAAAAAAAATGTTAAAATGATACTCCTTCCATTTGAGAATAAAATAAAGTTTATAAAATGACACACATCTTAACGAAACAAACACTTCCTAAGATGCCCTAGATGGGCTGAAAAGGGAACCTATGTTCAAATTTTAAAGAAAAATCAAATTGAAGGATAGCATGAGAAAGTTCTTGATAAGTAATAAAAACAGGATAACATGAGAAATGATCAGGAACAAATGCTTTCAATTTTTTAAACTACATCTATTTCGAGACAACCAAAAAGGGAAGGAACATTGTCCATCATAGAATAGAGGAAGTACCTGATTTATTACACTAAAAGAAGAAGAAGATGATTAAGAAGGTCCGGCTTGGGCTTCAAAGTTGTTTATGGTAAAATATTAATTATATAATTAAATTAACTCTACCTATTAGTTTAAGCTCTTTTAAGATAAGTGGTGATCTAACTTGTTATTAAGACACAGGTAGTGAGTTTTGACTCCCGCAGTTTACCCCCATTTCAATTAATATATTCCATGTTGTTTGGTCACACACATGAGTGTTAAAATATCAATTAATTAGATTCACTTCTACCTATTATTAGCTATATAGTTATATTTAGGATTGGACTTAGCTTAAGATATTAAGTGAGACATCTGGGCCGGACCAGGCCCAACCTAGGATTTTTCTTTATCACATGAAAAAGCCCAAATCAAACAAGGTCCTGTCTGGCCCCAGCACGTGATCAGGTCCATTTGCAACCCACCTCATATCCACGGTCGTAATCTAGACATGCATGCCAGTGAGCCTTCATCTCTTTCAACGGAACTACTTCACGAGCCCTAACAGGTAATAAATCATGGATTAAAGAATAAACCACCAAAACAAAAGGGTCAAAGGGGAGGAAAAAGAAGGTGAGAATAGAAAAAAGCACACCGGTTTATTCCTGAAACGCAGAGTTCAACATCTGCCAAGTCCAACTGCAGAGAAGACGTATATGCTCTTTCTTGTTGAGGCTGGATCACAAAAAGAGTCTTCTTAACCTCATATGAATTGACTATCTACTAATGAAAACAATTAAAAGCAGGAGACAGTACCTCATTGTAGTCAACAAACATTTTGTTTGCACGTAAATATGCTTCTATCATTGATACCTATTATATAAGAAAAATTATGGTCACACCAAATAATAGAAACTTAAATTTTTTTACAAAAAAAAAAAAAAAAATCTCACTGTCTCATCACTTCTTCCAGTGAATTTGAGATACTGCAAAGTGACATGATCCACAGGGAAGAAGCCGATGATTGCTTCATATTCAAGAGCCATGTCAGCAATAGTGGCCCTATCAGCTACCGATAATTCACCCACACCCTCACCTGCATGCATATGTGAGTGCTCTTAGAGCTGTATACACAATAGAGAGATGAAGTCCAGTGAATGGAATTTCTAATTTTAACAGATATGAAGTTCAATCATTGAAATTTGCGTACCATAAAACTCAACAAACTTGTTATAAGCACGATGCTTCCTCAACATTTGGGCCACAGTTAAAGCTAAGTCAGCAGCGGTGACACCATTACGTAGTTTCCCCGACAACTTGAATCCAACAACTTTGGGCAACACCATGCTCATTGGCTGTGGGGTTTGCAAATACATAGTCCAAGCAGAACAAAGTCAATTATGCACACATCTTTACCAAAGAATGGTAGTATGCATCGAATAAAAGTGGTCATGGCAGTGGGAGAAGGTTATGAATTTCAGCTAGATAAACCTCAAAGAGTAGGGCTTTTTTTGTTTTTAATCTCCATCACCAATGAAAATGTCCCCAATTTGCGTAATATTTAACTTTTTTCCCTAATCAGCGCAAGGCCACTTGATCGCACAGGGACCTGAGAAGCCACTTTATGATTAGGGAAAAAAGTTAAACATTACATTGTTGTTTCTGATGAGGCAAACAACAATGTAATTTACAGTACAATAACATGGCAAAAAGAAACACCTCGATAGCCCACTGCATACATCCATATAAAGAATAGAAGTATGAGTCAGGATGCAGTTCGCAATTAGTATCCCAGAGATAAAAATTGCAAAGTTGACAATTTTGAACAAGGATATTTGCGTCATAAACCTCTTCTTTAGCATCCACCACTGCATGCATTTCATAGCAAAGCAAGACTACGCCACGTCAATGCTTTTCCACACTTTCAAGTAGTTTATTAGATTGAATGATGCATTGAGTTAAGTGAGACGGAATGCCTTCAAAATACATCACACTTTACCTGACCAAGCATTGTTGCCTCAGCTTCTAATCCTCCAACTCTCCAGCCTGCAACTCCCAACCCACCAATCATAGTTGTGTGGGAATCAGTACCAACCACACTATCAGGGTACAGAACGCCATCAGTGTTAAAAACAACCCTCCCAAGGCATTCCAGATTAACCTATAATCAATCAGAAAGACAGTTCCAAATCCATCAATTAAAATTAACAAAAGTGACTGGTTTAACAGCAAGCAAGGCCTATCTAAAGAGGCTCAAAGGCAGGTATGGTGGTGCACCACCAAAATTTGCACTCTAAAGAATAGTGTGCACAATAAATTTCACACTCTAAAGAATAGTATTGCAAGAAACAAAGAGGCTTGGGTGAGTGATAATATGGAGATTGTGAATGAGGAAGTTCATTCGAATGTTCATTTTTTCCGAGAAGCTCAGGATTGAGAGGTGGAGGTGGTGATGGCTTTCTACGGTAAATTGTATGAGACCCGGTGTCATGTGGGTGGGGGGGGGGGGGGTTGGATCGGATTTGTTGGATTCCTTCCAAGAGGATGTTTTTTGAGGTTCGCACTTTCTTTAGTGTGCTTTCCATTTCTCCGGATAGGTACGAGGGGGGGTGCTCTTCTTTCCTGTGGAAGGGAATTTGGAAGGTTAAAGTCCCGCTCCGAGTTAGTTTCTTTATGTGGACGGCTTCTCTTGGCAAGATTCTTTTTTTTTTGATAAATAATAAGGAGTTTTATTGAATTCTCTTGGCAAGATTTTCACGTTGGATAATCTTCGCAAAAGAGGTTTGATTGTGGTGGATTGGTGTTGTATGTGCAAGAGGAGTGGTGAGTCCATCAATCATCTTCTCCTTCATTGTGAGGTGGCTCGTACTCTTTGGAGTGTGCTCTTTACTCTTGTTGGTGTGAAGTGGGTAATGAATGGTAGGGTTCTTGATCTCTTGGCATGCTGGAAAGGTCAAAGAGGTAATAAAAGGGTGATGGAGGCGTGGAGAATGGCCCCTTTGTGCCTTATGTGGACTATTTGGAAGGAGAGGAATGCTCGTTGTTTTGAAGATACATAATTGACAATGGCGGAGCTTAGCAATAGATTTCTTAAATTGTTATTTCTATGGGCGGGAGTTTTGAATATTCTTCAAGTTTCTAATATGCAGCAATTTGTAGAAGTGTGTTCTTCTTTTTATCTTTGAAGGGGCGGGTATCTTTGTATACTTCCTGTGTACTAGAGTTGCGCCTCTCTACGCTTTTGAATGATATCCTTATTTATAAAAATAAAAAATAAAAAAAATAAAAAATTCACACTCTAAAGAATAGGGTGCAGATTAGGTAAAAGTTGCAACCTAGTGCACAGAGCCAATTGGAGAAAAGCACCTCCAACATCAACCAAGTTGCCACGCAAAAAAGAAAAAAAAAAAAGAGATTTTTTGTGCAAATAAATTATGCCAAATTCCTGACCTGCCGAGCAATTCCAGAACCAGGAGGAACAACAAGCATCTTATGGAAAGCAGAAGATCCCCACTTAAGAAAAGTAAAGCTGTCCTTATTTCTCAGAAACTCAAGTTCCATTTTAGCCTGTACTGCATTTTCAGATCTGGTAACATCAACTTCAACAGAATGATCAAGAACAAGATCTACGGGAACCTGGATGCAAATATATATATAATTAATTGGCACATATCATTAAAAAAGCGTAAAGTGCTCCTAAGTACACAAAAAGTATACAAAAAGCAACCCTAACTAGAAATAGCAAAAAAGACAAGGAAATCACCATAACTAATTGTCATTTGAGACACATAAGAAGTTGTCCACATATATAAAATTTTGAAGAATAAAGATATAATTGCCTCCAATGACCTCTCCAGGTTCACAAAACTTCTGTCATTCATTTTCCTCCATAAACACCATAAAAGGCATGTACACTCCATCTTCTACATTGCAGCACTCCACGGACTGCTAGAGGCCCACCAACAAGCATACAAATTGACTGTACATCTAGGCATAATCTAGGACAACCCAAACCGACTGAAAAAAAAAAAAAAAAAAAAAAAAAANAAAGAAAAAAAAAAAAAGAAGAAGAAGAAGAAGAAGAAGCAATCCAAATGACATAAGCCACATCACAGTGAAGAAGAAGGTGGTCCACGAACTCCCTATTCTCCTTACATATGCAACATTTATCCATCACGTTGTTGCATGAAATGAGTCATATTTTGTTAAAGGCATATGAAATGAAATCCCTAAATGAGTCATACAACATGGACAAGTTCCAATGTAAAAGCCAACATTCAAAATGGGCTATAACATATCAGGCCAAGGCATTTGTAATCATATTAATTTTCATATACAGTGCAACATCGGGGATCACAGACATAAACAACAATATAATCGAACTTTTGAGAGACTTTCAAATATCATCATGCTCCAAAAATAAAAAATAAGAATTGCCATTGATCAGAACAACTATGTTCATACCAGCTATTTGTTACTCCCTGATCGTAGGGATACAGACAAAAATAACATAGACGTCTAAAAACCCTAAAAATGAAACTAACAAGTATTTAATTATGAAATAAAATTTAACTGCATTGAATGGAAGATTTACAAACCAACGGATTGATCTTGTTAGGATCAGCGCCGAGCTTTTTCATAGCATCCCGCATGCAAGCAAGGTCAACCACTGCAGGTACTCCAGCAAAGTTCTGGTAAAAGCAACACAAGCCTTACAATGTAGACTATATGTATCAAAATTCAAACCAACACAATCACTGAAGTCAAGCTACGAACCTCCAAGAGAACACGAGCAGGCTTGAAGGAAATTTCAATTTGCTTAGGGGATGTATTCTCCCAGTCAACAATATTTTCAATATCATCCTTGGTAACTTGGAAGTTGTCACAGTTACGTATTGCAGATTCTAAAAGTACCCTTATAGAGTATGGCAGCCTGTCTGCAACACACAAAAAGACAAATATGACATTGTCAAGAAGTAAGAAACAAAATACCTTAAAACAATAGTGAATGTGATTTTACCAAGATAATTTATTTTACCGGGAACTCATTAAAATAGGAAATCCCCTTTAAAATATAGTTAATATGATTCATTCAGGAATATAATTTTAACCAGGAAATTATATGATCCTATTTCTTGCCATGAATATACTTGTTGCCAGATAAGACAAATGAAGTGGATGTTGAAAAAAAAAAAATTAAAATGATTTTAAATAGAATCTAGAATGCAATTAAAGCTTGGTAAGCTAGCGGATTATGAACAAAATAATAATATATATCAGTAGGATAAATTTAACATACATACCGATTCTTGGATCATTCAAAGCAGGCAAACTATAGAATTTCCCAAACTCGCCACCTCCAGGCTTGGGAAGACTGGTCAATATTCCCTTGAACGCATGTTCAGAAGCTGAATAAATTGAATTGGGAAAAAATAATCAAAAGTTTGTAAAACCCCTCAAATCTTTATCAACAATTTACCAGCAACCAACCAGACAAGTTTTTACAGCCCAAACATACTAAAAAAACAAATACCAAAAATCAAGCATAGACACATTGCTTTATTTACCAACTTACATCAAAAGAAATCACCCCAAATATGTCAAACAGTCATCTTCGATATCCTATCTATTAAGTCCCCACAAAAACCAAAAAACAATAAATAAGTCAAATAACCCTCAAGACTATCATATTCTCCAGTCCTACATTTTCTCAGCAACCAAACATGCCACAAGCACAATTTCACGGAACCGTCCAACATTACATAAAAAGAAATTTCCATTTCCATTTCCTCCATAACCAAGAATAATACAAAACAATAACCTTTAACAATTTAAACATTTCCTCGCACACAGGGAACCAAACATACCACACAAGCACAAGTCCATGACACCACTAAATGATATGAACAAAAAGTACCATTTCCATTTCCTTAACAACCAAATATAATAGAAAACTATTCATAAAAAATATATATATTTTTTATATATGATCAAAATATATCATTAAAAACGTAAGGCACTCCCAAATATATAAAAAATATACAAAATGAAACACCTAGTTAGATACAAAGGAGACACATAAACAGTTACCCACAAATATAAAGTTTTGAAGAATAAAGTCTCCTCCAATGTCCTCTCCCGGTTCTCAATTTTTTTTTTTTTTTGACATAATTTTTATTTTAATTCATTTCACTCCATAAACACCATAAATAAACACCATAAAAGGCACGAAAGCACCATCTTTCACATAGCAACACTCCGCGGACTACCTATGGTCCACCAGCATACAATGGACTACACGTCTAGGAATAACCTAAAAAAGACAAAACAACTAAAAAAAAGACACTCCAAATGACCTAAGACATGACATCACAATAAAGAAGATAGTCCACGAATTCCTCATTCCTCTTACATTTCAAATTTTATAAAAATGTGTCATTTTATCAATTTTCAAGTTTAAAAACTGATGCAATGGTACATTGCATCAAATTGAAATTTTAAGGAGTGAAATTGAGAGTTTTTCTTCTCAAACTTCAGGATCGAAGTGTCCCCTTAAAAAAAAAAAAACACTTAATGACAATGGAAGCTGTGGATCATTCCAGACCTTGAAGCGCCGGCGAGTTCTAGTAAAGTGCCAGAACTAGGCTTGGAAGGATCCCCAACGTTAGCCAAACCCATGCTTGCCATGTCGGAGCCCCTCGATGACAATGGTAGCAAAATCGCCAGCGAGCTAACTGAAGGAGAACACACCGCGCCTGACGCCCCCACAGAACGCTGCGTCAAGCCCACCGGCGTGCCGCCAGACAAGGCGGAGCTCCTTCTTTTCGCCGTGGGCACTCATCAAACCCGACCCACGAAAACACTTCTTCAGAGTCCACTTTAATTTGGGCTTTAACATGGATTGCATGGATCTTTTCATATAATAATTTGAAAAAGGCACAGCATGGGCCTTTAAACCCTAAACAACTCAAACGCCCCTCAACAAACAAAAGGGCTTCATCCACTTCCCCTTACTAAACGTTTAATTTATGGCAATTTTTTAAAATTTAAACCGCAAACGGAAACAAACCAAGTTTCTCCGACCGATTATCGCCACCTATTACAGCGGGGAAAGAGGAAAGGGACTGCATTGCCAGTTGTTGCCTTCCCCTTTTGTCTCACCGCCTCCATCCCCAAAGAAGAGGGTATCACCAGAGGGTTGGCGCGGCGCCATGGTGGGGGTTCCTTTCCCGACAGGGGAGTCAAAGAAAGCTTTCACCTTTATCAGCTCGGAGGCAAAACAACTCCAACCCTGCCCTTCTCGTCCCTCCGGGATCATGATGAGCCACCGAGAGCTCGAACGTAAAACTGGCTCACAAAATCCATCTTCACCAACTCGAAGCCCTTCACAACTACCAAAACCACAGAAGAACGCCGTCTACACCTTCACCGGCGAAGCCAACAACTAAGCATACATTCTGAAGACACGAGAGAACGGAAAGACACGAGAGAGATATTGCAGGACGCGCTGCACGCGCCGCCACTACGGAGAGAGAGAGAGTGCCAGGCTAGAAACATCAAAAAAATATAATCCAAAGCTAAAAGCTTTAACATTTCCACCATTTTCTCAGAACTCATACAAACATCAAAGAAAATATAATATATATATATAATCTAAAGCTAAAACCTTTACATTTCCACCATTTTTTCAGAACTCATTAAAAAAAACAAAAAAAAAAACAACATATACAATCCAAAGCTACAACCTTTAACATTTCCACCATTTTCTCAGAACTCATACAAACATCAAAGAAAATATATATATATATATATTTATTTATTTTATGTTTGTATGAGTTCTGAGAAAATGCTGGAAATGTCCAAAGCTAAAACCCTTACATTTCCACCATTTTCTCAGAACTCATACAAACATAAAATAAAAAATATATATATAATCCAAAGCTACAACCTTTAACATTTCCACCATTTCCTTAGAACTCATACATAAATCGTGTGTACAATCCAGAGAAGAAGAACAATACCGAGGGTGGAGAGCTTTCGCTCGAGCCGTTTGAGACCCGGAGTGGCAGTCCGGGACTGTGCGCGGAGGCTGAGAGGTGACCTCCAGTTGACGCCGTGGCTCCACCGCGGCGCCGAGTACGACGTCAGCGACCGAAGCGCCAACGAAAAGCTCAGAGTCCGCTGCTTCTGGTGCGCGAACAATACCGAGGCTCGCGAAAACGACGACGCTGACGAAGCCGTGATCCTAGAAACCGACGGCGGGAACGACGCCGTGCAGAGCCTCAAGAGCGTCGACGAGAATCGGAACCGAGACGCTGACGTGGCCATATGCATGTCTTGTCTCAGCGGAGAGTCTATGAATAATGAAGGTACTTGTACTACTACACATATATGATGATGAAGGGGGCTTATGGCGCTGTAGTGGCAGTTCCGTAAATTTGGAGTCGTGCAGGCGGGGTTTATCTCAGCCGTCAGATGGGAGTAGAGAGGGAATCATACGGTGAGAGATTCGAATGGGGCCACGTGAAATCTGTCTGATTTGACGTTTTTCAGATTGGCGCCCTGGTCTGCGAGTTTTCTTGAAAGCGAAGCAATATTGCCATTTTTAGTATTTGTTGGTTTAAAAAACGAAAATCGTTTGGTTAATATAAATCATAATTAAATTTAACTATTTATTAGCTGATATTATTACATTAAAATATTATTATTTATTAGTTGATGCAGCAAGTATTACTTGAATTGTCACGTTAATGTATAAAAAATTCCTAATAAGACTCGACTTTCACGTGAAACTTAACATTAATTAGACAAATTAAATTTTCTCGATCTAAATTCATTATCTTTCACGTTATATGGATTATGGACCATCATGTATATGATGATGTTAATGATGGATCGACGTGCATGGAAATGGGGAGCTATGGGCCTATGGGAAATGGGTTTTATCACTTTTAATTTATGTATGGTCTCATCAATCTGTCTTTATCATTAATATATTTGGGAGATGCAATCCCAAGGGAAGATTTCAGAGGCTCTTTTTTTGAGTTAGATTTGTCTTTTGTCGCCAGCTACGCCCACAAACGTCCACCGTCATCTCTGGCTTCTCCGCTCCCTGTCGCCACCTCCCGTATCCCCGTTGCTGCCTCAAGCTCCACCACCTGGCCATCAGGCGAGTTGACCTCATGCTTCAGCGTGGGAGAGGTATTTTAGATGGACCAACAATTTTTATACAACCCGTAAAAATGACATGAAAAAATAGATAATGAATTTAGACTTATCGAATTTGGGTCTTAATTAGATCTACCCATTTAAGACCCGAAAATTTGCGTATCTGGTGGGTCTACCTGCTAGGTTTGGTGGGTCGACCCACCAAACCCCTTGAAAAAAAAAAGAAGAGAAAAATAGGACTTGATCTCACCACATTAAGCAATTGGGTGAAATAATTATGAATTATATGACTGAATCATAAGGCCAGTGTTAATAATAAATGGATTCATTAAATTATAATAATAATAAATGAATATTAATTCAAAATTATAATAATACAATTTTTATTATTATTATTTTGTTTATAAAAAAAGCCTTTTAGGGGGTATAGGATTTTTGTCGGGTCGGGTTACCTTGTAAGTTGTAAGACCACAAATTGTGTCGGGTCATGTATACCCGATTATTTTAAATGGGTAAAACGGATCGCATCAGGTTACCCGGTTATTTTCGTATTATAATCGTGTCACCCAATTACTTAAACGAGTCGTGTTCGTATATAGGATAATCGTGTAACAGATACTCGCGGATCGTAAATGGGTTGTGTCAAGTACCTGTTTTGCCAGCACTATTTTTTAGATAAACAATTTGCAAAATGGAGTCCAAAATCAAATAAAAACCTTTTTTGTTATTTATTTTCAAAGATTTTTTAAATGACCGGAGCATAATTACAGCACAGGAGGGTGTAATTACAGCAAATAATTGCCAACTTTTCATACATGGTGCTTCAATTGTTTACTGTTGTTAATATATGATCAATTGAAAAAATAAAAATAAAAAAATAGAATCTCTAATTATAAATTAAATTAAATTTACCGAGACCTTTGGTAGTAGGTTGCAATTAGGTATATTGCCCTTCTACGTACGTACCATTTTCAGATTATTTATGCATATTTTTCTTCTATATTACTGTGCAAAACAAATAGTTAATTAATTCATCAAGTACATTATTATCAGTACGACATGACCCTAACATTATTATGTTATTACTGTCTATATATATACTTATATTAAAATTTATATATACGCTCCTTTTGATGGATACAATTAAGTTTGAATTATGTAATTAATCATGATTGCTTGGACATTTGTTGTTATTATTATTTTTTTAATTATATATCTAGGTTAGATATATACCCGCATTGAGCTATGAATGAGGTTACAGAGAAAGCTAGCTGCACTTAAAATCGTCACCAAAAGGTACGTGACACTACTAAATCATGTGTATTGTGCAAGGATTCGAGACAAGCTGACAGGACGTATAGTAATTGGACCATATATCATTTAATTAATAATGTCTCTAATTCCCTAATGCAAAATTGAAGAAGTAATTAATAAATCCGGTGGACAAGATTCAAGAATAGTATAGATCATCAATTAATTGTCGCGCGATCATACTCAACATGACGGTTGACACCAACATTATTGTTATATGTTTTATCATAAGATATTAAATAATGATCATAACTCTAAAAAATAAAAATAAAAAAATAAAAAAGATGATAAGCTCCTTGATTAGTGTGTATATATATATTCAAAAATAAAAGTACTATTTACATACATCTTATTTATATTATTATTTTTTTGTACATTTGTTAGAATATATGCGAAGATCATTTATCATATATAAATGGAGATTTTTCAAAAATCTGAATAAGTCCGAATTAGTGAACGCTCTATCCCAAGATTATGAAAGACGTTCCACCAAAAATATTATGGTTATTGCATCAACTCATATTATTGAATCATATACAGTTCTAATCACTTGAGAATTCATACAATTGAATATTCTCGTTATTGCATCAACTCATACTATTGAATCTCCATAATTGAGAATTTCTAAAAATGCTTTGTAATTGTTTTCTGTCTTCTACTTTTTCAAGAAATTCTCGTACTTTAGAGATTATATGTTCTAATCCTAAAAGTCCTATAGATTCCTTTTCTATCTCGTTTTTTTTTTTTTTTTTTTTCTTTTTGAGAGGATTATTCCATTCCTCTGAATATATATAGACAATTTTAAGATGTTTCTTATGTTCTTCCATTGTTTTAGAAAACACAAGAATATCATCTATGTATACCACACAAAAATCTTTAAGGTCTTTAAAGGCTTTATCCATCCATCTTCTTTGAAAGACTTGGTGGGCAATATTAAGTCCAAAGGGGGCATCAAATTCCAATAGTAATGTCCTCTTAAGAGTACTAAAAGCTGTCGAGACTATTAAACTTTTCTGTCAATTGTATTTACTATAGTCCTAATTTACAATCAAACTTTCTAAATATCTTAAATCATTGGTTTGATTAACAAAAACCTCATTTTAAGGGATAAAATAACTAGGAGCAGGAGCTTCAAATTGCTTACTTTTTGATCAGGTTTCGGATGACGTACGGAAAAATGCCACCATGATCAAAATATGCCAACTCCGCCTGCAAAAGCAATTGTATCAACCCCCATTTTCTCTTACTATACAAATCAATCATCCAAACAAAGGAAAGTTTGGGGAAAGTACCTCGGTATCAAAGCGGACGGTGCAGGTGAAAGATTTGCCGGTGTCGGTTGTCACAGTTACATCTTGGCCTGGCCTTATCTCACTGATTTTGCTGGGAAGGTCTACTGAGTAGCGCTCACGACCCGTCAATCCAAGTGTGTCAGCAGTATGACCATGCAGACCATATTTGAAACAAAGTGGAATGATCCCCATCCGCACAAGATTGCTGCGATAAGTACAATCAAAGCTCCTCGCTATCACAGCTTTCACTCCCTAGTACAGAAAATTTACTTTATAAGCAACCAAGTAAGAGAATTGGAGAGAGAGAGAGAGAGAGAGATTATGTAGTAATATCCATGCAGCATTTGGAAGATATTGAGGAACATCAAAATTTAAACTCACCAGCAGCGCTGGACCCTTAGCAGCCCAATCTCGAGAGCTGCCACTTCCAAAAAATGCTCCAGCTAAGACAATTGTGTCCTGCCCAGCAGCCTTGTACTTCTGCAAATGGATCAATACTCTTTTTTAAGTGTCAAGAAAGAAGCAACATATTTCTGCATAGGCCCCACATGCAACACTCAAATTGTATCCATCTCCATCTCCATAAAAGCATTACGGAGTGAATTGTATGAGGAAGACAGCAAAAAGGATATCCAAGCAGGTATAAATAAATTTGATATAACAGAGAACAAACAGCTACCAAAAAGTTCGTATCACGGAACTCACCATTGCTGCATCAAACACATTAAGCACCTCTCCTGTTGGGAAGTGAATTGTCTTTGGGCCCCGATGTTGTTGTTGTTCTTCTTCTTCTTCTTCGTTGTTGTTGTTGTTCTTCTTCTTCAAGAGGTTGTTGACAAGATGAATGTTGGCAAAGGTACCCCTTGCCATGACTTCATCATTGCCACGACGACTATCATAGGTATTGAAGTCCATGGGAGCAACCCCATGCTCAAGGAGATACTTTGCCGCAGGGCTATCCTTGTCGATCCTCCCTGCTGGAGATATCCAATCAGTGGTTAACAAGTCAAGAAACTTGATCAAGCAGTAGGCATCTTTTACTCCATGTGGACCAGGTGGGTCCATAGTCATGTCCTTGAAATATGGTGGCTCATGAATGTAGGTTGAGTTTGGATCCCAAGAGTAAAGAGTGGAAGAAGGGTTTGACAGCTGATTCCACATAGGGTTGCCCTTTGTGATAACCTCATAAGTGCTCTTGAACATATCAGGCAACACGCTAGATTGGACAACCTATTATTGAATAAAAATGTCAAATTTCACCATAAATAGTTTCTATCACAAAGTATCAACCTAAAGTTATCTACCTCTGCTATTTCTTCATTACTGGGCCAGATATCTTTGAAGTATACACTCTTCCCATCTTTCCCTGTTCCAATTGGCTCTTTATCAAAGTCAATGTCAACCTGAAATCATCAAAAGGATGTGACAACTGAGGTTACGCAGTTATACAAGAAAAAAGTGAGTCATTTTTCCGGTAGGACCTGAGTGGATATAGTATTGTTTTGCCCCAGGGGGATGCTGGAAGAAGCGGTTTAGGGATGCTGAATTATAAACATACCTTTCTAACTCCCATTGTTTTGAAAATTAGGTTCATAGTATTATAAAATGTCCTAGATTTCTACAAATTTGAACCAGTAGCTAAAACTTAAGTATAGAACATCTAAGCAAGGTGGAGTACTATCCAACTCCTACTCTCGAAGTAACACTATAGATGGCATCTGCCACTAGACTGCCAGGACTGCTAGTCCTGAAAGGCCATGCCTTATCTGGGTAAACATTTTATGCATAACTCGAAGAATGACTGCATAATATCTTAAAAGGCTTTGTCCTTTTAAGTTCAAATCATCAAGTTACATGTAGCTTCAGTTCAAATTCATTAAGACACTGCTGGTCAAGTCTACTTGTTAATCATTTGAGAGATATCTTGATAACATTCAAAGGAGCGTCCTTCAGAAAAGGAACCAAAAAAGGGGAGGGGGGAACAAGTCTATGACCACTTAAAAGTTATGCCATACCGTGCCAGCAAGTGCATAGGCAACAACCAAAGGAGGTGAAGCAAGATAGTTGGCTCTTGTTAATGGATGAAAACGGTGACGGAAGTTTCGGATTCCAGAAATAACAGCAGCAGCAATAATGTCTGCAAAGGTAAAATGAAGAGAATTACATAAACGAGAAAAAATCAAGTAAACTGAAAAACCTAAGAAAGTACAAGCACCTGAAACTAAAATGGAGTTATTAAAACTTCAAAGCCGACACTGATAAAGTGCAACCCAAGTTGAGCATATGATTGAACAAAATAAAAGAGAATTCATGTAAAAGCCAGAAAAGGCCAACAATAACAACATTGGTTGAAGTTTACGCAAAAAGGCATGATCAATCTTTTGCATTATATGTAGCACATAAAACAAAGGACTCATCTAAACAGCAAAACGAATTCAGACAAGCCTTATGTTCAAAGGCGTTCTGAAGTCGCATAAAACAAATATGAAATTTTCATCTATTCTTATTACAAAAAAGTAATGAAAGCATATTCACGGTATTACCATTTTCTGAAATTGCAGAAGCAACTGATTCATCAAGTTCCCCAGAATTGCCAATACGTGTTGTGCAGCCATAACCAACAATATGAAAGCCCAGCTCGTTCAAGTATTTTTGCAGACCACTACAAATACACACGAGAAAAAATGTGACTTCATTGTGAAAGATATCAGGCATTCAAAAGATAAGGGTTGAATATGTTGAGTTGAGTTGTTTAATGATCAGGTAATCAAAAGTTAAACTGGCCATACCTCTGGAGCAGGTATTTTGTAACAACTCCAGAACCAGGTGCAAGACTTGTTTTAATCCACGGTTTAACCTGGTTCATAAGTATCAGAAAAATATCCTACCATATAAGAAATAGAAAGTGCATTTCAGAAGCCAAAACTCACCTGCAAACCAAGTTCACAGGCTTTCTTTGCAACAAGACCAGCCCCGAGCATGACTCTAGGGTTTGATGTGTTTGTACAACTCGTAATAGCTGAGATGACCACACTACCATGCTTAAGTTCAGATGGTTCTCCATGGAACGAAAATTTTGCCACCTTATCCTGTGTTTCCTCTGGTACACCAAAGCCCTGGAAGAAACAGAAGCTCACAATTACAGGCACAAGAAACAAATTAATTCGAAAAAAACACAATCAATGAGCCTGCCAACACATGTAGAAGTTAAATATCTATGTAATGCATCCTTGATGCTACTGCCATCATGATGTCATTCAGAACCCAAGCTACACTTGAATCAAATGAGCAAAGTTCAATCATTTATTCGTGTCAGGTTTGACGACTAAACAATTAGTACAATTTTCTAAAGTTTGCTCTGATCACTTATTAAGATGCCCAATCCAAGGGTAAACATGTTTAAACTTTAAATTGTAAAAAAATTTATAAAAAAAAAAAAAAGTGTCAAACTCTCCATCAGAAAAATTACAAAACAGGTAATAGCTATTGAACAATAAAATTGAAATTACAAAACAAGAATGCATGGAGAACCCAATGAAAAAACTTGGTTCAGCAAACTGCACCCATTTGCAAGTAGACTTGATCGTGGAGACAGTGCCGCCTGGCCCAGCAGAGCCAGTCTTTGTTAGAGCGGGCATGAGCTCACATTTCAGTCTTGACCGACCAGGCCAGGGTCAAGATCAGTACCAGTTAGGTTTTTGGCCCGGTCTAAGGCCAGGTGCTCATGGGCCAGACCAACCAAAGAACTGTGCAAGCCCACTTACATAAAGCATTTCCAAAGAATAGAAAAAATATAAAAAAGCCTCATGAACTACCATCTGTGACACTTGGATGCATCAAACTACCATTTGTGACAAAAAGCCCCTCCGCCATTTAGTTTAGTTTTTAAGAAAATAAGGATATTATAGGAAGAAAAACAGAAGAGGGTCAAAGTGCACGGCCAACACTAATAGAGTGGATTATTTGCCATAAAATAGTAATTTGATGTATCAAAGTGTCATACCTGTCACTTTGTGGAGCTTTCTTGAAGTTGGCTGGTAGGTTAAGGGGGTTTTTTTAATTATATATTTTTCCCAAAATAAGTAAAAAGAAATGTTAAAATGATTCTCCTTCTGTTCGAGAATAAAGGAAGTTCACAAAATGGCACACATCTTATAAACAAAACAGTCATCCTTCTTTTTTTTGGGGGGGCATAACAAAACACCCTTCCTAAGGATGTCCTTAGAAGTTAGATGGGCAGAAAACGGTAAGGTCAAAGTTTTACATGCCCACACAAGGGAAGGGGAAGGAGGGATTCGAACTTGTGACCTCCGCTTCATTAGGCGTGGTCTACAGTCGATTGAGCTACCCCTTAGGGACACGTAAGGTCAAAGTTGAAACAAGAGAACATTTAAAATTTAAAAAAAAAAGTCTTCTTAACCTCATATCTAAGACTTCCATCTTGAATTGACTATCTATTAATGAAGACAATTAGACACAGGGGACAGTTTAATAGACAATTAGACAGAGGGGACAGTACCTCAATCGTGTCATCCAAAATTTGGCGTGAACCCAAAAATCCGAATATAATTGAATGCAAAGCAAATTCCACCTGCTTAATTTCTTCCTTTGGTTCAGCAAAGGTCTGGAAGAAACAGAAAGCTCAGGCACAAGAAACAAATCAATTTTTTTAAAAAACACACACACACACACGATCAATGAGCCTGTAATCACATCTATGTAATGCATTCAATATTCTACTGCCCTCATGATGTCATTCAAACGCAAGGTAAACTTGAAAAAATGAGATTTGTTTAAGCATTTCCAAAGAATGGGAAAACATATATATTTGTTTACATAAAAAAATGTATGATACTCCTTCCGTTTGAGAATAAGGAAAGTTTATACAACGACACTGATCTTAATAAAAACAAACACTCTCCCTAAGATGCCCTAGATGGGCTGAAAAAGTTTTTTAATCAAATTTAAGGATAGCATGAGAAATTATCAGGAACAAATGCTTTCAATTTTTTAAACTTTAATCTATTTCGAGACAACCAAAAAGGGAAGGAGCATTGTCCATCATTGAATAGAGGAAGTACCTGATTTATTATACTAAAAGAAGATGATGATTAAGAAGGTCCGGCTCGGGCTTCAAAGTGGTCTATGGTAAAATATTAATTATATAATTAATCACCTCTACCTATTAGTTTAAGCTCTTTTAAGATAAGTGATATTTTAACTTGTTATCAAGACAAAGGTCGTGAGTTCTGACTCCCGCAATTTACCTCAATTTCAATTAATATATTCCATGTTGTTTGGTCTCACACAAGTGTTAAAATATTAATTAATTAAATTCACTTCTACCTAATAATTAGCTATAGATTTACCGATAAAAAAAAAAACCAATCAAAAAGCTATACAGTTAGATTTAGGTTTGGATTTAGCTTAGATTTAGGCTTGGTGGAGGAATTTAGTGGAGGCGAAGTACGACATAATGAGGGGAGGGTGGTGTTCTAAGGAGGTAGGAGGATCTCATGGGGTGGGAGTGTGGAAAGGCATCCGAAGGGGGTGGGATACTTTTAAACGATATGTGAGGTTTGAGGTAGGAAATGGGTCACAGGTATTGTTTTGGCAAAATGTGTGGTGTGGGGAGCAGCCTTTAATGATTGCATTTCCCGAGTTGTTTACCATAGCATGTGCAAAGGAGGCATGGGTAGAGGAGAATATGAATATAGTTAATGGAGCTATTTATTGGAATGTACTATTTATCCAGCCGGTGCATGATTGGGAATTGGAAGAGGTGTCAAGCTTTTTCAAGTTACTGTATTCCCAACAAATTAGACAGAGAGGGGAGGATAAAATTTGTTGGACTCTATTAAAGAGGAAAAACTTCGAGGTGGAGTCATACTATAAGATGAGGATTAATTCGAAACCGGTGGATGGCCCGTGGAAGAGTATTTAGAAGAGTAAAGCTCCCTCGAGGGTGGCTTTTTTCGTGTGGACAACAGCACTAGGGAAGATTCTAACAATGGACAATTTACGCAAGAAAAACATTATAGTGACGGAGTGGTGCTGTATGTGCAAAAAAAGTGATGAATCTATTGTTCATTTGTTATTGCCTTGTGAGGTGGCGGTGGAGGTTTGGAATATGGTTTGTCAATTATTTGGTGTGATGTGGGTGATGCCGAGTAGTGTGTTGGATTGCTTGGGGAGTTGGAGGGCACAAAAGGGTAATCGCACAGTTTTACAAACATGGAGAATGGTGCCCTTGTGTGTAATGTGGTGTTTATGGAGGGAAATGAATGCACAGAATTTTGAGGACCGTGAGCTTAGACTAACGGAGTTGAAGAAAAGGGTGATTCAAACAATATTCTCTTGGAGAGTTATGTGGCATTCCCCGCAAGTTTCAACACTTGCGGAATTTCTAGACTTTTGTGCAACTTTTTCTAGTTAAAAGCTTGTTTTTGTGGGCTCTTTTTGTATATTTCCTATGTACATGGGTTGCGCCCCTTGCGCTTTTAATAATATTATTTTTTTACCGATCAAAAAAAAAAAAAAAAAAGATATTAAGTGAGACATCTGGGCTGGACCAGGCCCAACCTGGGCCTTTATATTTTTCTTTATCACTTGAAAAAGCCCAAATTAAATAAGGCCCTGTCTGGCCCCGGCACTTGATCAGGTCCATTTGCAACCCACCTCAAATCCACGGTTGTAATCTAGACATGCATGCCAGTGAGCCTTCATCTCTTTCAACGGAACTACTTCATGAGGCCTATTAACAAGTAATAAATCGTGGATTAAAGAATAAACCACAAAAAAAAAGGTCAAAGGGGAGGAAAAAGAAGGTGACAATAGAAAAAAGCACACCGGTTTATTCCTGAAACGCAGAGTTCAACATCTGCCAAGTCCAACTGCAGAGAAGATGTATATGCTCTTTCTTGTTGAGGCTGGATCACAAAAAACATTCTTCTTAACCTCATATGAATTGACTGCCTACTAATGAAAACAATTAAAAACAGGAAACAGTACCTCATTGTAGTCAACAAACATTTTGTTTGCACGTAAATATGCTTCTATCATTGATACCTATTATATAAGAAAAATTATGGTAACACCAAATAATAGAAACTTAAAATTTACAAAAGATTAAAAAAAAAAATCTCACTGTCTCATCACTTCTTCCAGTGAATTTGAGATACTGCAAAGTGACATGATCAACAGGGAAGAAGCCGGTGATGGCGTCATATTCAAGAGCCATGTCAGCAATAGTGGCCCTATCAGCTACTGATAATTCACCCATACCCTCACCTGCATGCATATGTGAGTACTCTTAGAGCTGTATACACAATAGAGAGATGAAGTCCAGTGAATGGAATTTCTAATTTTAACAGATGAAGTTCAATCATTGAAATTTGCGTACCATAAAACTCAACAAACTTGTTATAAGCACGATGCTTCCTCAACATTTGGGCCACAGTTAAAGCTAAGTCAGCAGCGGTGACACCATTACGTAGTTTCCCCGACAACTTGAATCCAACAACTTTGGGCAACACCATGCTCATTGGCTGTGTGGTTTGCAAATACAGAGTCCAATCCAAGCAGAACAAAGTCAATTATGCACACATCTTTACCAAAGAATGGTAGTATGCATCGATTAAAAGTGGTCATGGCAGTGGGAGAAGATTATGAATTTCAGCCAGATAAACCTCAAAGAGTAGGGCTTTTTTTGTTTTTAATCTCCATCACCAATGAAAATGTCCCCAGAAGGAACACCCAATTTGCGTAATATTTAAATTTTTTCCCTAATCAGCACAAGGCCACTTGATCACAAAAGGACCTGAGAAGCCACATGTTTTTTTTTCCCCTGAACATGTTTCTGATGAGGCAAACAACAATGTAATGTACAGTACAATAACATGGCAAAAAGAAACACCTCGATAGCCCACTGCACACATCCATAAAAAAGAATAGAAATATTGAGTCAGGATGCAGTTCGCAATTAGTATCCCAGAGATAAAAATTGCAAAGTTGACAATTTTGAACAAGGATATTTGCGTGATAAACCTCTTCTTTAGCATCCACCATTGCATGCATTTCATAGCAAAGCAAGATTACACCACGTCAATGCTTTTCCACACTTTCAAGTAGTTTATTAGATCGAATAATGCATTGAGTTAAGTGAGACGGAATGCCTTCAATATACATCACACTTTACCTGACCAAGCATTGTTGCCTCAGCTTCCAATCCTCCAACTCTCCAGCCTGCAACTCCCAACCCACCAATCATAGTTGTGTGGGAATCAGTACCAACCACACTATCAGGGTACAGAATGCCATCAGTGTTAAAAACAACCCTCCCAAGGTATTCCAGATTAACCTATAATCAATCAGAAAGACAGTTCCAAATCCATCAATCCACATTAACAAAAGTGACTGGTTTGACAGCAAGCAAGGCCTATCTAAAGAGGCTCAAAGGCAGGTATGGTGGTGCACCACCAAATTTCACACTCTAAAGAATAGTGCGCACAACAAATTTCACACTCTAAAGAATAGGGTGCAGATTAAGTAAAAGTTGCAACCTAGTGCCAAGCAGAGAAAAGCACCTCAAAACTCAACCAAATTGGCACGCCAAAAAAAAAAAAAAAGAGGAGATTTTTTGTGCAAATAAATTATGCCAAATTCCTGACCTGCTGAGCAATTCCAGAACCAGGAGGAACAACAAGCATCTTATGGAAAGCAGAAGATCCCCACTTTAGAAAAGTAAAGCTGTCCTTATTTCTCAGAAACTCAAGTTCCATTTTAGCCTGTACTTCATTTTCAGATCTGGTAACATCAACTTCAACAGAATGATCAAGAACAAGATCTACGGGAACCTGGATGCAAATATATATATAATTAATCCGCACATATTAGTAAAAAAGCGTAAGGCGTCCCTAAGTACACAGAAAGTATATAAAAAGCAACCCCAACTAGAAATAGCAAAAAAGATAAGGAAATCACTATAACTAACCGTCATATGAGACACATAAGAAGTTGTCCACAGATACAAAGTTTTGAAGAATAAAGTATCTATGGAACAAAAGTTTTGAAGAACAATAGTTTTGAAGAATAAAAACTTTGAAGAACAAAGTTTTGAAGAATAAAGTTTTGAAGAAGTTGTCCACAGACACATAAGAAGTTGTCCACATAAGCCTCCAACGACCTCTCCAGGTCCACAAAACTTTTGTCATTCATTTCCCTCCATAAACACCATAAAAGGCATGTACACTCCATCTTCTACATTGCAGCACTCCGCGGACTGCTAGAAGTCCACCAACAAGCATAAAGAAGAAGGTGGTCCACGAACTCCCCATTCTCCTTACACATGCAACATTTATCCATCACGTTGTTGCATGAAATTAATCATATTTTGTTAAAGGCATATAAAATGTAATGAAATCCCCAAATGATTTATACAACATGGACAAGGTCCAATGTAAAAACCAACATTCAAAATGGACTAGCTATAACATAATCAGGCCAAGGCATTAGTAATCATATTAATTTTCATATATAGTGCAACATTGGGGATCAGGGACATAAACAACAATATAATCAAACTTTTGAGAGACTTTCAAATATCATCATGTTCCAAAAATTAAAAATAAGAATTACCATTGATCAGAACAACTATGTTCATACCGGCTATTTGTTACTCCTTGATCGTAGGGATACAAACAAAAATAACATAGAAGTTTAAACACCCCAAAAATGAAACTCACAAGTATTTAATTATGAAATAAAATTTAACTGCATCGAATGGAAAATTTACAAACCAACAGATTGATCTTGTTAGGATCAGCGCCGAGCTTTTTCATAGCATCCCGCATGCAAGCAAGGTCAACCACTGCAGGTACTCCAGCAAAGTTCTGGTAAAAGCAACACAAGCCTTACAATGTAGACTACATGTATCAAAATTCAAACCAACACAATCACTGAAGCCAAGCTACGAACCTCCAAGAGAACACGAGCAGGCTTAAAGGAAATTTCAACTTGCTTAGGAGATGTATTCTCCCAATCAACAATATTTTCAATATCATCCTTGGTAACTTGGAAGTTGTCACAATTACGTATTGCAGATTCTAAAAGTACCCTTATAGAGTATGGCAGCCTGTCTGCAACACACAAAAAGGCAAATATGACATTGTCAAGAAGTAAGAAACAAAATACCTTAAAACAATAGTGAATGTGATTTTACCAAGATAATTTATTTTACCGGGAACTCATAAAAATAGAAAATCCCCTTTAAAATATAGTTAATATGATTCATTCAGGAATATAATTTTAACCAGGAAATTATACGAACCTATTTCTTGCCATGAATATACTTGTTGCCAGATAAGACAAATGAAGTGGATGTTGAAAAAAAAAAAATTAAAATGATTTTAAATAGAATCTAGAATGCAATTAAAGCTTGGTAAGCTAGCGGATTATGAACAAAATAATAATATATATCAGTAGGATAAATTTAACATACATACCGATTCTTGGATCATTCAAAGCAGGCAAACTATAGAATTTCCCAAACTCCCCACCTCCAGGCTTGGGAAGACTGGTCAATATTCCCTTGAACGCATGTTCAGAAGCTGAATAAATTGAATGGGGAAAAAATAATCAAAAGTTTGTAAAACCCCTCAAATCTTTATCCACAATTTACCAGCAACCAACCAGACAAGTTTTTACAGCCCAAACATACTAAAAAAACAAATACCAAAAATCAAGCATAGACACATTGCTTTATTTACTAACTTATATCAAAAGAAACCACCCCAAATATGTCAAACAGTCATCTTCGATATCCTATCTGTTAAGTCCCCACAAAAACCAAAAAACGATAAATAAGTCAAATAACCCTCAAGACTATCATATTCTTCCGTCCTACATCTTCTCAGCAACCAAACATGCCAGACAAGCACAATTTCATGGTACTGTCCAACTTTACGTAAAAAAATTACCATTTCCATTTCCTACGTAACCAAAGAATATTCGAAAACAATAACCTTTAACAATTTAAACATTTCCTCACGCACATAGAACCAAACATACCACACAAGTACAAGCCCCTGGCTTCGTGGCCTAAGACTGAGACAAGACACATCACAATGAAAAAAAGATAGTCCACGAACTCTTCATTCCTCTTAAATTTGGAATTTTATAAAAAAATCATAGGTATAATTTTATAGAAAAATCAGAGGTATAATAATTATTTTATCACTTATAAAATTTAAAACGGACGAAGATGCATCATATTGAAAATGCATGGGTGAAATTAAGAGCTTTTTCTCAAAAGCCGTGGTACTTCGAGGTCGAAGTTTCCCTTAAAAAAAAAATACACTTAATGACAATGGAAGCTGTGGATCATTCCAGACCTGGAAGCGCCGGCGAGTTCTAGGAGAGTGCCAGAACTACGGGCGAAGGCTTGGAAGGATCCCCAACATTAACCAGACCCATGTTTGCCACGTCGGAGCCCCTCGATGACAATGGAAGCTGAACCGCTGAGTTTCGCACAGTTACCAAAATCGCCGGCGAGCTAACTGAAGGAGAACTCACCGCGCCTGACGCCCCCACAGAACGCTGCGTCGAGCCCACCGGCGTGCCGCCAGACAAGGCGGGGGGCTCCTCCTTTTCGCCGTGGAGCTCTTACCCGAAGCAAATGAGTCGTGGGCACTCATCAAACCCGACCCACGAAAACTTCAGAGTCCACTTTAATTTGAGCTTTAACATGGACTGCATGGGAAACTCCAACCCACTTCCCCTTACTAAACGTTTAAATTATGGCAATTTTTTAAACTGCAAACGGAAACAAACCAAGTTTCTCCCACCGATTATCTCAGCGGGGAAAGAGGGAAGGGACTGCATTGCCAGTTGGCGCCTTCCCCTTTTGTCTCACCGCCTCCATCCCCGAAAAGAGGGTGTCACCAGAAGGCTGGCGCTGCGCCATGGTGGGGGTTCCTTTCCCGACAGGGGAGTCAAAGAAAGCTTTCACCTTTATTAGCTCGGCGGCAAAAACAACTCCAACCCCGCTCTTCTAGTCCCTCCGGGATCATGATGAGCCCCAAAAATCCATCTTCACCAACTCGAAGCCCTTCACAACTACCCAAACCACAGAAGAACACCGTCTACACCTTCACCGGCGAAGCCAACAACTAAGCATTCTGAATAGACCTAAAAGTAACAGCTACAGAACGGAAAGACACGAGAGAGAAATTGCAGGACGCGCTGCACGCGCTGCCACTACGAAGAGAGAGAGAGAGTGCCGGGCTAGAAACATCAAAAAATATATTCCAAAGCTAAAACCTTTAACATTTCCACCATTTTCTCAAAACTCATACAAACATCAAAGGAAAAAAAATATATAGGTAATCCAAAGCTAAAAACTTTACATTTCCACCATTTTCTCAGAACTCATACAAACATCAAAGAAAAAATATATATATAATCCAAAGCTACAACCTTTTAACATTTCCACCATTTTCCCAGAACTCATACAAACATCTAAGAATATATATACATATATAATCCAAAGCTAAAACCTTTACATTTCCACCATTTTCTCAGAACTCATACAAACATAAAAAATAAAAAATAAAAAATAAAACAAAATATATAATCCAAAGCTACAACCTTTAACATTTTCACCATTTCCTTAGAACTCATGCATAAATCGTGTGTACAATCCTGAGAAAAAGAACAATACCGAGGGTGGAGAGCTTTCGCTCGAGCCGTTCGAGACCCGGAGTGGCAGTCCGGGACTGTGCGCAGAGGCTGAGCGGTGACCTCCAGTTGACGCCGTGGCTCCACCGCGGCGCCGAGTACGACGTCAGCGACCGAAGCGCCGACGAAAAGCTCAGAGTCCGCTGCTTCTGGTGCGCGAACAAAACCGAGGCTCGCGAAAACGACGAGGCCGTGATCCTAGAAACAGACGGCGGAAACGACGCCGTGCAGAGCCTCAAGAGCGTCGACGAGAATCGGAACCGAGACGCTGACGTGGCCATATGCATGTCTTGTCTCAGCGGAGAGTCTATGAATAATGAAGGTACTTGTACTACTACACATATATGATGATGAAGGGGGCTTATGGCGCAGTAGTGGCAGTTCCGTAAATTTGGAGTCGTGCAGGCGGGGTTTATCTCAGCCGTCAGATGGGAGTAGAGAGGGAATCATACGGTGAGAGATTCGAATGGGGCCACGTGAAATCTGTCTGATTTGACGTTTTTCAGATTGGCGCCCTGGTCTGCGAGTTTTCTTGAAAGCGAAGCAATATTTCCATTTTTAGTATTCGTTGGTTTAAAAAATGAAAATTGTTTGGTTAATATAAATCATAATTAAATTTAACTATTTATTAGCTGATATTATTACATTAAAATATTATTATTTGTTAGTTGATGCAGCAAGTATTACTTGAATTGTCACGTTAATCTATAAAATAATTCCTAACAAAACTCGAATTTCACGTGAAACTTAACATTAAGTAGACAAATTAAATTTTCTCGATCTAAATTACGTTATATGGATTATGGACCATCATGTATGTGATAATGTTAATGATGGATCAACGTGCATGGAAATGGGGAGCGATGGCCTATGGGAAATGGGTTTTTATCACTTTTAGTTTATGTTTGGTCCCATCAATCTGTCTTTATCATTAATATATTTGGGAGATGCAATCCCAAGGGAAGATTTCAGAGGCTTTTTTTTTAGTTAGATTTGTCTTTTGTCGCCAGCTACTCCCACAAACGTCCACCGTCATCTCTGGCTTCTCCGCTCCCTGTCGCCACCTCCCGTATCCCCGTTGCTGCCTCAAGCTACACCACCTGGTCATCACACTCAGGCGAGTTGACCTCATGCTTCAGCGTGGGAGAGGTATTTTAGATATGGTCAGCAATTTTTATACGACTCGCAAAATTGACACGAAAAAACAAGTAATAAGTTTAGACTTATCCAGGTTCAGGTCTTAATTGAGTCTACCCATTTAAGATCTGAAAATTTGCCTGTCTGGTGGGTCTACCTGTTGGGTCTGGCGGGTTGACCCACCAGACCCCTTGAAAAAAAAAAAAAAAAAGGAAGAGAAATAGGACTTGATCTCACCACATTAAGCAATTAGGTGAGACAATTATGAATTATATGACTGAATCACAAGGCCAATGTTAATAATAAATGAATATTAATTCAAAATTGTAATAATACATTTTTTTTAAAAAAAAAAAAAAAAAAAGCCTTTTAGGGGGTTTAGGGTTTTTATCGGGTCGGGTCGGGTCATGCCAGGTTACCTTGTGAGACCTCGGGTCAGGTCGGGTCTACCCAATATTACCCGATTATTTTAAATTGGTAAAACGGATCGCGTTGGGTTATCCGGTTATTTTCGTATTATAATCGTGCCACCCAATTACCCATTTAGTTAAACGGGTCATGTTTGTGTATAGACTAATCGTGTAACAAGTACCTGTGAGTCGTAAACGGATTGTGTCAGGTACCTGTTTTGCCAACCCAATTTTTTAGATAAACAATTTGCAAAATGGAGTCCAAAAACAAATCGAAACCTTTTTTGTTATTTATTTTCAAAGATTTTTGAAATGACCGGAGCATAATTACAACACAGGAGGGTGTAATTACAGCAAATAATTGCCAACTTTTCGTACATGGTGCTTCAATTGTTTACTGTTGTTTGACAAGGTTTCGGATGACGTATGGAAGAATGCCACCATGATCGAAATATGCCAACTCCACCTGCAGAAGCAATTGTATCAAACTCCATTTTCCCACCTTTTTCTCTAATTATACAAATCAATCATCCAAACAACGGAAAAGTCTGCGGCAATTACCTCGGTATCGAAGCGGACCGTGCAGGTGAAAGATTTGCCGGTGTCCGTTGTCACAGTTATGTCTTGGCCAGGCCTTATCTCACTGATTTTGCTTGGAAGGTCTATTGTGTACCGCTCATGACCTGTCAATGCTAGTGTGTCTACATCCTCACCAGGTTTGAAACAAAGTGGAATGATCCCCATTCCCACCAGATTGCTGCGATGAATTCTCTCAAAGCTCTTCGCTATCACAGCTTTCACTCCCTAGTACACAAAATTTACTTTATAAGCAACCAAGTAAAAGAATTAGAGATAGAGAGAGAGAGAGATTAAGAAGCAATATCCATGCCAGTAGTGCTGGACCCTTAGCAGCCCAATCTCGAGAGCTGCCACTTCCATACTCTGCTCCAGCTAAGACAATTGTGTCCTGCCCAGCAGCCTTGTACTTCTGCAAATGGAACAGTACTCTTTGTAAGTGTTAGATGAAATCAGATTAGTTTTAAGGTTATATTAGTCTTAATCCATCTATCTCCATCTCCATAAAAGCATCACAGAGTGAATTGTATGAGGCAGAGGACAAACAGCTGCCAAAAAGCTCATATCATGGAACTCACCATTGCTGCATCGAACACACAATGCTTCTCTCCAGTTGGGATGTGAATTGTCTTTGGGCCCACTTCTCCATTCAAGAGCCTGTTGACAAGACGAATGTTGGCAAAGGTACCCCTTGCCATGACTTCATCATTACCACGACGACTACCATAAGAATTGAAGTCCTTGGGAGCAACCCCACGCTCAAGGAGATACTTTGCCGCAGGGCTATCCTTGTGGATACTCCCTGCTGGAGATATATGATCAGTGGTTATACTGTCACCAAACTTGAGCAAGCAGTAGGCATCTTTTACTCCATGAGGGCCAGGTGGGTCCATAGTCATGTCGTTGAAATATGGTGGCTCATGAATGTAGGTTGAGTTTGGATCCCAAGAGTAAAGGGTGGTGGAAGAGGGGATTGACAGCTGATTCCACATAGGGTTGCCCTTTGTTATAGCCTCATAAGTGCTCTTGAACATATCAGGCAACACACTAGATTGGACAACCTATAAATGAATAACATTTTACATTCATTGGGGTGCAATTAACACAGAAGTTCCACCATAAACAGTTTCTGTCATAAAATTTATCTACCTCTGCGATTTCTTCATTACCAGGCCAGATATCTTTTAAGTATACACTCTTCCCATCTTTCCCTGTTCCAATTGGCTCTTTATCAAAGTCAATGTCAACCTGAAATCATCAAAAGGATGTGACAATTGAGATTAAGCGGTTATACAAGAAAAAGGCGAGTCATTTTTTCTGGTAGGACCGGCATGGATATAGTTTTGTTTTGCCCGCCTGCGGGGGTTTGGAAATATCGGGTTCATAGTATTATAAATGTCCTAGATTTCTACAAGTTTGAACCACTAGCTAAAACTTAAGAATAGAATACTAGAGCAAATGTGAACATGGACAACTAAGCAAGGTGGAGTACCATCCAACTCCCACTCTCGAAGTAACGCTATAGATGGCATCTGCCAGGATTACATACTACTGCTAGTCCTGAAAGGCCATACCTTATCTGGGTAAAGGTTTTATGCATAACTCGAAGGATGACTGCAATAATAGCTTAAAAGGCTTTGTCCTTTTAAGTTTAAATCATTAAGTTATATGTAGCTTCACTTCAAATTCATTAAGACACTGCTGGTCAAGTCTACTTGTCAATCATTTGCGAGATATCTTGATAACATTCAGAACTTCCTTCATAAAGGAACCGAAAAGGAAGGGGAAAAAAAAAAAAGAATACACAAGTCTATGACCACTTAAAGTTATGCCCATACCCTGCCAGCAAGTGCATAGGCAACAACCAAAGGAGGTGAAGCAAGATAGTTAGCTCTTGTTAATGGATGAACACGGCCTTCAAAGTTTCGGTTTCCAGAAAGAACAGCAGCAGAAATAATGTCTGCAAAGGTAAATAAAGAGAATTACATAAAAGAGAAAAATAAAGTAGATTAAAAACCGAAGAAAGTACAAGGACCTGAAACTAAAATGGAACTTTTAAAACTTCAAAGCAGAGACTGATAAAATACAACCCAAGTTGATCTTATAATTGAACAAAGCAAAAGAGAAGCATAGTTCATGTAAAAGCCATAAAAAGGCCAACAACAACATTGGTTGAAGCTTACAAAAACAACCATGATCAATCTTTTGCAGTAGATCTAACGCATAAAACAAAACTGTAAAAGGACTCATGTAAACAAACAAAATGAATTCAGACAAGCCTTATGTTCAAAGGAGTTGATAAGAAATTTTCATCTATTCTCATTGCTAAAGAGTAATGAAAGCATAGCTCACAGTAATACCGTTATCTGAAATTGCAGATGCGACTGATTCATCAAGATCCCCAGAATTCCCAATACATGTTGTGCAGCCATAACCAACAATATGAAAGCCCTGCTCGTTCAAGTACTTTTGCAGACCACTACAAATACACGAGCAAAATTGTGACTTTTTTGCGAAAGATATCAGGCACTCAAAAGACTAAGGCTTAAATAAGTTGAGTCGAGTTGTTTAATGATCAGGTAATCAAAAGACAAACTGGCATACCTCTGGAGCAGATATTTTGTAACAACTCCAGAACCAGGAGCAAGACTTGTTTTAATCCACGGTTTAACCTGGTTCATAAGTATTTCAATTAGATATCAGAAAAATATCCTACCATATAAGAAACAGAAAGTGCATTTCAGAAGCCAAAACTCACCTGCAAACCTAGTTCACAGGCTTTCTTTGCAACAAGACCAGCCCCAAGCATGACACTAGGGTTTGATGTGTTTGTACAACTTGTAATAGCTGAAATGACCACACTACCATGCTTAAGTTCAGCTGGTTGTCCATTGAATGAAAATTTTACCACCTTATCCTGTTCTTCCTTTGGTACAGCAAAGCCCTGTAAGAAACAGAAAGATCACAATTACAGGCACAGGAAACAAATCAATAAAAATAAAAACACAATCAATGAGTCTGACATCACGTGAAGTTAAATATCTATGTAATGCATTCTCGGTTCTATCTCCATCATGATGTCATTCAGAACCCAAGGTAGACTTGAATAAAATGAGTAAAGTTTATTCGTTTATTCATTTCAGGTTTGACAACTAAACTAAAAGTCCAATATTCTAAAGTTTTCTCTAATCACTTATTAAGATGCCCAATCCTAAACAAAAAGAAATAACCAAACTATTCATCAGAAAAATTACAAAACAGGTTACTTATCAAAGGAAAAATAAAAAGCAGGTAATAGCTATTGAAAACTAAAATTGAAATGAAAAAACAAGAATGCATAAAGAACCAAATGAAAAAACTTGGATCTGCAAACAACACTCAATTGCAAGTAGACCTGATTATGGACTGGGCAGTCTGCCTAGCCCAGCAGAGCCCGTCTTTGTTCGAGCGGGCATGGGTTCATATTTCAGGCTTGAAAGACCAGGCCAGGGTCAATATCAGCTCCAATTAGGTTTATGGGCTGCACTAAGGCTAGGTGCTTACGAGCCTAACCAGCCCAAGAACACTACAAGACCACAGACATAAAGCATTTTCAAAGAATGGAAAGAAAATCTTCCAAAAAAAATGAAATTTGTTTAGGTAAAAAAAATATTACAATGATACTCCCTCTGTCTGAGAGTAAATAAAATTTACAAAATGGCACACATTTTAATAAAACAAACACTCTTCATGTCCTTAGATGGGCTAAAAAAGGTAGGCTCAAAGTTGAAAATGAGAAAACCTATGTTCAAATTAAGGATAACATGAGAAATTACCAGGGACAAATGCATTCAATTTTTTTGCAGACAACCAAAAAGGGAAGGACATTGTCCATCATAGAAAGAGGAAGTAATTGATTTATGCTAAAAGGAGATGATGATGAAGAAGAACAAGAAGAAGATCAGGCTCGGGCTTCAGAGTTGTCTATTGTGTAGAACCCAGACTAACAGTTATCTTTAGGATTGGACTTAGCTGAAAAAATAAGTGTGACCTCCAGCCTAGGCCTTGATATTTTTCTTTATCACATGAAAAGGCCCAAACCAAATAAGGCCAGCCTAGCCCTGGCACATGATCAGGTATACTTGCAACCCACCTTAAACCCAACTTGGCTATCAAGACATGCATGCCAGTCAGCCTTCATCTCTTTCAATGGAACTCGATCATGGGGCCTGTCAACAAGTAATAAATCATGGATTAAAGAATAAACTAAAAGTATGCATCAAAGGGGAGGAAAAAGAAGACAACAGAATAAAGCATACCGCTTTGGTCCTGAAACACAGGGTTCAACATCTGCCAAGTCCAGCTGCAGATAAGATGTATATGCTCTTTCTTGTTGAGGCTGGATCACAAAAAACAGTATTCTTAACCTCATATTTAAGACTTACATCTTGAATTGACTCTCTCTTAATGAAGACAATTAGAAACAGGAGACAGTACCTCATTGTGGTCAACAAACATTTTGTTTGCACGCAAATATGCTTCTATCATTGACACCTATTATATGAGGAAAATCATAGTCACGCCAAATAAAATAATTTCATCCGAGTCCCCAAAATCTTCAGCATCTCTTCACCGATAATAAAAATAAATTTAAAATTGATAAAAAAGAAAAAGAAAGATCTCACTGTCTCATCACTTCTTCCCGTTAATTTAAGATACTGCAATGTGACATGATCAACAGGGAAGAAGCCCATGGTTGCCCCATATTCAGGAGACATGTTAGCAATAGTGGCCCTATCAGCTAGGGATAATTCACCCATACCCTCACCTGTATGCATATGCAAATTACTTAGAGCTGTATATGCAATAAAGAGATGAGGTCCAGTTAAAAGATATGAAGTTCAATAATTGCAATTTCAAAACTTTGTAGCTCCAAAATCAACAGCTTACCATAAAACTCAACAAACTTGCCAACAACACCATGCTTCCTCAACATTTGGGTCACAGTTAAAACTAAGTCGGTAGCGGTGACACCATTACGCAGCTTCCCCAACAACTTGAATCCAACAACACCAGGCAACACCATGCTCATTGGCTGTGGAATTTGCAAATATAAAGTCCAAGCAGACACAAAGTCAATCATGCACATATCTTCACCAAAGAATGAAAGTTAGTATGTGTCAATTAAAAACGGTCATGGCAGTGGGGAAGAAGCTTATGAATTTCAGCCAGATAAACCTCAAAGAGTAAAGCTTTCTTTTTTCAAGTAAACTGAAAAGGTTAATCTCCTTCACCAATGAAAATTTCCCTACAAGGAACATCCAATTTGGGTATTTACTGGCACGAGGCCACTTGATCATACAGGGACCTAAGAAACCACATGTTTCATCCTGAAGATGTATCTGAGGATGCAACCAATGTCATGTACAGTACAGTAACAATAACATGGACTCCCTGTAGGACCTTAAGTTAATATTTTACTTATCAAAACATGTACATTACAATAAATGGATAAAAGAAACACCTCGATAGCCCACTGCATACAACCAGTTCCATAAAAGGAATGGAAGTATGAGTTAGGATGCAGTTTGCGATTAGTATCCCAGAGATAAAAATTGCAAAGTGCACAAAATTGAACAAGGAATTTCAGCATCCAGTATTGCATGATAAACCTCTTCTTTAGTGTCCACCGTTGCATACATTTTATAGTAAAGCATGATCATACTACATCAACGCTTTTCCAGACTTTCAAGTAGTTTAGATTGGATGATGCCTTCCAAATACAGCACACTTTACCTGACCAAGCATTGCTGCCTCAGCCTCTATTCCTCCAACTCCCCAACCTGCAACTCCCAACCCATCAATCATAGTTGTGTGGGAATCAGTACCAACCACGCTATCAGGGTACAGAACGCCATCAGTGTTAAAAACAACCCTTCCCAGGTATTCCAGATTAACCTACAATAAATCAGAAAGATAGTTCCAAATCCATCAATTTCCATCAACAAAAGTGACAGTTTTAACAGCAACCAAGGCCTATCTACAGAGGCTCAAAGGCAGGCATGATGGTGCACCACGAAATTCCGCACCCTAAAGAATAGTGTGCACAACAAATTCGGCAATCTAAATAATAGGGTGTACATTAGGTAAAATTTATAACCTAGTGCCCTGAGCCAATCTGAGAAAAGCACCTCAAAACTTAGCCAAGTTGTCACGCAGTAAAAGGCGATTTTTGTGCAAATAAATTATGTCAGATTCCTTACCTGGTGAACAATTCCAGAACCAGGAGGAACAACAAGCATGTTATGGAAAGCAGATGATCCCCACTTAAGAAAAGCAAATCTCTCCTTATTTCTCTGAAACTCAAGTTCCATATTAGCCTGTACTGCATTTTCGGATCTAGCAACATCAACTTGAACAGAATGATCAATAACAAGATCTGCTGGAACCTGGACGCAAATATATGTAGTTAAAGCCATATGAAATGAAATCCCTAAACGAGTCATATGACATGGACAAGGTGAAATGTAAAAACCAACATTCACAATTCATATCCGGCCAAGGTATTAATTATCATATTAAATTTCATATATGTGCAACATTGGGGGTTGGGGGACACAAACAACAATATAATCAAACTTTTGAGGCTCTTTCAAATATCAGCATGCTCTAAAAGAAAAAAGAATTACCAATGATCAGAACAAGAACTATGTTCATCTGAAGGATAACATTTTCATTACTAGCTATTTGTGCCTCCCTGATCGTAGGAATAAAGACTAAAAATAACACATAGACATCTAAACACCCTGCAGATGAAACTCACTGGTATTCAATTATGCAATAAAATTTAACTGCATAGAATGGAAAATTTACAAACCAACGGATTGATCTTGTTAGGATCAGCGCCAAGCTTATTCATAGCATCCCGCATGCAAGCAAGGTCAACCACTGCGGGTACTCCAGTAAAGTCCTGGTAAAAGCAACACAAGCCTTACAATGTGGACTATACGTATCAAAATTTAAACCAACACAATCACTGAAGTCAAGCTACGAACCTGCAAGAGAACACGAGCAGGCTTGAAGGGAATCTCAACTTGCTTAGGGGATGTATTCTCCCAATCGATAATCTTTTCAACATCATCCTTCGTAACTTGAAAGTTGTCACAATTACGTATGGCAGATTCCAAAAGTATCCTTATAGAGTATGGCAGCCTGTCTGCAATACACAAAAAGGCAAATATGACTTTGTCAAGAAATTAGAAACAAAATAACTTTTTTATGAGTTAAAAACAAAAAACAAAACAAAACAAAGGAGAAGGGCATTAGGTCTCCAAGACATGAGAAAATGTGATTTTACCAAGATATGTTCTTTTATCGGGAAATCATAAAAATAGCAAATCCCCTTTAAAAATATAGTGAATATGATTCATTCAGGAATATAATTGTGACCAGGAAATTATCAGAACCTATTTCTTGCCATGAATATACTTGATGCCAGATAAGACAAATGAAGTGGACGCTGAGGAAAAAAATAAATTAAAAAATGATTTAAAATAGAATCTTTATGCGATTAAAGCATGCTAATATATATATATCACAGTAGATGGAAAATTTAAGGTGCATACCAATTCTTGGATCATTCAGGGCGGGCAAACTATAGAATTTCCCAAACTCACCACCTCCAGGCTTGGGAAGACTGGTCAATATTCCCTTGAACGCATGATCAGAAGCTGAATAAATTGAAAGGGGAAAAAATAATAAAAAATATGTGTGCCGATGATTCAGAGAAAGAATCTACCCAGACATTTCATATTCATCGTAAAAACCCTCAAATATTTTTCCACAATTTACGAGCAACCAACCAGACATGTTTTTACAGCCCAAAAATACAGAAACAACAAACACCAAAAAATCAAGCATAGACACATTGCTTTATTACCACCCTGAATAAGTCAAACAGTCATCTTCCATATCCTATGATCTATTGAGTCCCCACAAAAACAGAGAAGTAATAAATAAAATAAATAACACTCAACACTATCATATTCTTCTGTCCTACATTTTCTCAGGAACCAAACATACCAGTACGGTAGTACCACACAAGCATAAATCCATGGAAGCATCGAACTTTACGTACAAAAATTACCATTTCCTCTATAACCAATTATAATTCAAAACTATAACCTCTAACAATTTAAACATTTCCTCACACACACACACACACGCAGAGAGCAACCAAACATACCACACAAGCACTGCACAAGTCCATGAACCCACAAAACGTTACGAACAAAAATTGCCATTTCTATTTCCCCAGTAACCAAATATAACCCAAAACTACAACCTTTAACATTTCCACCATTGAAAATTTCCTCAGAACTCGTACATGCACCGGTGTGTACAATTCAGAGCAAAATAACAATACCAAGAGTGGATAAATTTCGCTCGAGCCGTTGGAGAACCGGAGCGGCGGTCCGGGCCTGGGCGCGGAGGCTGAGCGGTGACCGCCAGCTGACGCCGTGGCTCCATCGCGGAGCCGAGCACCTCAGCGACCGAAGCGCCGAAGATAAGCTCAGAGTCCGCTGCTTCTGCTTCGCGAACGAAACAGAAGCTCGCGAAAACGACGACGGTGACGAGGCCGTGATCCTAGAAGCCGACGGCAGAAACGACGCCGTGGAGAGCGTCGACGAGTATCGGACCCGACAAGCTGACGTGGCCATATGCATGGCTTGTAGAAAAGCCAATTGTCTCGACCGACGGAAAGTTTCTGAAGGTTCTACAAGAATGATAGGGGATTACAGCAGTGGCTTATGGCGCAGTGGCAGTTCAGTAAATTAGGAGTGGTGAAGGCGGGGGTTTATGTTGGGCGTTGGATGGGAGTGAGGAGGGAATCGGACGGTGGGGAATCAGGATGGGACGGTGATTTGTACTTTTATTTATGTTTCTGATTGACGCCGTGGTCTGCGAGTTTTCTGGAAAACGAAAGAATGTTTCCTTTTCTAATATTTATTTTTAGTTTAAAATGAAAAATGTTTGGCTTCTAATAAAATATTCTTGGTGCCATTCATTTGAAATTATCACGTAAATTATAATCAAATTTTATTTTTATTTAATGAACTTTCTTAAAAATTTATAATAAAAGGTGTAATATCCTTAGTAATCTTGTAATTTAGGTTACATTTATCATTTCAATTACTTAAATCTAACTATAAGTCAATAAATTAGAGGACAGTTTTCTTTTAAAAACATATACATCTCATATATTCAAATGACACATATCACTTTTATAAAATTGGATAAAAAAAATTTCTCAACCTAATTTGAAGGAAAACTTTGCCCATAAATTATTATGTTAGAACTTCATTTTTTTTAAACTTCTTCACTAGGTGCATGTGGTGTGCCCATTGTTTTTTATTTTTTTTATTTTTTTTTTATGGACGATTTTTAATACCCATTGTTGTGCATGTGAGGATGCTTCCATGTAAAACCCTAATAAATAAATAAAAAAAAAATGCTTTCATGTCACATTTTAGACAAATCTTTACCATGTAGTTTTCAAGTGTCATAATTGTCACAACCTCTTTGACTTCTCTTTTCTTTTTTCTTTTTTCTTTTTTTGCCAATTCCATAAAAAATTTCAACACCCTTTGAGTACTTGTTAAGAAAACTGAAAAACTTCGAGTACGGAAATTAGTGTATTTAGATTAGTGTTTAATTTTTTGTTTTTTATTTAAACGAATGTCTTGATGTGATATAAAAATAAAAATAAAAAATAGAAATGTATTATTGAGTGGGGTTCACATTTAAGAAAATTTTTATTTGAGATACACCCACTTATTATAAGAAGACTCAAAAAAATGTGGCGATGACTCAAAAAAAAAATGGTCACATGACCACCTTTGGTGAAAGATAAGGTTGCCTAAAAAGCCACCTTGATCTGGTTAGGGTGGCCGAGCGACCATATGATCAAGACAAAGATGGCCACAACAATAGGCCAGGGGTGGCTGCAAAGCCAACCCTCTCCTCCCACTAAGGGTGACCACATGACCACTCTAATTTTTTTTAAAAAATAATAAGTTAGATCCTATCTCTACAAAAGTTAAAACACCTTTTTTTTTTTTTCAAAATATTCCAGCAAGTAGATGTGGAAAGTATTATAAAAAGTATTTTATGTTTTGAAAAGTGTTGTATGTATTTGAGAAGAGTGTTTTCTTTGTATTTGAGAAAAAGTGAGAAATTCAATCTGAAGCATGTCATCCGGAATATAGCCTTTTTTTAAAAAAAAATTCTTTTCAGAAAAAAAAAATTGTATAATTTATAGCAAGAATTCTCTAATACCAATGCAGAAAGAATTATATGTCAATGAACTCTAGTTCAAATAGCATCTCTCTTGCTGTAATAGAAAGAATGTGTGATCACGGTACAAGAATAATAAGTGTGTAACTTATCAATAAAACAAATCTCACTAAGCTATAATTTCAGTGGGAAAATTGGACCAGAAGAATTCACATGCAAGGGAAAAAACCAAAAGTCCAGAGAAAACTGATTCAAATAATATATGAGATTAAGAATGCGATTGTGCAATGCACTACACCATTAGCTCCATTCTCGGGCAGAATAATCGAACCAGGATATGTGCTATGGGGATGAACCTATAAGGCTATAAGCACATAGCATTCAAAAAACTAAAAGAAGCTACTTTCAAGTGGGGGAGCAAAACCAAAAGTAAATGCATACTTTTAAGGGGTTTTCAAAAATATTTGGGACTCACACTTACAAGTGGGTCCATGCCCGGCTCCATCCATGAATCTCTGCCGAGTTTTATCAGAGGAGTGAGTTGAATAAGGTCCTCGAAGTTGGCAAAGGAAACCAGGGAAATGGCTTAGACCATGCAGATTAGTGTTGGTGAGCCCCTTTTCATGTTGGTGGTTGCCATGTCCCTGGCCGAAACGTCTGGCCAGTTCCTGTTGGCTCTGTACACCTGAGAATAAGTTTAACAATGTAGAAACATTAAAATTCATCAGGAACTTGTTGCAGGCTAACAATACTGAAGGAATCGCTATTGCTTTCTTTTCCTCTGGCTGAACCATCCCCTCTCTTTGTTTTTTTCTTTTTGATACACAACATGGCTAATGAAGTCATCGTAGATAAGGAAGTCGCATTAAGTTCTAAGTTGTGTAAGTTGGCTTTTGATTGACAGAACAAGGGCATTGACAACATTTCCATCTCATTGTTATCTCATGTCTCTAAGGTCTTGGACTCTTGGCTGTACCATGCATGCCTACATGCAGAGTGAACTTACTCTGTGACTGGTTCTGCTTTCTCTGCCGCTCTCTCTTTGGAGTTCCTGAAATTGAAATATATGATATGAGATATGGGTTGGAGTTCCTGAAATTGAAATATATGATATGAGATATGGGTTACAGAAGCCGAGGTCCCGTCACTTATATAATGGACATAGATAAAGTAAAATAAAATTCCATTTCTAACAAATGATATGAGAGTTTGCTTTGAAACAGTCTGTAAAATTGAGTATAATATAACGAGATGAAAATAAGGAATAATTTTTTGGCCAGACCATGTGGGAAATAAAAATGTTCCAACCAAGTTAGAGTGTAAACCATTTAAGTAGAAACCATAAATCAGAAGGAAAATGAGTCAAAGAAATTGAGAAATTGCATAAACAATGAGTCAACTCGCTGCATACCAAGGCTCAACAAGTAGCAGCTTTTTATCATTTTATCTTAGTACAGTATAAATAGAAATATAGACACACCCACCTCACGCCATCCATTGCAGCGGGAGCTTCCTCAACTTTGTCACCTTTTTAAAAACAACCACCATAATGGAAACATTATGAGCACCAAAAGCATAAATTACATTCTACTTTGAAAAAAAAAAAAAAAGATAAGATGAACAGTACAATTAAGAAACCATTTTCTGTTGGAGAAAAAAGAAGAGGATAGAGGAAAGCCAGAGAGAGGAGATGCCTTGACATTTTATGCCAATTACAACGATAAAATGGAATCCCAAGCTCTGATAGAAGCTTAACTTAGATATATGATTTGGAACCTAATGATAAATAAAATCATAATAACAATAATCATCAACATCATCTTGTAAGACCATCCTACCACTGCGACCTAACAATGTCCAGTTCATTTAAACATTTTTAAGGATGTTTGACTCTTTGAATCAATCTAGTTCATTGGTTTGTATGGTTTTAGGTCTTGGTCAATGCTTCATGTTTTGCTACTCTCGTCGATGTGACAGCTTGTAAAATTTGACATGCTCTCCAGCAAATGGTACAAAACGAGACAGTACACATTTATTGGCAACTCTATCAACAAACATAACAATTGCCAGAATCTGTAGGCTGAAGGTGTTATCTAGCATTTCCTATTTCTTACTAATAAAAAACGTCTTCATACATGCTTCAGGGACAGTTGTAACATTATTCTGAATGTTGAACTAGAAAGCACACAAGTGCAATTGTGAACAACATTGCGTCGATTTTTTTTTTTTTTGTGGGGCATGTATCTTCACTTGAGAGTCCATCATTGTGACAATCTTTCATATTTCAGAATATGTCTACAACTTTGACCAGATCACTTAATTTACAGAACATAGGAAAAAAAAAAAAAAAAAGCACAATAAGAAAAGCTTGTGAGTTGAGATTACATTGAAGCTTTGAACACTTTGACCCACTGACATTTACAAAATCCTCGATGGCAATAATTGAAAAATGTTCACTTTATGCAATAGCTTAGTGAAGGATTACAATACCTTCTGATGTGGATGGAAATTGCTGAATAAAACTTTTCAAGTCTGGACCTCCAACTTTACCTGGACAGATATAGTATAATTATCAGTTATTGATAAATATTGTAATGCAACTACCAAGAAACTCTTCTGGTAAAAAGCCGACCAGTGCTGCTGGTTTTGCGTGCACTCCCTTCTTTGGCTCTCCTTTCCTCCTCTTCTTTCTTGAGAACTTTGATAAAATAAAAAGAACGTTCATTAAGGTCTCTGTACTATGCTGAAAAGTGATATAAAGAAGTTTAACTTAAAAGATCTTGATACCAATTCTGCACTAAACCCTTTGACAATATTATAGTCATTAAATGGATGTCAACTTACAGAGAAAATCAGAAACACACATTAAAAAAAAAAAACTGGTTCGATTTTTATCATATAGGCCTTCTATGTATATAGCACTGTCATTCACAAAGCAGACCAGTTTTAAAATTTCTACCACATTTGAATCCTGTAGTATCACAATCATAACCCCAAAACAAATTTATATGAGTGTCCTCTTTAAACACACACAAAAAATCTTTGAGTTTTAATATCTATGAAGTTATCATTTCTTCTACCATACAAAGATAGGACCAATATTCATTAATATTCAAGTGACAGTAAGAAGTAACTCATACGAGCAACATTCTGCCGAATTTGTTCACGCCTAGCTTCCAGCTCCATCATTTCCTGAAGACAACAGAAATCTCAACTAAGATGTAGCATTACTAAACAAATGTCTCTTGAAGCAAAAGTTAATTCCATAGAAACAAGTGTCTAGCACAGCAAGGACATCCAAGTTACAAAGTACTCATCACTATAAACTTTTTGGATGGACCAAAAATTGGGTGCAATATTCTATGGCAATGACTAAGCACTCTTCTTTTCCTCCAAGGCAGAATTAGAGGAGCAGAACATTAAAAAGAAATATCAGCCAGTTTTCCACTTGCCATTAAGAAACATTTGATCAAACCAAATGTTCAATTATATTAAATTGGACAAGATTCACTGGTCAACAAATTAATCAAAATTCAGAACACACCTAAAATTATTAAACCAAACTGTAGAAATATTATGCGATCAATTCCTTCATAGAAAGAAAATCCTACAGCCTGGTTAATCTAAGAAACTTCTACACTATCGAATTCAAGGTTCCATGACTGCTGTGGCCACATAGGGGCATAGCTTAATAGCTTTGCCAGGATCATCAATTTCGTCAAAATATTGATCTCTGAAGAGGCACTAAAAAGAAAGAAATGAATGCAGTCAGTGATAATTTCAGTCAACTAGCAAACAAATTTTTAAAAGAAAATGTTTCATAAGCTGGAAATTCAAGCCAGAACAGAGAGAGAGAGAGAGAGAGCACAAACTTACTCTCTACGAGTTCTCTCCAGAGAGAGCAATTCAAGATAATGTTTCTTCTTGTTTTCTATTTTAAAAAAGGATATATATAAAACCAATTACCAAATTATGTACTAAGATTTCTTCTTTTTCCTCATGTTAGGGGTTCTCTTGTATTCTCATTGTGTACAAGGATTGCGCCCATTTACACTTAATTAATTATAATGAAATTACTGATAAATATATATATGTCCTGAGATCTTAAAAGACATGACATTGCTTACATCCCAATGGGCGAAAGGGTACAATAGGAAATTTTAAGAGAAACAATTTCTAGTTTACCTCAGGTGTTGGAGCTCTTTTGCGCTGCCCATTCAGCCAACATATCCATTCAACTACAAAAAGCAAATCAGCAAACCATTGAGTACAGAAACAGAAGTGAGCTTTTTTTGGCACCTATTTCACAATAAAAATCTACTAGATGTCCATCTACTCAAATAGAAATTGTGAGCAGATGTTCTACACAAACTGATCAAACCAAGCCAATACCTCAATAAATAGTTAGTGATAATGTTTTAAGCAAGCAGTAACCAAGAATTTGGAACTTTGAGGAAGAAGTATTTTGCCTAAACCAATTACCTGGAACGGAAGTAGGCTCCTCCTCTCCTCTGAATACCACCCACCTTTTCTCTTTCACTAGCACATCAATGAATATACAGCATTAGATTTACTCATAGCAGGGTAAGTTTCATGTTATGATAATAAACGCACATGAATTATAGATACAGCCACATATCTTTCATGCTAAAAGCACACATCATAATATATAAGCTAGACCTCATTTCACCTCCAAAACGTATTATTTTAATACTTGCATTCTTGCAAATACAAGGAAAAGAAAACCCATGGCGCATTAATTCAATGCAACTACAACCCAATCGACAAATACAAAGATACAACACAACACAGTCCAATCCACAAAGAATCAATGCAAAATTCGGGCACAACCCTTGATGCAAAAGTGCAGATACATAGTGAATATAAAAACCCAAATCCTAAAACATTACAAAATCAAATAAAGGATTGAGATTGAGTCCCACTTACTGACACCATCAATCTCTTCCTTTCTGGTAAAGTACTGGTTCCCTGTTTTGTCCACCCCCGCCAGGGTCCGGCTCCTGAAGTACCCAGCAACCCTCGCAAATAGCTTCGACATCTCCGATTGTTAAGATTCAAATGGGACCCACTATTACTATCATCTTCCTCTTCCAAGAATGGCAATCAAACGGTGAAAATGGATACCAAAACTATGAACACACACACACTCTCTCTCTCTCTCTACACGATTGTGTCGTTTGCAGGTTATAGGAACAAGGAACAACTGGGTTTCCTTTTTTCTTTTTTTTTTGGGTAAATATTGTTTGCTTAATTGGTTGTCTGAAACGTACTTGTGAAATATGGGGTTTACACTTTCTAGACGTGAATCTTGGGCAAGGGTTGGGTAACCTATTGAAGTGTTTTCTCTTTTTTTTTTTTTTCTTTTTTCTTTTTGACATGGAGGAGAATTCGAATTAATGATTTTCGCTTCATAAGACATGATTCATAACCGATTAAGATACTCACCCATTGAAGACAAGTGTTTTCTGTTTTAAGAAGGGAAAAATGCACAAATCTCTTGTTTTTCTTCTTCTTCTTTTATTAAATGTTATGTTTAAAAATTAAAATTATTTGTCTCGTTAACATACAATTGCTTTTGCTTGTATTTATTTAGACCGTTACATATGATAGAGGATTCAAATTTTAAAAAATCTTAGAAGATCTCAATCCCGTTTACACTTCCTAAATATCGCTTCCTCTGCCTTTTATTTGAGGAATTGCTAGAAACTACAATTTGTTTTTTAAAAACTGCTTTAAAGTTTGTTTTTTAAAAAAGTGTTTTGTATTTTGGGTTTTGAAAAGTAAATGGTTTACTTTTAAAAATAATAATAATAATAATAATAAAAGCTTTAACAAACATAGCATTTTAAAGTGATTTTAATCTTGAGGAAAAGGCACCTCTAAAGGATAGGGTAGGGATCCTTTATTATTCCTTACCCCAAAGGAGGGGCAAAAAATAATATCAAGAAAGTGAGAGAGGGGCTCTCCTCTTCCAATAAGAAATCTTGGTCTATGCCAAAAAAAAAATAATAATAATAATAAAATTTAAAAAAACAAAAACAAAAACAAAAACAAAATCTACAGTTGGAGCCTCTTGTTAGTTTGCCTCATATGCTCTTCAACTTTTCAAGAACCTCCATAAATAAGAGTTGGCTTGCTTAGACTTAGGAATTTGTTGTTGTAATTGATACATTTAAGATCCATATTATTTTAATAAACATACCAAAACCTCTAACAGGGTCTCTCAAGTCTTTTGCCTATTTGGAGGAAGTAAAGATTTGAGAAATATTGGGCTCCACCAAATAAAGAAGCCATGACATAACATAGACAACTACAAAATAACCCAATCTATGGTCCATCATGCCCAAAAAAACACAACCATAATCCAAACCTTATATAAAATAGGGTTAAATATTTTTTTCCCCATATGGTTTAACAACTTTATTTTTTACTCTCTCGGTTTTATTTTGTAATACAAATAGTACCTAAATAATGGCAAAAAACAAAGATGACACTTCTATCTAAATTCAATCCAAAATTTGACGAAGAGCCACGTTAACACCATTAAAAAAATCGACACATGTTTATATATTAATTAAAATTATTATAAAATTATAACTTAAAAAAAAAATAACAGGGGAAAATAAATAACGATGATGAACCTTTTTATTGCTGTTGTGGAAATACATAAAATTATGAAAAGTCTTATTTTAGTAAATCCAATAAAAACTTATACGCATTCATATAAACACATCTCAATTCTTCTTCTTAATTTTCTTTTCAAAGCAGTCAAATAAACAAATTCCAGCATAGTCGTCAAGAACTTTTGATTTTGGAATGCATTCCTCTATGCACCCTTTAGCAAGATCATAAATTTCAATCTCAGTTTCTTTTCGGGAACTATACAAGCACTGGAAGAAATGACATATAATACACTTCGCAAACCCTAGGGTTCCATAATCATGTGTTGTTTCGCAATGCTTAATTCTGGTTTCGAGGCAATAAGACAATGGCTTTTCATCATGATCAGCTGAAGGTCGAGACGAATGAAGAAGGCGGATGGGACGTGAAGAGGTACAAAGAGAGGGACGGGTAAGGTCATTTGCTTGCACTGCAAGTATTAGGAGAAACTACATTTTACTCCCATGAACTACAACATATTGGCACTTTTTCCTTATGAATTGTCAACTGTGCTACTTTGCCCCCATAAATTACCATTTTGTGCCTAAAACCTCTTCCGTCAGTCAAAGCCGTTAACTCAAACTGTTAAAGCGATAATGCGTTGTAGTTCATGAGGGTCAAAATGACATTGCGTTATAATTCATGTGGGCAAAATAACAATGCGTTGTAATTCATGAGGGCAAAGTGACGCAAAGTGACGGGTTGACCGTTTGAGTTAACGGCTTTTACTGACGGAAGGGATTTTTGGGCACAAAATAGTAGTTCATAAGGGTAAAGTAGCACAATTAACAGTTCATGAGAAAAAAATGACAAGACTTTATAATTCATGAGTGCAAAAAGTAGTTTCCCCAAGTATTATATAATAATAAACTCCATCATCAACACTATAAGTTTTCTCAAACATTTCCTAGCCGTCGATTGTCTCCCACTCCAGAAGCTTTCGTATTTGTAAGTTAAATACAAAAACAATTTATTGGGTTTAAACCTCCAATCATCATCGCTATTTATTGGGATTAAACCCGTAGTCATCATTGCCATCGAATAGCTTGATTCCTTCGAAAAAAAAATATTTTTAGCTTGTTTATTGGTTTACGCATTAAAAACAAAAAACAAAAAACAACTTATTGGATAAGAGTTGTGGCTTTTGGAAATATGATAACATTCTAAATGACTTAACTTTTTATCCAAGTTATGTCTTTTGACTATGGACATAAGGTTTTACAAAAAAAATTTACGCAATTAATATGTGATTATTGACAAGTGAAGTGACGTAATAAAAGTGAAAATCTAGAAGAACATGTTGAGTATACATGTTTGAGAGCATAGAAAAGTTAAATCTCACATTGCAAATGTGTCCAGGAATAAGTGGTTAATATAATATAGTTAGCATAAACCCTTTCTTTTTTTTTTTCTTTTTTTTCTTGAGTAGTGTCCTAACATGTTATATTATTATAGGGTTCAAAGATTTCTTTCTAAGAAATGATATTAGAGCCAAAAATTATATACAGTATGGTGAATTATTGTTGTTCATTTCAAAGTTGATGTAGATATGGTGTACATGCATAAATAGTGAGTCCCGTTTGTTGATGCAGGAAAGAAGGTGCATAACACGCATAAATCCCACTTAACGCACACAAAGTGCACACAAAATGGTCTTTGTGATGACTAAGGCCTAAGGGTCTGTTTAAGATTGTGTTTGAGCCTTGAGGGGCTCAAAAGTGCTTTTAACACTTAAAAATACGTTTGAAGAAAAAAATATTTGTTTAGTAGAAAAAATTAAAAAGTGCTTTTAAGGGTCCAAAAAGCCTAAAAATGATAAAAATGCACTTTTGACAAAAGCTTAAAAATGAAATTTTTGTCTTAAAAGTTATATTTTTTAAACACAATCTCAAACGGGTTTTAATAAATTTGATAAAGCTTCCGTTTGAGGGGTAGTATAACGATGTATTGATCAGGAAGAGAATATTGTTAAGTATATGTCTAAATATAGAAAGGTTAAATCCCACGTTGAAAATGTGTTATAAAAATAAGTAGTTGATATATCGGTGTGTCCAAATTCATATTATGGTCACACTCAAAATCCAAAGACTTTTCTCATGATGTCAATTTTGAGGGGTAGTATAACGATGTATCGATCAATTTATTGGCGAGAAAGAGAATATTGTTAAGTATATGTCTAAATATAGAAAGGTTAAATCCCACGTTGAAAATGTGTTATAGAAATAAGTAGTTGATATATCAGTGTGTCCAAATTCATATTATGGTCACACTCAAAATCCAAAGACTTTTCTCATGATGTCAATTTTGAGGGGTAGTATAACGATGTATTGATCAATTTATTAGCGAGAAAGAGAATATTGTTAAGTATATGTCTAAATATAGAAAGGTTAAATCCCACATTGAAAATGTGTTATAAAAATAAGTAGTTGATATATCAGTGTCCAAATTCATATTATGGTCACACTAAGGGTATGTTTGGGGAAGGATTGGACTAGAGGTGGACTGAACTTTGTAAAATCCCAAAATTTTTTTATCAAAATCAATCCCAACATTCTTACTTTTTTATATCACATTAATCATTTTTTATCACTTTTCAAATAAAAAAAATCACTACAAAATAAAAAATTTCTTTTTTTTATACAAAACATTGTCAATTTTCTTAGCAAAACAAGTGAACATGGACGTTTTTTTTTGAGTAGTTCTACTTTTTGGGTAGTTTTGCCCGCATATGTTCCTCTTTCATTTATTGTTCTCCCTCGATTTTCTCGCGAATCAAACAGTCCCACTGATTGACCGGACCGTACACACACGGAATGGTGGTTTGCCTTGCCGGAGAACACAGAACCCGTCGTCCAAAATCTCCTCCAGGTAAGTCCCTTCAAATTTACTTCACAAAGCCACACACTTCAAAAACCTAAAATCTTCAAAGCTCAAAAATTAATCTTCTCGGGAAAACCCCCAATCTAAATTGCTAAAACCTTCTCATCCCATTGGTTGTGCAGTGACCCAAACCATACCCACTAAATCAAACTCTTTACTAGGGTAACCCATCAAAAACTGTTGTTTTCTTTGATATAATTATGTGGGTCTCTGCAAAACCTTCAATTTCTAACATTTCCTTGCTTTCTTTTCGTTCACACCAAAACCCATTTCTCAGTTTGCCCCATATCTCACTCCCACATAGTCTATCTCAATCTTCGCAAAAGACCCAAGTTTATTGTGGTATCCGCGAAATACGAGAGCGGATTGATAGTATAAAAAATACCCAGAAAATCACGGAAGCCATGAAGCTCGTCTCGGCTGCAAGGATCCGACGAGCTCAAGAGGCGGTCATCAATGGCCGGCCCTTCTCGGCGGCCCTTGTGGAAATGTTATATGATATCAATGAGCAGCTTCAAGTAGAGGATATAGATGTTCCTTTAACAAATGTTAGGCCTGTCAAAAAAGTTGCCATTGTGGTTATCACAGGCGACCGCGGTCTCTGTGGCGGTTTCAACAATTTAATTATCAAAAAGGCCGAGACCCGGATGGCCGAATTGAAGAATCTTGGATTGGATTACACTGTGATCAGTGTTGGCAAGAAGGGTAATTCGTATTTTAGGCGGAGGGATAATGTATTGGTGGACAGGTTTATTGAAGGGGGGACTTTCCCTACCACAAAAGATGCTCAGGCCATTGCCGATGATGTCTTTTCGCTATTTGTTAGCGAAGAGGTTGATAAGGTTGAGCTTGTGTATGCTAAGTTTGTGTCGTTGGTTAAGAGTGATCCAGTGATTCATACATTGCTTCCATTGTCACCAAGAGGAGTTGTTTCTGATGTGAATGGGAAGTGTGTTGATGCCATGGAGGATGAGTTCTTTAGGTTGACTACGAAGGAGGGGAAGTTGGTTGTGGAGAGGGATAGTGTGAGGACAAAGAGGGAGGCCCTCTCGCCACTTTTGCAATTTGAGCAGGATCCAGTTCAGATTCTTGATGCCATGATGCCTCTTTATTTGAATAGTCAGATTTTGAGGGCATTGCAGGAATCGCTGGCGAGTGAGCTTGCAGCAAGGATGAATGCAATGAGTAATGCTACAGATAATGCAGTGGAGTTGAAGAAGACTCTTTCAATTGCTTATAATCGAGCGAGGCAGTCAAAAATTACTGGTGAGTTGTTGGACATTGTTGCTGGGGCTGAGGCACTAAGACAGCTTGATTGATTGACATTCCTCCTATCTTGTATCCAATATTCTTTTTGGTGAGAGCTTTGTGACTCCTTGGCTGTGTTTGCGAATGGATTGGACTAGAGAAAGTGGACTGTAGCATATTTGATTGATATGAGGAAAAAAATAAGAATATTTTGTATAGAAAAGTGAAATTTTTTGTTTTGTAGTGATTTTTTTATTTGAAAAGTGATAAAAAGTGATTAATGTAATATAAAAAAGTAAGAATGTTATGATTGATTTTGAGAAATTTTTTTTGGGACTTTACAAAGTCCAGTCCGGTCTCTTGGCAAACATAACTCTTATGTTTGTCACAAAAACCATCACTTTGATAGACATTTCTCGTGGAATGATCCTGAGTTGCTCTAAACTTTAAGATCTAGAATGGGGAATCAAGCCAAAAAGATGTTGCATTTTTGTTCTACATTTATGGTGCCTTTTGTTTATTGTATCACCTCATTCTTTTTCTGCTGATTGATTGATTGATAAACAGCATAAATCTATTATGGAGTTCAAAAAAGTTTTTCTTTTCCTTCTTTTTAAGTCCCAAAAATGGAAAATTTAGAACAATGACAAGAGAAATTCTTAATGGGGCTTACACTCTTTAGAGTCATGTATTGCTATCTTCCTGCTCTGCATAACTAATTCATTTAGAAGACTTGTTAGGGCAATCATTTGGTGAAATAGGCTATCTGATTCTCCAGAAAGATAAATCCTTTTTGCCAGATTGTTGAGTATCTGAATAATCAGGTTTACTGAAAAGGTATGGATCCAGTTGATGAAAATTGATGGCTCTTTGGATTTTGGTTCTTCTTCAATGGATGTTTCGTACCTCTTCCATGATTGCAAGATAGTCTGTTATGGTTGGTATCAGCCTGCATAATGAACATCACAGATTTACTTGCGTTATAAAGATTTTGAGTTTGAATGCTAATTTAATGCATAAAAAAGAGGCAGGGGCTAGGGGACAGGAATAAGATCCTCTCCAATCCATCTTAGATCGGAGGGTCTCCAGCTCATGGCTGAGATTTCTTTTCAAAAATCCTAGAGCTACAAATGGGATATGGGATACCTGGCCCACAAACAAAAAAATAATAAAATATATTATTTAAGATAAAAAAAATGGGAAAAATATAAAATAAAATAAAAAAAACCCCAAACTACCAGCTGTTTACAAAATAGCCCCTAATGTTCAAAAAGGAAGAAAGTAGCCCTCCAAACTATCAAAATGTAACAAAAAGACCACTTATTTTTTTATATTCCTATAACTCCTATCTTTTTAACAAATAAAATAATTGTAAAAAAAATAAACAATTTAAAAAAAAAAAAACAAAAAAACCAATGGGCTAATAAATACAGAAAAAAAAAAAGTTTTTTTGGAATAAACAAATATTTGCCCATTGATTTTTGTTTTTTTTTTAAATATTTTATTATTCTATTTGTTAAAAGAATATGAGTATTATAGGAATATAAAAAAATAAGTGACCTTTTTGTTACATTTTGGTAGTTTGGGGGCCTAATTTATTACTTTTTAAACATTTGAGAGATACATTGTAAACGGCTAATAGTTTGGAGGGTTTTTTTTATATTTTTTTCAAAAAAAATAATAAAAAAATAATGGGTGGCTAGCCACGCATTTTGGCCATAGGAGGTGGCCGGACCACCCCATTTTAGCTGGTAGGGGCTTGAGAGCCACCCCAATGGCCATACCACCCTATGGCTCTTGGGACTGATCCGCCCACCCCCAATAGCCAAACGAATTTTTTTTTTTTTTTGTCGTTTGGCTCTTGGGGGCCAAACCACCCCCATTGGGCCATGGGGTGGCTTCGGCCACCTAAAACCTTTAATTTTTAATAATTTTAACGTATAAATAATATTTTATTATTATTTTATACTAATAGGACATATGTTTTATTTATGATTCTAGGATCTCTCTAGAGATCTGGGCCATTAACTGGATATTCTCTAGTCCATTTAGGACTAGAAAGGATCCTATTCCTAGGGGACAAAGCCAGGGCCATCTCCCCCTCTCTCTCTCTCTCTCTCTCTCTATATATATATATATATATATGAACTACCACTTTAGCTACTTTGAGAGTGACTGAATTACCCTTAATAGCCGTTGAAAGATTTGGTCACTACACGTTGTTGTAGTGGTTCAACCATCTCAAATTAGCCAAAGGGTGGCCGACCACACTCAATAGCCATGGTGGTGGTGGAAAATTAGAATTGCGACAATAAAGATGAGAATAAGCTAAAAGAAAAAAGTTTAAAATATGTGTCTTCATTAAAAATAAAAGATTTGAATTAGTACTATATGCGATACCTTTATATATTGCCGTACTGCAAAAAGGCATACTAACTCGACGAAATAGGTGGAACCGGCCACCCCATATTCCTACATAAATTGCCCTACCGTACTGCAAAAAGGCATACTATTGCACCCGATCGGATCCATATGGAGGATTTTGTTTCATATTACTACAGTACTGTGGGTGATTGAGAAGGTACAAATTACAGTGGAAAAAAGGTGGTGTTCTTCAAACCCACTATCAACGAACGGAAGTAATGGGTGGCATGAGTTCTCCCATAAGGGCAACTGTGCTGCAGAATGACAGCCATATATAATATGAAGACACCACTGCAATGGCCGCCTCTCAAAAGCGGTTCACTGTTGAAAGATCCTCAGTGACATGAATCTAGCCTGTCTCGTCAATGGCCATTTAGCCTGTCTCATCAATGGCCATTGACAGGAAAAAAAAGGGTTCTCTTTTCAAGAACAAATCTAGTCCAGAAAAACTCAAAGTGTATATATATATTGAATCACAGAGATCTCTTTCTGATTCCGAGTCATCAACTAGCAGTTGTTCACACTAATTCCTCTCAATTATAACAACAATGTGTGCTTGAGAACAGCCTTACTTCAAAGCTGCTTGTCTTTTCCTTTTATGGGTGCCAATGCTTATTTTATTTGCTTCTTTTGTTTCATTGTCGTTGATTCTGTTTCTCATCACTAGCTTGTATAATGCTGAGTCAAAAAGCTAGAAGATTAGAATAGGAAAAGGCTATCTCTTCTACTAGTTGAGACTTGAGACCCACACTAATAACGGATGATTGAGATTTCGGTGCGATGCTTATGGATGATTGCATCGGCTGCAGTACATTTTACCTTAACCTTTCATTTCAAATGAGCATCCATATTAAATTATGACAGCAAATAAAGAGAAAGACTAAGAAGTAATTATTGGCGGCGGCCCCCACGTACAAGGGGGCGGTTTGGCCGCTACTAAATCAACTTATTATTTGGCTACCAAGGGATTCGACCACCTCTGAATACAAATCCAAGTTACGGGGTTTAACTTATTCAATATCGTGTGTTATATCACTTTATATGTTATATCAAACCGACATACAAATACAAATTTTCAACCTTACCCATTGAGAGTGATTAAATCATCTTTTTCTAGTTGAAAGAGTGACGGAACCATCCAAAAGAGGTAGTTGGGCCACCAACCGACGAACCCATCCGCCACCCTTTTTCATTAGAAAAATGATAAAATCACAATTTAAACTCAACTAAGACTCAACTTTCCATTAATTATCAATTTTTTTTAAAAAAAAAAAAAAAAAACTACCAATGGAGAAGAGAGAGCGCCTTAAACTATAAACTGAGTTTAAAGTAGGAGAGAAGTTGGATCTTTATTGAGTCTATCCTATGGCTATATCACATCTCTTTTTATTAAAGGAAATGATAAAGGTCCAACTTTTTTGTCCAACATATGTCCTTAAAAAAATGACATTACTATAAAGAAAAATACCATTTTTTCTTTTTAAAAAAAAAACCCCAAAAAAAAGAGATAGACCAAAAATATATATTATTGGTTCAAATATTTTTTTTCATTTTATTTTTTTTAATTAAAAAAACAAAAAATAAAAGTTAAACATTTATTAGGCAAAAAATAAATAAATTTGTATCATTACCTCTTTTATTAATAAATATTTTAACTTTTGCAATCAACCTTGGCACGTGGTGTGCGTCCAAGTGTCGGCCAAACAGTGGGCCAGAAGCCCCAGGAAGCAGCATGGCCCCACTTGCATGCCCAGCAGCCGCCTCTCTCGTAAAAGCCGATCCCATCACTTATCAGCCGGAAAGTATATTTGATTAGATTCTCTCATCCTTATTATTTTAGTAATCAAATCAAAGAAAAAAAGAGGCTAATCCGAATTAGTGGAAACAGTAAAAAAATTGTGATTGGTTTGTCATGCCAACCTTAAATTTGCCATGTTTTTGTCTCAACTCTGGAAATTATAGCCCAGATACGATGAATGGCTGCTGCACGTGGGACACATTGCTTGGACACACGAGAACTGCCAACAAAGAATTTCCTTTTCAACCAGCAACTTTTTGTCTTAAACTTAATCATTTTAATAGGATTCTACAGAGGCCAGGAATTTTGTCACCCTAGAAAGTAGAAACCCATTAAACTTTTCCCATCAATATACCAAATTTCATTTGTCTTCTATCCTTTTCATCTTTGCGCATTGCATTTCTTGCTTTATTTCTTAACTTTTAACTTAAAATCTATGAAATATAACGCATTTTAAGAAAAAATTTCAATTCTTTTTTTTTTTTTTTTTTT
>CM017328.1:27455272-27638288 GCA_006937295.1 Carpinus fangiana | reverse complement strand
GAATTTTCATTTTAAAATTCTGCCACATCAGTTTAGAAAAAATTATGAACAATTCTCTTTGGCTGTCTAGCACTTTTCTTTTTTTTAAAAAAAAGAAAAAAGAAAAAAGAAAAAAGAAAAAAGAAAAAAGAAAAAAGAAAATCGAATGGTAATTTGGTCATTTAATCATTTTCGTTAGAGTTAACAACTAAATCTGACGAACTGGGTCAATTGAATCAAATTAAAAGTTCAAGGAGTTAAATTGAGAGTTTTTAAAATTTGGAGGGTCTTCTCAAAACACTGGTAGTTCAAGGATATAAAGTAAAGTTTTTTTATTATTTTTATTTTATTTTTTATGATCTCTTTTTGTAAAAAAAAAATTGTGGCACTCAATGTGCTTCCTACGTAGATATATTTTCTATCCTGTCCTGTCCCAAATTCATCAACGTAGATATTTTAACTCTACATATAAATTATTTTTTTGATTTATTTAGTCCCTCAAGTTTGTACTTATCATCAAATCAAATCAGTCTTTCGGTTCAATTCTATAAAAATTATGTTATTATTATTATTATTGAGTTCATCTAAAAGTATAATTATGCCCTTTTCCAAAAAATAAAAAAATATTAAAGAAGGTTGTTTGAAACCACCACATCTAAAAGACGGGTTGGAGTTGCCCCGGAAAGAAAGGGGCGGCACGCGGCCGAGGGCGACACTCTTGATTTTTTTTCTTTGGTTTGAAAATGGCATCATTGTAATTTTATATGGAGTCAATAAAATAAAATAAAATAAAAAATTCGATGTAATTGGATAGAAAAATGGTTTGATGTATCTTCAAAAAAAAAAAGAAAAAAAAAGAAAAATGGTTTGATGTTAGATGATAAAAACAGAAACTTATAATAGAATGATTTAATAAAGTCTCAAAAGTCAGGGTTTGATTGAATAGTTTTTCCTAAAAATAATGCAGGGCTACATGTAAACTTACCCAAAAAAAAAATAAATAAATAAAAATATATGTAATAATAAATAAAAATCTGCGTGGTCACAAGTAGGGTTTAAAATAAATACAAGGGAAAAGAAAATGGAAACCAAATCTGGAAAATGGAAAGCAAATCTAAGGAAGCAAATATTACTATTATTTTATTAAAACACCCCACGTTTGGAGGTGATTATAAAATGGGATAACGACTATCAAAACTCCCATATTATCATCCTTTGTTGTTGTTTCACATCCTTTTGTGTCCTTTTTCTACCATTTGATTTTCTTCTCCTTCTTCTTCGTCTTTTTTTCTGTTGATTTCTCATCATCTGAAGAGATAGATAAAGGTCTCAACTCTCAACATTTCTGCATCATCATCACCCTTTAGATTCTTCTAATCAAATCAAATTTCTGAGGGAAGTGAGTGAAAAAATATATCATAATCACTGCCCTTTCTAGTTTCCAAAAGTTAGGCTTACCAAGGGACCAAATGTGAAATACATGAAGTTGAAGACCCACCAAATTGGAGATCTCTAAAGAGACAAAAAGGCAGGGCTGTTTTGTTCTTTTTCAAGCCCTGTGTGCTGCACTTCATTTTCTGTGGGTATATTGGCTCTCCATAAAATTGACCATCATTCAGATTTCAGACCACTTCAAATGTCTTGAGGTAAGATTCCAAGAATATGAGTATGGAAGAAGGAGAAACATCCTAGAAAATGAGAAGAAAGAGAGAATACATGAGAAACTAGGAAGGAAGAAAATAGAACTGAATTTGATTGTCTTCCTTGAACTAACTTTCCTTTCCCATGTTGCAGATGTCCCTTTAGAATCTGGGAAAAGTTGTGACTTGTGGAGGTTCTCAATCTAAGGAAAGGTAGAGATTCGAATTGCTTTTGGTTTTTGCAGCTTACCCATTTGAGTAATCTTTGAATCTGTCTCCCTCGTTTTGTTTATGTGATACAATTTGTGGAAATGGAGGAGACCCATATGTAAATCAAGAAACTTTGAGATGATTGATTTTGATTTTGATTTTGATTTTTGGGTTTATAGGCAATCAATCATCAATGGAGAATAGATATAGTTTAGTCAGGCAGAGCAGTGCTTTGTGGAGATCCTTGAGAGATGGAGACTTTGAGGAAGAAGATGTTTGGGCTGTTCTCAGAGACAGAGCAGAAGGGAATTCAACTTCCATGGCTGACAAATCCAAGGAATCCTCTGTTTCTGTTCCTAGGCCATTCCCAAGTGCTACAAGAATGATTCCAAGAGCTATAAGTAGCAGTAGTTGCAGTGACAGCTCCTCTCTTGAACCCAAAATCGTTCAGCAATCAGCACCTGTCAACATTCAAAACTGGTCACAGATTTCTGGACAGAAATCAAAGATGGCCTCCAAGAATGCTTCATGGCTTGATCTTGATGCTGATGCTGATGATGATGATGGGGGGCATGTGGGTGAGGACAGTGATGAAGATGACATCAATTACAAGTTACCCCCACATGAAGTGGTTGCTAGAAGGCTTGCAAGAAGTCAGATATCCTCCTTCTCTGTTTTTGAAGGTGTTGGAAGAACCCTCAAAGGGAGGGATCTTAGCAAAGTCAGGAATGCTGTCTTAACAAAAACTGGTTTTCTTGAATCTCCCTGAAGGAAGGGGGGATCTCCATGGCCATGCATTCCTCATGCTATATTTATATTTCCAATTTCTGTGGTTTTAAGCATACAGGCTTGTGGTGGTTCCTTTAGTCTTAGACTCTTAGGTTGTTTTCTGGTTGTGTTTAGGGTATGCAAAATTTATTATAATGTGAAAAGGCAATTGATCCATCCCCATTACCATGGCACCTCTACCAAAATTTTTTTTTTTTTTAAGAGAAAATTTAGATATGATTTGGTTAGGAAACGTGCAAATCGTACTTCAAGATCCCGTTACGTGTCAAAGACTGACATTTTGGATCCGTGCAATAAGGCGGTCAATTGCATGTGTAATGGGCAGCTCGTATGGCCTCATTACTTGTTCGAATTACTCGAACGCTTGTCCGACCTGGATTATATAGTCTATCAATTGAAAATCAAATTGTTGGCATCGTAATCCAATTCATTGAGGTTAAACCCATCCCCTTTTGAGTTTAACTTTCGATTTATGTTGTATTAGTGATGGTAGTTGAATGGGTTTGGCTGATTTTTAGACCCATCTCAATTGTGGTATAGGCTTTTGGTTAGAGTTTGTTTGGTCAACGATTTCATAGGTCAATGCCTTTTTTTCAAATAAATCCTAAAAATTATCTAATTTGAGAAAAAAAAAATTGTGATTTAAAAATGTAAAAATATTTACGATATTACATTTTTAAAACACATGCTTTTAAAAGTTGAATCGCAACTTTACTACTTTTTTAACCGCACATGTATAAGTTAATTACCAACTATTCCTAATACTAATAATATTTACAATATTTTAGTTTTTTTTTTTTTTTTTTAATTTTTAAAAATCTTTATCCACCATCTCTATCTCTATCTCTTTATTATCTTATGTATAAAATACTCTGAACATTATTTTTTGTTTTGTTTTTGGGAATAAGTACTTGAGCACTATTAACTAGGATTTTAGAGCATCTCCAATAGAATATGCAAATGATCTATAATATCTAAATTTGACTATTATGAGTTATTTTTTGTGTCAACCGTAGTAGCTACTTTTAAATTTTTTTTTTTTTTTTTTTTTCTTATAGTGTGAACAATAAGAGCATTTCTGTCCCCAAGAAGTAGCTTCATGGCTAGGACCATGCCTAATGAAGCGGAGGTCACTAGTTCGAATCTTTCTCCCCTGTCTTTATGCGGACATGTCAAAAAGAAAAGAGCATTTCTAGCCGGAGTAGCCAAAATAACTACTAAAAAAATACAAATTTATACTTTAGCTATTTTATATATATATATATATATATACACACTTAAAACAGATTCTTTATTCTTTTTAAAAAAAAAAAAAACTTTTGTGCGGGAGAGAGTGGGAAAGAAAGAGGGGGAGAGAGAGAGAGAAAGAAAGAAAGGAAGGAAGGAAGAAAGAGTAAATAAGCAGAAGAATCTATGAAATATTTGGTGAAGACCATAGGATGGATGCAATGATGGATCTAGAAATTCATATTAGGAGGTGCAGAAGAAGAAAAGTAAGGGGCGAGAGAAGGAGAAGTAGGGGCTAGAGTCAAGAAAACTAAAAAGAAAAAAAAAAAAACCCTTAGAAATAAAATTTCAAAATTTTTGACCAACCCCCCTTTGTATCCGCCACCGGATGGACGTGTACATGAGTAACATATGGTGAAACCCTTTTTCTATTAGGTAGAATCAAAACATCACTAAGTCTATTCTACAATTTTGATGATTAGTTATTATTAAATTATAAAATAAGATATTTCACGTACTTTACTTAAGCCTTGACCCAAATTATTAGTGTCTGTCCAAATCCGCGTCGTGCAATTTGGAAAAAAGAGTAGCAAATTTCAAAATGTAGTTAATAAAAATATAATTAAACATTTGTTAAAATTGCGATTTCGTCTTTAAATCGTGCGCTTTTAAAAGCACGTTCACATGACGTCTTCAAACCGCTATTTTTCCGTGATTTTGCTTCAAAAGACTCCATTTTTGTGATTGGACTTGGGCTTAGTGAACAGGCTAGCCATGGTGCCAAGCTGAGCTCCTGGTCACAGCCCAGAAAGCATGTACAATGAACAACAAAAAGATGGAAAGTTTTGAAAGAGACATGGCACCAACTTCGTTTCTTCCATTACAAAAAAGGGTGAGATTAGTTTCCAGTAATGGTGATCATTAGACAGAAAATTAATATTTTAGAGAAGCCACGATAGAAAGCAACCTTAGCTTCGTCTTTTCTACTTTTCTCCACCTTTAATTATGTCGTTAATCTTTAATTAGTACACCATTCTTGACCTTCTATGGGTGATTAATTAAGTTATATCTTATTTGTTGTTTAGTTTCCAATGCCATTTCCATTTCTTACTAAATTTTCTTCTCTTTAATTAGTGAGAAAATTTGTCCGTTGCCAATTTGGCAGCTACCATTTGTACACAAATGGATAATAACATTTGGCTGCATCTATTTTTCATTGAATCTTATTTGTTTAATTTTTGACACGTCTCAACATGTAATTGGAAGGTATTTGACAATGTTAAATGCTTACAACATTTAGCTCCCATCAATTTCTTATATATGTCAAAAGTAGCAAAAGAATTGTACTGGGTAGTCCCTAAAAGGTAGCTCAATCGGCTGGAATCTTGCTTAATGAAGTGTAAGTTACTAGTTCGAATTTCACTCCCCCTCTTATGCGGACATGTCCCAAAAAAAATAAATAAAAAAATGAGTGCTATGATTGTTACAAGCACATGTTTTCTTCATAAACCACATCATGAATACGTTTCTACGTTATTTGAAACTTTTAAATGATGTAACAATCTAAGGACAGAACTAGGATCTTAAATCTGAAGGGACCATACTATAATGAAATTTTTTGAAGGGGTCGTCATAATAAGGTTTAAAAAGGATCTCAAATACACTAAAAAAATATTTAATATTTTTGGGAGGAGGATCCGGGTAGGGGCCATGACTGCTCTTATATACGCCGTTAAGTGTAACAAAACAAAATATTGTTAAAAAAGAATGGCAAGTGGGATCTTGTAACCTTTATATTCACGTTTTGACATTATTATTAAAGACCTTGGAAGATTCATAGGGATCACAAAAATGGCAAAGAAAGAGATCTAAGGACAAAACAAAGAAAGCCACACTAGTCACAAGAAATTCTAGGAAGGAAACATTGAGGACAAGAAATTTCACAATACATATAAGTTTTGTTTTGGACATATTATAAGGTAATCACATGTCATGCCATGCTCCATGTCCCCCTACTCTTCTCAGATCAACATCACTAATCTTTCACAAAGCTAGCAATTTCCTCAACCTTTTCTCCATTGAATTCCTCCAACTCCTTGAGTGCCAAATTTCTTAGCTCTTCCACCACTTTTGCTAAACCCTTCTCATTTCTTCCAACCCCATGCAACATTCCTTGTATCATCCCCACATAGAGCCCAAACCTCCTTAGCTTCTCTATTTCCTCCTCACTTCCCCCTCCTAGTATTGCCCCACATGCGGCGCCGCACGCGTAAAACCCGCCTTCCTTTTTTTTGGACACGTGCTCAATCCACCCGTTGTCGTCCGATTGGGGGCACTCCAATTCGTGGTATTGTCCATCCACCATTCCTTGCGAGCCCACGGCGCGCGCGATCTCAGTTGTCACGCGCAAAATACGGCCCGAGTTGTTTTGGGCCGGATCATCAGATTTAACCAACAACTCAAACCCAAATGGCATCATGCCGTCTGGGATGAGAAGCTCTATGTTTGGGCCGTATGAGTGGTGGGTATTGGGCCTGGAAGTGGGCCTGGGCCTGTCTGTTAGTGGAAGCTGCTCGTGGGCGAAAGAAGCCGCGTGCATGAGGTGGAGTGCTGACGCTGCTGCCGTGGCTTGGTCCCTGTGGCCGCCGACGAGCTCGCAGGCGGCGACACACAAGGCCGGGGCGTTGTTTTGTGGGGCTGCGAAGGCCAGGTGGCGCATGGGCTCGAAGACTTCACGTGGAGGCCGTAGAGGAATGGCCTGCTTGAGATGGGCGTCGATTTCAGCGTTGATGGAGGCCCAGTAGGATTGATTTTGTGACATGGTGACCGCCATAGGCCTATGAGGGAGTGATGGGCATGGCCGGCGAGCAGTTGATCTTGGCAGAGCACTGCCATTAAGGCGGAGAAGAGCTCCGGCCATTAAACTGAGGAGGAGGAGGAGGATATGCGAGTTTGAGCAGAATTACAAATGTGGAGCAGTTGTGTTAAGGGGGGTCAAGAAAAAGCATTTGGATCCTCATCAGGGGATCCAGTCCGGGGCATAATTGTCCACAAAATTTTATGTTGTGGACAATTATGCCCCTACAATAACAAGGATTGGATTCCCTCCAGTCCAAAACGGACCGGAGAGGGTACCGGTCCCAAGAAAAAGACAAGATGGATTGCAATAATAGCGGGGGCCATCACCCTCGTTTTATTTTTCACCTTTTGTTTTTGTTGGTATTGGCATGTGGAACATGTTTCTTACTTGCNAGTTTGAGCAGAAGTTGCAGTACAAATGTGGAGCAGTTGTGTTAAGGGGGGTCAAGAAAAAGCATTTGGATCCTCATCAGGGGATCCAGTCCGGGGCATAATTGTCCACAACATAAAATTTTGTGGACAATTATGCCCCTACAATAACAAGGATTGGATTCCCTCCAGTCCAAAACGGACCGGAGAGGGTACCGGTCCCAAGAAAAAGACAAGATGGATTGCAATAATAGCGGGGGCCATCACCCTCGTTTTATTTTTCACCTTTTGTTTTTGTTGGTATTGGCATGTGGAACATGTTTCTTACTTGCACTCCACCATTTGAAAATGTATTAAAAAAAAAAAACTGTCGTTTTTTCGTGAGATGACCTCTAAATTTCAAAAAAAATTCAATTTGATTTAATTGACCATTTTTTTTTGTTAGATTCAGTCGTTAACTTCTAACGAAAATCGATTAAAAAGATTAAATTACCCTCTGATTTTTTTTCCGTTTTTGTTATTTAATTTTAAATTTGAAATAAGGAGTAAATTTGAAATTTTACCAAAAAAAGGGTATGAAGGTCGTTTTATCACTTTTAGCGTTTAAAATCTGACGAAAGTGATTTATTGCATCAAATTAAAAGTTTAGAAAAATAAAATTGAGAGTTTTTAAAATTTAGGAGATTTCCTCAAAATGCAAAAAAATTAATAATTTTGTTATTTGGAATTGTTAGATGAGTGAAAGTACAACTACAATTAGGCACGCTGATCATGCCATAAATGAGACTCACGATGTGCAAAATACAAAAGCGACGGTGATGGCCGGTGGACTTCCTTTGACATCATAAACCATGTGTATGATTCATGTGTTTAATAAAACACATCGTTTTCATACTTCTTTTTTTAGGGTTGCAACATACAATTACGTACGCACTATTCTTTTGGTGGGATTCTTTGAATTTTACGGAATTTGGACCGAAAATAAGAGAAAGGGGTGCGGGGCATATTTATTCGGACTCACACTCCACAACTTTTTCTCTTATTTTTTACCCGTATTTCGTGAATAAATTATTCTGGAAATCCCATCCCTATTCCTTATCTCTTCCCGCCCATCAAAAATTGTTTATTTATTTTTTTCAAATTTCAGTGCATGGTAATAATATATATATATATATATAAAGGCTGTAAATCTGAAGATATTAATGGGGATTTGTAGGTCCCCATTGCCATTGCGTTGTTGTCGATCGTGTAGATATTATATCTTCTGAGTGTTGAAACATGTAGGCCAGTACAACAACCACTATGGCAGAAAAGTATTGAATTTGCTTTGAACCATTCGAGATAATTCAAAAATGGGTGGGGTACAATGCTTATAATAATATTATATATGGGGTTTGCTAGGGGTTCTCCCCATAATGTTCTCATAAATTCTCCCAGACTTACGTAAGAAAAAATAAAATTGTAATACCATTTTTTTGCCAACAAATTAATTTTTATGAGTTAATATTTAGGTTATAATGCTTTAAAACTTGTTTTTAGATTCAAAACTAAAACATAAGGGTGGAAGGTTAACCCTTTAGGGATGGTATCACCCAAAATGAATTTGATCATCCTAAATTTAGTGCTAATGCCTAAAAAAACTGGTGGTGGAGGCCACTATAATTTTATTTTTTCTTAAATCATGTTTTACGTAAGTTTGGGAGAAGCCAAGAGAACACTATAGGGAGAACCCCTAGCATTTTCCATTACATATATGAAAAAAAACAAATTGAGTTTTAAGGACTAATGCTATAAATCACTCTCATATTCCTCTTGTGGTACTCTAAGAATGATGTGGTGGCTTCTAAAATCATCATTAATGATTGAACTCTATCACCTAGCAATTGGAAACGCAATGAGAGTCGTCAAACCTTAGAAAAAGAGCAGCATAGAAAGAGCATAGCAGACTAGAGGGAGGGAGTAACAACTCCCTCCTCCCAACCCCATTTTTCCTTCCCCCTTGCTCTTCCTTTTTCCTACCTCCATCGTAAATTAACTAGGACGCGCGTGTCAACGATACTCGGGGTCATTCCTAGCAACGTGTGACTGGCTGGTAGTGGTACGTGAAATGTGTTACAAGTATTATGCTTATAGTAAATAGTATAATAGCTACGTAAATAATAATGGAGGGAATGGAATTCTATAGAAGGTGTTAATTGGCTGGAGGGGAAATAGGAGATGCTTGGATAGCTGGAGCGCACAGGCTAGAGTTGTTATTTGATGCTGCACTCGTGCTGTTGAGAAGTGAGGATCACATTAGCTCAAGAGGTGTGGCTTGCTGCATGTAACGGCTCAAAGAGGGTGTAGTTTGCTGCATACTATCCTACTGTATGGAGCAGAGAAGTATAAATAGTGAAGTTCCGTTGTAATGAGTTTTTCATGCAAGCTTTTGATATTCAGTAATTTAGTCTAATTAATTAAATCATTTGCTAGTTAGACTATTGCTTGGTGTAAGTGAACAATTGCAGAACTTTGACTACTAAAGTTGAAGATCATTGATCTTGTTCTTAAGTGAAATATTGTGAGGTTTTGAGGGAAACACTGGGAGGAATTGCATTCAAATTATGGAGGGAATTTGAGTGTAACAAGTGGTATCAAAGCAGCACTTTCTTGAGGAGCAATGGCAGAAGGTACACGTATGAGCCAGATGGGAGATAGTATAACTGCTATGAAGAAACAAATGGAGAAGTATGAAAAGGAGGCGGAAATGGTGGATAATCAGACAAGACAAAGAAATATTGATGTTGATAGAAGGTTTGATGAAGTAATGGACAAGCTCAATCATATCCCTGAAATGATGGCTGCCTATAATAAGAAACCAGAAACATCTCAACCTGCAGCAGATGCTTTGGGGTGGGAGGCAGAGGTGGAAGCCAGGAATCAGCAGTTTGTTTTACAGAATGCTGGGGGAAAAAATAAGGAAGTAATGAGAGATGATATGGAGTGGACTGGTGGAAGCATACCACTGCAATTTCAGAAAAAGAGACCCTATGCAGCAGTTTTCCAATGATTTTCAATATCATAGAAACAAAGAAATGAGAGCCAATTGGCAGCAAGGCTTTGCTGAGCCTTTTATCTCAGAAGTCCAGGAAGAAAGGCTAGATGGGAGATTTCCTCAACCTGCACAGCAGAATTGGAGGAGGCCTGGTCATGATGATCGTGGCTATGGTGGGGATCTACAAGGCGGTTATGGAGGATATGGTGGTGATCAACAAGGTGATGAGCAGCTGGCTATTATAACCAGGTCAGTTATAGTAGAGTTTCCTACATTTGATGGTAATGATCCCTCAGGGTGGATTTATAAAGCCAATACGTTTTTTCATGTCCATAGAACTTCATATAATCAAAAACTCTTACTAGCATCTATTCATATGGAGGGTAAATCCCTAGTATGGTTTCAAGATATGGAGTCATCGGGTAGTTTGTATAATTGGCATGTGTTAATTCGGGCTTTATTTGTAGCGCCCCAGATTTTAATAGTCTTATTTTGAAGATATTTATTTGATAACATTATTCAATGATTTTTGGGAGTTTATGGTATTATAGAGGGTGGTAATTAGATAATGGTAACTGGTGGAATAATATAATAGTAAATGGTAGAAATGATAGCATTGGTATATAGAATGGTAATGGAAGGTAGAATAGTTAAATAGTGGATGTAATAATATTGGTAGGAATGGAAGGTAGAATAGTTAAATGGCAGATGTAATAATAAAGGAATAGAAGATAGATTAGTTAAATGGTAGATGTAATAATATTGGTAGGAATGGAAGGTAGAATAGTTAAATAGTAGATGTAATAATATTGGTAGGAATGGAAGGTATAATAGTTAAATGGTAGATGTAATAATATAGGAATAGAAGATAGAATAGTTAAATGGTAGATGTAATAATATTGGTAGGAATGGAAGGTAAAATAGTAAAATGATGGTAGAATTGTAAATGAAAGGTAGAATAGTATCTGGATTTTTCCTATAAATAGGGCTTTCTCCTTCACAATTTCACCACTCATTTCCCTTTTCTTCTTCATATATTCTTCTTTCTTCTGCTTTCTACTCGGTCTTTCTTCTTTCGGAAGTGTTTACACGAAAAAGAAAAGAGAAAGGGCGAGACAAAGCGCCGCAAGAAAGAAAGAACACGAGAGAGAACGAATTTGAGAAATTAGTTCCAGATAAAATAGTGAGTGATAGTTAGATTGGAGTAACTAGATTCTTTGAATACTTCAAGCCTCGATCTAAAGGTAAGTATATTCACTACCCCTTCTAAAGTTATCATGTCATGCAATTTAAGTATAGTTGTAAATACTTATTTATTTTTATTTACATATTATGAAATTATGTGGCATGTATGAAAGATTTGAGAAAATGAATTTTTGTGAAAAAATATGACGATTATAAAATGATAATAAAACCCTTATGCATGTTGGTCTAAGATGCATCAGAAGAAGTACAATAAAAAGTACAAGAAATGTCATGAATGAGATGTACAAAAAAAAGTACAAGAAATGTTATGAATGTTTTGAAATGATGGCACATGTATATAGGAGTATTTTGGCCCCAAGAAAGAAAGAATGAGAGTTCAGTACCGATACTCGGATGGAGGCGAAACCACTGAAGGAGGCTATGCAAGAAGGTGGTATTCCATCGACATGACCGTTGAGTGCACAAAGTAAGAGTTAATTAACGGTTGGGCATGGCTGAGGCCACAGTTCAATGCCATGGTCACAAGGACCTGCAACCCTCGTGCACAGGGGTAATAGTGTACATGGGCCGTAAAATGAGAAAATGACAAAATAATTGCATTAATGACTTACTATGATGATTTTCAATGATGATTTATAATGATGCAATATGATGATGTTTTACAAGGATGATTTATAATGATTATTACTAGATGTAATAGTATGTATATGCTACGGGAGATGCAACCGTACATACATATATTATTATGGCTGGTTGTATATTTATTTGCAAAAATAGTTTTCAAAACTGAGAACAATGAGTAAAACTATATATGGTGGTGAATTTTACTTGCTGGGCCCCCGTTGGGCTCATTTAGTTTTATTTCTTGTTTTCAGGTAGAGAGCTTGCTGAAATAAGAGGCCGGAATGGGGGCATGAATAATTATTAAATTTTTATAGTCTTTTCAAGTCAGTTATTGTAATAATATGATATTCCGCAATTAAAGTTTATGTTTTTCAAATTTCGCTTGTAATAAAATCTCTTGATAAATGTTTTATACATTTGTCGTACTCTTTGAAAATCAAGTACTTTGATAGACCTTATGGATCTTTGCAAAACTTTTATTGTAAAAGAAGAAAAGTGACAAACCTAGCCTTAATAGGCTGGGGGTGTTACATTATTAGAAAGGTTTGGCCCATCTAGTTATGATGATCCTATAGAGTCACTTTCTAAATTAAAGCAAATCACTACTGTTGATGATTATAAGAAGAGATTTGAAGCATTGTCTAATAGGGTGAGGGGAGTTGATGACCATAACAGAGTTAGTTATTTTTTGGGAGGCCTAAAAGATGACATTAGACTACCTGTAAGAATGTTTAAACCTCAAACATTACTGATAGCTTATGGTTTGGCTAAAGTCCAAGAGGAATATGTTTTAACAGGGAGAAGGTATAGGAATGCTAGTGAAAATTTTGCTACTAGTCAATATGCTGCTAATACTATGCCTAGGAGTGGGAGTTTTATAAATCAAAATGCTGCCATAGGAACACCTAAAGCTGTAGTTCCTGTCCAGAAAATTTCTCAACAGCAAATGGAGGAGAGAAGAAAGAAAGGCTTGCATTATAATTGTGATGCCGAATGGCAGTATGGCCATAGGTGTCAGAATCCAAAACTGTTCTGTTGGAAGCCTTAAAGGTGTTAGAAGTGAATCCTACCTCAGAAGTGGAGAAGGAGGATTTGATAGAGGTTAGGTACGAGGAAGAGAATCCTGAAATTTCTTTACATGCCATCATTGGCAGTAATCACCCAAATACCATGAGATTGATTGGCTGGGTAAGAAATCATAAGATTATTGTGTTGATAGAAAGTGGAAGTACAGACAACTTTCTAGATTCTTCTATGGGAAGAAAGTTGAAAGTGTCAATTTCTAAGGAGCAGAGGATCCGGGTGAAGGTAGCCAATGGGGAGGAGGTTGTGAGTGAAGGGAAGTATATGTAACTGAAGGTACAGCTTCAGAATTTTTCTTTCACTACTGAGACTTATATGATTATACTAGCAGGGTGTGATATGATGCTAGGGATTCAATGGTTAGTTACCTTAGGTCCAATAATTTGGAATTTTAAGGTGTTGACTATGGAATTTACAATTGCAAATAAATCCTATTTGTTGCAGGGCCTTATAGCTCCATTCTTGTAGGAAGAATTTGACCTAATGGGATCAAAAGGGGATAGTTATAATGGGTTGTTTCTGCATTTATTGGACAATGTGAAAGATTCTGTGAGTGAACCTTTGGGGTTAGAAGTGGAGTTGTTGGGGTTAAGGCTGCTCAAGCGGGGCGGTTATAACCGCCCCGTAAACCGTTAACCGCTTATAACCACTAACCGTTAACCGTTAACCGCTAACCGATTTGGTAGGTGGTTATTAAAAACTGCTAACCGCCTAGGGCGGTTGCAGTTAGCGGTTTTAGGGGGTAGGACAAGGCAGTTATAACCGCTAACCGTCTTCATTTATATAAAATAGGAGAAACTTCAGGGAACCCCCCTAAACTTTCACCCGATTTGAAATACCCCCCTCAAACTTAAAAAACTCTCAATTTACATCTTGAACTTTCAATTGCTCTCAATTTGGACCCATCCGTACAAATTAGGGCACAAAATTTTTTAAAAATACCAAAATACCCATGATTTTTATTTTAAAAAAAATAAAAAAATATCTAGAAGTTGAAATTTTATACGAAAGTCACCGTTTAAAATTCACTATTTAAAATTTCAACTTCCAAAATGTTTTTTTTTTTTAAATGAAAATCAGGGGTATTTTGGTCCTTTTTAAAAATTTTGTGCCCTAATTTGTACGGATGGGTCCAAATTGAGAGCAATTGAAAGTTCAAGATGTAAATTGAGAGTTTTTTAAGTTTGAGGGGGGTATTTCAAATCGGGTGGAAGTTCATGGGGGTTTTGTGAAGTTTTCCCTATAAAATAATATAAATATATATTAAATATTTTATATTAATAGAATATATATTAATTTTTTTCATTTGTATTTGTATTAATGGATTTGGGCTATTTATTAATATGTATATGAAATATATAATGTGGTATGTGATGTTTTGGGCTAAACCTTATTCAAAGCATGTTTTTTTCCTCTATCTTTTTTGGAACATTTTGGCCTTAAACCTTTAAAATAAGCCCAAAAATAAGTCAATCCCATAAAATAAGCCCAAAAATAGGCCATTAAAGGCCCAAAACACTTATAAAAAATTCAAAAGTCCATATAAAAAAAGCGGTTATAAAACCGCCGGTTATTGGATTGAATAACCGCTAACCGCCGGTTATAAAATAACCGCTAACCGCCTAAGCGGTTGCGGTTATTAAAAATTAATAACCGCCCAAGACGGTTGCGGTTGCGGTTGCGGTTATTGCTAATAACCGCCGGTTATAACCGTTTGAGCACCCCTAGTTGGGGTCATTTAAGGATGTTTTTGCTGAACCTAAGGGGCTACCACCTAATCGTTCACATGATCATTCTATCACTTTAAAATCTGATGCCCAACTAGTATGTATGAGGTCCTATAGGTACCCTTACTTTCAGAAATAAGAAATTGAGAAAATTGTGGCAGAACTATTGTTGTCTGGAGTCATTAGACCTTCTCAAAGCCCTTTCTCTTCTCATGTTTTGCTGGTTGGGAAAGCAAATGGCTCTTGGCATATGTGCATTGATTATAGAACCCTAAATAAGGAGACAATCAAGGATAAGTTTCATATTCCTGTGATTGATGAATTACTAGATGAGTTGCATGGTTCTATGATATTTTCTAAGCTGGATTTGAGGTCCGGTTACCACCAGATCAGAGTTAAGGCTGAGGATATACCTATGTTAGAAAGGTGTACTAGGGTTAATAGGTTATGGGTATTTTGGTATTTGTATTCTATGTTGGACTTATGTATATATATGTTTGAGAGGAGAAGTGCAGCAGTGAGAATATACGCTACCTCCCTATTCTTCTTCTATTCTTCCTCTACTCTTCTTCTATTCTTTTCTCTCATACAAACTAACATGGTATCAAAGCCATGACATTATTCATATACCCACTCCAACATTTGTTTTTCCTTTTATTTTCTTGTTATTTGTTCTACGGTAGTCCGAAAAATGGGCTTCATGCCCACAAATCATGATTGAGGGTAGATGGTGGTCGGCTGTGGTGTTTGGTCGGCCTGGTCTGTGGCGTTTGGTGATGTATGTGGCTGCCGGAGGTGACGTAAGTGGCTGCCGGAGAACCTAGTTTGTTTGGGCAGCAGTTGAGTTGATGTTGAATCATTGCCTTGTGGTTGTCGATTGGGTCTGTGGTCGTTGGTTTTGATACTTTCGGCATCATCTGTCTGGTTCCGACGAGTTTTGTAGTCTCCAGCGAAGCTCCGGTTGGGTGTTTTTCAACTGTATTTTCACTGGTTTTTCCCTCCTTCCCATTATTTTACTGATTGGTGTTGGTTTGAGCTAGCTTTTGCCCTTTTCCAGCATTGTTGCATTTGGTTAAGGTTATTTATTTGCTTAATTTCTGTGAAGGATTTTGTTTTTGGCCTCTTTGTTGATTGAGATTATGGCCCTTGCTAGTTCAAGTTTTGTTCCAGATTATGATCTCATCTCCATTTCAAAAGATGAGTATGCTCAATTCTTAGCCTATAAGCAAGCCACTTCCACTTCCACAGGTACTCTCGCTCAATCAGGTATTACATCTCACTGTCTTTTATCCTCCACGAGCAACTNTTTTTCCTTTTATTTTCTTGTTATTTGTTCTACGGTAGTCCGAAAAATGGGCTTCATGCCCACAAATCATGATTGAAGGTAGATGATGGTCGGCCGTGGTGTTTGGTCGGCCTGGTCTGTGGCATTTGGTGATGTATGTGGCTGCCGGAGGTGACGTAAGTGGCTGCCGGAGAACCTAGTTTGTTTGGGCAGCAGTTGAGTTGATGTTGAATCACTGCCTTGTGGTTGTCAATTGGGTCTGTGGTCGTTGGTTTTGATATTTTCCGCATCGTCTATCTGGTTCCGACGAGTTTTGTAGTCTCCGGCGAAGCTCCGGTTGGGTGTTTTTCAACTGTATTTTCACTGGTTTTTTCCTCCTTCCCATTATTTTACTGATTGGTGTTGGTTTGAGCTAGCTTTTGCCCTTTTCCAGCATTGTTGCATTTGGTTAAGGTTATTTATTTGCTTAATTTCTGTGAAGGATTTTGTTTTTGGCCTCTTTGTTGATTGAGATTATGGCCCTTGCTAGTTCAAGTTTTGTTCCAGATTATGATCTCATCTCCATTTCAAAAGATGAGTATGCTCAATTCTTAGCCTATAAGCAAGCCACTTCCACTTCCACAGGTACTCTCGCTCAATCAGGTATTACATCTCACTGTCTTTTATCCTCCACGAGCAACTCATGGATTATTGACTATGGCGCCAATGAACATATGACTGGTTCGGCTACTTTTCTCTCTGATTATCATCTTGTTGATACACCCCACAATGTCACCTCAGCTAATGGTTCCCTTTCCACTGTAGCTGTCTCCGGCCACACACATCTGAGTCCAGATATTAAGTTGTTGTCTGTTCTACATGTTCCTGGTTTTCCTTTTAATTTATTATCTATTAGTAAAATTACCAAAGCCCTTAATTGTTCTGTTAGTTTTTACCCTTCTTTGTGCACTTTTCAGGATCTCAAGACGCGGAGGATGATTGGTATGGGGCATGAAGTTGGTGGCTTATATTATCTAGATCTCGCACGTTCGGTTCCCCCTCATGCTTTGCAGTCGTCAACCTCAGCTCTTCAGTGGCATTGTTGTCTTGGTCATCCTTCCCTTCCTACGTTGACACATCAAGTCCCGAGTCTTCGTTATAAGTTGTCTGTGTCTTGCGAAGCTTGTCAGCTTAGTAAGCATCATCGTGTTCCTTTTCAGTCAAGAATTGTTAGTCGGGTTTCTCGTCCTTTTGAGTTAGTTCATTCTGATATATAGGGTCCTATGAATATTGAGTCCAATAAATTTCATTATTTTGTGACATTTGTGGATGATTTTTCCAGCATGACTTGGTTATTTTTAATGAAAAAATCGCTCAAAATTATTTTCTATCTTCCAAATTTTTCGTAATATGATTAAGACTCAATTTTCTCATAAAAAGCGTATTTTGCGTTCTAATAATGCCAAAGAATACACTTCTAGTTCGTTTGCCTCTTATTTATCTAATAAAGGCATTATCCATCAAACCTCATGTGATAAAACTCCACAACAAAATGGTGTTGCTGAAAGCAAAAATCATCATTTATTGGATGTTGTGCGTTGTCTTTTAATTCATATGCATGTCCCCAAACATTTTTGGAGTGATGTTGTTCTCACTGCTAATTATTTCATTAATCGGATGCCATCCTCGGTCTTAGATGGTGCTTCTCCATATTCGATCTTATACTCCTCTTCACCACCATTTGCCTTACCACTCAAGGTTTTTGCGTGTGTTTGCTATGTTCATAACTTGGGTCTTGGCTATAATAAACTTGATCCTCGCTCTACTAAATGTGTCTTCCTTGGTTATTCCACAACTTAAAAAGGATATTGTTGTTATAGTTCTGTTCTTCATTGCGACTTTACTAGCGTCGATGTCACGTTTGTTGAGTCTCTTTCCTATTTTCCTGTCGATGTGTCTTCCGAAGTGTCTACCCTTGAGCCTAATGTCTCGTCTATTCCACTACCTATTCCATATCTCTCTGAGCCTATCATGTTGCCTCCAGGCACTTCTGCTCCTCTCCAGGTTTATACACGTCTGCCACTCCCATCAACTCCTGCGCCTCCACCATCATCCGTCCCGTCTTCGGATCCACTGCCACCTGCATCTGATTCCTTGCCCATTGCCCTACGGAAAGGTACACGTTCTTACACTACTAAACATCCTATCAGTCAATTTGTATCCACTAGTTCCTTATCTCCTTCCTATTCTTGCTTTATTTTCCATCTTTCTACTGTTTCCATACCAAAGATAGTGCAAGATGCCTTATCTGACTCTGGTTGGAGGCAAGCTATGGAATTAGAAATGACGTCCATACATCAAAATGGTATGTAGGAACTTGTTCCATCACCGCCATCTAAGAAGATTGTTGGTTGCAAATGGGTCTACACGGTTAAGTTTAATCCTGATGGTTCGGTTGAACGGTTGAAAGCTCGTTTGGTTGCTAAGGGTTATACCTAGACATATGGTATTGCTTATGATGAGACATTTTCTCCAGTTGCCAAAATCTCTTATGTCCGTATTCTTATTTCTTTGGCTGCTAATTTTAATTGGCCCTTATTTCAGTTGGATGTCAAAAATGCCTTTTTACTTGGGGATTTACATGAGGAAGTTTATATGGAGCAACCACCTGGGTTTGTTGCTCAGGGGGAGTATCGGGGCTGTGTTCGTAAGTTAAAAAAGAGCTTGTATGGCCTCAAGCAATCTCCATGGGCATGGTTTGGGAAGTTCTTTAAGGCAGTTATGGAGTTTGGTCTTCATCGCTGTCAGATAGATCATTCAGTATTTCACTTGTATACGAGTGCATGCTACATTCTTCTTGTGGTATATGTAGATGACATTGTGATTACAGGTGATGATTCAGGAGGCATTGCTCGATTGAAACTGTTTTTACATCAAAAGTTCCATACAAAAGATTTGGGAAAACTAAAATATTTCTTGGGGATTGAAGTTGCTAGATCCCGAACAGGTATCAATTTATCTCTAAGAAAATATGTTATTGATTTGTTAGAAGAGACAGGTTTTCTGGGTGCTTGTCCTGTTGACATTCCAATGGATCCTAATCAGAAATTAGTAAAAGATGAAGGGAAATTATTTGGAGATCTTGGTAGGTATCGTCGTTTGGTTGGGAAGTTGACTTACCTTACTATTACTAGGCCAGACATCTCATATGCAGTGAGTGTTGTTAGTCAGTTTTTGGAGGCTCCTAGGGTTTCACATTGGGAAGCCGTTACTCGTATTGTTCAATATTTGAAAAGAGCTCTTGGCCTTGGGATCTTGTATAGATCGAATGGACACCTCTAGGTAGAAGGGTTTACTGATGCAGATTGGGTAGGTTCTCCCTCAGATAGGCGATCCACTACAGGATATTGTACATTCTTGGGTGGTAATTTGGTGACTTGGAAAAGCAAGAAACAGACGATGGTGGCACGGTCCAGTGTCGAGGCAGAATATAGGGCAATGTCTAATACTACTAGTGAGTTGACGTGGTTACAACATTTCCTCCAAGAGATTGGGTTCGCCGCTCTTACTCTTATCCTGTTATTTTGTGATAATCAAGCTGCTATACATATTGCGTCCAACTCTGTTTTTCATGAAAGAACCAAGCATATTGAGGTTGATTGTCATTTTGTTCGAGACAAGATACTCAACATAGATATATCTACACCATTCGTGAAGTCTGGAGATTAACTAGCTGATATGTTTACAAAACCCTTGTGTCGGAAGAAGTTAGAGCTTATTTGTTCCAAGCTGGACTTATATGATATATATGCTCTAGCTTGAGGGGGAGTGTTAGAAAGGTGTACTAATAGGTTATGGGTATTTTGGTCTTTGTATTCTATGTTGGACTTATGTATCTATATGTTTGAGAGGAGAGGTGCCATAATGAGAATATATGCAGCCTCCCTATTCTTCTTCTATTCTTCCTCTACTTTTCTTCTATTCTTTTCTCTCATACAAACTAACAACCTAAAACTGCATTTAGGACATACGAATGGCATTATGAATTTCTAGTAATGCCTTTTAAATTAACTAATGCACCATCAACCTTTCAAAGCTTGATGAATGAAATTTTCAGGCCTTACTTGAGGAAATTTATTTTGGTGTTTTTTTATGACATTTTGGTTTACAGTGCCAACATCAATGACCATTTGAGTCATCTTAAAATTATCGTAGAAGTGTTGAGAGATCACCAATTGTTTCCTAAGAAGAGTAAGTGTAGGTTTGGATGTTTTGAAATTGATTACTCGGGGCATTTGATCTCTGTTAAAGGGGTGAAGGCTGATGGGAAATAGCTGAGTGCTATGGTTGAGTGGCCTAGACCTAAGTCCTTGAAAGCCTTGAAAGGGTTCTTGGGGTTAACAGGGTACTATAGGAAATTCATAAGGTACTATGGATCTATTGCAGCACCATTGACTGACTTGTTAAAAAAAAATGTGTTTGCTTCGAATAAAGGGGCTGAAGCAGCCTTTGAGGAGTTGAAGGCAGCAGTGACTAATCCTTCAGTTCTAATGTTACCAAATTTTAGCTTACCTTTTGTTGTGGAATGTGATGCTTCAAGGAGAGGTATTGGGGCAGTTCTGATGCAGCAGCAACAACCCTTGGCCTTCTACAGTCAAGGATTGAAAGGGAGGTTCTTACTCATGTCAACATATGAGAAGGAGTTGTTGGCTTTGGTAGCAGCTGTCAAGAAATAGAGGCCTTATCTATTAGGGCATTTCTTTATTATAAAAACAAATCATCATAGCCTCAAATTTTTACTAGAACAGAAGATTGGTACTCCTATGCAGTAGAGGTGGGTATCTAAGTTGTTGGGGTATGAGTTTGTGGAGGAATATAAAAAAAAAGGGCAAGAGAACAAGGTGGCTGATGCCTTGTCTAGAAGGAATGATGATGATATGCAGACGGCTTCTTTGGCAGTGATCTCATACCCTTCTTTAGAATGGTTTTTGAAGGTACAAAATGGTTATGCCAATGACCTTACTCTGCAGTCCTTGATTCAAAAGGTGGAAGATTGATCAATCGCCAATTCTAAATTCTCCATTAGACATGGCATTCTCTTGTATAAAAAGAGAGTTTATATCCCGAACACTTTGCAGGATAAAGTGTTACAGTTTGTTCATTCTAGTTCCTTGGTTGGGTATGCAGGGTATGATAAGACAATTCATAGAGCAAGAAATTATTTCTTTTGGCTTGGTATGAAATCTGATGTGAAGAGATTCATTAGAGAATGTGATATTTGTCAAAGGGTGAAGGCAGAAAATGTGTCTCCAGCTGGTTTACTTCAACCACTGCCAATTCCAGAGAGGCTGTGGCTGAGCATCTCTATGGATTTCATTGAAGGCATGCCCTTATCTCAGAGATATAGTATTATCTGGGTTGTTGTGGACAGATTGACCAAATATGCCCATTTCATAGCATTGAAACACCCTTACACAGCTGAAAAACTAGCTCAAACCTTCATGAACCAGCTGTTTAAATTGCATGGAATGCCACAGACTATAATTTCAGATAGAGATGCAACATTTACTAGTAAGTTTTTGACTGAGGTTTTTAAATTACAAGGTGTCTTCTTATCCTTTAATACTGCATATCACCCTTAGTCAGATGGGCAATCCAAAGCTGTGAACACGTTTGTGGAAAACTATTTGAGATGTATGGTAGGAGACAAGCCTGGTGAATGGTTATCTTGGTTGCATTTAGCAGAATATTGCTACAATACTACCTTTCACTACTCAACCAAGTTAGCACCCTTTGAAGCAATGTATGGTTATTCTCCACCTAGGTTATTGACTTATATGCCTAGCACTACAAAACTGGCTGCTGTTGAGAACCAGTTACAGTCAAGGGATCACATTTTGTAGCTATTGAAAGAAAATCTGCAGAGGAGCCAGAATCGTATGAAGAGGTATGTTGACCTATAGCGCACTGAAAGGGTTTTCAAAGAGAGGGATTGGGTGTACCTAAGGCTGTAACCTTATATGTAGATGTCAGTGGCTTGGAGGCGCAACTTGAAGCTATCTTCTAGGTTCTATGGACCTTTCCTAGTTTTGAAAAAAATTGGCACAGTGGCTTATCTCTTGGACTTGCCTACAGGGTCTTGTATCTATTCTGTTTTCCATGTGTCACAGCTGAAATTGAAGATCGGAAGGTCTGCCTATTGCTCAATTGCCACCAGTTAACCAGCAAGGTGTGATTCAACCAGAACCTGAGGAGTTGTTGGACAGAAGGTTTAGAAAAGTCAATAACAGAGCTGTGGTAGAGTTGCTAATCCGTTGGCAGGGGCAGCTTCCTGAGGATGCAACATAGGAGAAGTACCATCATTTGAAGTCAGTTTACCCACACCTTGTGGGCAAGGTGTTTTGAATAGGAGGATATTTGTTACAAGTATTATGCTTATAGTAAATAGTATAATAGCTACGTAAATAATAATGGAGGGAATGAAATTCTATAAAAGGTGTTAATTGGCTAGAGGGGAAATAGGAGATGCTTGAACAGCTGGAGTGCACAAGCTGGAGCTGTTATTTGATGCTGCACTCGTGCTGTTGAGAAGTGAGGATCGCATCAGCTCAAGAGGTGTGGGTTGCTGCATGCAACAGCTCAAAGGGGGTGTGGTTTGCGGCATACTATCCTACTGTATGGAGCAGAGTAGTATAAATAGTGAAGTTCTATTGTAATGAGTTTTTCATGCAAGCTTTTGATATTCAATAATTTAGTCTAGTTAACTAGATCATTTGCTAGCTAGACTATTGCTTGGTGTAAGTGAACAATTGCAGAAGTTTGACTAATAAAGTTGAAGATCATTGATCTTGTTCTTGGGTGAAATACTGTGAGTTTTTTAGGGAAACACCGGGAGGGATTGCATTCAGGTTTTGGAGGGAGTTTGAATGTACCAAAATGCGTGAGGGTTTGTTGGGTTTTGTTATTGTATTTTCGTTGCTTTTAAATAAAAATGTATTCGCACTAGATATGCTTTTAATAGCGATCTATGGGGTGAAGTTTTATTTGTTTTCTTAGGTTTTGTTTCAATGAAACCTTAAAAATAACAAATTGGTTTCTGATCAGTCTTTTATTTTCTAATAGTTCATTTCCTAAGAGCAAACCATAAACCAATGACAGAAGAGTTATCAACTTATTAAGCATAAAGAAAAGGGGATTACGATTAATAAAACACTAGTAGCAGATATAATATATAAATAAAAAACCAAATAATCAAGGACTTGATGGCGAATAGAGACATGATTCGTCGAAATTTGCTATAGATCTGAAACTGTTTGACACTGTGACTTTTCATAGATATTATCTTATAATAGCTCAAGAGGCTATTGTATATATCATAGATAATATTTGAGTTATGAAGATTTCAAATTATAACTTTGGCATTGTACGGAGTATTTAGCCTCATTTAATTGTTATATCAATGAAAAGATAGTTCGTTAAATAAAAAAAAAAAAAAAATCACTATTAACCTTTTAATTGATTATTATAAATTTTGATTAAGTGATAATTTTAAAAATTTCAAAAATTTCTTTATTGTTAGAGTTACTTATAGAATTACTCAATTTTAAAGGAGAATTTACCGCTTAAAATTCATGTTTCTTCTGAAAAAAGAAAAGGGTATATTTGTTAATTATAGATACGGGTTTAGAGCTTCTTGGAGTTGGCTGGAGGCTATGGATTAGTCAATACCTTAATGGGTTTAGCGTAGAAAAAGGTTGTTCAACTTTGAAAGGGACACTTGCAATATATATATATATGAAATGAAATTAAGCCGCAATGGTAAATGGGTTATGGGACGAATGGGCCAAGGCTTATGTTGTTGGAGCCCAGTGAGGAAGTGAGCCTTAGATTTTCTGCGATTCAAATAAAATAATTAAGGGCCCATCGCCCACATAAATGGTTTGTCGTAGCACACTTGTCAGTGTGATGCCATTGTTCAAATTGCCACGTCATTGACAATAATATTTGAACAAAAAAATCAGCCCAAGAATAACAAACATCAATAGAATATGAGGTATATATAATTGAGGCAATATTGCACAATAGACAATAAATCAGGCATAACTTTAATTACAATTATTAAAATTGCACATGAAACCCTAGTTTAGAAAGCTCTTTTACGGTGCGCATGTCGTGACCACCGATGATGGTTGTTTTCTAGCCCAAACCCCGTTGTCTTCCTTTGGATCACTATTTTAAGTTATTTTTTGTCATTTTATAAAATATTTATTTTATGTATTCTCATAATTATTATTTGTTTTCTTTAGGGTAGTTAAGGTTTTCTCTTCCTTATTTCGTTATTCGTTAATTTTCTTTCTTCCTGCATTACCTTTCACATTCAATCTTCAATTTCTGGTAATTATCACATGCTATCAAAACAATCATAATTGTGCTTGAAGTCTCTACCATCTCAAAGGAGAATTTGAGGGTGGCTATACCATCCTATCACTTGGAGGGATGGTTTGAACTACCTCCACGGGGCTTTCTATGGTGGCTTAGCCAACGTCCCATATGAGATGGCCTTCCTGGAGTAACTCTAAGGAGGTGGTTGGATGGCCCATCCCTCCTTAACTAGTCTGATTGAATGATCAATTTGAAAAACGTGAATAATCCAAGAAATTAATTATTGAAATTGAAAACTCGAGAACTAATTTTGATTTTTTCCCCAAAATTGAAAATTATAAGATGGGTGGGTGGCCTTTATGATATTTGTAACATGGAAGCCCTAAGATTATAGGAAATGTTAATTAGGTTTTATTTATATAAGATACGTGCATACATATGTATAGACGGTTTACATAATGAGTAATGTTACATATATACTATCTCTTTATTATCCTTTTATTCTGCTAAAATTAATGTGACTTTCAAAATTATCATTAGTTCAATGATAATTTTAAAATTTACATCAATTTTAGAAAATAAAAAGATAATATATTGCACGGGAAATAAGATTTACATAGCAATAGGTGAAACTTCGGGCACATGAACAGGAAATTCATGAATCTCATCCATCCATGGATTAGTGTTCTTCTGCTTTGCCGGGTCAACGGTTCGCAATGCCCGCCACACAACACTATTGCACTTGAATCCTGACCCGAATGCAATTTGCCATGCCCGATCGCCTTTCTTGACCCGGCCCATAGCCTCACAGTAAGCCAGCTCATACCACACAGAACTACTGGAAACATTCCCAAACCTGTAAAGAGTCATCCTTGACGGCTCCAAATGCCACTCGGAGAGTCCGAGGTTCCTTCCGACCACATCCACCACCGCCCTCCCTCCTGAATGTATGCAGAAGTGCTCGAAAGCCAGCTTGAAATTCGGAACATATTGTTTTATCTTCTTCTTGAGCATCTTTCTTCCGACCAAGTTTGCCAGAAAGAGGAGTTGTTCGGACAGGGGAAGGACCGACGGACCCAAAGTTGTGATGTTGGTTTTAAGGGCTTCGCCGGCCACGGCCACCAGGTCTTTGGAGAGTGAAATGCCGACTGCTTCGGCGCCGTCATCTTTTTGTAAAATGCAGTTGTAAGCGATGTCGTCTGCTCCCTTATGGGTGCGAACAGTGTGAATGAGTTGGTACTTTGATCGGCGGCGGTCAGTTGACTGGTTTGTTAAGAGGATCGCCGCCGCACCCATGCGGAAGAGACAGTTTGTGATGAGCATTGATCGGTTATTGCCAAAATACCAATTCTGAGTCAAGCTTTCCATGCTCACCACTAGGGCATAGGAGTTGCGTTGCACCTGATCATATGATAATTACATGGTGAAAGCGTTAAATCAAGAGCAATGTAATTTCACCTTCTAATTTTTTTTCAATGTCTTCCATCCTTTAAAATTTTCGGTTAAATCTCAACAAAATTTTCAAAATACCCATATTTATAAATAAGTTAAATTCGGATGAAAGCCTTAATCTTTGCATTTTGTTTTTTCCTAAAACAAATGTGGGTATTTTAAGAATTTTGTTGAAATTTAATAGAAAATTCTAACCGATTGGAGATATTGAAAAAAAATTCAAAGTTCGAATGAGAAAAAATAAACTTTAGGGAGGGCATCGTAAAAGTAATACAATTCAGGAGTTAAGGGAAATTTTTCCTAAAAATAACAGTTTTTAATTTTTAAAAACACATTTTTAAAAATATATATATGTCAACACAAGAAAGGGAAAAGGAGATTCAAATTAGTGATCTCTACTTTATAAAGCATGGTTCACAGCCAATTGAGTTACTCTTTGAGAGATAAAATCACAGTGTCAAACGCTCTGGCAGTGTGTACAATTCAGATGATGTATAAAAAAATATTGTTACAAATGAAGTATATAGTGAGTAAAGATGACCTGTAAGAGGCGTTTGGCAAGGTCTACAGACAGAAGGCCAGCGCTGCAGCCCATCCCACCAAGATTATAGCTCAAAATGCTCCCTCTGAGCTTGTACCTGCTGACAACCATGGCAGACAAGGACGGGGTTGGATTGAAGATGCTGCAGTTCACTACCAGAATCCCTATATCCTTACACTGCACCCCTGTTTTTGCCAACAGCTCGTCAATGGCTCCAAACATCACCATCTTCGCCTCATTTCTTGCTTCCTCAATGCTCATGTTCCTCGGGACGTCCAGCAGGGATTTCGAGACATATGTCTTCTGACCGTATCCTGACCTCTCCAGGATCTTCCTCTGAAACGCCAAACTTTCTTCAGAGAAAGTCCCGGTGAGCTCTGATCTTTTCATGAACGTTTCTCCGCTGCAGATTAGAGTCGGGTCGGGCTTATAACATGAAAAATCCAACAAGTAAATTTTTCTTGGACGACCCATCAAGTAAATGGTTGCAGGGATTACTACTATAACCAGCATGGTGCATAGAATCAGTAACATTGGGAGACTCATGAGCTTGAGGTGGCTGAAGAATTGAACAAAATCTTCTGCAAAGAGATGAGCAAAAAGCAGGGGGAGGAGCAGAATCAAGAAATACATGGCGTTGGATATTGAGTAGTGATAACCAAGCTTCAGGAACTTGAGTTTAATTGAATTTGGATCTTTTTCGAGGTCTGCCATTGTTGAATGTGAGCTGAAGAACCTTTTTCTTTTTCTTTTTCTCTATTGTTTGGTGATCAATTTGCAGGCTTTTGTAGTTTGATCAAAACTTTTGCAGACAATGCGCTAGTTTGGAAGAAGATGACTCGTAGAAATTGCACTTGACATGGGTATAAATTGCCCAATCAGATTTTAATAAAGAGAGTTGACAAGGCACCATTGAAAAATAAAGCAAAGACTCACAAAAATATATATATCAAGGAATTACCATCCAATTAATTAATGGTATGTCATATTAGACTAATCAATTAATATCACGTGACTCCCTTTTATAAGTATAAACCGTACTTGCCACGTGACGTAATATTTTGAATTATAATTATACTCAAATTTAAAATATTATAAATGTTTTTCTTATATAAAAAAAGAAGAAGAGAAAATTGGCCAGCCACCCGGGGGATAACCCCCACCACTCATCTAGTGAGGGACAATCCTTTTGCATTTATAGTGTATAACTATCTTATAATATTGATGTGACAATTATAATTAACCCTTAAGTTTTCATTTTTTTTTTAATATAGATTAATCCAGAGATTAATTGAAACTATAATATCAGCGCCATGTTAAAGTTGTGAAATATAATATTACTCTTAAAATAACGTCACTACGTGTCGAACGAGAGGAATGTTAAATTAATTGATTAGTTTAACGTAATATACACCGTTGATTTGAAGACTTTTGTATTGCGTAAGACAATTGAGTTGTCTATATGTCGTTGCTCATCAATAAATATATACACGAAAGCGACCGACCTGCATGACACATGGCCTGCTGACTGGTGACCTTCAAGGAATATTTTCTGTTGTTTCTTCCTCGCATTTATTCTACCATCTCTGCCAAAAGTCGTACGTTTTTTTTGTCCATATATATTTAAGGCTTTTTTTTTTTTTAATATTCAGATATATATTATAAATTTTATTATAAGGTTAATTATAGATAAACTGATGTGACGGTAAGAAAAAAAAAAACGATAAACTATATTTTTTGCCTAATTATTTTATCACTTAAAGACTAAGACATCAATTTATAAAAATTATAATTCTCTTAGCGCTAGCTACTCTAAAAAAAAGAGTAGATCGATGGTTAATTATGTCGTAATCGCAATGCTCATGAAGGAAATAACGCGTTTTTTTATTCATAGGTTGTGTAGGGTTTTGTTGTTGGATGATGATCATCATAGGTTGTCTAAATTTGTGTTAAATTTTGAGTAGCTTAAGAAAGAGGGACTGCAAGGCTCAAATACTTCAAGCGGCCTAAGATGCGGGATTTACTTGTGATTTGAAGTAGATCGATCGACTTCATCTCTTAAACTGACTAAATTTTCACGAAATTCGAGATTTATTCGAAAATGACAATCTTATTTGATTTTTTTTTTTCCTTCGATCTATTTATACTTCTCATATATATCGTTAGTTGTTAATTTTAATTTAAAATGAATAACACAAACAAATAATGTGTGGAGAAGGATCTATTTCAAATGAAATGAAGAGGATTATTTAGTTAAAATAAGAGGGCATTTTTGTTCAAAACAAATATTTTGGATAAAAATATCTTCTTGTTTTAACTAAATGAATCCCTAAGGATCCAAATCCATAATGTGGACGTCTCATAAATAGATACAATAGATGAGAAGTTGAATTGACGGGTCGGGAACTCTAAGACAAGACCACTTCGTGTACACCTATTTTGAGAGTAACTATTTCACCAAATCTCCTCCATGTGAGAGTAACTATTTCACCAATCCTCCTGCTAAGTATGTATTTCCCTTGAATATTTGTCCCCGAGCAGGCAACCAAAGCATGTGAAGGATCGAGTAGACTAAGATTTTGAAACCCTAGTTTAAGGCAGAAAGATCGAAGCTCCAATATATATCCAAACTGTCACAGCTGCACCAATATTAATTACTATTGCTCAGAACTCAGAAGAGAAATAAATGGAGAGCACAGAGCAGTATATGCAGCTGATGCATCAGGGCCGGCCAGGCTGCTCTTAACTCTTCTTCTTCCCTTATTAATACCCTTTCACCTTCACTGCCTACCCATTCAAATAATCTCAACAACATGTAGCTTTCGATTCCGGAAATGTGTAGATGCATCAATACATCATGCATGCAATATTTGGCTACACATTCATCAAATCCATCTCAATCATCACGTATTACGAGAGAGGTAGCTCTGGTGCCACCTTTTATGCTTTCAGAGGTGTACAGTACGTACGTTGTTGAGAAAGTTCTTTGTTTTTGTCGTCATGCATGAATCCAATTTGTTTGATAAAACATTCAATATATTTGTTTTCTAATGAACGGTCTGTATGCAACAGTGACTTGGCCCAAAAGCCTATCAATTTACTGTTCTTCTTTTATACTTTTATGAAAATATTTAAGATATTAAAGAGGGGAAAGTCCACAAACCCCCTTCAAACTATTATCAAATTGATAATGTTTTTTTTAAATTTTTAATTGTGATAATGTTCCTCCAAACTACCAAAACATTGTCAATGATCCCCCCAATGATGAAACTACCCTCAGGAAAAAAAAATACTAAAATTTCTAAAAAAAAACATAAAACTAAAGAAAAATTAAAAAAAAAATCCAAAAGGTGGAAAATTAAAAATTAAAAAAACAAATCCTTTGTATAAGAAAAAAAAAAGAATGTTTTTTATAAAAATTGATTCTTTTTTTCTTTTGTTTTATAACTTTTTTAAATAAAAATGTCTGTTTTTTAAAAAAATAATGTAAGAAAATAAAATTTTTCGTTTTAAAAAAAAAAATCGTTCCTTTTAAATTAAAATTTTCCCTTTTTTTTTTTTTAGTTTATAGGGGTATTTTTGTCTTATTGAGAAATATATAGGGATATTTTAATCTTTTTGCTAGCCTTAGAGGGGACATTGACAATACTTTGGTAGTTTGGGGGGGACATTGTCACAATTGAAAGTTTGAGGGGAACATTATCAATTAGGTGGTAGTTTGAGGAGGTAATATGGACTTTACCCTATTAAAAAAAAATAATGATGTTTTGTTCATTGAGAGTTGTGATTGCTTCTTTCATTTCTTTTTCTTTTTCTTTTTTTCTTTAGTTGTGAGACTCCATACGGTTCTTGGTGTAACTCTAGATTTATTTGGTTGGTGAGACACCAATTCTTTATCGTTATTTTGTTCTTCATTCGTGCTGCATATGTCAATAATGCTATTAGATAGTTACTATATACGATGATAATGTTACTAATTGTAGGGATGAAAAAGCGGGCGGTTATAATTGCTTGCTAACCACTTGAACAGCTACGGCTAGCAATTTTAGGTTTTGAAAAAACCATTAATCACCAATCGCCTATATATATATAATATTTATATAAAAAAAATACATGAAACAAATGTCGTTTTTTGTGTTTAAATATATATATAAAAGTTTATAAACGATGTTGTATGTAGTAAGATATTATTGTGTTATCATAAAAATGGCATTGTTGTGTTTTGTTGCTATGGTTATTTTCGTGTTATCATAAAAAAAGAGGTTAATAGTTATCATGGTTATTAATTACTAACCATCAGTTAACTGCTTAAACTGTTAACAAATTTTACTACTAGTCTTTCATCCTTAACTAATTGCTAATCTATGATGCCGACAATTATTATTTTTTTGATACAACCGCAGGGAATGGGAGATCATTAATTATTCTGTTACAATTTTATCATATGATATGACATTGCATGATATAATTAATTGTTAATATTATTAGTTGCTAATTTAACGCTATTATTATTATTATTTTGATATGACAACATAGAAAAGGAAATTATTCTAGTACTACTTTATCCTACCACATGATATGACATGACATACTTAGGTGGTAACTTTATGCACTTGCACTTAAATATTAAATAACAATACTGTAGTTAGTGGCTTATCATTATTGTGCGCGGTTACAATATATATATATATATATCAAACCCCAAACTACTAGTTGTATGAAAAAATACAAAAACACTCTAAACTATTAGTCGCTTGTAATATTGTTTCTTAATGTTCAAAAAGTAATAAAGTAGCACCTCAAATTACCAAAATATATAAAAAAATGCCACATATTTTTTATATGACTATAATACTTTTATTATTTTAACAAATAAAATAATAAAATAATTTTTTTTTTAAAAAAAAGCAAAACAATTTTTTAAAAATACAAAAATTATTTATTTATTCCTTTTTTTTTTGTATTTATTTGCCTATTGGTTTTTACTATTTTTTAAAAAATTGTTTTTTTTTTTACAATTATTTTATTATTTTATTTGTTAAGAGAATAAGAGTATTACAGACATATAAAAAAATAAGTGACATTTTTTATACATTTTGAAAGTTTAGGGGACTGTTTTATTGCATTTTGAACATTAAAAAATTATATTATAAATAGTTAATAATTTAAGGGACTTTTTTATATTTTTTCCATATATATCTATATATATATTATAACTTACATAAAATTGTTGAGACCTTCCCCCTACTTTATGAAAATTTCAACTTATTTGTTTGCTATTTTAATGTAATAGTAGTAAAACTCCACCCGTTTGCTTTACCTACCTCTTTGTTGTCTTTCTGCAGGTTCACAGAAATTTGTCACTTGATGGTCTGCACCATAAATATTGGTCTTCTACTCTTCTATGGGCTGTCTAAGTCTGCTCATTACTAATCCTACCTTCTACTATTAATTGCATTTCGGCTTTACTGGTTACTATTTAGGGTTATAATAATTGTGGCGTTGACTTGGCCATTCTTATAAATGGCCGGGTTTGGGGTGGTGGAACCATCATTATAGCCATTCGCGGTGACACTGTTAAATTATTGGATAAAATATGCGTAGACAAAAGTATAATATGCATTTATTGAATTTATAATAGTACCATCTACAATAGTTTTGAAAAAACAAGAAGTCTATTCGATATCGTGTTAAACCACAATTATCCTAAAACATCTTTAACCCTAAAAATTAGTTTGAACACACAATAGATCAGGATCTTAAAATGGAGAGAAGTTATTTTATAATCTATATTACATTTTAAAAGTTTAAATGGTATATATATGTTGTTACATCATGAATATATTATCACATTATTTAAAAATTTTAAATTAACTTGATGCGACACTTAGTGGCGGAGAGCCACGTTGTGGCATGTGGGGGGCTATAGCCCCCACAAGCTTTTTAATTTTTTTTTTATTAAGAAATTTTTGAAAATAACTCTTATTTATTTGTCATTAAAAAAAAAAAAAATGAAAGAGAGGCTTGCTTGCTCTTTGAAAATCAATGTCTTTTTTATTTTTAATCACTCTAAAACTTTTTATTGAATTATTGGTAACAATTTTCTTTTCTCTAGTGAGTAAATAAGGCAAAAATAATATTTGTTGCATAAGCCGTCAGACATTATTTGCTTCTTGGAGAATGTTATAAGATTTATATAAAATTAACTGGTAGAAAAATTCAAAATTAAGATATATGTTTTTTTTAAAAAAAAGTTGGAAAATGTTCATAATATTTAGAGCAAAAAATTAAACACTTTATGTGTTGTCCCACATTTATGATCTTGAACTATACGTTGGAAAATGTCAGAATGGAAATGTTCAATAAATAGCCTAACTATAAATTGGGCATGTCAGAATGGAAATAATTATGTGTTGTCCCCCATTTATGATCTTGAACTAGCTAGCTAGCTAGCTAGCTAGGAGGCAACATATTGACCCATGGATTTATAATTTTATATCTCCTATCTCCTCATTGAAATACCGGCCTAATCCTAAATCTTGCAAGTAATGAAGTAAACTTGCAAATCTGTCCCACATTTATGATCTTGATTGAACTAGAAGGCTACAAGCCTACATTAAACGGAGTAGGCCCTTTTTATTTCATATGAATTGAAAAAATATAGAGTACTTATTTAAGTGTAAAATGAGAGATAATGGCCATGTTCGTTAACTTACACTTCATTACAACATATTCTCCCACATTCTATTATATTATTCATTTAATTTTTTTCTAAAAAAAAAATCAATTTATTCACTTTTTATATCACATTATTTACTATTCAAATAAAAAAATCACTACAAAACAAATTTTTTTACTTTTCAATATCACATTTTCATTTTTTCATATCGATCATTTTTTTTTTATTTGTGAACAGTGCATTGTAAAAAAAATTTTGGGAGAGTGTGCTGGTGTTTAACAAACACTCTCAATATTGTCTTAATTAACATTAAAGTTAAAAGATAAAATTAAATCACGTTGAATGCTGAGTTTTTTTTTTTTTTTTTGTGTTCTTCTGGTGTTCGATCTCCTAATTTTAGGTGGATATTATTTTCTAAAAAAAAAATACTCTTAATTCTCTCACCTTATTTTTAGAAAATAATATCTATCTACAATAAAAAGAATATCAAAAAGGCACACAAAGAACACCTAACATTTCCCGTTAAACCATATATGTATGCATAGATATCTCCTATATCTGTCTTTCTGTAAATGCCTTCGCTTTACCTAATGACACTGCTGACCCTTCATGATCAGGAAGCTTATTAATGTTGCCTTCAATCTATAATTACTATGTATCTCCATCCCCTTCCCTTCCAAAATTATATTTGTCTCAAGATTTGCTGTCAAGTTTGAACAATATCTTTCACAATTGTCCTAAAAAAGTAGTTCAATTAGCTGAAATCATGCGTAATGAAGTGGAGATTATTAATTCGAATCATCCTCTCCTATCATGTATGAACATGTCAAAAAAAGATCTTCTACAATTTATAGAGATTTTTACCATTGTTTTCAAATTAAACTAGTTAAGCAATATTTTACCGTATTTAATTACCACCTTAGTGTCCTTTGACTGGGTTTTTGGGACAGCTTAAGTAGTTGCTCAGCCTCGTGCCTTATATTAATTCTTTTTTATTTTTTCGTTTAATTTTTGGTTTAGGGTTTAAGAATTCTATAGAAATTTAATCCAACTTATATATATATATATATATATTAAAAAAATAAATAAAAATCTCTCTCTTGGGTATAAATGTAAATCTTACAAGATATCCATCTCTTTTGGCACTTGATCTTTCCTTTAACCTTTTTAATTCTGAGTTAGTTAATTAAGATAATGGCATTTATTTATTATGTTAATGGATATTGAAGGATACATAGTCTAAAAATAAAAATAAAAACATAGAACAAATACACACGTACATGCATATTGTTTTTCCTTAAAAGAGTACTAATAAACAATGGATGCCACGTCAGGCACAATAACGGGAAACTCATCAATCTCAGCCATCCACGGATTATGTTTCTCCTTTGCCGGATCGACGGTTCGCAATGCTCGCCACACAGCACTGTTACACTTGAATCCAGACCCAAATGCAATCTGCCACACCCGATCACCTCTCTTGATCCTCCCCGCGGCCTCACAGTAAGCCAGCACATACCACGAAGAGCTGCTTGAAGTGTTCCCGAACCTGTAAAGAGTCATCCTCGAGGGCTCCATATGCGACTCAGTGAGTCCGAGATTCTTCTCTAACTCGTCCAGCACTGCCCTCCCACCGGCATGTATGCAAAAATGATCGAAAGCCATCTTAAAATCCGGTACGTATTTTTTTATTTTCATATTAAAAACTTTTCTCCCAACGAAATTCACAAGAAATAAGAGTTGTTCAGATATGGGCAGGACTATGGGCCCCAGTGTTGTGATGTGGGTTTTCAGGGCTTCGCCGGCCGCCGACAACAGGTCTTTCGAGATTTGGACGCCGAGTCGTTTTTCTGTGTCTTCTTTCTGCAACACACAATTATAACATTTGTCGTCTGCGCCCATGTGGGTGCGTAGAGAGTGAACCAGCTGGTACTTTGAACGCCGGCGATCGGATGCCCGGTTTGTTAAGAGGATCGCCGCTGCACCCAAGCGGAAGAGGCAGTTTGTGATGAGCATTGACCGGTTGTTGCCTCCATACCAGTTCAGATTCATGCCTTCCATGCTCACTATAAGTGCGTAGGTGTTCTGCTCCACCTGTTACGTACATAATGACAGCAAAAAGGCAAGGGTTGGTTTTTTTTTTTTTTTTTTTTTTTCAAATTTTTTTTTTTAAAAAACTATATATATATATACACACACGAGAAAAAAGACATGAAGAAGCTATAAAATAACTATTTTATTAATTTGGGTCTCATTATAATAGTATTTTCAATGATAACGACTTAAACCGTAGAAAATCAGAGTGGTCGACTAGAATTGTCACTCTATTTAGATGTGGTCATAGTAGACACTTCTTTTAAGTCGGTTGAGGGATTCTTCAAGCCGATTGAGGCGTTCCTAAAACTTTTCACCCACTAAACCATTCACTATAGACCATTATGGGTTGGTTTAAGGACCAAGGTATAAGAGATTCTATTAGTTTTCGATTCTTTTCTATTGGTATCATGAAAGAACTATAAGTTAATTTGAAGCACGCACTTGAAGTTACTTCTAACACAAACCAAAAAAAAAAAAAAGGAGATAAAATTATCTCGATTAAGCCTTTGGATATATAATAAACCAGTTTCCAAACCTGTAACAGGCGTTTGGCCAGGTCGAGGGAAATAAGTCCAGCACTGCAGCCCATCCCACCAAGGCTATAGCTCAAAACATTCCCTCTGAGCTTGTACCGGTTCACAACCATGGCAGACAAGGATGGCGTTGGATTGAACAAGCTAGAATTCACAATAAGAATCCCTATATCCTTAACATTCACCCTGGTTTTCGCTAGCAACTCATCGACAGCTCCAAAAATCAGCATCTCAGCCTCCTTCCTAGCTTCCTCCACGCTCATTATCCCCGGGATCTCCATCAAAGACTTTGATCCGTACGTCTTCTGCCCATACCCTGACCTCTCCATTATCTTCTTTTGAAACGCCATGCTTTCCTCCGAGAAACTCCCGGTGAGCTCAGATCTCTTCAAGAAAAACTCCTTGGTGCACATTTGAGTTTGGTCGGGCTTGTAACATGCAAAATCCAACATGTAAACTTGTCTTGGCCGACACATGAAGTAAAGGGCTACGAGGAAGGCAGCAACTGCAATGCACGCAGTTGCTGATACGAGGTTGAGCTCATGGTAATAATGGAGGAAACCCTCTTCAGAAAGATGAGTGGAAAAAAGTATGGCCACCAGAGGAACAAGAATGAGATACATGGCATTGGAGATTATGTAGTGGAAAGCAAGCTTCCCGTAGTCTACTGGGTTTGCTTGCTTCATGTTCTGTTTCTTCTCGTCCTCCATTGTTGAAAATTTACGAGAATAATACAAAACGAGTGGAGCTGAAAATAGATGACTCGAAGAACCAAGCAGCTCTTTCAAGACGACACTAGACCAGGCATAAGAGTTGCCTTAGATTTGAAGAAAGTCAGAAGGAAAGGACACTGCAAACTCACTTTAAGATGGAAAACAAGAAAAGTTTGTGTCGTGAAAGCGCACAGTTGCAATACTTCGTGCTTTATAGAGTAAGATATTTATTACCCAAACCTCCACCAAATACCTTCCATGAAGTTGACCAGGCAACACCGATTAATTAGTCTTTTTTTTTTTTGACTTTTTAAGAGAAATGATATAATACATTTTTATTCTACAAATATCTAGTATGCCTTTTATACTCGCTATAAGTCTATAAGTGCATAGCCAGCGTAGATGTTAGATGGGGAACATGATCCTTTCCATTTTAACTCAAATGGAGAGTATTCATTTAGTGTCTTAACATTAACGTTGAATAATTAAATTTACAATATTATCCCTCATTTTATACTAAATGAATATTATTCATTTCATTTAAAATGGAGATGATCATTTTCCGTTAGATGGGACCCATCTTTTAAGAAAGACACCAAAAAAGGTTGGTTTTTTTTTTTTTTTCCTTTCCTTTTTCCTTTTTCCTTTTCCTTTTCCTTTTAATATAAATGAGAAAAATGACCAATTAAGGGAGCTATTCAAGTGGTTATTGTATTTGGGTGTAACTATAATAGCACATTCGTCTCCAAGAGATAACTCAATTGGTTAGGACCACGCCTCATGAAATTCGAATCCCCCTTCCTCCTCTTGTGTGGACATGTCAAAAAAAACAAAACTATAATAGCACATTCCAATATATAACAAGAAATGATTAGACAGTAAATAAAATGAAGTGGGCAACCTAAGTTGCCACTCTACTCGGATATGAGTCCCATATCAAACACTACCTTAATTAAGCCGATTGAGGTGCTCTCTCAAGCTAATTGAGCCATATATAGCCTAATTCAGTTTCACCAATAATACTAGCAACACCCAAACTGGTGATATGAAAAAAAATAATTTCATGTGTTTCCCATTTTAGGATTTGACCTTGAGACCTTTTACCCACTAATTAAACCATTTGGAGCTAATTGGAATGCCACTAGACCCAGGGTGATATGGAAAAGTTTGGTGTTGAGAATGATCACAGTTACAATGTGGAGTGCTTTATAGATCGAGTATGATATTATACAAACATCTTACAAATGTCTTACAAAATTAATGTATAGTAGCAACATTAAGTAATCATTAGATAGTTTTTTAGAGTTAATTTGTATTCCACAAATATCTTACATATTAGGGTAAGAGCTTCACCTAATCATAATTGGATTGACCCAAGGATTAATTTAAACTACGTACCATAATAATATTGTGGGTTAAAAATATAATTTTTATTCATTTTTTTTTAACAAATGCTTATCCAATGTTACTTGACATTGACTTCTAGTTAGGCTCTAGCTATAATAGTTATCGAGCGAAACTTGCTCTCGATTTTTTTTCCATTTTTTTAAAAAAAAATACAAAAGCCCTTTAAAATCAAATTTTTATTGAGGGATTTGTTAGGGGTTCTCTCCGTAGTGTTCTCCTGACGTTCTCCCAGACTTACGTAAAACATGATTTAAGAAAAAATAAAATTGTAATACCGTTTTTTTGCCAATAGATTAATTTTTATGAGTTAATATTTAGATTATAATACTTTAAAACTTGTTTTTTGATTCAAAACTAAAACCTAAAGGTGGAAGGTTAACCCTTTAAGGATGGTGTCACCCAAAATGGATTTGATCATCCTAAATTTAGTACTAATGCCTCAATTTTAGTGTTAATGCATCAAATTTGGTGCTAATACCTCAAATTTGGTGCTAATACCTAAAAAAACCGGTGGTGGAGGCCATTATAATTTTATTTTTTCTTAAATCATGTTTTACGTAAGTATGAGAGAACTTCATAAGAATAAGAAGAACCCCTAACATTTTCTTTTTATCAATAATGTTATATATATTTAAATATAAAGTTTGCTCTCCGCAATTAATATTCTAGGTCATCCCAGGCTGTCAGCTATTACAGTTTTTACTAACATGTCTTTTATAAATTGTCGGAGTATTTATGACACTTATTAGGTGAATTATTAAATATTTAAATTTATTTATTTTACCCATTTTATGCCACGTAACGAAACAATCGCACAATCAATCATGCGAGCTATTGCCCATTCATAGAGAAAGAAATATTAATTAGTCAGCTGTTCTTGGACATTGTATTACATGTCAGGCTTACTGCTTACATTCATATTATGTTTTATAAGTTCTGTGTTAATTAATTGACGAAAAATGATAAAGTTACAATTTAAATTTAATTTTTTTTTAAGTGTAAATTTTTTTTTTTTTAAAAAAAAGAACTGTTAGTGGAAGAGAGATGAAGTCTTAAACTATATATTGAGTCTAAAGTAGGAGAGAAGTTAGGTCTTTGTTAGATCTATGTTGTGGCTGTATCACATCTCTTAATAGATAGCTAGTTTGCCCATGCAGTGGTGTGTAGGTAGGATAATTTTTGTCTCGGTAGTTTAATCGGTTGGAAACTACATCTTTTGAAGCAAAATTCATTAGTTTAAATTTTTCTAAACTTTTTCTACCTCTTGTATAGACATGTTTTTAATTTAATTTATTAAATTAATATATATATTAAAAATATATTAAAAAATTACATGCATTTTTAATAAAAACAACTAATTTTTACATGCATTTTTAATACTTATCCATTTAATTGATTGATTTGAATGAAATTCCTTCCAAGACAAAAAAAAAAAAAAACTTTGTCTTCGTTAATAAAGATTTATATGCCCATTGTCAAAGATCAAGGGACTAATTCCTTAGTTTTCTATGTCAATTAAACTAACTTCCATGTACATATAATATTATTTTGTATCCTTAAGCATCTATAATTTCTGGTTCTCTTTTATTCACACACACAAAAAAACAAACAAACAAATAAAATTCAAAATTCAAAATTCAAAATTTAAAATTCAAGAGAGATACGATCTACGATATGTGTGATAATGTGCATGCATGTTTTGAGAGTGTATTTATTTTTAATTTTAATTTTGAGTTTTGTTAATATATTTATTTTGAAATAGAATTTTCTTTTTAACAAACATAGCAATCCTAGTAATTAGGAATGGCTCACTCTCGGATCTGGATCCTCTCCTGTCTATAATAGACTGGAGGGTATCCAATTTATGATTGAGATTTATTTAAAAGAATCCTAGTGCCACAAATGTGTCATGTGTTATCTTAATAAAAACACATTAAAATATTAATTAATATTTAAAAAATAAATGAAAACTAAAAAAAAAAAAGGGGTAGCCAGACCACCCTGGCCTGCGGGCCAACAATTTTTTTTTTTTTTTTAGTTTGAGTCTTTGGGGTGGTCTGGCCACCCCACCCCTTAGTTTTTTTAAATATTTTTTAATTTTTTTTTATTTTTAAAGTATAAATAGTTATACTAAAGGGACATCTGTCTTATTTATGGCCATAAGATCTCTCTAAAGAGATCTTGGCTATTAACGAGATATTTTCCGATCCAAAATGAAATGGAGAGATTCTATTCCCACTCAGACAATGTAGATTTTTCTAGACCCGCTTGCACAAGGTCTCCCTCAACATGAATTAAGGTCATGCTTGGCAAAGATGAAGTGAGGGGGGGACTAGCTGGGGCCATGGTCCCCCCCCCATTTCCTTAAAAAGTTTTTTTAAGGAGTAAAAAAAATAAAAAATAAGACTGGTCCCGCCAAAATAAATTGATAGGTCCTGGTCACTTTCCAAAAAAATTTATGTGTTTTTTGTTGTTATTTTGATGGGTTTTTATAACTAATGCCATTAAGAAATCTCTAGTTTCTCTTTGAGTTTTTGTTTTACCCATTGAATTTCAAGTTTAGAATCATAATGATTTGAGTAATTTTTTATTAGGTCCGAATTTGAGATAATTTTAGTAAGAAATTAAATTCCTAAAATAAATTTGGGGCTTTTGTGTGTAGTTGATTTATATGCATGATTTAAGATCCAGGTTATTAGATTAATGGGTTGAAAGTTTCAATTTCACTATTGTTAATAGTATGGATATAAACCCTAATTTGTATAATATGAATTAAATTAGGGTTTTTGGTATGTGAACACTAGGATTACTAATTGGGTGTGTTAATTACATTTAAAGTGTTAATTAACCCTAGACTTTCATGAGTTCAATGAAAATTGATGCATATGGGATTTAGGTTCTAATATATCATATTAGAATCATATAGATTATTGTATGTGAATATGACTATTATAAATTGGGGGTAAGTTGCTAGATTAATGGAATAGGAAGAGAATAATAATTATAGGGTTAAAGTGCAATGTTTAACTTAGAGTCTCTATGTAATAATTATGTTATTCATGTGAGTTTGTTTATTATTAATCTACGCATATTTTTTTTCTTTATTTTCTAAAGACATAAAATGATCATGTAAACTTATTTGTAAATAATAGGAAAGTCAAATATAATACCTGACTATTTCACAAGAAAAAGATGCACAAAGTTAATTAGAGTTTGATCCTTGATTACGTGTCACATATGGGAATACGATGTAATCATTGAGGTACAAAATAACTCAATGCAGGTCGTACTTTTTGAAGTTTGTACTCTAAGCCCAATTCCTAATCTAAGTGGTTTTGTAATTTGGATATTATGATTATTCAATATTGAGAATATTGTTTGTTAGAATTTATACATTTAATTGGATAATATTACACAATTTTAAGCTCAATTCATCATTGTATTTAAGTACTAATGATTGGAAAAAGAAAAAAAAAAAAAAAATGTGCCACGTAAAAAAAATAATAATAAAAAAAAAAAATTTGCTTTGGTCTCAACTCCCATAAAACTTCCTGGCTCCATCCCTGAATTGCTTGGATTCGGTCCATGCATGATACCTAAGAAATTGTCTTTACGGAAGAGATTACGAACCTTAAATCCGATGAGAAACCGACCCAATCTAAAGCCTTCACTTAGCCAACCCAGGCTTTTCCTTTTCTCGTCTCTCTTCAATGTACAATCACTAACTTTCTCCCAACCTCTTTAATCTGTCTCATCTCCCCATGACCAGTCTCCATAATAAGCAGTAGTACGTGGTCACCCTGCAACACTTTGATGGGGGACTAGGGAGTTGATGGGGGGGGGGGGAGGGGGGGTGGGCCGGAAAGGAGATGCGACTAAATTCACCATTACTATTGGTCTGCTGCCTGCTGCTCCATAGCTACGTTCTCTTCACCAGTTGCCAGCCATCCGTACAATAGCAATCAATGAAGACGATGAAGACGACCATGCTGTGTGTGCACGTGTCCTCTTCTCTTCTTCGGTGATCTGCTGTCTTCTGATCACCGGCTAACGTGTTTTCCTTCTTTATTAATATCATTTGTACACTTCACATGCGTATTTAAAATTTGTGTTGAAAAAGTTGTCTCATTTCCACCTACTCATACTAGCTATATACATACATACATGCTACATATTTATTTTCAGGCAGGTTTGGAACCAAGGAATTTAATTTTGGGGTTGGATTGTATTTATTTATTTTTGGAATTAATTATTTTATGCAGGTATTCTTATCATTTTGGGTTAAAAAAATAAAACATTGTAACCCTAAATCCAAGGGTAAATTAGTAGGATATATTAACCAAATTAAAAATATTTGAAAAAATATTACAAATTGAGTGATAGATATATTGATTATGACTCGTCTCTCCTATAGGTAGAATTTGGATTTATGTTCTGCTCTTGGGTTAGAGTGAACAGTTTGTTCACTACCTAGTACTATAGGCTGTCGATGGATAGTGATATATATCATGCGAGCATGGGTGAACAGTATCCAGGCCAGCATTTAAATATTATTAAAAAATATTACAAATTGAGTGATAGATATATTGATTATGACTCGTCTCTCCTATAGGTAGAATTTGGATTTATGTTCTGCTCTTGGGTTAGAGTGAGCAGTTTGTTCACTACCTAGTACTATAGGCTGTCGATGGATAGTGATATATCATGCGAGCATGGGTGAACAGTATCCATGCCAGCATTTAAATATTATTAAAAAATATTACAAATTGAGTGATAGATATATTGATTATGACTCGTCTCTCCTATAGGTAGAATTTGGATTTATGTTCTGCTCTTGGGTTAGAGTAGCAATTTGTTCACTTCCTGATACTATAGGCTGTCGATGGATAGTGATGTATATCATGCTAGCATGGGTGAACAGTATCCATGCCAACATTTAAATATTATTAAATTTTTTTATTTTTAATAATATTTAAATACTGGCATAGGTACTGTTCACCCACGCCATCATGATATATATCACTACTCGCTTTATACATACATGCATGCTACATATTTATTTTCAGGCAGGTTTGGAACCAAGGAATTTAATTTTGGGGTTGGATTGTATTTATTATTATTTTTTTTTTGGAATTAATTATTTTATGCAGGTATTTTTATTATCAGGCGTAATTCCAGACTCTTGGGCAACTGATTGAACTACCTCTTGTACGTAGACATCAATATATGTCACTTAATTGGTCTTGTATGGTCCCATTTTCTTCTTTTTGGAAAATTAATTATTATATAGTCTTTCATATGGTTTAAGGTCGTGAGAAATAACTCTCCGACGACTTTCAGTGGTGACAACGAACTCTTTGAAACATACGCGTCTAATAAATAACTTTCTTCATACGAATTTCAATCTTTTCGGCCATGACACGATGGTTATAAGTTACAAACTTAATTACCCTAAAATTTATTAAAGAGAGAGAAAAGTTTGGACTGGGGTTGGGTGGTCGACCACCGCCCAATTATTCCTCATTATTGATCAACCTCAATAATGTGTAATGGGCCATAAAGGAGTACGTCAATGCATTCACTAATTTAGACCAAAACAGATATTGTCCCATATATATCTCCTCAATACATCTTAATTACAAGTTCTCAAGCATATGAATGAACCTCTCCTCGAAGCAACCGATTTTTCTTTTGGGTGGCCAGATTAATAAAAGAAAATTTCTTGGTCAGAACTGTTTTACCTTGATTGAAGCAAAATAAACAGATATTAACTTATTTAGATGCTATATTTTTTTTTTATTTGACAAACATTAACAGAACAATTAGCTAGTAATTAACCGGTTCTATGTCTTGTTTTGGCAAAAAAAAAGTAACCAAAAAAAAAAAAAAAAAGGTTTGAGTTTGTGATTTTGTTTTTGTTTTGGTGTGTGGCTTGAAGTCTACGATCCACTGATTTTGGCTTCTTGTGAAGAACCTTGAGCAACGACATGCTAAACTATAAGTCGTCACTAAAAACCAATATCTCCAATGACTCAAAAGGTCGTCGCAGATGAGCAAACACGACCATCGTGGCAACGAGTTTTGTAGGTCTTTAGCAACGACGTCCTTGGCTGATGGTCATTTTTCCTTTAGTGCCAGACTATCGTACGGATTTATTTTTGGATTTAGAAAATCTATAACTTTTTTGTTTTTGTTATTATTTCGAAAAGTATGTTGTGAGAGACCATTTTTATTTAATATTTTTAGGAACTGGATATATATATATATATTTGGACTTGAGATTATAATTAACTTCAGTAAGTGGATATACTTAATTATGTGTCTCATGGATCAGAAGAAGAACTCCATTTATAAAACATGTGTTATTTTATAGTATGTTGTTCCTCTGTCAAATGATCCGATCGAAGTGAGTTTTTCCAAAGCTCTTAAGATTAAAGATCATAGATATCGTCATGGGTTCGAATGATTTCCTCCAATATCTTTGATGTAATTAATTAATTCGTTCGTCCTTAATTTCCAGCTTAAAGAACTTTGAATGAGTTGTTGCATGGTGGTTACGTAGAAAGAAAAGAGCATTAATGGTGCGATCAAGTATTACTATTAATTCCACCTGTACAACTTTGGATCGGAATAAATACGTTGCATATTTATTTATATTTATGATGAAAGACACATCCATTCATTAATTGACGCAGAAAAGCCACCCCCCTAACCCCCCCAAAAGAAAAAAAAATCCAATAATACAGAAACATAACACGTACGTACACACAAACACGTGTGCATATTAATTAATTTTTCAAGTAACAATGGATGCCACTTCAGGCACATCAACAGGAAACTCATCAATCTCATCCATCCATGGATTATGCTTCTCCTTTGCCGGATCAATGGTTCGCAATGCCCGCCACACAGCACTGTTACACTTGAATCCGGACCCAAATGCAATCTGCCACGCCCGGTCACCTCTCTTGATCCTCCCCTTTGCCTCACAGTAAGCCAGCTCATACCACAAAGAGCTGCTGGAAGTGTTCCCGAACCTGTAAAGAGTCATCCTCGACGGCTCCATATGGGATTTGTCGAGCCCGAGGTTCTTCTCCAGCTCATCCAGCACCCCCCTCCCGCCGGCATGTATGCAGAAATGCTCGAAAGCCAGCTTGAAATCCGGAACATATTGTTTTATCTTCATTTTAAACACCTTTCTCGCCACCAAATTCATGAAGAACAGGATTTGTTCCGACAGGGGAAGCACCAACGGCCCCAACGTCGTGATGTTCGTTTTAAGGGCCTCGCCGGCGACCGTCAGCAGGTCTTTGGAGAGTGCGATGCCGAGTTTTTTGTCCACGTCTTCTTTCTGAAACACGCAGTCGTAACATTTGTCGTCTGCGCCCTTGTGGGTGCGCAGAGTGTGGACGAGTTGGTACTTTGAACGAAAGCGATCGGATAATCGGTTCGATAAGAGGACCGCCGCCGCGCCCAGGCGGAAGAGGCAGTTTGTGATGAGCATTGAGCGGTTATTGCCGCTGTACCAGTTGAGAGTCATGCTCTCCATACTCACTACAAGCGCGTACGAGTTGCGCTGCTCCTGTCACACAGTAATTAATTAAGAATAGTCAATAATTAATCATTATTAAGTTAATAAAAATAAAATTTAATCATTTAATTAATATTTTAATAAAACTGCAATTATATAATTATTTACTAAGATTTTATTACCATTTTTTTGGCTTAACTCACTCACCACGTGATACATTGTATAATCAAGACATTCAACATGTAGTTTCATGATCATCACACTCTTCCCAATAATAAAAGTAGATCTTTGAGTCTAAACCATCTCAAATTTCAAATATTTTCTATCTCTCAGCTCTAGCTTTTCAAACATATATATATAGTTATCATATTTTATTAAATAACTTTAAAAAAATTAAGAAACTACACTTTCAACAATAATTATGATTTTTGTGTTACTGTCATATATATGTGATTTATTATTTTAAAACATGTATTATTAATTCATAAAATAGTGACTCATTAATCATTTAAAAACCTGCTTAAAAAAATATGAAAAAAATATTAAAAAAAAGCCTTCTAAACTATAGTCATTTGTAATATAGTTTCTCAATTTTCAAAAAATAATAAAAGAACCTTTCAAACTACCAAAATAAATAAAAAATGTCATCTATTTTTTTATATTCCTATAATATCCATATTTTTTTAACAAATAAAATAATTGTAAAAAAAAAAAATAAACATTTAAAACAAAAACTGATGGACTAATAAATACAAAAAAAAAGTTTATTGGAATAAATAATTGTTTGGAATAAAAAATAATGTTTTTTTTATTTATTCGCCAATTGATTTTTTTTATTTCTAAAAAATTGTTTGATTTTTTATTATTATTTTATTATTTTATTTGTTAAAAGAATATGAGTATTATTGAAATATAAAAAAAATAAATAAATAAGTGACATTTTTGATGCTATATTACAAACAATTAGTAGTTTGAAGAGTTTTTTTTTTTTTTTTCCTAAAATATATTTATAATTTCTCTATAAAAAAAAAAAAAAAAAAAAGTTCTCAATATTCTTACGAATTAAGTCAAAGATAATTTCTGACGACTAAGGGCTTTTCTAGGATTTAGGGAATACTTGAGAATCATTTTCTGAGGACATGATGAGAGTCAACATATGAATGACTTTTTGATATTTGCAACGAAAATATATTATTTCTTCTCCAAGCCTTCCTATATATATATATAGCTATAAAAATATTAAATAGAAGAAAAGAAAGTTCAAAAAAAAACTTTGGAGAATTAATAAATAAACCCTAATTTGTACGAACCTGTAACAGGCGTTTGGCCAAATCAATGGAAATAAGTCCAGCACTGCAGCCCATCCCACCAAGGCTGTAGCTCAAAACATTCCCTCTGAGCTTGTACCGGTTCACTACCATGGCCGACAAGGACGGAGTTGGATTGAACAAGCTACAGTTGACAATAAGAATCCCTATATCCTTAACCCTCACCTTAGTTTTTGCTAACAGCTCGTCGATGGCTCCAAACATTATCATTGCTGCCTCCTTCTTCGCTTCCTCGAAAGTCAGGTTTGCCGGGACTTCCAACAAAGATTTTGGTGCATAAGTCATTTGGCCGTGCCCTGATCTCTCCAAAATCTTCCTCTGAAAGCTCAAACTCTCCTCCGAGAAACTCCCCGTTTGCTTAGATCTTTCCATGAAAGTTTCCTTGCTGCACAAATGAGCTGCAGGGGGCTTGAAACATGCAAAATCCACCAGATAAACCCGCCTAGGACGAGCCACCAAGTAAAGGGTTGCGAGGAAAACAGTGAGCGCAGTGAACACTGTAACGGATATGAGATTGAGCTTAAGATGGTTCAACAAACGGAAGAAATCTTCCACAGAAAGATGAGCCGAAGCTACAGTGAGTGGCACAAGAAAGAGATACATGGCGTTGGATATTAAGTAGTGGTAACCAAGCTTCACGTACTTGAGTTTCACCGAATTCGATTCATTTCCTGGGATTATTTCTTTCTTCTCATACCCCATTGCTGAATACAAAAAATCTTTTTTTTTTTTTCTCTGTGTTCAAACACAAAAGAAGAAAAGAAAAAAGAGTGAGGGTTTTAATTTGCAAGTGTTGAGCGTATTTGGAGCATGAGACTCTGGGAGGGCTTTATATAATATTTTGAACAAGGAATCCTACCCCACTGCCTGTTGACGTGTCCTAGAAGTGGTTGACAGCGTGGTATCATAATTAATCTGATGCAGTGCCACGAGTCAGGAAAAGCTGAAATCGAGTACATACATTGATGGTATATTTACTGTTCCTCACATGGCATGGGGACTCAACAAACTGTAATTTTGCTTCAAAACTTCTTCCAAAAAGGTTCATACCCAGTTCGTTTTGTTCTCTTTCTCATTTGGGTTTGCCTTTGGGGTGTGGGTAAAAATGGGGTGGCCGGCCACCGCTTGGGCGTAAATGGGGTGGTCCGGCCACCCCTATAGCAAGAATGGGAATGAGTATTTTTTTATTATTTTCAAAAAATTTTAAGTATTTTTTTTATTCGATTTGTGGTTAAAGAAATCCCGCCATTAATCGATACGTACCCTGGCCTCCCGTCCAAAGAGGATCCTTTTACTAAATGGCCGACTAAGGCTTGGGCTGGCCCTAGAACTTCTCAGAGCATTGAATAATTCAACGGTGGTATTCTCAACTAATATTTTACTAGTTTAGCTGCTTCTTTAATGCTTCGCTCAAGTCCTTGGGTCCTACTTTCAGTAGTCAGTCAGTTTCTAGAACATTGAATATAAGTGGGAAAATAATTTTTGAATTAACTCCAAAGTGTTGGAATCAATTATTTGCGNCCCTGGCCTCCCGTCCAAAGAGGATCCTTTTCGTAAATGGCCGACTAAGGCTTGGGCTGGCCCTAGAACTTCTCAGAGCATTGAATAATTCAACGGTGGTATTCTCAACTAATATTTTACTAGTTTAGCTGCTTCTTTAATGCTTCGATCAAGTCCTTGGGTCCTACTTTCAGTAGTCAGTCAGTTTCTAGCACATTGAATATAAATGGGAAAATAATTTTTGAATTAACTCCAAAGTGTTGGAATCAATTATTTGCGGGCAGCAGCCAGCAGGCATATATAATTGAACAATTCAAAACTAATAAAAATAAGAGTTTGACTTATATCATGATTAATTTTAAAACCCTATTTTTATAGCTTCTAATTAATAATTGATATATATATAAGCAAAAACATAAAAAGTGCATAAAAATAACTTCAAAATACACTTTAATGATAAAATCTTTAAAAGATTAATCTTCCACCTCTAAGTTTTAGTTTTGAATAAAAAATAAATTTTAAGGCATTAGAAACAAGTTTTTAGGAATTAGAAACGAGTTTTGAGGCATTAAAAACAGGTTTTAAGGCGGATCACGGCCGGCAGAGTTTGAGGCAGGTCATGGCTAGAGAGATTTGAGACATTCACGGCAGGCCAAACCTTGGCTCTAGTCCGGGTCTCGTCGGCTAAGTTCTTTTTTTTTTCTCTGATTTGGTGTGGTTGTTCTCACCTCTTTTTTTTTTGCATTTTTTCTTAAATTGATAATGTGTCACATGGTGATTTGATGCTATAAAATGGCTGATTTACACCAGTACCTGATAGTAGGGGCTCTCTAAAAATAAATGGTCATTTTTTCTCCTCTCGATCCCCATTGATAAGAAAACTAAAATGAAAAAAAAAAAAGAAAAGAAATAATAATAATAAATGGGTCAGTTTCCAAGTAGCTAGATAGCAGCTCCATTAACCATATATTAATATGGTAATGGATCGATGGAATTGAAAATGTTACATGTTGGCCGCAAGTTGATATAAAAAGGTATCGATATAGAGTTTAATTTATATCAGGATGAGCTCTAAAACCACATTTTTATAGCTCTCAATCAATAACTAATACATAAGCAAAAACATAAAAAGTGCACAAAAAAAACTTGAACCAAAATACACTTGGACCACAATACACTAAATTTTAGGGTGACAAAATCCCTAAAAGATTAACTTTCACCTCTAAGTTTTAGTTTTGAATAAAAAACGAATTTTGAGGTGTTAAAAATAGGTTTTTGGGCATTAGAAACAAGTTTTAAGACATTAGAAACAGATTTTAGGACATTAGAAACGGGTTTTGAGGTGGGTTATAGCCGATAGGGTTGGAGGCAGGTCATGGCCGGCGGGACTTGAGACATTCACGTGGGTCTGGCCTGCGTCTCGCCGGCTATGGGTTTTTTTTTTTCTTTGATTTGGTATGGTTGTTCTCACTTTAGTTTTTGCATTTTTCTTAAATTGATGATTGTCACATAGTGATTGAATGTTGTGAAATGATTGGTTTATACTAGGGCTGGGTATCGGTCATATCGGTCCAGTTAATAGGGTTACCGATTACCGACCGATAAGCTATCAGTTAACCGATTCTTGACTGATTACCGACCGATAAACTATCGGTTAATCGGTAATCGGTTAAACCGGTTTTTGTTAACTTTTTATTGAACTTTTTACTGGTTGCTGGTTGGGCGAAAAAATAGTTGTTTTAAGAGTTCAAATACTTTTTGTTGGGCAAAAGCCTAAAATAACTTATTAAAAATTAGTTGTTTTGGCCCTTTTGGGGGTCTAAATATATATATGATTAAAATAGCTTATTGAATCTTTTTTTATATTGATCCACTATATCTTTTTTATATTATAAAATAAAAATCAAAAGAGTAAAAATTATAAAATTATAAAAAAATTAAAAATATTTATCGGTCATATCGGTTAACCAATAATAAATTCTTGACCAACCGATTACCGACCAATAACTATCGGTTACGGTTATATCGATTCGGTTAATATCGGTAATCGGTCGGTTAATTAGTAATCGGTTAATTTGCCCACCCCACTACAAAAAAAATCAGGTTTAATGACATTTGATTAGTGACATTTTTTTAAAAATGTCACTAAACCTCCACCCTACAATATGTTAATTTCTAGCTAACAACCAAGTAATTGATCAAATGCCATTAAAAAGTGCCATTATTTCAATGCCATTAAACTTGATTTTATTTGTAGTGCCCCTAGTTTATACCATGACTTGACAGTTGAGGCTTTCAAAAAATAAATGGTCCCTTTTTCTCCTCTCGATCCCCATTGATAAGAAAATATATATATTTTTTTAAAAAAAGAAATAATAATAATAAATGGGTCAGTTTCCAAGTAGCTAGATAGCAACTCGATCGATTAACCATATATTGATTAATATGGTAGTGGATTGATGGAATTGAACGTGTTACATGTTGGCGGCCGGTTGATATAAAAGGATATGGATGTATACAGATCGAGATCGATTGTTTTCTTTGTTTGTCGAGCTAGCTAGGTAATTAAAATCCATTACGTGAGACGTTTTTTGTCTGTGAATCATGTCTTTGAACTCTACACGACATCTTCTCTTAATTGTTGGCGTGCTTGACGGACATACATAGAAAATTAAAGGAGGTTCTTTTGGTAGGTACAAAGGCCATGCTTTTCATCCTTCAATGGCTGGTATCAGCTGGCGTATAAACAATCGTAAAATAGTTCCCAAGTAGAAGCAAGAGGGCCGGGACACAACATCATGAACAACTTTAAGGAAGAAGATCGATGATAATCTAATCGGATCAGCTCAAATGTTGCCGTCAATTTGATTAATTAGAATACCCTACGATATTGATTCTAGAACATCTTGCTTTCTTCTTGTACATGCATGCATCTACACATAGAATTTTATGGTCTTTCATTGACAACAAACCTACATCATTGTGATTGTTTATGTGTGGTTAGTTTGTAATTTTTGACGGAACCGTAAACTCCACGTGAAATTAAATTATAAGGGTTGAGAAGTTTGATCAATTTAATTAAATAAGTTGGGTATATATATAGTTTTATATTCATATTTTGATAAGGCCAAAACCTAATGCGTGTCATAATAACAGTCAATTTTTTACATGACCCATGAATTCTACACGAATTCAATAAAAAATTAGAAGGTTAAAATTGAGATATTTGACTCGTTTAATTAAATGGGTCAAGTTTTGGTTAATTTATGTAGTCTAATTATACTTATACACATATATACTTCAACATGGCTCGAACTTGACACGTGATCAATACAAATTGTTACCTCGAATATATATGTTTCAAATTAATATTGATTTTGAAAATTAAAATATAAAGAAATCTTGCGTCTTTTTTTTTTTTTTTTTTCTTTCTAATTATGTAGAAATCTTGCTTAATTAGCTGTTTCTCTGGGTTTCGTACTGCTGTGTTGAGAGTCTTGAGACAATGGGCTGGCAAAAGAAGCTGATCGCGTTGTAAGTAGAGTTTATTTCAAAGAGTTTGGGTTTTGAGCCTGCAGTGGATATATATATATATAATGTTTTTGGTATTTTAATATTAATAGGTAAAATGTTAATATTAATGTTCAAATCAAATCATAATGAAGAATTAGTAGAACAAATAACAAATTTATCCATATAAAATTTTTCTTTCTTAAGATATATTATATATAAAAGAAAAAGTATGGGTGAAATTTAAAACTGCCTAACCGTATCCGCTAACTGCCTAGGCAGTTAGCGGTTAGCGGTTAGTGAGTTTTGAAAAACCGCCTAACCGCTAACCGCTTTTTTAAAAATATAATATATATTTATATTATATATATTTTTTATAATAAGTAACAATGAGTTATTGTAGCCTAGTGGTTATTTTGTGTTTATTCATGTGAGTTTATGAACTATTTTGTGTTTTATTTCAATGTTGTGTACAAGACTACAAGTGAAGTGATAATTTTGTTGTAATTTTATTCGTATGTTATATGTTATAGAAGGTGACCAACAAGATTTTTGTATAATGGTCCAACATATAATGCTCACTTTAAACCAATAATTTTTAATGCTAAAATGACCATGAAAGGGGAACAAAATGTTTAAAGTGAGCAAAAAAATGGTTTAAAGTTAGCCCAAAACCGGTCCAAAAAAAAAAAAAGCCCAATAAAAGTGGTTAGTAGAAAAGCGGTTAACCGCATCCGATTAACCGCTAACCGGGCAGTTACGGTTACTGGTTTTAGCCACTAACCGCTAACCGCAACCGCTATTTCACCCCTAAGAAAAAGCCTTAAAGAGAATAGCTTATAATTATGACAAGTGGCAATCTAAAATGTTTTTTTTTAGGGGAATCTTTCATATTCATTTTTTGAAAAAATATCAAGAGGTTGTAACGTTATAGAGACAAACATAAAAATCTTACAATTAAGTCTTATCTATGATTTCAACATTCACTAACCTATATCTAAACTTTAGTTATGGAACTAATCTGTTTAAGGCAGACTCAATCTAATAAATAGGTAGCTCATATTTTCAACTTTCATTTTTTCAGCCATAGGGGTAAAACCCTTACACTGAAACTAATCATCCTCGACCCAAAGGCTAGGATAAAAACCTTCACCCCAAAGATCGTTCATGAAAGTAGATCTAAAGAGAAGTCAAACCCTTATTTCAAAAAGAAAAAAAAAAAAAACCAGCAAATAGCTACAACAGTCAGGGCGAGGGAGGTGAAGTGCACTGGTCGGCGTGTGGTGGACGAGATTGAACGGTTTTGCACCGATGGGCAGCTGAGGAGCCAGGGAGTATGAGGGCTGGTGCGTGGTTAAGTGAAACTAGTTGAAGAGACTAGATATAGATTTGAAAAAATAAATATGAAGCCTAACTGATTCCGAGGAGGCGAAGAGTGGCGCAGTACGGTAGAAAGCAGATGGAGGTAGTGCAACATAAGTAAAGGGATGGCCAGAGCAGGTGGACTGGTCGAAAAAGCCAAAAAAATAATAATAATAAATTGAAAAAAAAAAAGAGAGAAGGGGAGGAGGAGGGGAAATGAGGAGTGAGCAAGAACTCCCTCTCTAGGCTTTTCTAGAGAGAAAACCTAGGGCCGGCTATAAAGATTATTGTTATTATATTTTAAAATGTTGTTAAATGTCCCTTTTAAGCCAATTAAACTATATATCAATTTAATTGGGGATGGTGATCACACCTATTGTTGTAAATGAAGTGCCAAACCCAAAATGTTATTGTGGGCAGTGGTGGACCACTCCAAATATTATTGTGGACAAGATAATAGCTTAATTAGAATATTTATGACAAGATAGTGGGAATTTAAAATACTGTTGAGTGTCCCTTTTAAGTTAATTAAACTATATATCCATTTCTTTTTTTTTAAAAAAAACAAAAAAACTATATATCCATTTGTCCTCAAGAGGTTGTTCAATCGGCTGGGACCACGCCTAATAAAGTGAAAGTCATTAGTTCGAATTCCTCTCTTTTCCTCTTGTGTGGACATGTCAAAAAAAAAAAAAAAAAAAACCAAAATATCCATTTAATTGGGGATGGTCGACCACACAGATTGTTGTCAATGAGGTGGTAGACCACTCCAAATATTATTGTGGACCGGATAATAGCTTAATTAGAATTATGACAAGATGGCGGATTACCTCATTAATTGTTTGAGATTAATCGACCACCATGGATCTGGATCCCCTCATATTAGAGGGAGAATATGAGGCTCTCATATTGTTCATCCGAGCTGTTCATTTTTTATGCAGCGGGACTTAGTGGGTTAAAGCAAAGAACATCAATAAACATCAGATAAATACTTCTAGATCTTGATTTTATTAAAAGATCCAAGAAATCTTCTTAAAACAATAGATGTTATCTAAGGTTTAAGGAAAAAATACCAAGAAACTCAACTCTAAGTATTTTTATTCAACCAAACTCATATATAAACAAAATATGCGTTTCTATATGCTATAAGTATGTATTTATAAGCCCCCAAACCCTAAACCTAATTAAAATATGAAATAAAATCATAATTGAACTTCTACAAGGCCCCGTCTGGATGGGACAAACCCCCATTTGGACGGAACCTCTTAAAACTGAAAGGAAAGTGCCTAAAACAATTAAAACTGAAAATAACATATAGCCGTTCGGACGGCTTGCTACTGGGCTGCGAACAGACACCTTTTTGACATAGAAAACATCGGAATTAGCGAACCCTTGTGAAACATGACTTTGTAGATCTTTGAGTTAGCTTTCCAACACCACAAAGATTGCTCCAATCGGAGGTCTAGAACTCTAAATATAACATTTTTAGTAGAACTTGTCAAGTGCGAGTTTCTCCCTAATTATTGCTCTTCTTTATGGAATCTTTTAGCTTTTTGTTCTACATCAATTTTCATCCAACAGCCTACATCACACCACGTGTCCCACTTAAATTTATATAATAAAATATTAATTAACTTTCAAAAAGAAAATTAAAATAATAAAAATTTTAAATCAAAATTTAAAAAATCTGGGGTGGCCGAAGCTACCCCAGGGCCATTGGGGGTGGCCGAACCACCCCAAGGTCCAAATAAAAAAAAAATATTATATATTTGGATGAGACACGTGGCGTGATGTGGACTGTTTGATAAAAATGGTTGGCCAAGATAGAAATATGAGAGCCTCTATTCTCCCTCTANGACGGAACCTCTTAAAACTGAAAGGAAAGTGCCTAAAACAATTAAAACTGAAAATAACATATAGCCGTTAGGACGGCTTGCGACTGGGCTGCGAACAGATACCTTTTTGACATAGAAAACATCGGAATTAGCGAACCCTTGTGAAACATGACTTTGTAGATCTTTGAGTTAGCTTTCCAACGCCACAAAGATTGCTCCAATCGGAGGTCTAGAACTCTAAATATAACATTTTTAGTATAACTTGTCAAGTGCGAGTTTCTCCCTAATTATTGCTCTTCTTTATGGAATCTTTAGCTTTTTGTTCTACATCAATTTTCATCCAACAGCCTACATCACACCACGTGTCCCACTTAAATTTATATAATAAAATATTAATTAATTTTCAAAAAGAAAATTAAAATAATAAAAATTTTAAATCAAAATTTAAAAAAACTGGGGTGGCCGAAGCTACCCCAGGGCCATTGGGGGTGGCCGAACCACCCCCAAGGTCCAAATAAAAAAAAATATATATATATATTATATATTTGGATGAGACACGTGGCGTGATGTGGACTGTTTGATAAAAATGGTTGGCCAAGATAGAAATATGAGAGCCTCTGTTCTCCCTCTAATATGAGGAGATCTGGATCCCTTCTGCAAACCCCTTTAACAATTTTTTTTTTTTTCTTTTTTAATTTGAATGACTTGAAGATTCCGAGATCTGTCAAAATTAGACTAAAAAAATTGTGAAGTTTCCCCAGGCCATAACCTTTCCAAAACCACCCATATGCAAATAGGTCCTACATTGTTTGGCTCATTAACCTAGAAGATCACATGCATCCCATAACGCATATTTTCTTTTGTTATTATATGTTATTCAATTTGGTATAACTACTTCACTTTGGTTTTTATTTTTTTATTTTTAAATTTTATTTATTGTAATATTAGGTATAACTATTTCACAGAAAATTACATATCTCGTGCGTTGGGATCCATGCACATTCTCCACATCCTCACAGGGAGCTAGATCATGTATATATAGAGGAATTGAGACGACAAGCCANAATTGTGAAGTTTCCCCAGGCCATAACCTTTCCAAAACCACCCATATGCAAATAGGTCCTACATTGTTTGGCTCATTAACCTAGACTACTTTTAATCTAGAAGATCACATGCATCCCATAACGCATATTTTCTTTTGTTATTATATGTTATTCAATTTGGTATAACTACTCCACTTTGGTTTTTATTTTTTTATTTTTAAATTTTATTTATTGTAATATTAGGTATAACTATTTCACAGAAAATTACATATCTCGTGCGTTGGGATCCATGCACATTCTCCACATCCTCACAGGGAGCTAGATCATGTATATATAGAGGAATTGAGACGACAAGCCAGCCCTTCGCTTCCTTGTGAAAATCATGGGATGTGTTCGCCCACCAATTATTAGATCTAACGGCTTTAAATAGTGGGCATGCACATGGATTTTAAAACTCAAACTAAGAGCGATTATCAAGATGTGGTGTAAAATTCAAAGTTTTCAATAGAAATTTGACACATTAGATAAAAATATTGTATTTTTAATTCAAATCAATCTCATATATTAATTTTAATACAATGCCTACTACTCATTATTGAACTCCCACCTACTTCCGAACCCTCAACAATGGAGATTGATCTCCAAAGCCAACCAAAACGTACGGTGAATCCAATGGTTTTATTAATGAATATCTTGTCTATGAGGTATTTTGTTAAGAGAAGAGAAATTATTTTGTATGAAGGCCTAGGGTTACATAAATTTTTTATGGTGTTTCAAGTTAAGATGAATGTTTTTTATTAGAGGGTGCAAAACACTTAGTTTACACTATGACTTGATTGAAGTTATTCTCAAACTAAAAAGTTGGCATAGTAGTCTACTAAATTTGGAAATTGAAGGAAAAAGTACCATTTCGGGTATATAAAAACATAAATAGCAAAAAGTATCAAATATTTATCAGTTTTTGTCACGATAAATTTAACCCATATATAAAAAATATATTAAAAACAAAAAAACAAAAAATCATTGGTCAGCTCTCCCTCAAATCACCGATATTTTTAATGATCATCCCACAGTTGGTACATGACCTAATTAAACATTGGTATACCTATATATAAATCATCATTATGCAACAAGGTGAAAAGGGTAATTAATTAATGATCCTGTTGCTACAATGACCCTACTTCTTAACTTAATTGCTTTCTGACTCAGAAACGGTGTTATCATTGCAAGGGGAACCTCTTCAGGAGCCAATACGAACACATATATAGCAAACTGCATCATGATTGCTTATAAGCCTTTTTGGTTGCTTAGAGCCGAGTTATATATATATATATATATATATATATGAAAAGGGCAAGAAATTGCCTTTACTAACCCATCATCTCCAGGGCCAGTATGCAATAAGGGGAAATTAAGGGCAACCAATCATGTTGCTTTCTGACTTGAAATGATGAATATATCGTCATCTTTGCAAGAGAGGAGGTTCTTCATGAGCAACAGGAACTCAAAGCAATCACTTCATGCAATTATTGGCCCTTTGGTTGGTTTACAGCTAGTTACAAAGTCAAAAAGGCATATATCGATATATAAAAAATTATAAGTATATTAATTAAATGATTATATTTTAATATTTTTTTATTAATTTAAATTTTTACAATAAATTGTGATTTAACATGATTTATTTAAAGTTTGAATTCTATTCTTAAAGATCATCTATTTATTAACTTTTATGATAAGCAGTTATTCAATAGGAAATGATAGGATTAGTGTTGTCTAAGAGAATTTTCAGCAATTTCCTTATAAATAACTCATTTTCTTCCTTACATACAGGGAAAATGTTAAAATAAAATAAAAAATTACGCATAGCAAAGACCCTATCGGTTTCCTAAGCGTTGAGAATACTACAGTTCTACCCAATGTGTAGAGCTTCCACCGGAGATTGTATTTGAATTTTGGAAAAAAAGTTGAAGGTATATAAATAGGAATTTATATTTTGTAAAGAAAATAATATTTTAATTGATATAAGAAAAGATAACGGAAGCTATTGCAGATTGTATTTAAAATTTCTTCTTTTTTTTTTTTTGAAAAAAAAAATTGAAAGAAAACTGTTAGGAATGCTGTAAGGGCAGCCGACTTATAAATGTAGGTCCATTTTGTGCGTGTACGTATCATGCAGAGTGGAAAGTCAATAGGTCCAATTAATGGAAATATATATCTTCTTCACTGGCCGGTGCCATTACTCCCTTAATTATCAAAAACAATTAATATGTTGTTTATCATGAGGATGTTGGTTGCATATGAATGTATGATAAATAGCTCCTACTTTTCTCCATATGGTAGCTAGTAAATGTCATCTTCTTTTTAGGGTTATAAGGACAAATCCAGTTTTGTATGGGACAGGTAGGAAGTTGGAGTTTACTCACAACAGAAGAATCGGTGAGACTTTGATCTCCAACTCATGATCAATGGAAATTAAATTATAACTTCATTGATCATATTTAAAATATATATTGAAGGCTAGGACCGCTAGGTAGATGATCATCACCTATACATGTTGATGTTGGTAAGGCAAATAATTGTTTGTTAAAGCATAATCTACTAACAACGACATACATTAGACTGATTATTTTTGTACTGTTTAATTTGTTTTGAGTCTGTTGTTGGGACCAGAGTCTATCCAATTTTTCGTTTTTAGGATCATCCATTCTTTCAATCCGATCTCTAAGCTAGTAATCAAAGTTGGCTTTTGATGAACTGCAAAGTCCATATATATATATATATATAATTTGGGTCATGTTCTGTGCACGTGCTCCATGTATGTACTTTTCTTATGGGTGTTGGACCGTTGGTATTTGGGATTCATGAAGGGTTTGGAACAACTAGTCTCCTTTTAAACGACATGACAATATAATCATTATATATATATATATATAGTTTTTGCAAATTGCAATGATTAGGGTCATTGATCAGTGGCATGCATGCTCCAGCAAATGCAGGAGCCACGAGTGGATAGACTCTAGTCCCCACATGTCACCAGTTATTTAAAATTGGTCATTGATATATACATCCACTCGTGGCTCCTGCATTTGGCTGGAGCTAATCATTGCAATTTGCAAAAACTATATATATATATATCTATATATCATAATCAAACAGTGTTTGAATGTGTAGTACAGTAGTTCTATTTTATAGTTGTATTAAGTTTATCATATTTATCATATTTACAAGATAGAAATAAGTACTCCAAATATAAATAACTTCCAAGATATACTAAAAAAAAAATTAGAGATTTAGTGACACTTCTATATGCAATGTAGATTTTTTTTTAAAATGTCACCAATTAGTGACGTGTCAAAGATCATCTGTCACCAATTAGTGATGTGTGAACTTTAAAATAGTGACGTGTTGAAGCTTAACACGTCACTAAATTTAAAGCGTAATAAAAAAAAATTCGTAAGCTAAAAAAACTAAACAAAAAATAAATAAATAAATAAAAAGTGGAGACTTTTTTTTCCCCACATGTCACCAATTTTAAAGCGAAATTTTTTAAATAACTCCTCTGCTATACATTATACTTGCTGTTATCTTCATCTAATTATTTAATACGTCCCCTCAAACTTGACGGTGAGGAATAAACCTTGATGTTGAGTTGAGAAGTGAAAACTATTCAGAGACAAGAGGCGTTGTAATAATATTAACCAGCGTTGAAAATTCGAACGTCCAAATATTGTACAACTACGGTTGTGATCGGACGTCCAAGTTCTACCTCAGCAATGATTGCGTTTCGAACGGGCTTAGATCTATTCCAATGATGGTCGCGTTTGAACCTTATTCCAAGGGGCTTGCTACCGATCGAGCTTCTCTGTGCCTCTTTGAAAGACATCCTTTCGAACATATTTTGAACGGTCTTGCGACGAGGGCTTTCGGGTATCGCTTATAAACCATTTTACTTCATCCTCGTTCAAACCTACCGACCTTTTCGGAAACTTGAATTTTTTAAGTTTAAAATATTATTTCTCATTCTTGAATTATTTCTCATTTTTTTAAGTTCAAACTTGAATTATTCTCTATTCCATTAGCTACTTGCTTTAAAATATTATTTCTCATTCTTTTTTTATTATATTATTGCCAACACTTAATTAAAGGAAAAACAATCACATATATAGAAATCATTAATAAAAACAAAAATAAACATGTATGAGGAACATTCATCTCACATGCAAGTACTAATTCTTAAAATTAATAACAAAAATAAATATATTCAATATAACTAACAATTCTTAAGATTGGCCATGCAATTCTCACATGTGTTCCACCAGGTCATATATATTGTAGCTGAAAATGAATTTGACGGTCTCTAATGCTCAAATGCCTTTGAATGAACTTAACAAATCCCAGGGTATGCTCGTGAGAAACTTGTTCGAGAAGGGGAAGAGAATAAATAAATGCAGAGGAAGAAGAAAAGGGTTTGAGGGAAAAAGGAGGAGATCGAATACCCAAAACAAATAAAAAATAATATTGGAAATAATATTATATTTTATTGAAATTAATATTAAATTAAATAATATTATATTCAATTTAGTGTGCTACAGTGAATAGCTTCATATTAGCTATTCTACCTTAATTGCTACAGTGAATAGCTATTTGTAGCTATTCTGTTGGAGTAAAAAAAAATGACAAAAATAGCTAAATATAGCTAATATTTCATTTTTAGCTACACTGCTGGAGATGCTCTAAATATAAGAGATGATAACATGTGATTTTCACATGTATATTTATAATAGAATGGTCTACAAAAATAGTCTAAACGACATGTATCTTTAGAGTAAATGATTTTGAGATGCATTTTAAAAATACATGTGATATTTACATGCTTTGAAGATACGTGTCAATTTGTGTTTTTTTTTTTTTTTTTTTTTTGGGGAGTCAACTTGTTGGATTAGAATGAAAAGAAAAGAAAAGGAAAAAAAATTCAACCCAATTTGAAGAAAACTTTTGTCCATATTTTACATCTTACACGCTTTTGCGGATCTACGTGATGGCCAACTACTAAAGGTAGTTTGTCCATTGTGTTGACATCATTTGTGAAAGCAATTAATCAAGATAATAGCACTACAACCTCACATTCTTGTCTGATCTGAAAATCTATTGTGAATGTTTCCAGCCTACCCTTCAACTTATATGAGTAATGTTAGAAGTTTTTCTTATATCATCTCGAATTTTTAAATTAATTATCATTGGATTTGTGGTAAATGAGTATTGGATTTTGATTAAATAGTAGTTTTAAAAGTTATATCAATTTAGAAAGAAGACTAATTAAGTCTTCCGTCTAGCATTGCAAATAATCTTGGGTTTGAATGGTTGAATCATCTTATTTCAATATATCTCTAACAATTCTAAACCATTGATCGCAAATATAACATGTATGGTTGTTATGTTGAATAAGATGCAAAAGGATCCCTCGTAACCCTTTCTCTTTTTCAATTAAAAAAAAAAAAAAGATGAAAAAGGTGCCTTAAAAGGTTCACTTATTTTATATAATAATTATACCTAAATTGTTACAGTAAGCTTGGAGAGTTATTGGATGACAAATTATTAGCAGCGAATCATTTGCTACCCCTCTCAACCATAATGTTGGCCTCATGACTACTTACAATTTACTTGGTTCCGAGTAATGCCATAAGTCTTTCTAGAGTCTTTTTAGAGTTATTCCAAATGTGATATGGTTTTTAAAATCACCAATAGATTAAAAGTTAATAAATCACATTTCAAATTCAATAGTAATTTTAAAAGTCACATCACATTTGGGATGACTCTAGGAAGCCTTATAAAATTATTCTTTGGTTCTTAGGAAGGTCTACTGAGGTTAAAATCGAGAAACAAAAATAGCCTCGTTTGGTAATGGTTTTGAAAACGCTTTTTTTTTTGGAAAACAAAAAACATGTTTTTATCTTCAAAACCATTAACAAACAATTAAAAAACACAACATAATTTTCAAAATACAAAGCACTTTTCAAACGTAGCACTTTTTCAAACATAATCAGAAGAAAAACACTTTTCAAAATCATGTTATAAAGAAATTAGAAAGAAGTAAAAGATAATCTATAATCTATAACTATTCACAATTCCTTACTTTTTTTTTTCCTAAACAAATAAGTGGAAGTAGGTTACAGATAAAACAACTAAAATGGGTGGGCACTCCGACAACAAAGCCCAAATGGTAAATGTAGTACAAATTCATAAACAAATTCTGAATTCGGTCCAAGAGGACCAAACAGCTAGCAATGGTGTTGTCTATAATCCCCCAGAAGAACTGTAAATAAGCCGAGCCTTTTTCAGTGCTGCACAAGGCGATTTGCAAAAGAATTCAATGAAGAGTCTTTTGTGATAAAAGCAATAATCACGGTTAAATGGTTGTTGCAAGGTAGACACTAAAGAAAACCGAATTGGAGCCGTTAAAGGACGACCACCAGCATCTAAAAATTCCCTGCTTAAATTTGATGGAAAATTGTAAAATCAATCTAATAGTTTCACTTATTTGCAATCAGTAAAAAATATGACATGTATCCTATTTAATAATTAACATTAAAAAAAAAAAAAAACCACCCACACACCTAGGATATTCCACGTCATATTACTAAGCCACTTATATATCCCACGTCAGCAAGGTAACTTTGGATTAAAACCTAGGTTCAGCTTCTTCTACACAGATCTTGTACTTCCATAAATATATATATATTCCTAAATTTGACAATATTATACTTTGATTGCTTTAGTATTAAAAAGGCACGAGATGGCCATTGGCCCATGGATAAGGGACAGATCGTCTGCACAAATCTGTTGAAGTTGGCTTTTGACCTGTAAATTCCATTATTTGAATCATGTGCTTTCCACGTGCTCACGTAACTCATTTGCATCTTTACTTGTCAGTAAATATTCACCAAATTTAATACTCGTTCTTCAAAAGTTTAGCTGAAAAAAAATAATAGTAAATATAATTATTTAATTAATAATTCTTTTTTATTAATTCATGATTTTGACATAATAATTGTCATATAAATTCACATGTAAGTTTGTAAAAATAATAATTAGTGTCGCATCAATTTATAAAAAATTATTTTTTGAATTATTGAAATATATATATACACAAGAGATAGATTAGATTGGTAGTTCATGTTGCAAAACTCATGGCACCTTGCTGGTATTAATTTAGATGTATCAACTATAGTGTGAATGATACTGACAAAGAAAGGCAAACTCACGAACACCTAATTAATAATCTAAAATGAAAAATAATTGATTTTAATTAATCATTAAGAGTTCAATTGTGTTTTAGATTTTGATATGATTATTGCTTTGTTTTACTATTTTTTTCATTCATGTAAATTCGTTTAAACCATGTCATGTCTCAAAGTATATAAATTAAATTATTATAATTCATAATTTCTTATTAATTTAAAATTTTAATATATTTTTTAATTAACGTGATATTATAATAAAAGGTCTTGAATTCAAATTTTAACTTTACAGCTCACCTAATTTTAATCAAATAAAACTTTTAAAGTAATTAATAATTTAACCTACACCAACAAGTTATTAAGCATTATTAGAATGACATAAGGTCACTACACGAATCATTATGATCAAAGCATCCGCATCAGATTCTTTGGACAATCTTTTTCTTCAAACTGTGAAATGCTGCATGCTCCTTAAAATTACCCTACATTTGAGTTTCGCTCATCTATCCTTCCTTTTAAAGAAAATGCTGCGAATGATCATCATAGATCATTTATCTCTTTTTTTACTATGTTTCTTTTTTTTTTCTTTTCAAAATTTAATTATTATTATTTTTTTCTAATATCACTTTTTCTCAAAATTTGGTTGTTGGGTTTTTGCTTTTAAAAAGAGTTGTATACGCTAAGAAAAGGAAAATGCTTTTACAATTTATCAAAAATGGAAGAATCCAACATGAATGCTCTTTACATGTTAATAGGCTTTAAAAGGGAAGACCGGTGAACTAAGTTAGCGGCGGGTGTGTTTCAGCTGAAATATGTTGATCAAGTGGAAGGACACGAAGTCATTAACAAGGGATTGTTAAAGATGTTCGTATCCAAACCGGCAAACAAACAAATGGGTCAGAAAAATTAAAGTCGGTCGAGTAATTTAATACATTATATTCATCCACACTGTTGTTGGGTCTTCTACTCTTCTCAATTCCACGCACCTCCACCTTCTCTGCAACTACATTTGAGAGAGACATATAGACAGACAAACAGCCAGACCGACACACCCTAAATTCCGAGGGGGAGAGAGAGTGAGCAATATTTTGTGTCCAGAGCTGTGAGTTTGTGAACAAAGGGGTTTACTTTGATCTGAATCAGAGTCAATTGGGTTAGTTGACTTGGGATTTGAAATGGGTTTTAGTTTGATTTAGTAGTTGATTGGGTAAGAAGAGAAGAGAAGAGAAGAGAAGAAGCGAGCACAATGGCTTGGAAGAGCAGAGGGGTAGAGCCAGCTTCGAAGAGTGTGGTGTCTCGGAGATGGACTCTACTGCTTTGTATTGGATGCTTCTGTGCTGGGATGCTCTTCTCTGATAGGTATTGTTTCTCATATTTACCTTCTAATTTGAAAGTTTCCAATTTTATATGTAACTTTGTTTTGGATTAGTAGCTTGTATGTGCAGTCTGGTGAAGTGGGTAGCTTTGTTTGTCTTCAATTTTTTTAAATTTTGGGTTTTAGGGGTTTCTGATGATGGTTTTTAATGAGTCTTTAGGATAATGTGCATCAATGATTGATTTGACAATAGGTTGTAAAGATTTTATGTGGTGATTAGAGTTTTTGAAGTTAGATTATAGTCGTTTTCTGTAATTTAAGATTATCTTTATCTAGTGATAATACTGGGGAGCGATTCAGAAAAGTACAATTAGAACACGAAGCTTGTTCCGTGGGTATTTCTTCTTGTTGGAATGGGGTAGATCTGAATTTAATATCCAAATCGAGTTACTTTAAGTTTTACTTGTTTTTGCCATTGCTGGTACTTGAATTCCGATATTACGGTCATCAATGAGAGTCTTTACCTGGGTTAGCTGTTATTGAACCAGCTCCCCATCCCCGCTTTACTCTTATTTTCACTTTCCTCAGTCCCACTTAATTGTGATTAAGGCCTCACAGATGGAATACATTGAATTGAACTTTTAGACTCCCAATTCTTAATTGTCGGTACAACAAATAAAGCAGCTGGTTCAGGAGCATGGCCTGCAATAAGGGCTCATTGTCATTATGAATAAAAAATGGCTTGGTGGTATGTTAATGAAATTGTATACTATTAGCTGAGTGTCATCTTTACATAGTGCCTCCATTTTCAGTGGCCAATGCCTTTATTAGTGTTCTTATGGCTGGTCTGGCAGACCTTTACTGGCTGATTGGCATGTCTCCATAAAGTGGAGCTCAGGATATAAGTTTATGTTTAGTGCATATCAAAAGAACCCCGTTAAGAGTGATGAAAGACATCACTTTGATTCCTATGCACTAATTATTACAAGATATTATGATCATGATTGGTGACCAACATCCTTCACTATTGTCTATCTCCTAACATTTCAGAATTTTCTGAGTATATACTTTCTTTTCGAACTTTGTTACTCACTGAATACATGTTAATGGAAGTGAAAAAGTTACTTTGTAGTTTGGGGTTGCATGTGTGAAGGTAATCGAGAATTTGTGGATCACTGGTTGCTTCACATCTCTTTCACAGGTGAATTATCATCTGTTATCTTTGTTGCTTTTCAATGGGTAATGCCAAAGAAGGTGATAGATGTGCACTTTAGTTGGCAAGGGTACTTCACTTTGCCTTATGTGGACAATTTGGAGAGTTAGGAATAGCTGTTCTTTTGAAGGTGTTGGAAATCCATTTTTGAACTTGGATTTTCTTTCCTGTGTTCTTTGTGTGAATGTCTGCCATCATCGAAGGGGTTTCTGTTTCCTCTTGTTTTGATTTTGAAGATTATATTTATCTTAGATTGTAATTCTTTGGGGGGTTCTCCTAAATACATCAATTGTCCGAGTTTCTTCTCATATCAATAGAATTATTGTTGCTTATAAAAACATTATTAGGTTTCACTTTGTAATTTATTTTCATATGTATTCTAACAATAATTAAGATATGTTGGTTACAGAATGTGGACAGTGCCTGAAGTCAAAGATATATCAAGGACAACAAATATTGAAGATGAAAAGCTAAATTTAGTTTCAGAGGGTTGTGATTCAACAATTGTGAGTATATTTGTCCAAATAGTTTGAAAACTTTGTTATTACTATCTATTGAGGCAATAACAACTAAACAAACATAATTGTCCTTATTATTATTATTTTTTAAGTTGTAATTTTTTAAAAGCTTTTTAGCTCCTTCACCAAAAGGTGTTTTGGCTTATTAACACGTTGGTGGTCTTTGGTTTTCATTAGAAGGATGTAAAACGTGACTCCAAGAACATTCTAGGGGAAGTTTCAAAGACTCACAATGCTATACAGTAAGTATTTTTGAAGCTTCTTATCAAAATTTCTATGAAATGCTGAAAGGCTAATCTTTGGCTGTGTACAAAATGCAGTGCATTGGATAAAACAATTTCAAATTTGGAGATGGAACTAGCTGCTGCAAGAGCTACACAGGAATCTATAATCAACGGTTCTCCTGTATCAGAAGATCTTAAAATTTCTGAATCAATTGGGAAAAGAAAATACTTGATGGTTGTAGGGATCAATACTGCTTTTAGCAGCCGCAAGCGAAGAGATTCAGTTCGTGCTACTTGGATGCCTCAAGGTATGTGGATTGGTTACCCACATTTCATTAGTCTTTGTTTTTTCTTTTTCCAATTTTTGATTGACTTTGGTCAGCTGTGACTTCCTTTTTAATATGAAAAACAGGCGATAAAAGAAAGAAGCTTGAGGAAGAGAAGGGAATTGTAATTCGGTTTGTAATAGGTCACAGGTGGGTACTTGTTACGATTGTTAAGCTTGTATTGTTCTTTATTAAGTTCATGAACTTTATGGTCTTTCTATCAAGATCATGCAACTTGATTCTTTGTCTTTCCACTATCTCAATCATGGCATAGATGCAGTCTCCTATAATCTATCTTGGCAAATGAAAAAAGTACTTGGACAAGAAATGATTTTTTTTTCAAGTTTTTATAAGACATTCACACGTAATCTGGGGAATATCCATTCTTTCTTGTAGTTAATTTTACCGAAAGTTTTCTGTTTATATAGTAGTTAATTTTACCTAAAGTTTTTTGTTTTTGTTTTTGTTTTTTGTTTTTTTCAGTTTATACAAGTTAATAAACTCAACTTCACAAAGAACTTAAATAAGCATTTTTTGGTATAGCATAGCGACTGTCCTTCGGTGCTTAATCAAGCAAGGAAGCATCAATTTTGTAATCTAATTTTAAAGATCATATGCTTTCAGTCTCTGACTGATTAAAAGTTATGTGGAAGATATAGTGCTCGAATGAAAAATTTCTAAAGATCAAATGATTAGTAAAGTTCAAAAAAATTGATAAATATGGTACTATTCTTTACAGTACATTTTAAAGAAAATAAGATGCTTAACTAGATGTGAAAGGAAACATGGGGAAGCAACAGGTTTAGCATTAAGATGTGTGGGAAAGACCAATTCCTTATGTTTGAACGCCAAAGGCCTTTTGCAAGATTGAACTTGAGATCTAAGCCAATCCTACCTCGCCACTTATCACTTGATTTTAGCCCCAAGGATTCTAAAATTTAATGTTTAGAGATACAGACTGATCTCTTAGACATATATAACTTTGTGTTGATTTATTCAAACAAATTATCCCTATTTTACTCCCTTGATTTTCCCATTGTGTTAGGAAAACTTATCAAGTAGACACACCAGACATCTTCCGGGCTCAAACATTAGTGTCATAGGTCATTATATATGTGTATATCTATGTGTTTGTGTTTATGTCTGCACTCCCTTCATCAGAGAAAGGAGTATTTTATCAAGTCTAGAAAAATACTATTTCTTTCTTGCTCTTTATATCTAATATCTCATTTTTGAACGCCCCTGTGATCACAATTACTCGCATGTCCTATTGTCTACATAATTATTGATTCATATGTAGTACTCTCAAGTTTTGAAACACTTGATGTTCTAATGGATTGTAACACCCTAGTCCCATATTGAGAAGATGAGTAGTTCACATTGAGTGGATGAATTATATGTCATTTATGGGTGCTAAGTTCCACATTAGTTCCTTAGTAAGTGAGATTAGGCTTTACAAGTGATTTTGGAGAAGTTTCAAATTGACTGCTCCTTTTGGAGTGATAGTGCATATGTAACTAGTGTTTTCCCTAGGTCGTTACATGGATGGAGTTTGATTTATTCTTTCTCTCTTTGTCTATTCTATTGCCAGTGCTACATCAGGCGGTATCCTTGATAGAGCTATTGAAGCTGAGGACAAAAAGCATGGGGATCTCTTGAGGCTGGTAGTGCTTTTCTCTTTTTCCTTTTCAACCATCCATGTTGATCTTCTTTTTGACACTAGAATCTTTAGTTTGTGTTGTCCTTAAGAAACAGCTAATTGCATTGTTTTGTCTTAAAAAAATTTCATGGGAGCAGGACCATGTTGAAGGTTACCTTGAATTGTCAGCCAAGACTAAGACATACTTTGCCACTGCTGTTGCTTTTTGGGATGCGGATTTCTATGTCAAAGTTGATGATGATGTACATGTAAATATAGGTAAAGATGTAATATGTTTACCAACCTTGAATCTTGCTGTTGTGCATGCAGAAGTTTAAATTAAATATTTATTTACAGGGTGGTTTTGAATTAAGTTTTGAGTAAAAAATTGCTCACGTAGTTTGTATCCATAAAAGTAGACTACACATTAAAGTTATAGTCTTTTTAGGATGACTATAATGTGATGCAAAGCAGTGTCCTTAAATTAACATAATTACAAGAAACACTTTGTTGGTTTGCTGCAGTAGAAACCAAAAAATGACACAGCAAAGTTTATAATCAGCATAGTCTAATTCTTCTTCCTCGGAATGGAAATCAAATATTATGTTTGTTTAATGTCCTTATGGCTTGATTATGTTCCAGTTGCCAAGGAAAATTCATGTTTTTGTCCTTATCTTACATTGAAACATGTTTTCGCAGCAACACTTGGAGCAACTTTAGCTAGACATCGGTCAAAGCCCAGGGTGTACATTGGATGCATGAAATCTGGTCCAGTCCTAGCTCAAAAGTAAGTGCGTCTTGAAGTTTGTTCAATAGGTAGACATTTAGAAATTATAACACCTCTTCCTGATGTTCTTTATCAACAGGGGAGTGAGATACCATGAACCTGAGTATTGGAAATTTGGCGAGGAGGGAAACAAGTATTTCCGTCACGCTACAGGGCAGCTGTATGCTATTTCAAAAAATTTGGCTACTTATATATCAATCAACCAGTAAGTTCCCGTGTATTATTATGAATGTAAGTTGCTAATATTCTTTTTTCCCAAAGTTCATCTACCCTAACTCGTTTCTCTTGAAACGGTAATCAAATAGGCACGTGCTACACAAGTATGCTAATGAGGATGTTTCCTTGGGTTCATGGTTCCTTGGATTGGATGCAGAACATATTGATGACCGGAGATTATGTTGCGGCACACCACCTGGTAATTTCATAAATTTAGGTGTCTATGAAGTCTTTTAAGCATGTGTGTGCATGTGTTTGGTGTTACTAAGGTTTCTGTGACGATTATTTTGTTTCGTTTTCAGAAACAAATGAAGGTAAAGCGTCTGACTTACACAGACTGCTACAGTTTCTGGTCACAGTGGATCCTTTACTAAGCATCTCTATTATCATGTCTTTTACTCCCCTAATTTCCCATCAGTGACCAACATATTTTCCCCGTAACATACCCAGAGGTTTATTATAATGGGCACTGAATAAGCACAATAGGGGAATACTGAGACACCTTGGTGCATTTAGTTAGAAGAGTGCAGCACATTAACTGATGCGGCATGCCATAATTGGGATAAATTGGATAAACTCCTGGAATACGTGTTACTGCAATGCAGCCTGCACATCCTACGCATTAGTTGTTCCACACTCAATATAGACCCACTGTATGGGAACATTAGAGAAACTTTTCTGTCCAGGCATATCCTCATGCGATTAAGAGAATAAATGTTGCTATATGAAAGTATAGATCAGTATCTAGAGGCACCCCTATACATCCATGTCAGATACGACTTAACTAGTGGCCTATTGTGGGGACTGGGATCCCCAATTGGGGATCTCAAGAAGTTGCCCTTGCCTGCTGTAATTTGGCAGGGGGGTGTGAGGGCGCTTACTGCCCGAGCAATGCAGTGGGGGAGCCCTTTCCCACAGGGGGCTACAATTCCCCTGCCCCCCCTCCTCTTTGGGCAGGGGATTGCAGTAAATCCCCATCTCTTTTGTAGAGGCTTATCCCCGAATCCTAGGTTTTGGTTCCTCGATTTAAATTGTGAACACTTACTACAATCAAAGTCCAATTCTAGCTTGAGGGTTAGTATTGCCACCGCCTTGTCATTGTTTATTAGTGCGCTTGCGTGTGTTTGGTTGGCGTGCTTGTTTGTCTGTGCATGGTATGATGATAGGAATAATTATTGTACAGGCAGAATGTGTAACTTAGAGTTCTTGTTCCCAATTTTTGCCACAGATTGTGAGTGGAAAGCTCAGGCTGGCAATATCTGCGTTGCTTCTTTTGATTGGACCTGCAGTGGGATTTGCAAGTCTGCTGAGAGGATCAAGGAGGTTCACCGGCGGTGTGGAGAAGGTGAGAATGCTTTATGGACGGCAGAGTTCTGACAGATAATAGTTCTCCCAAACTCAGGAGGAACCAAATGCATAGCATTGAGTGTGTTTTGGAAAATATTGTACCATGAAGATGTAAATGTGATGGATACAGACGAAAGGGGGGGGCTTTGCAGGTTGGTTTCTTTTCCTGCGATTGTACTCCATTTTAGATTAGGAGAGAGACCCAATAGCAAAACCTAAAAGAGAAAGAGATTGTAGTAGCCATTCTTTAATTGCTTGGAGGGCCAATTTGTAAGTTTGCCGTGGCCAATGTGGCTCCATAATAAGTGTGTATTTGGGCTAGCATCAGCCTGCCTATTGCCAAGTTCATTATTGAATTTTTTTTTTTCTGCTGTACTTTTGATAGCTTCTGTGCCCTTTTCATGATTGCAACTTGCAAGTAAAATGATGATGAATATCCTCTCTTATGATTATCTCTTTCTTGATGCTGAAGCTTCACCAGCACTTCTTGATTGCATTCCTTTTAAGTTAAACTTATGACTCAATCGAATAAATGGACTTTTGAACTAACCTAACTTGTTTATATAAATCATAGCAGCTGTCTTATTATTAGAGCATCTCCAGCGATAGATTCTCCTCCAACTGATATTTTGCTACACACTGAATGATTTTTTTATTCTTTTTCCTCTCTCTCTCTCCCTCTTTGTCAACTGTAGAAGTTGCAGAAGTTTTATTACTCTGTACAAGATCCGCTTAACTTTTATAAGCAAGAAAAGAAGAACAAAAAAATTATAATTTATTTATTTAATGTTTGGTGAGTGTACTATAGAAACTCAACAAATTCTTTTTGTTAAAAAAGTTAGGCGGCTGCGAGTAATTTTTACCCTTGCTACCGACAAACCAAAATATCATTTGAGTAATTCAATATAAACGCTCCGAACATGGAATAAGAAGCTAGCTGATCATTAGAACATGATCATTTCCAATTTATTTGAGCTTGAGATTGTGTTTACTTTCAAATATATATATATATATATATATACTAGATAATTCTATATATTTTTATGCATTTCTACTAGATAATTCCAAACAAACAATAGCCATCATTCCTAGACTGAAAAAGCAAAGGCCACTACTTCTCACTCTTCCCCACTATAAGGGCTATATAGCCGATAGATATAACATGTCACTTCACATTCTCACACCCATTTCCCTTTCACACCAGAAGAAGATTATTTATATCCCCACAACCACATTTCAGTTCAACAAGATCTCTCTCGACCTCACTGAACCTCGGCCATTTTATTTATTCAAGAATGAGAACAGATGTTGTTGATGCTAATGCACCCACCTCCAATGACAGCCTCCCTGCGCTCAAGCTCCTTGATTCTTCTCTTAGGATCTGTGTGATTCCTCTTAGTGTTGCAACCATTTGGCTAACTGTCACTAACCAGCAGGATAATAGCGTCTATGGGAAACTAGAGTTCTCCAATCTTATGGGCCTCAAGTAAGGATTTTTTTGTTTTTAATATATATATAGTATCCGGGCTTTATCTCGACTAGATTCTTCACATGGGTTAAATAAAGTTGGAACTTATGCTCATAAGCATGACCCTAAATTTTTAACACTCAATGGGTTCGAACCTTGGACTTGATACTTCGTGATACATCGGCCCGGTGCCTTAAACTTACCATTTAAGCCACCATTGGGGTTAAGTAAGGAATATTTAATTAGTTCCATGCTCTCATGATTTATCCATATTGTCTTTGTTCCAGGCTTATGACTGAGTTGTTTTATAGGTACATGGTTTGCATCAGTGCCATTTGTGGTGCTTACGCTTTTATTGTTGCTATTGCCCCCTGGGTCAGGTGCTTGGTAACGAAAGCTTGGCTCTTCTTTGTCTCTGACCAGGTCTAGTTACCTCTATCGAGGAATTTTTCTTTTTTACTGCCTGTTTTTCAGCATATTTTCAGCATAAATTTTTTTTAAATTTTTTTTAAAATTTTTGAGAGTTTGGGGCGGCAGCAAGAATAATTCTATTTGAACATTCATTTTTGGTGCAGATTGTGGCTTACTTAATGGTCACATCTGGGGCTGCAGTGTTGGAGATACTCTACTTGGCTTACAAGGGTGACAAGGAAGTCTCATGGAGTGAAGCCTGTAGTTACTACGGAAGGTTTTGCAGTAGAATGAAGCTAGCCTTGGTTCTCCATGCCTTGGCTCTTTGCTGCTTCATTGTTCTTGCTGTAATCTCAGCTTTTAGGACTTTTAGCATGTTTGAGCCTCCTTCCCTTCCTTCTAAAGAGGTGGAAGAAGAAAGAGCTTAAGACCCTCACAGTTGAGCTCAAATGGATAGTCATATGTGTATGCTTCTTAATGAAATAATAAGTGATACTTATGAAGCTAAACTGATGTTCCTTAAGTCATTTATAAAGCTATAGATATCTTTATAACCTAAACTTTCTAAAGCGTATACAAACTTGTTATTTTGCATGGAGCTCAGGAACACTTCCACCAAAAATGCTACTGAAACAAAGGAATGGGAAATCAATTCCTTTACCCACAAAGTAACTTGGTGGGTTTCAAAGTGCAATCAACACTTGGTGTTTGTCGCTTTGCATGTGGAGAGAAATGGATGTTTTGTACCTAACACAAACCACCATGTCAAAAAAGTGGAAGGGGACTATTGCTTCAAAAGCTAGAGGAAACCTTCCACTCCCCATCTCACCTACCCCACAAAAAAGCAGAGCACTCTGTTGCTTTTTTCCCCATTCCCATCCGTATTCACTCCTGCCCAGTGCCCAATGAGTGCCTAATGGTGTGAGTCGTGACGCACTATAATGACAGAACATGCGTCATCACGGCCAGCAGACTGGTGTTTGTGGGATTGTGATCCCCCACAACATGGTTTGTTGGGCGGTTCCACCGCTCTCTCCCGCTTGTTTTGTGTGTGGTCGGCCACTCTTTTTGAAATTGTCTGAACATTCAACCAAAATTATTGTGGGTGAAATTTAAAATCGCCTAACTGCATCCGTTAATCGCACTAACCGCTAATCGCTTTGAAAGCGGTTAGTGGGTTTTGAAAAACCACCTAACCGCTAACCACCTTTTTTTAAAAATATAATATATATTTCATATAATAAGTAACAATAAGTTATTGTAACTTAGTGGTAATTGTGTCCCTCTTTTATATTTCATATAATGCTCATTTTAAATCAATAATTTTTAATGCTAAAATGACCACGAATGAGGAAAAAAAAAGTTTAAAGTGAGCAAAAAAAGGGTTTAAAATGAGCCCAAAACTATCCCAAAAAAAAAAAGTCCAATAAAAAGCGGTTAGTAAAAAACGGTTAAACGCATCCCGGTTAACGGAGGCGGTTGCAATTAACGGTTTTAGCCACTAACTGCTAACCGCAACCACTATTTTACCCCTAAAAATTATACTCAAATGTAAGTTGAAATTAGTAAAATTTGATTAACTGATGAAATTTTTTGAAAGATTTTGAGTTTTTTATATTATTAAATTATCAGGAAAATTAATTTTACCATAATCGAGCAGAAAAGGACTATCAATTATCAAATAACCAAACAATGAGCGTCAGTCACACACATTCACAAATTCACTGTTGCACATGGGCTCGGGTTTTGGGCTTCATAAATTGTAAACTGGGCGTTAAACTTAATTTCTGGGCTTAAACCAGCAAAAGTTAGCCCATTTTTAAGCGGGTTATAGCTCAAGCCATGGCCTTCAAGCCCATGTGGGCTTGCAAAAAGAGAAAGAAGAAAGAGGGTTTCTCCTTAAACGACAGCGTTTATTTGATTCTTAAGGTAACGGCAAGGGAAAGTGAAATCCTCTGATCTGGAGCTTTTCCCGTGAAACCGATTTCTGTTTCTTCGAATTCCAATCCTCAGTCTCTCTGGGTCTCAGAATTTCTCAAACTAAAGATTCTTTGAGATCTTGTTGTCTCTGACACGTCCTGGTAATTCATTTTCATGTTTGGTTCTCTTCCAATCATTTCCCTATTTTGTGTAGTTCTCAGAAACCCTAACTTCTTTTTTCCATTTCTAATGTAATTGAAACTCAGCAGTGTTAGCAAAGCAGTAGCAGAAAGAGAGAGTTCCTAGACATGGCCAAAAGCTCCTTCAAGCTCGAACATCCCCTCGGTTCTCTCTCTCTCTCTCTCTCTCTCTCTCTCTCTCTCTCTTAATTGTAAGGAAATTGTGGTTGATTTTGTGGAACTCTTGAGTTTTTTTTATCTGGGTTTGTAAAAGGATTGGCATTCTATTGCTTGTTAGGTGGATATATGGATTATATAAGATTTTTAGTTTTTTGGAATTCCAATTTTTTTATTTTTTTGGAATATATTAGAAATGTGTTTCCTTGTCCCTTTTCTTGTGCACATTTTGTGATTTGGATTTTTGGTGAATTGAAATTTTCATTTAGAAGAAGTGCCTTTTTCATTGTATGAATCATTGATTTATGGAACTTGTGGTGCATTCTTGTATCAAAAACTTATGGAACCACATATGCCCTGTTGTTTGATGGGAAGAAGGCATGCCTTTTGATACTTTGGCGAATGCCAGGAATAATTATAGTATGTTTTGCATGGAAATCTGGTATTAGTTCCACGGTTTCTTTTCTCATGCATTCTTCGAAGACATAGTTTTATGGGTTAGTTTGTCATTTTAATTCGAGTCTTTTCTGGTATGATCTCGTTGGTTGTGATGTTGGTGATTAGTGGCTTGAAAAGTCCATTTTACATGAGAGTTCTCTCAAGGCTTTCGCATTGTTGTTTGTCTATTTAGTTTTGTCTACTTCAAATTTTTACTGTTTTAATATAGGATTTTGACTTGCCAACAATCTAGATATGTTGTCAATGTACGATTGCCTTTCCACCTTAACCGTGCTTGTGTGGAACAATGACAAACCTGTATAAATTAAAAAGAAAAAAGGTAGTATATATTTTGTTTGCAATTAATTGAAAGTAGAAAGTGAAATTATGGAAGGCAACCTTTTGAGAATTTATGATATTTGTTCTTGCCTAAGAGATGAAGTGCCAGAATTTTTCATCTTTCCATTATGTGACACAAAGTGCTCTGGAAGTCTACCCAGGTGCGCTTCTTCATTTGTCCATTTTAAGTCAGGGCGGGCAATGAATTCTATCTCAAGAAATTGCCAACGTGAATTTTTTTTAAGTTAAAATATAGTTTCCATTGGAGGTGTTATTTAATAGAAAAATATGTGGGGAATCCTGAGAAGATTTAAATAAACTGTTATAGGTGTCAAGGAAAGAGACTGCAAGGGGACTAATAATAGAAAACTTCACTGAAATTGCCGCATGGAAATAGGAACACACTTTTTCTTAGCCATCATTCATATTTTCCCAAATTTCTGTTTCTGAGATATATTAGTGTGCCTTAAAAAAGACCGTGTGACTATTTTTTCTGGTGTCTTCTTGTTGATTGGCTCAAGATATGTGAAATTCAGTACAAAGCTTACTCATGTTCTTATTTGTTACAAATATGTTGCATTTTTGTCTACATGCTAGAAAGGAGGCAGGCGGAAGCTACTCGAATCAGGGAGAAGTATCCTGATAGAATACCGGTATGAAGTCCATATCTCATTTTCAAAAACATTTTATACATTTGATGTCTTACACATAATGTTTATCTTCTATTCTTCTTTTCATAGATTTTATTGTGCTATTTAGGTTATTGTGGAGAAGGCTGAACGAAGTGACATACCTGACATTGACAAGAAGAAGTTAGTCAAATTTTTATTTTAGTTTTTATATGTCCATTATTTATTTCAAACGTGGTTGTGGCTGAGTTTATCATTACATTATGTATTCTAATAGGTTAGGTCTCTTGAACCAATCCAGAAATTCAATATTTTACCATGTTTTTGCTGTTTTTCTTTTTCTTTCTTTTGGTTTGGTTGTTGAATATAACCTTTTAATGCCTGTTAGGATTGTTTTTCATGGTGGTGAATTGTCACAGCTTGGACTTCATTCTGTTCCCTGTGCTTGAATTCTTTCTATTTGATGCTATTTTTTTTTCTTCTTTTTCAATCAGACAATGAGATTCTGAGGCTTGCTTTGCTGAGGGCGTAGTATTTGATTTATATTTGTAGGAAATGGGCATGGAGTAATTGATAGTGACTCTAGGCCTCTGAATTATTTGATAGACCTCATTAATGAGAGAGAGAGAGAGAGCTGCTTCTGTGAAGTAGAGTTGAGTGCAATTGGTGCTATGTAGTACTATGAGTGGGTATGTCATATGGCTGCAGGGTGTCTCAATAAATGTTTAGGGCTCGCTTCTAAATAAATTCCAGTGTGACTGCAATATGTTATTTGATATGTTTAACCATATACTGCAGACATATAAGTTTATCCAATGATGAAATGCAATATCACGACTACGCTTAAAAGAAATATTATGTAGTGTTTACAATGTAGAAGGTGAATTTATTCTTTTGTCTGATGAATGCAGATATCTGGTTCCTGCTGATCTGACTGTTGGGCAGTTCGTATATGTAGTCCGGAAGAGGATAAAGCTCAGTGCCGAGAAGGCCATATTTATCTTTGTCAAGAACATCTTGCCACCAACTGGTCAGAATTCCCTTTTTAGTTCCTTCTACTATTTATATTCTTGTAATTTTTTTTTCCTATATTAACTTAATTTACTTGTATATTATATTATTTTATTGCAGCTGCCATGATGTCTGCTATCTATGAGGAAAACAAAGATGAGGACGGTTTCCTTTACATGACTTACAGTGGCGAGAACACTTTTGGATCTTTCTGAGTGCTGTCGAGCTGAATTATATGTAAATAAAGTTTTTAAGACTCGTTCAGATCATGTACATTCTTTGCTGTCAGCTCTTATTAGTTCATCTCAACTTTGAGGGTTGCTCTTAAAAACTCGATTGGTTCAAGTGTATGGATACTATGCAGTAAATATAATGTGGTTTCTCTTTGGGCTATTATTAGTATAGATGTCTTGCGATAAATTTTTCTTATCGACCTATATAATTTGTATAGTTGTATATGCCTGTTGCATTTGTGTTTCCAAACCTGTCAAATCATTAATTTATTGATTCTTAGCATTTGAAACTTGGCAAACTTGATGGTATGATTTATTTTTGTGATTTTGAATCAACTTTCCCTCTGTCCACTGATGGGTGCCCCTCCAGCCAATGTTTTCAAGATTAACTTTGACATGGCCATTCCTGATGATTTCTCATTGCAAGAAGCCGTATGTATAATCCAAGCCTTGTCCTATCTAAAGCCCTTATGACCCCAACATGGGAGAGGCTCTCTTGGTGGCCTCCTTAAACCTGCAAACTTCATTTTGGAAGGTGACTCAAGTTGTCATATTGGATATTCTCAACCATCCTACCTTCTCCATCATTTCTGTATACTTACCACCCTTACTTTATTTGAGAAACATTAAAAGTCAACAAACGTACAAATTTATATACCTATAATGTGATAAAATGCGCGCCACCTCAAGAGTTTTCATTCGATGCATTCTTATTCCTTAGCACTGCTTTCCTAACTTTTTTGCATGCTCTTGTTTACTTTTGTCTTCTTCTGTTAGTTATTTAGTTATCCAAATTTTTACTGTTCATGTTTTGTAGATTCACATGAGTGTCAAGTGGCACAACATAGATAAGAGATATTAACTAAGCAAATTTAATAATTTAATTATTTAGTCCGATGAAACGATTGTCACGTCAATTTATAAAAGATTTATCGTAAAAGTTGTAGTAATCTATCAACGGTAAACTTAAATAATAGATCCAGCTCAGGATATTTATGTCATATAAGATGTGTTTCAAGATTATAAGAAAGTAATGAGCAATTTGTAATTGAGCTGAGCTCTTTGTTTTGCAATTTATAAGCTTAATCGGCAGTGACGCGATGGCTTGCCAACTTGGCCAACTATATAATTAACAAAGTCGTTGCTTTTGTAAGGAGTATCAAAACAATCATGACTTTTTTTGCAATGGAAAACAGATGGCGGAGAGCCTTATTGCATGCAGTGGGCACCTTGATGGCTTAGCACATAGCAACTCTAAAAGTAGTTTTTGACTATTGAAAACCCCCCATTTGTTTTGGATTTTTTATTTTATTTTTTTCACGGAAAAATATCTAATAAGTTATATTTGAGAAGTGGCTTGATTCAAATGAACTGGAGAGGATCCGGGAAATGATCATGTTTCTTTAATTTGAGGATCCTCAATACTCAAATTACCAAAGTCACTAACTAATTGGTGGTTTCTCAAAGTCACTAGCTAGATTCAAATAAATTGGAGAGAATTCTGTTCCTTTTTTGGTTACCTTGCAAAGATAGATTTACTCCCACAAAATTAAGGATGCCATTCATATGCATAGTTTCAAGTTTCTTCCAAATAAAACTCCATAATTGAAAAATAAAAATCATAATCATGTGTCACTTAACTTAAAGTCAAAGGCTAAAGACAAGGTTTTCTTCTAAATTAGGTTAGATGACAATTTATTACCTGATATCTATTCTTAAAACATGTGATTTTCACATGCATTTTCAGTAGGACATGTGAATGTTCTAAAAACACATGTCCTAATTTTCAAATACAACAAATGCCACCACCACCACTACCACCATCAAACACACACAAATAGGAAATAAGATCCTCCCGCAATTATGAGAAATGTGTGACGATTACACTAATTTTCTATTAAGCTGACATTTAGAGCATGTAATTCTTATATACATTTTTAATAGAACATGTGATTTTCAAAAATCAAATGTTGTAAGGAAACATGTAAGTTTAATATACTGAATTAAAAGAAATTTTGTCCCAATTTTTGAATATAGAAAATGTCACACACACACACACACGTAGGAAAGAAGTTCCTCCCACGTCCTTAAGAGGTAGCTCAATCGACAGCTGGGATCACGCTTAATGAAGCGAATGTCACTAATTCGAATTCCTACCCCCTAAATATCAAAAAAAAAAAAAAAAAACAAGTTCCTCCCACAATAAAAGGTATGAACGTTTTAGCACACTGGAATGCAAGCTTTCCAATTGTTGAGCATTTACTATGTGCATGGGACAGAATCCCAAATAAAGCCAATTATCAAGAAAAAGCCAATGATGATCAACCCCGGCCCCATTGCTTGAATTTCCTTCAAATAAGTAAGGGGAAAGCAATAAAGGCATGAAAGAAGCTTGAAGAAGTTTTTGTAATTAAATAGAAAATGAAAGAGAAGTGGAAATAAATAAATAAATAAAAACGAAAACAAATGATATAGACCGACTTCTACAAAGAAAGGGCCTGATAGCCCATAGGATTACATTATGCTCTTATATATTAATTCCTTAATAATTAAAGAATTTATAAGATAGATGAAGATAAATATAAACATAATTTAAAATCATATCATATATTCGAAGGCAAAAGATAATTAAGGTGTGCGTGGGGGTGCAACCATGCTGCAAGCCCCAAATCTGTGCACGTATAATATTGCATGGACCAATCTCCGGACAGCTTAGTCATGCGATTATTGTTCCTTAAAGTCAGAGAAGCATCCACTTTGGGAAGCCACGTAGTATTATGTCAAGTTTTGACAGCTAATCCAACTTCTTTTGAATAATAATAAAACTTTAATGGCCTCCAAATTTAGCAAAGATTACAAACCCAAGCTAAATTTAGAATTATCGGATCTCAGACAATATCTCATGAGCAGTGCAGCAATGAGCAATCCTTCTGCTAATTACATGCATGCTTAATTTGGTCCATTTAGTAATGGTTATAAGAGGAAGTATTCGATCAAGAATCATCAATATATATATACACTTTTATATAAATATACATATATATATAATATATAATATATAATGTATATATATGTTCTCGATAAATGATCATTTATGATTCTGCCATGTTTTTAAGTTCAGAAGAATGAAAGAAACAATAACTATAAAGAAAGAAAGAAAAAGAAAAAGAAGAAAAGAAAAGAAAAAAACCCCATCGAAACCCAGACAAAAACAAAAGATCAAACAAGAAATGAAACCCCATATTGACTTCAAAGCCTTTTACTTTATTTATTATGGTTATTAAATCAAACCATCTTAGCAAATTCCAGGCAAGTTGTCCCAAGAGCAGGAGCCAGGGGTTCTGCCATGGTCTGTTGTGGCGGCAAGAGGAAACAATGAAGCTATATGCTGCATGTCCATGCCCATATTTTCGTCTGTAACACCTGAAGATTGCCCGTTTGAGATTTCCCCACTGTCGCTGTACCAATCTGGGACCCGCATGTTGGAAGGGATAACATTGAGCAGCTTCGACAAGTCTTCTTGCATGTTGTTGAGCTGAACTCCTTGTTCTTCCTCTGCTTTCACTACTGCATTTATAAAGTAAAAAAAATGGACATTAATTATTATATCTACAACTGGGTATACATTATTAAGTAATTAAACTACTGCTGTAATTTGGACTTCCAAGACATGTTTCTCTTTCTCATTACTATAAACTTCAATGGTGAAGCAATCCTCAATTCCATTTCAATAATAAGTTAACCTAGATAGGCCATGTCCATTCTACCAGCAGTAGAGTTCATCTCATCTCATCTATCTAATTTATTGATATTTAGGTCACATAAATTTAACACAGCAGGGAGATACTTAAATTGGGTGTGTTTTTTTTTTTTTTTTGTTCTTTCTTTTATGCTTGGGAGATACTTAAAAAATTTAAGGTACATATACTACCTACCAGATGATTCAAAGCTTTAAAAGCATGAAGAGAGAGACAGAGAGTAAACTCCCAAGCATTAAAATCAAATCCAAAGCATAAATGAGAGAGTTAATGAAAAGGAAATATAATGCAAAATAATTAATGCAGGCATCTGCGATCTAAACTTCAAAGGAAAGTTTATGCAGAGAAAGCATTAAACCAAAATTGATGTATCTAAAATTATATCAAACGTCGCACACACAGAGACAGAGTAATGAGGAAACAGATGGATCACCAATGCATTAAAATTGCTGTAGCCTAAACAATCATACGCAAATCGTCCACAGTCCTAACGAATACAATTAAATGCAATAATGGATAAGAAAGATAGTATAATATTATAAGAACTGGGGTTGAGCAAATTAGTAAGAAAACTTACCAGAAGGGCAGTGAATGGAACTTGAACTCTCCCAATGCTTGAACCCATCAAGCACACGCTTCTCTTCCAAAGAACTCTGTTTCCTCAAAACATGGCTGGACGCTGCCAATGCCTGAGCTTCCTCCAACAAGTCCTCCAACAACCCATTCCCGGAGCCCTGACCGGCAGCCGCATTCACCCCCATATCGATGGTGATCTCTGAGGCCTCGGCCGGAGGAGGATGATGCGACGAAAATTGGTTTGAAGGGAGCTCCTGTTTCACCGAATAAGCCGAGACGGGGGACACCATTTGCTCTAGTTCCAAGTGGGTCCTCATCAGCTGCGGCGAAGAATTGTGGCTAAAAGTCATCGGAAACTGAAAGGAAGTCATGTCAGGCAACTGGGTCAGTGTATTGCTTTGTGGTGTCGGAGAAATGGGCAGCGAGAACCCATTGTAGTCACGGTAACGCTTGAAGCGAAAAGGGGCGCCCAGGATGGGAGTGGGGCGTTGGAAGGTGAAGGCGGGGGAGGAGGAGGATGAGGAGGAGGTGGCGGCGAAGGGTTGTGCAGAGATTGGTTGATGATGAGAGGTGGGGGAGAGCTGCGGTGGGGTGGGGGAGAGAGAGAACGATGGGTGGCGCGAGCCGTGGAAGTGGAAGGTTTGGGAGTTTGGGGTGGTGGGTGTCCCCGGGGCGGTGGGGGCTGGCGAAGTGGTGGGTTGAGATTGGGATTGGAATTGGAATTGGGAGGATGGTCGGATGTCGTGCGGGTAGAGAGGCAGGCCTTGGCGTTGCCGCCGCTTCACCCTGGTATTCCAGTAGTTCTTGATTTCGTTGTCTGTTCGTCCAGGTAACTGACATACAGATTGGAGTTTCAGAATATAAATTAAATAATTTAACATGGAAGAAGATCAAAATCAATTGTCATGAGCGTGAGACTGTGTGAGAGAAAAAGAGCAAGTCTTAAGAAATTAAAGAGTCCAACATCTCTTTCTTGTCCACAAAAACCAGGCAACATTTTTGTTTGGTAAGGCATAAAAACCAGCAAAAGAAAAGAAGAATTAATTCAAGTTATACATAACAGATAAACCAAAACCAGCCACCCAGACCAACAAAAAATGAATCAGCAAAGATCGATGAAAAACAAAACCAAAAAAAAAAAAAACATGTTTCATATAGATGTGTAAACGTGCACCTGAGCGGCCATGCGAGCCCATTTGTTGCCGTACTTAGCGTGGAGCTCAAGGATGAGCCTCTCCTCGTCGGGAGAGAAAGCACCCTTCTTGAGATTGGGCCTGAGGTGGTTGGCCCATCGGAGCCGGCAGCTTTTGCCGCAGCGTGCCAGCCCGGTGTTTCTCTGCACCGAGTTCCAGTTTCCCTCACCGTGCTTCCTCACGTACTCCGTTAGGATCGCGTCCTCCACGGCCGTCCAAGGGCCCTTCTTCAGCGCGACCCCACCACTACCCTCGGCCCCCCCACCTCCGGTCCCCACGCTCGACCCCGTGGACCCATCGCTTTGTGGACCGCCGGTGGTGTTGTTGTTGTTCTTGGGTGTCATTGCCACTATATATGGCTTACACAGCTAATTGTTCCAGTGGCCAAACACGGCTTTGTTCATAGGAGAGTACTTTACTATATAGAGTTGGTCACTCTATTATTGCGTTTTCTTTTTTTGTTTTCCTTTTTTTTTTTTTTTTTTTTTTTTCTGGGTTTTTGATTCTGGTGGGCCCCGTAGATTTGTTCTACAGATTTGTCTCTGGGTTTTTTTTTTTTTTTTTTTTTAAAAAAAATTTTATTTTTGTTCTGTGTAATATGACTTCAGATGGGGTTCGAATGTACTTTGTTTGTCGGGCTCTTGTATGTTTGGGTTTGCTTAATGACAAAGAAGAGAAGGACAAAGGAAAGCCAGAATCAGAAAATTGCTGTTGTTATAGCATGCAAAAATGTGAGCTTCTGAGAGAGCATAGAGAGGCTGCAATGGTGGCGGCCCGTGGAGGCGGTGGCGGTGGTGGTGGTGTAAGGGCTGAGGAGGCTGGAATTGGAGGGCCTCTCTAAGATGACCCACAAGAGATGGGGTTTGGGGGGAGTGAGAGCAATTTAGAGGTGAGGGGGCTACTATTGCGCTAAACTTCATGGTGTACCATTTTAGGCGCTATATTTGCCCTCTTGGCTGAGTTCCTTTTACAGCACTTTTTAGCTGTTATCTTATATATCTTATTTGCTTATATGCTGAGTGGATACAGGCTTGGTTTGGCACTTTTTACTGTGGTAATAATATTCAGAAAAAGAATACATTCTAGAAAACGAAATTATTGGAAGGCAATCTAGAGAAAGAGAGAGATACCCAATTTTATTGGAATTTGTGGCAATTGGAAAAGTTCTATGATTTTTTACGGAACCTATCAATTCGATATGAACTTAACACAAAGTTAACAAGTTAGAATTAAAGATTTTAACCCGTTCTAATAAATAAATTTAATTAAAACTAACCTTGGTTTTTCACATTTCTAGTGGGGTAAAAGGTAGAAGGCGAAAGGCAGGGTGGTTGTGGGATCTTGGGCCACAAGGCAACAAGGTGGTACGTCATTGTACACTTGTACTATATGCCATAGCGGAAAGGGAGGCGGATGAAGTAAATGGTAGTAGACCTAGGCCTTGGCTTTTGCAGACAATCTATTTTGATGCTTGTTCCTTATAAAGATGCATAAATAAAGCTTCCATTTCGGCCATTGATGGGGCAGTCCAAGCAGTAGTAAGCAACTTGGTTATGAAAGGAAATTAGTCAAAAGTAGATCAAGGGGATTAACTAGGTTAATTTTGATTCACTAATAGATATAAGACGGGGATCTCGTGTAATGAAGCTGTCCATTGAGTTTATTTAAACATATTTTTACATCAATCGTTTCTATTTTTATTATGGCTGCTGCTTTTTTCAAAAAATCTAGGAAATTGGTCTCTTTTTGTAATATTGTGATCGCTTCTAAATAACCGTTTAAAAAGCATTAAGCACTTCACAAAATTGACGAAAATAGAGAAAGTGTTATACATTTATTTTTTATCTTTTGCCCATTTCTTTTGTTGATCTAGCCGAAAGATGAAAATCAAATATTTCTCCAAAAAAAAAAAAATCACAGATATATTTAGACTATGTTTGTTTCTGTGTTTTGTTTTCTGCTTTTTTTCTCATCATAAATAAATTAACAAACAATTTAAAACATAAAAACAGGTTTTATCTTTATGTCACATAAGGGCATTTTAAAACGAGAAACATTTTGAAAAATCTCTGCCAAATGAGAGCTTTCAGATTTTAGCCATAAAATCTGTCTTGTGATCTATTGAGAAATGGAAACCATGAAGAAATATATAAGCATTAGCATTATGTTAAAATTTTTTTAAAAAAAAATTAAAAAAAAATCTTGAAAAATGAAGCATTATAATAAATTATCCTAAGTGAATTAATTGAAGAAAAAAAATATTGTTTTAAATAAACTAATATTTAAAAAAATTATTTCTATTAATCAAGTCCTAATTTTAAAACCCCCTAGATTGAAGCAAGCTTGGCTAATTTAATTATGAATCACAAAAAAAAAAAAGGTTTAATTATCGCGTTTGTTGGGAGAGGTGAATTGAGGGCCTGCTTCTCAGCAACGATTAACCGAAGCTTCTACTGTAATTATCGCATGATATTTAGAGGAGCTACCAATAAAAGAAAAACCATCCAACAAAATTGGTTATTAATGACCAAGTAATGCTAAATCTCCTCCTTATGTCTCTCCTATGTCCCCTCAAAACCGATGTTGTATTTAAAGTTAACCGTTGAATTTATGATAAATTATTATTGAATTTTGATATAATTGTGATTTTAAAAGCTATATTAATTTTTAGTGATGCAAAAAGGACGTTTAGTATTAAGTAAGTGAGCGTTAATATAATGTGATAAATATGCCTCCGGAGTTTCCTCAAAGCACTCAACATGGTAGACTAGGCCTATGACAAAGAGTTATGACTTGGTCAAAATTTCCTCACTCTTCAAGAGGCATTTTACGCATGATTTCTTTCTACCATCTCTTTTTGCAAATCCAGTGGATTTATTATTGGATTTGTAGACTCATGTGAGTCTTATATAAATTCAACGGTGAATTCATCCGTTTAATATACAAAAATGAGTGAAAGATAAGATAGAGAATGATTTTTATTATTATTATTTCTCTAATTTTAGTATTAATTGTTAGAGACGTCAAAATTAGGTAGAACTTTTCAAAACTACTCTACATTGGCTTATCTATTTTTCAAGCTAATATAGCTTCTCCAAATAAAATTTTATTCACAAAACATACACTTCTCTCTTTCTCGCACACTCTCTATTCTAAACATGAGATAGAAAATGAAAAATTTGTTAAAATTAATATAAAATTATTGAAAATATTATTTTAATAGAGTAGAAAAGGATTTATAGAGTATGATATATGGTGTTCTTGAAAGTTAATAAATAAATTTTAAAAAATTAAGTAATTTTTAACTAAAATTTAGGTAAGAACTTAAGATAAGCGGGTGTGAATGGTCATAGATATTTATGGGGAAAAAAGGGTGAGATAATTTGACTTGTCTTTCTTCTCTTTTGTCGGCCAGAGGAGAGAGTGGTTTCCAAACAAGCCACGATATTGTATGTTTCTGGCCCATTTATGTAAAGTTTTATATAATGACTAATGTAGCCTTATAAATATTCATATTTATTAAGATCAAGTCAACATTAAACTGTAGATTTGTAGTAAGGTAGGCAGCTGCTAAACTATTTTTTATAATCATCTAATTAAATAAAGGTCGGAGGTGGAGACCAATTGTAACTATTTTAACTTGGCGTGATTATGGTAGAACTAACTTACGGGGACTGCTCAGAAAGGACTTAAACAGCAAAAATCGCATGTGCAACCTCAAGACCAGTCAAGTTATAGCTTAATCGCTCGTTCCACCAGGGCATTAATGGGATCCAAGGAAGATAATACAAATAGGCATGAGGATTCTCATATTCGAAAGTTAAACCCATGCCTTTGCATTATCAAATCGAGTGAAAATGCCACTGAGACCATTATACATATATCCAAACTATGACGTATGAACACCCATTTACGATTAACCCTTTAACCCTTTCAATCTACAATTACAATGCTTGAAATTATAAAATCCTAATTCAAAAAGGAGTAATATTTGCAAGATTGTTAGGATTGTTGGAAACAAAACATATAAGATTTACGTGGTTTGAAAGTGTGTTTAGGTTACATGAACAGGCAGATAATTTTATACAAAAAGACCAATATTTCTTCCTCAGTTTAGAATATTAGTTTCTTTGTTTTACTATGATTCATTTCAGGCTCTCAAAATATACATGTACACGAACCACACAGCCTATCCGATGCCCTAGTTGAACACGTCTTAGGTGTTACATTGTCAAAAATTAGAGCCTGCTAATATTGACCATTTGACCTTATAACCCTGAGAAGAAAAAAAACCCTGTTTGCACAAACAAAATTGCCTGATCTATATATATTTGTCCACGGAGATATGGAGTTAGAGCTTCAAAATCTCCATGGCTTTGCTCTCAAGCTTTTTCAGTTGTTTCTCAGAGTCCTCCGAGTCTAAACAACAGTACATATGTGATGGCGATGTTTGTGTCATCAGAAATCAGAAGGAACTTCGTGGGAAAACATCCAAGAAAAAGCCAAAAGAGAAGAAGCTTTCGGATTCCATTTACAGCTCTTTCAACAAGAAGCTCTCAAAGTTTTAGCGATTAAGCTATATATTTATCATGGCTTGGATTAAGCCCATGGTGCAGCTGTTGTATATTTATGTAAATTAACTGATGATTTTCTTGCATGACAAGCCTTTTGTAGCAGAAGGGTCCATGCCAGAATAAGCATATATGTGTAGTAGTATTGTCTTGAATCAATATTAGTAGGTGTCTTCTACAATTTCTGATGTCTCAGTTTACTTTCAAATTGGTTGGTCCCCTGTATTCTTAGTTCTGATCGACAGGTTGCTCTGGCAGGGAGCTTTGGGGGCCATATAATTCTGTGCTTGTGCTTTTGTGGTGCATCCTATTGACCTGCCAAAATTTGGTCATGAAATTTGCCTTTTGCTTTTGGCAGAGAATAATATTAACCTTTGAACATTTTCACATCATATGCCTCCTCCCCCTCTCCCTGACAGTAGAGTTATTATGTTGAGTATACACCTGTAAATATAAGAACATCTTATATTAGAAAGATGTCATAAGGCTGTTATTTAAAAAGTAGTGGTATGAATTATGTACAATTTGAAATATGAGCGCACACTTCAATTGTCATTTTGACATCATTCGTGAATGATTTCTTATGTCTTTACCTCGCAGTCTTGTAGCGATAGCCATATAATTAATAAGTTTCCTTGTTCTTAGAAGGCACGAATAATTGAATGCATAACCCATTATGTGATTATGTGAGTAATTAATATAATGTAGTTGAGCTCGAATTCACATGCTTAAAAATTTGAGTTGAATAATGTCTCAACATGCTATGTTATAATTTCACTTGAATGTGCCAATTTGCCCAACACATTTGCATTCTAAGTTTTACCCTTTGGAAAACATAAAAGTGTCACCCTTTGATACCCTCCACACAAGGTTTTTTTTTTTGGTCTCTCCCTCCACGCAAGGTTTCAAAAATAATAGAGCTACCAACTAAATGGCGAAAAACCCATTACAAAAAAATGGAGAATTTAGAGAAGATAACATTAGAAAATTTCCATTTCAGAGATTATAAATTCTCATTTACATAATAATATTGGCAGTATCAANGTTGAATAATGTCTCAACATGCTATGTTATAATTTCACTTGAATGTGTCAATTTGCCCAACACATTTGCATTCTAAGTTTTACCCTTGGAAAACATAAAAGTGTCACCCTTTGATACCCTCCACACAAGGTTTTTTTTTTTGGTCTCTCCCTCCACGCAAGGTTTCAAAAATAATAGAGCTACCAACTAAATGGCGAAAAGCCCATTACAAAAAAATGGAGAATTTAGAGAAGATAACATTAGAAAATTTCCATTTCAGAGATTATAAATTCTCATTTACATAATAATATTGGCAGTATCAACTGGCATTAAAAATGGAATTGCATCGAAGCTAACAACTAATTCTCATCCACCTGTAACTAATGTACAAGGCATCACTACATCTTATGCATTTTCCGTCAAGACTTGGAACTCCTAAGCAATTGGTAACATTCATAAAATCAATCATCCTTCTGCCGAAATTTTCAAATGTTATTGCTCCCTGATATATGATATAACTCTGCTGCTGCAAGTCAATAATCCTCATTTAGTAAATAACAAAGCGGCTGAACTCTTTCCTCAAATCCACTAAAATAATCTCATCTCAAGCTAACTCACCTGACTGAACTAAATCTTCTCTGTATGAGCAAACCGCAGTCAAGAGAGTAAAATGATGTAAGACATCTCAATTCCTGAATCCAACACTGGGAATACAGTCTTTTCGACAAATGGCATTACGAAACCCAGATACTCAGTCATTTCAAACCAATGGTATTTGCACATTCCATGCAACTAAGGCGGGGGGGAGATCAAACAAAACCCATGTAGCTGAGACAGGAGCCAAATTGACCTCCACTCTCTTCCCTATCTGTCTGATTCCTCAGAAAATACATCATCACTCAGAGTTGCAAAGCCAGATCTGGCTGCTGGGAATCAACAAGAACGCCAGAGGATGGTCTCACCGGAGACCCTGGAGACTGGAAACCGATATTCAAGTCGGGAGGAAGCATTTCCTGCTTAGGCCTAGGTTGGGCGCGAGGACTGAGACCTCGCCAAGGGTACTGCACCTGAAACCTAGACAAGTCAGCCGGTGCTAATTGAGGAAAAGCCATGGGTCGGTTTTGGAATTGTGCTTCATTGCCCACCCGAACAGTTTGTGGTACAAACGCCTGAAGTGGAAAACTGTTCCTCTCAGACTGAGATTGCATCCCCCCAGAAAGCGGAAACTCTCCCCGCACTTGAGAAATTTGTGGACGAAATTCACGAGTTGGATTGTATGACGGATCTGCAGAAATCTGAGTTTTGGGCAAGCTGGAAGATTCTGTTGCTTGTTTAAACCCTCCAGACCCTATGGACATCCATGCACGGGCAGCAGCTGCAGCAGCATTATTCGTGTCCTCTCTCCTTACAGATGGAACAGAGGACATGGCCTGTGGGGTTTCAACTGGAGATTGATTTGAAGATTTCTGCTGCTTCTGAGCTCTTTCAGTCAAAATTCTCATCAACTGAACTGGGTCACTAAGGCCCTGCTCCAGTCCATGGGGAAAGTAACCTCTAGCCATGTGATTTGAAACAGTCTCAGAAGATGGACTACTCATCTTGTTATTAAAACCGTTGTTGCTGACTTTTCCATTAGGCAACCCTCCAGTAGCAACTCCATCAGTATCAGGCTGCTTCAAAGGTACGGGCTGAGAAAGATTTATGTTTCTCGACATCGGCTCTTTGGACCTTGAGCCCGCCATATCCGAATTGCTTGAAAACTGCTTTTCAGCAATAAGCTCAGCATTATTTTGCTGCACAGAGGGCAAAGAGTTCAATTCAAATTGCTTTATAACCTTATTCTCAGGCTTGGCAAAATTCCTAGATTGGGGATTTTGCTTCTGGTAAATGGCATTATCAGGAGTACTGGGCTTTATTCCAGCAGAACCAGGCACATATAATTTCCCTTCTGAGGTATGAGCACTGGCTGGACCAAACAAAGATTGTTTCCCCTCTGAAGTAGGCCCACTTACAGTATGCTCCTTAGCAGGAACAGGAGTCTTAGTTTTGTCATCTTTTCTCAATTCAGCATTAGACTGCAACTTTGGAACTAAACCAGGTTCTTTCTGGGTATGGTTCTCAAGCATTAGTACAGGAGTTGGAAGTGGCTCGTACTCTCCAACCCAACCACGACCAAATTTACAACCAGTGGGCAATGCGTTTTCAATTCTCTGGGAGGCAACTTTCCATGCAACAGGTCCAAGAGTTGCAGCAAAACGAGCAAGACTTCTAGCATAAGAATATTCTGCATGAAGTCCAACCTGATTTACAGAAGGAAAATCAGAAGGAAAAAAACAAATTAAAATTAAAATTTTTACAAAAATAAGACAAGTAGAAAGGGAAACTATTCAAGGAACCAGTTTACGCGTGACATACAGCAACCAGCTGCTTAATTTCTGCCTCAAAGGTTGTAAGTATTGAATCTGATCTAACAACTGGATGATTGGAAATGTTATATGTTGCTCGGCGGTTATCATCAAACACAAATTGCTTTCTTCCCAATCTAGAAAGCAGACCCTTCCCTAAAATAGTACAGCAATCAAAGCAATTAGAAGAGAACAACATGACCATGATGGGATGAAGTGTAATCTTGAAAACTGAAAATTATGATTAGCAAGCCATTCAATACTGGCCAGATATGGTTGAGTGTGATTGCAAACTACCGTGTGTAGTTTAGCGATAAATTAGAAACAAGTTGTGAATCTGATTCTAGGCATGTAATGTCTACAAAAAATTGCCAAAGTCTACAAGTTCTCTACATACATCTATCATCATTGTTGTACATAATGGTAGAAAGGGGAAAACCTTCTTCATGATACCTGATGATAGCTCTTCTGCCTTCTCAGGATTAGCATCAATTAGGGAAGGATTACCCTCTACAACACCATCAATGTTACTAGGCCTCTCACAACCACCACCTTGGTTCAGGTTGGTACCATTCTGAACATCTCCAATGGTGGCAAGAGTGGCACCAGTGGAGAAATCAGAGCCAACAGGCTCCTGAGAGGTCCGGCAGAATGGCTTCTTTACTGGCTTCTTGATTAAGGAATTGGATCTTGTTTTCTGCTCAGACTTCAACTCTTTCTCAGAGCGTTCAAATTCACTCCTTAACCTCTCGAATTTCTTCATTGCCAACTCTTGTATGGAACGGGCCTTTTTCATAAATAATTGTGTCATAAAACTAACAAACAAGACAAGATAGGTGAAACAAACCGAGGCAAAGAATAAGAATTGGTCAAATTCTTATACCTGTTTATAGTATATGGTGTCTGGTGCATTGTATTGCATTGCATTTGAGCAAATTAAGAAAATGTCACTCTGCATTAAGAAAACCAACTTTACAAAGTAAATATATAATGAAGCATTCTTTTACTTCACATAATTCCTTGGCAGGAAGAAATCTAGCCCAAAAGGCTAAGTTACTTAGAATGGAAGGAAATAAGATTAGCATTACAAAAGTATCTAACCATGGACAATTACAATCATAACAAACGACACAGATGATAAAGTAGCTCTCTCTCTCTTGGTTGAATAGCAAGAGACATTATGACCAAACATATGAGCATCTGACATAGACACCTAAGATCTGAACATGAAAAATAATTCTCCTAGGAATTGTTCTGTATTTTCCTAAAAAGGGGAAATCCTAAAGTTTCATCAGATATCTTTTGTTTAGAAGGTTGATATTGGGAGGCAAAAACTACCAAAGTATTTTCAACATTTTTTTTTATAAGCAAAACAGTCTCATTATAAGGCGCAGAGGGGCGCAACCCAAGTACATATGAAGTATAGAAGATAGACCCCCAATTAGGGCAAAAAAGAGCACAAGTCAAGAGTTCGTAAAACTAGAAAAGCAATGACTATTTTACACTGCTGTCCAAGCATAAAGAGATTTGAACATAACAGCTTTTAACTTTAACACCAATCTCTCACAATCTTCGAACCTTCTTACATTTCACTCTCTCAAAATCCACCACATTAAGCACAAAGGAGCCATCCTCCAAGCCTTTAACATGCAACGGCTTCTCAATTGACCTCTCCAGCTAGCCAACAATTTCACCACCCTTCTAGGCATGACCCACTCTACGCCAAAGTCATAGCCCCATTGAAAAAGGAAAAAAGACAAATGAAAAATAAAACAAAACAAAACAGAGGTGATGAACGCAACAGAAAACCAGGGCCTCTTTGGTTCTTTTATCTGGTGAAAGGTTTTCAATATAGAGTCAAATAACAGAAATTTCAGATTTCAAAAAAAAAAAAAAGAAGAAGAAGGTGCCATGACAAACGTCTTGGAACACGTTTTCCAAAAACAGTTCAGGTTATTCTTGAAACAGCCTACTCTCGTAGTACATCTTTCTGTTTCTACATTTTGTTCCTAGTACAGGAAAAAGGAAATTGCTAACACAGGCGTGTTCCAAAATTTCTTTTTGTTTTTGTTCTCCAAAAACTGTTTCATGAGAATGCAACCAAATATAGCCAAAAATTGTTGTACTAACTCAGTCACATAGAGTGAGAATCTACAGAGAAAGGAGTGGATTGTAATATACAATATATGCCTGAGAAAAAAAAAATCATAACTTGAGCAAAGATTACCTATTACATTGATTCTCTCAGTTTTCCGCAGATATCAACCTTAACTGGTTAAATTACATTGATCAGTCTATATGACAAGCCTCAGTTGCTGAATGGAGCAAAACATCCAGTAAAGTCTCTCATGTTGGGTTTTACATGAAAGATAAGTAAGCAATAACTGAATATAGTAGTATCAGCAAGAGCCCTTTACTTGACATGCAGAATAATTTCCCACTGTCAGAGACAAGTTGTACTTATGACCAAAGGTTATAACAGCTTCTTTTGTCCTAATTTCAAGAACTATTGCTTCACCTTCTTCCAACCACTGCCACCCCCATAAGAGAAGAAAACCCACATACCACCACCATCTAGAAAATATATGTGCTCTGTAAAGCACATTTAAATCTTCACTCCACTTTGTACAGTGATATTTGTGGTAGAAAAAATCTGTGGCTTTGGGCCTACTAATTTCTCCCACCAAAAAGAAAGGTACACTTTTAGAGGGAAAAGCACATACAACCCAGGACAATTATAACAAAATTCTAGTTGCGTTCCCTTAATGTTCATAGAATTCTTGACTTTGAACCCTATCTTATCAGTGATCCTACTACAGTTCCACAATCATTCATTTCAACTAAAACATTTTGCAAACCATATTATTGGAAAATATACATTTTGGGGCTATAGTGACAACCACATTCTTCTAGTAATATGCATTACTTGTCTCACCCTCCGACGCATATCTATTTTTATAATTAATATATTCACCAATAAGCAAAAGAGCGGAGGACAACATATAGAGAATAGAAAGCAGAAAATCAATTAAAAAAGAAATTGATTTCCCAGTTCACTGACAAATGAACATAGACATCATTAAAAAATAAAAATAAAATAACATAAAAAATAAGAAGAAGAAGCAGAACATTGAAAAAGTAGAAGTGATCCAAACACTAGAAGGCATGAAATTGACAATGAAAGATCCATAGTGACGGTGCCCCTCTTTGCAAAGACAGCATTTCAACCAACCAAACTAGCTTACCGATGGAGAGGATCAACCAGTTCTGAAGCAAAGATCAGCAGTCTAACTTCAAATATAGTGTAATCATCAATTGCCAAAAGTCCCTCAGCAACCTAACTTAAAGAATTCACACAATCACCTTCACCATCAGCACAGTCTGGATTTAGTTTCTTAATCCTAAATAGCTCAATCTTTTACCTTGGAGCATTCTGTCATACCAACCAGTACAGTTACATAGAAAAGAGAGAAAAATAAACTACCCCATGGTCAATATGGATGCTACCAACCACATTTCTTAGATTCGGAATAAAACAATCATCATAATCAATCTTAATCTAGATCACTTCTTCTCCAAATTAATATAATAATTGTCCTTCTAACTCTATTCAAATGCCACTTACTTCTTGAAACCGATAACTACCAGATCTCCAACATCTTTCACCCACTAGTGTGTCAAGATAAGGCACCTAGGCAATGGCCCTTAAATCACAGAGCAAAACTCAAGTATGGTATGAATACCAAGTCTGACATTTGATGAGGGCTATATCAATTTTTTTGATAAGTGATGAGGGCTATATCAATAACATAGAGAAGGCTTGGAATTGAATGTAGCATAGCCTAGTCAACATGGACTGAACCATGCAAACCCACATGGACTGAACCATGCAAACCCACATGTTCCTCCTAATCACATTATGAACAAACTTAAAATAATCTCAAAATTTCACAAAACAGAAGGTCAAGATTAGAGTGAGATGTGGTGCGCAATGCAAATATCTCACCAAAACAGATCATTCCTTCCCATATTTTAGTAATTATCTTTGATAAGAGGATGCGGTGCACATTCATATTATGTTTTCCCCCTTCCCCTCTCTCTCTCTCTCTCTCTTACCTACACAAAATGCACCCAAAGTTTTTGATTAATATATTCACCAAATGTAACCTGCCCCATCTCTAAGTCACTATTCGCCACCAGTATAGTCCGTGATGGTAGCTGTCTCTCTCTCTCTCTCTTACCTACACAAAATGCACCCAAAGTTTTTGATTAATATTTTCACCAAATGTAACCTGCCCCATCTCTAAGTCACCATCCATATTCGCCACCAGTATAGTCCGTGATGGTAGCTGTCCTTTGAATCATCATTTTCACATTACAAAAGGCTGAGAGGAGAGTGGGCGGGAAGACAAAACGAAGCCTCCTTCAACCAAGCCTGTGAGTGCTTCACAACTACGCTCGATTTCCTCACAACCACATTATAAAGAAGCCCCATATCCCGAAGACCCGAGTAATAAAACTGTATACATAAGCCAGGCAAAACTAAAATATGGGTACAAACCTCAAACAGTTCCAAGGTAGTATACGATCCATCTGCTAACTTCTTCCTCACCGTGGCAAAGTCCATCGGATGCTCAATCACATCGTGATAATCCGGAAGCTGTGGTCACGAAAACAATTTCAAACACCAGCGCGAAAAACGGCTTTCAAAGCCCAGACTAACATTTACAAAACAGAAAAATAGATATTCCAAACACCTCCTCAGGATCAACCGGCTCTGCATACACACCGTACGTGTCCTTCCTGCCACGATATAGATACTAACATCAGAAACTTCCTAAGCTTTGCAAAATCAAAAGGTAGATTGACAGCAAAGAAATTCCATACTTCTGAAGCTTGTCAAGGATCAATTCCAGTGTCTTCTTATCAGGCAATGGAACCCCAGACGGATCATTCGACGGCGTCCCTGATCAAAACAAAAGCCAAATTCAACAACCTCACATCAAATAAAAACCTTATTCACAAAACAACCGAAACCCACAAACCAAGTCCTCACATAATACAAGAAAATCAAACCAAACTACACAAAATCAAGAACCCATAAAACCAAAACGAACCTGGAGCAGAATCGAGCCCCTTGGAGTCCACCTTTCTCCCCCTTTCCTGTCAAACATCGTAGCCCACCAAAACCACACATGTAAGTACCGTACACCCATATATGAAAATGCTAAAAGGGTACGATTAGGACTGCGTTTATGAGTGCGAGATAGATAGAGACAGACACACGGACAGAGACAGATAAGGCAGGCAATGCACAATTAAGAGAGAGAGAGGGATATAAAGATATATATAGAGGGAGAGAGAAAGAGGTGGGTAGAGAGAGAGAGAGAGAGAGTGAGAGAGGTGGGGGAGCGTGATCAGATTCTTGTGGGTTTGTGTTAGTTTTTGACAGTTGACCCAACCGTTACTAACTCTCACTTCCCCGACACAGAGTGTGAGTGAGAGAGAGAGTCACGTTGAAGTCTGGACCAATCACGTAAAAATCTCTCTCTCGCTGATTTCAGCTGAGTTGTACTCTCTCTTTCTCTCTCTCTCACCTTCTTCTCTTCCTTCAACTCTTTGATCAGATCCGTACAAGGATACCATACATACCTCCTCATCACCACCAACACCACCATGGTCATCATCATCGTCTTCTTCTTGTTCCTCATCTTCGTCATCGCGACCGTTGCCGATCCTCCTCTTTTTCAGCGGCTTCCGCTCACACTCATCCTCCGACGCGTGCCCCTCACGCGACTCCGAGCGGGCGCTGCCCGGCACCGGCGCCGGCAGCTCGCTTCCCTGGTTGAGCTTCATCAGCAGCTTGAGCTTCCTCTCCCTCCTCCTCTCGTCCTCCTCCTCGTCCTCGTCGTCCTCGTCCAGGTAATCGTCGTAGTCTATGTTGTACCTCACATTCCGGCGCCGGAGGCTCCGCCTCAGGTCCATCTCCGCCGCCGCCACCTCCTCAGCTCGGCGCGCCAGATCTGCCTTCGACGGCCTCCCCTTCTTCTTCCTCTTCACGATCTGACCCATCTTTCTCTCTCTCTCTCCAACACTTTCTCTCACTACAACTCTCTCTCTCTCTCTCTCTCTCTTACTTTGGTTCCATTATTCTCGACGGTGCTTGGCTTTTTCGAGAGAGAGGCTTTGAGAGGTCCGTACCTGGGTTCGGATAGACGAAGCTGAGGTTCGGCTCTCAGAGTGATTTCTTTCAACTTTTTGTTGGTGTAAAACAACGTCAGTGGCTGAAAAATACGGCGTCTGGTGCTGCCCGTTGCCCGTGCGGACTTGCGTGTTCATTTGCCTGTTTGCCCATTGCTGACGTCTTTCTCTTTTTTCTATTCGCGGCAGATTCTTCAAGACCAAGACTCGGCGCGTGTCTGCACCCGCCTAATGGTTAATTAATCAATTTAAACTTATATGGTATGTAGATTATATAATGTCATTAACAAATTAAATTTCGATATTTCTTTGACAAATTATTTTTTATGACAAACTTCAATACTCATGATTTATTAAATTTTGTTATTACATATATATCTATATATTGGAAAAACATTTAGATTTTCGAACAAATGTTAATCAATATTTGACTGTTTTTCCCCTTGTTTATTTGGTTTGCTCATAAATACATATAGTAATGATTTTAAGATAATGAAATTTTTTCATCGTATAATTAATATGATACACTTGATTATAGGTTACATCTTAAGAGTGTACTTAATTAGATCCCTTTTGTCTTTGGTATCCAATGAGCAACTCTAATAATCGGAAATTGATCTTCTCAATTTTACTTTCTCTCTATTTCATCCATTTAGTGCATTTAGAAAGGTTAAACCAATTTTCCTTAATAATCAAGGCTAAAATAATTTAAACATTAATTGCATCATAAATGAAAGCAAATAATTAAATATTTCAAAGTTAGTTTTTCTCTCTTTAATTAGTCATGTATTAGCGAATATTGTTGTCATAGATAGGTATTGAATTTTGATTTTTATGTAAGCATCTATGAATTGTAATCTTGTAACTTCGGCTATGATTTTCTTATAGTTTTTTGCTCTGTGATGTAAAAACGTTTACGCTCATGATCCTTCTTCAATGAGATTGGAATGATTCCCTTTCAAAAAAAGTTTTGTCCCTTTAGTGTGCAAAAATAAAGCAGATCCTTATAACTTAGCAGATATTAAAAGAAGTTAAAAAGAATAAAGAACATATTACATATATATTAATAAAAATAAAAACACCAAAATTTTTCAGTAATATTAATATATAACAATGTTCGGTTCAAGTCCGGTTATAACTAAACTTGTTAAAATTAAGACAGGTATTCTATAATACATAACATAATCTCAACATATCTAATTCTACATTTAGATATGAGGAATGCTATACTTACTCTTATTTCTTCACGTAATTTTTGTACACATATAGGTGATTTTTGAAACCATAATTTGATCAAAATCTAATAAAAACTCATTTCATATTTAATAATGATTTTAAAAACTATATACGGGTGTAGCATTATTCCCGAATATATTGCAACCTAGGCTACGCTAATTTGTTTTTTCTTAGTTCAAAATTCAATGTTTTGAACATATTTTAGTGCACCCATCATGGAATTCGTTAAGCTAGTGAGAGTATTCAACCTTCTTCAATGCTTAATTGTCATTATATGGCCAAATTTTGTTGACTCTGTTTGTTAGCCTTAATTCTTCCTATTTTTAGTTTATATTAAAAACAAAAAACAAGGGAACAAAACAATGCTAGATTTCGAGCTGGAATCATGGGTGGAGCAGTTGAGACTGATTGCCACGCGCCTAGAGACGAGTGGAGCAACCTCCTACATATTCAACTAGTTTGATGGGGACTACCGTGAGCGAAGGTCCGGAGTCCGGGCTCCAGCCAAGCACTTTGACCAAACAACCCATTGAAATATTGCTCTTTCCACGCATAGGGCAGAGGATTCTTCTGTCATTTCAATTTTCAACTAACTTTTCCCCACTCTTTTTTATACGCACTTTATTCTTTTTCCTTTGTTGCCACGGTTCTCACACTCTTTATCGCCGCCGTCAAATCAAGTGCGAATTATATATGATTTGATCAACGGCTGTGATAAGATTCCGAAGCAGCAGTGGTGGTCCCGTGATAATCAGAGGGTGGAGGAGGATGGATATAAAATGCTCCAAGCAAGTCGGCAACAAGCCAAAATTTCTCGGGACTATGACCTGCCCAAAGTGTAAGGTCCTGAAATTCAGCTCCTCTCTTTCTTCAAGCCGTCGGGTCGCACACGACGTGGGCCTAAGTAATTGGGTGGGGCCCGCCTGGCCCACAAGACGATGATGGAAATAATGAAAAAAGTCTCGGCCTATACGCGTTTTCAAACAGAGGATCAAATAGCAGCCGTTGATTGGCATGTTTACGTAGACCCAAGTTTTTTGCATTGAGGGGTTAATGATGAGTGAGGCTCACCGGGTCATATGCTGTCAAATTGGACGGTGTGGATTTAAGTCGACCACATTAAAGTTTCATCAAATAAATGAAACACTTATTTCAAAAATAAAAAATAAAAAACAAAAAAACAAAATCATTTTTAAATTTAAATATTACGTTCATGTCTAGTTCCCAATCATGTACATGTTTACTTTTGTTCATTTTTTACATTATCCTGATCTCTTTTTTCTTTTTCTTTTTTTTTTTTTAATGTGAGATTCTTATTAAAAGTGATGTCACATGATGTCTTAAAAGTGCCATTCTATTTTGAAAAAAAAAAATCAAAATCAAAATTAAAGTCATTTTTGTGATTTCAATTTTATTTACGAGTTTCTAATTTAATAATTTTGACAATCAACACCTTGAGCTACGCTCAATTTTCAATTTTGAGTATTTTGTCCGAGAGCTTTGCCATGTTGACGGATTGCCACGTCACAATCGCCAATATTATATCACATTTTACATGATGATGCACCATAGTATTTAGCATGCGTTCATTTATCCAACTTGATGTACCCAAGTATCGAAGCCCCGAAGCCCTTCAATTAGAAATAGACATATTAGTAGAGGTGTCAATCCGGTTGATTATAATTTACCACCACCAACTATTTTTAAAAGCAATTGAAAATAACCGGTAATTAGCTCTCAGTTCATTATCGGTTTTTACATTTTAAAACACTCTGTTATAACTGGTAACCAAGTATATATATATACACTTGTAATGGGTATCTCGTTTGGTTGTTGGTTTGTTTAATTGCTTATTTTTATTGTTTTCTAAATTTTCTTTGGGTTTACAGGTGTTGCAACTTATAAGAAAGTATCTTTTTTGGTTGTTGTTTTGTTTACATACTTGTTTTTATTGTTTTCTTTAAAGTTTGTAGTAGTAAATATTAGTGTTTAATCTCATAAGAATGAGATTTGTAGTTAATATATATGTAGATATAGTTGTTTAATCTCATGTATTATGAAAGCTTTTAAAATAAATTTTTATGGTAGTTTTAACATGGAAAATGCTAGGGGTTCTCCTGGTGTTCTCTCAGCTATACGTAAAACATGATTTAAGAAAAAATAAAATTGTAGTGACATCCACCATCGTATTTTTAGGCATTAGCACCAAATTTGAGGTATTAGCACCAAATTTTTGAGGCATTAGCACCAAAATTGAGGCATTAACATCAAATTTAGGATGATCAAATTCATTTTTAGTGATACCATCCCTAAAGGGTTAACCTTCCACCTTAGGTTTTAATTTTGAATCCAAAAACAAGTTTTAAAAGCATTAGAACCTAACTATTAACTAATAAAAATTAATCTGTTAGCAAAAAAACGGTATTACAATTTTATTTTTTCTTAAATCATATTCTACGTAAGACTGGGAGAACGCCAGGAGAACACTACGGAGAGAACCCCTAGAAAACCCCTTTTAACATTTATTATGAAAGCTTTTAAACAACAACAAAAAAGCCTAGGTTATTGGGCTAAAAAAATAAAAAATCCTTATTATTATTTTTTTTTTGAAATGACAAAAAAAGAAAAAGAAAAAAGAGAGACTAAATTAAGCCCGCCAAATACCCCAAATATGTCCAAAAGTCCAAATTTTTGAAAATCTGATTATCGGTTCAAATAATTGGGTACCAACCAATAATTGGGCGGTTATTACATAGAAAATAATGATTGTCATAAAAAAGTAAAAAAATGGTATTGAAAAGTAAAATATTTTATTTTGTAGTAATTTTTTTATTTAAATAATAATAAAAGATAAATAAGATGATATAAAAAATGAAGATGTTTTGATATTGATTTTTTTATAAAAATAAGATGAATAGTGTGATGGTGTCGGTTTCGTTTAACGGACACCACCCGGTGCTGAATCTGCTGATCCCCGCCATATCATTAATTGTCCCCTCTATTTCCAACATTTATAATTTGGGGTTTGGAGAAACAGGCAAGGAAGGCATGGGACATGTTGTGAACATTTAACACCTAGTCAAGCCGTTAGAGGCAAAACCCAATCGAATCAACCATTGCAGGGGATGGGGGAGGCATAGGATCATAGGAGTGAAAAATATTTTTTAGGTCAGACCACATTTTATTTAGAATCAAGGGAGCATAAGATGATGAATAACGTGTGCTTGAGCACATTGAATCCCAACCCACCTCAGCACTTTAACGGTTGCTCTCTCTCTCTTTCTGCTTCTTTCTCGTACTGTCCCCAATGGAGAAACTGCGAGTGCTGGTGAACGAGATAGCCTACGCTCGGGACCAAACAAAGCTCTCTACGCTGCAACGCTCTCTCACCCCAGTCCTCTCATTCGCTTCCTCCCTCTACAGAGTCGCTCTCTCCTTCCGCCACTGTCTCTACCACTTCGCCCTCCTTCGCAAGCACCGGTAGGACCCACCTCCTTCATTTCCCTCTCCGTTTGGCTTCCGAGAAAAGAAAAGAAAAGAAGATTCTGAGTTGTCGGCCCCAAAAAGTTTTCACCTTCAACTAAATCACGGCAACTAACTTGGGTTTAGTAGAGCTTCGTTTTTGTTTTATACGAGCCCAAGTTATGGGATAATGGGATACCTTACTTTACCACATTTTCTCAGCAATCAAACTGCGTGGGAAAGTTTTGATTGTTACCGAGAAATGTAAATTGGGTGTTGGGTTCCCCATTCTTTTGATACCGACGAAAAATAAACGCCGAGCTTGAAGATTTCACAACTTTTGTTTTCTATTCCTCCAGTTCCCATCAAAGATAACGCCCTAAATGTGGTTTCAAGTACTGCTTTTGTGAAATGAAAAAAAAAAAAAAATTGATTTTGTTTAATTCGTTTGATATATTTTTGTTTGAAAGGTTGCCAGTGCCGGTGATCAGTGTGGGGAATTTGACGTGGGGAGGCAATGGGAAGACGCCGATGGTGGAGTTCATCGCTCGCTGGTTATCTGACTCTGGAATTTCACCTCTCATTCTCACTAGGGTACTGTTAATTTTTTTTTTATTTTTTATAAAAAAAAAACGTTGTGATTCTCTGTTTTGAAATTTGAATTAATGGGTGTTTTTAAATTTTCTCTGTTTGATGGTTTAGTGAGGCTAATTCGAATATTTGTGTGAAAATGGTTCAGTAGAATGAGTTAGCCTTTTGAAATTTATGTGGTTCTTGATGAATGTTTTGGTTTTTACTTAACTGCTGGGGAGGTATTAGTACTTGGAACCAAATAATTAAATTACCGAGTCAATTTCATTAGAGAAATGAGTCAAAGTTGAGAAAAGAAACACACACACACGCTCAAACACGCACCCATAGAGAGAGTAGGAAATGGATGCGAGAGATGACAACAGGAAGTTTCGTAATAAGTACGTGATGTCCGTGGCAATGGCTGATGGCTGCTTTTCGAAATTTAGTGCGATTTTGGATATCTGGTGGAAAGTGAATTGGTCCACTTTGTTTAGACTGAATTCTAAGATACATGGAATCGGACTGCACTGGGTGCGAGAGCATTCGTTTTAAATGGGCGGCTAGATCATATTAACAAATAAAAAAGAAAGAAAAGGGTGGTTAGGCTCCCCCTAAGGGTGGTTAGGAGTGGCCAGACAAGCCCTTAGGCCACGGGATGGTTCGGCCATCTTTGATGGCTGGTTTGGGAGTGGCCAAACCACCCTTTTGACCCCCTGATTGCTAGTTTGAGAGTGGTTTAGTCACTCTTTGTTGCCAATGGTAGCACAATATGTCAACATCACTATAATTCACTGGAATCCTAAGGTTCCTTAGTGTTTATGGACTAATAGACTGTTTCAAAGTCCATTGGACATTCCAAAACCCTATGACTTGATGAAATATGAGTGACTTCAACATATGGACAACCCAAACTATTCTGTTGGCTACTTGGATGCTTTTGCTCTAAGTATGAGAAAAAATAACACCATGACCATGCTTATTGTTTTCATAAGAAACCTGCTTTGCAATTCCGTGATGCTTGTGAATCATGGGGCGCACAAGTATGAATGGTCAAGATCCCTATGGGTCCCTAAAATTCTGCCTTTGAAATTGTCCCCGAGGCATGTAGGAGTCTTCTTATATTTAACAATAAATTTGGCAATAATATTCTCTAGTCCATCAAAACTCCAGGCTTAATGCAGATTTATTAAAGTAGGATGGCCCTCTTTTATAGGAATTTCTCTTTCAATACATGTTTTTTCTTATCCAGAAATCTGGGAGAAAGGAGAAGATTGATTGATCTTTCATATGAAAGTCATAGCTAAAATAGTATGTTCAAATCAAAGCTGAACTATGTTCAACTCTCATATCTAATAGTATCATTTCTCTGGCAGGGTTATGCTGGTGGGGATGAGGCTAGAATGCTGGAAAGGCATCTATTTGGGACACGTACAAAGATTGGTGTGGGCGCAAATCGGGCAGCTATTGCTGCTTGTTGTTTTGAAATATATGGTTACATTGATCCTCGTAGTAGTACATGTGATCATAAACTTTGCCTTGACAATAATGTGGAAAGTCATCTTAATTCAGGAAAAATTGGTGCTGTAATTCTAGATGATGGAATGCAGGTATTTATCTAGAATGCAGGTATTAAAATTGTCCTCTTTATTTCCTGTCCGTCGTTGGAATACATTCTTTATCTATATTCGCATATATGCTGTCCGCATTCTTTTCTCTGGCATGTATTGTTATCTGAACTTGCAATGCCAATCAACTTTAGCTCAAAGACGCTCTTTCCTTGTAAGAACAAAGTGAAGGGAGAAAGTCCTAGGCTTAAAACTCACTGAGTGCATGTGTGTCTCGCCAATCAAAAACATTTTTTTATAACCAGCCACTTCTTTTTCCATAATTTTGCTTCTCAATATAATGATCCCAGAAATGTGAAAACATGTTATACCCATCATTCAGAACACGTGCATTTTTCCATACCATGAATTATATTTGACTTGTTGATGTTGGTTACTATTTAGATTTTAACAGTGAACTTTTGAAACTCGGATCTTTTGTTTATAGAGGTTAATGCTGATAGTTTATATTACTGATATGGAAGACAGCACTGGAGCTTGCAGCGTGATCTAGAGATCGTAATGGTCAATGGTTTAATGCTGTGGGGCAACCGTCAATTACTCCCACTCGGACCTTTAAGGGAGCCTTTGACTGCACTCAGACGGGCAGATGCTGCTGTCATCCATCATGCAGACTTGGTATGCAAGACTGACATTTTTTAGCTTCTCCTTTTAAGTAATTATTTATGCTTCAATTGACATTGTGCGTTATGATCAGCATGTCTTTAGGTAACGGTTTCTTTGGTTTACATTGTTTGCATTTGTGTGTCATCAGATGTAATAAATAATTACCTTGAAGTAGAATTTATGCTTTGTTATCACACAGGTTTCAGAACAAAATCTCAAAGATATAGAGTTTATGATGCGAGAAGTTAAAGAATCTCTCCCTATATTCTACACTAGAATGACTCCCTCACACTTTTTTGAAGTGGCAAATATTAATTCCAAACTAACTCTGGAAGCTTTGTGTGACGCCATCATATTATGTGTGTCTGCCATTGGTTCTGCAAATGCTTTTGTGAATGCGATGGAGAAGGTACTAACCTTTCTTTCATTTTTATTTTTCAATTTTGCTTCAAAATAGCCCCTTGTAGATGCTGAAGAGTTTCATGCTGTCATCTCTGTGTCCAGAGATCGATTATGTGGCATCATTGTTGCTCTCTACCTTTTACTTCTTTTCTCTAAATGGGAAATTCCTTGCTGCAGATAGGAGCATCTTATGTTGATCGACTTGACTTCAGTGACCATCATGTCTTTCAAGCCACGGTACAATTATCGTCATCTCTGCCTTGATTTACATCCTGTCAAGTGTGCAGTTCTACTTTTGTAGGTTTGCAAGACACTTTGTTGCTTCTACCACACCTTAACTATACTTATTGCGCAAGTAAAATAAAAAATTGCATTCCATGCTATTCTATCTTTCTATATAACCCTATTCCGAACTTCCAATTAAAACACTGCTAAGTATCGTGTAACGAATACCACATAAATGGATTATATCAGTTATTTCAATGTCCCACTCTCTCCGTCCCTCTTCCAACCCAACCTTTTTTCTTTGTCCCGCTTTTTCTATCTTTTCTTAAATACTGATTTGGAGGCTTCTGCTATGTGGATAAGTTCTTGATGCTCTTTTGTTGTTAATCATTATAGGATGTTGAAATGATCAGAAAGAGACTTGGAGAACTCGAGGACAAGTTTGGTTCCCAGCCAGTTATTGTAATAACAGAGAAGGTAAGTAGATATGAGAATCATTATACTGGTGGGTCGGTATATCTGTAAGCTGTGTCTTATTTAAGGGGGCTAAAATATTTTTCAATTGTTGGGCTAGTGCTCCTTTCCTACTGAAATATGACCAGTATATAAAGGTGAAATAATTGTGAATCATGGAGGATATGAATCTTTTGTCATAATTATTCAAGTGAACAACTTCTCTTTTTTCTTAATGTCAAAATTCATGTTGCCAGGATTATGATCGAGACTCAGAGATTCTTAAGCACTTGCATCCTTTTAAAGTTTTGGCACTCTGTTCTGTATTGCAAGTTTTATCTCACAGAGGATGCACGGAGAAAGGGTACAGGAAGTTGTTGGAGGAGCTGTTGAGGGTAAAGTTAGCTGGTCCAAACTAGAGTTATGGTGATTCTTAAGGGCACAACTTTCGCACAACTTTCCAAGGCGATTCCTGAATGCTGTGATTTTGCTTGATCACTCTTTTCTATGCAGTTCTTTGAGGTAATCTTTATTGTCCACCAAATCCTGAAAATTTGATTAGTGTTTGAGATTAGTTAGGTAGCTAGAAGTATCAAGATATATTGTTGTATTACTCTTTGTTGACATTACTAAGCAAGCCATCTAAGATTCAACTTGTCTATCAAACAAGATGCTTGTTACATCATGAATATATAAGATTCTGCAGTAGTTGAATTGCATGGGTTGAGCCATTTTCAATTTTTAAGTGGTATCTTCTTCCACACATGGGCTCTAAACATTCTTCTGAGGTATTGAATTTCTAGAAATTCAAACCCCAAACGAACTGGGTAAAGCAGCGCTATATTTTTTGCTAGTACATTTATTCATTCAAAAGAAATTACAACAAAGACCAACAACAGAAAACAAATACAAGCTTAACTGAGAAACCCAATTCAAAGAGACTCCTCCCACCTCAATGAACTGGAAGGAGACCAGAACAGTTGCAAATGCAGTTGATGAAAGCCGCGGCGCACTATGATGGATAAAACCATCTGGAGTAAGAAAACCCCTAAAACCTTAAATCTTGACACGTTTCCGAAGAAATCGTAAGGATTAAGTGGAAAAAGAACAAAGAAAAAATAGTTCCCTTTATAAACACAGAGTCTGAAGCCCAACCAGTTCGAGTTATTTTTAAAAGCTCAATCCGGATAGACCACTAGCATGTCAATGAAATAGAAAGAGACAAAAAGTGAAAAAAATCTTTTCTACACAGACACAAAGTCAAAAGCCCAACCGGTTCAGGTAATACAAAAAGCAACAACACAACAACATAACATAAAAAAAAGGGAAATGCTAGTTGTTCTTTTAGTGTTCTCATAACTATGATGTGACTTTTAAAATTATCAATAAATTAAAAATTAATAATGACAATTTTAAATTCAACGGTGATTTTAAAAGGCGCATCACAATTGAGAAAATACCAGAAGAACATATAACATTTCCTTGAAAGAAATACGTAATAACAGGCAAGATAAAATCTCTAAATCCAAAAATCAACAACACTAAAAGCATAGGTGACAGAGATGCAAGGACATTTGGTTTAGAAACATCCTCCAAACTGGTATAAGATTACAACAATATGAATATGAAATTCCGTGTTTTTCTCTTGGGTATGGCGATGCCTAATTTTTATTAATTTATTTATCCTCAAAATTAAATTTCTCCAAATGTTTTTGTTTAATGATTAATTGGGACAAAGTTTCTTACACATTTCTCATTAAAAAAAGAAGAAATTGACAATGATTATGACACCGTTACCCTACTCATATATATATTTGATATGTCCACACAAGGAAAAATGGAGAAAAATTCAAACTTATGATCTTCATTTTTTTAGACGTGGTCCACGGTCGATTCATTTCATACTTTAGTGGAACAAATTATATTAAATTGTAAAATAAAAAAAAATTATAAAAAATTAAAAAAAGGGGGGAAACCGGCAGGAAAAAGACAAAAAGTATCGGAAGGAGCTGTCCCACCGAGACTAACGTCGTCCATTAGAAAACTCCACGTGGAAATAAAAATAAAATAGCCCCTCGACGGAATAGCGTCCAGGTTCAATGAACCACAACACGGCCGTTATTTATTGTTTCCTTCTTCGCTCTGTGTGAAAACAGCCCCCTTCTCTCTCTCTCTCACACACACAACACACCGAAAATTCAAAGAGAGAACCAGGGAGTCTCTCAGCATCGGATTTCTCTCCAATGGCACTCTCAGCCTCTTCTTCTCCTTCTTCTTCTTTCCTTCGCGGCTCGACCACTTTGCACGACCTCAAAGGTAAAAACTCTCGCTCTCTACAATCTCAATAGTGTTATTTATTATTTTTTTTTTGGAAATGATTGTTGTTCTTGTAGACTTGTTGAATCTTTGAGGTTTTTAATTTATGTTAGAAAAAAAAGTATATTTAGCCCTTAAATTTTCATCTCATTTTAATTTTAGTTTTTGAATTTTCAATTTTCAATTTTAACAATACTTTCCTTTCAAGTAAGTTTGTCTGTTACTTTACCGTCCCTCTCTCACTTTATCAGTTTGTCTCAGTCATTCCTTTTGTACTTTTTCAACTCCAATTTGTTGTTGAAATTGAAATCTAAGGATTAAATCAAAATTAGATAAAAATGTAGGGAATAACTATAATTTTTCCCTTTATATTATTAGTGATTCAAACTCGAAATTTCGTTTTTATTTTTTCCACTCAACTCGAGAACTCAGTGAATCGAATAACTCGGTGGGTGTATAGTAAATTAATCATGGCCGTCCCATCTCAATAAATTGTTAAATTTCGAAATGCTCGACTTGATAGTTTTCGTGTAGACGTGTTTTAGATTCCTCCAATGTCAACCATATTTATAAATGGCCAGTTCTTTGGTTATCACTTTTAAAATGTGGAGTTGATGAAAAAAAAAAGTGTTTTGATTTAGTTAATTTGAAAACAATAATTGGGATGATTTAAAATATCCATCAAAATTATAAAGAATTCTGATCCTACAGAACCTGGGGGCAAGTTGCAATTTTGATGCTTACTTATATCAGATAGTTGAAATATTAATTTACGACTTTGAACTTTTGACGACACTAAACACCCAGGTGGTGGAGGTGGCACTAGTAAAAGATGAAAAAAAAAAAGTTATGTGCATATTATTGACAATTTGTTAAATGGGACAAAATACTCAAACGAAAAAAAATAATAATAGTGGAGGTGCCACTAGGAAGAATAATAATAATAAAAGTAGTTTTTGAGTGGTGAAAACCAATAAAGCATTTTTGAATTATGATGGAATAAGTTTGAGTCGACTATTTGAGGATGTTTGAGATTCTGTTGGGAAGTATAGATTTTAAAGTCAAAAGCTGTTTGGAAAAAGTTTCAATTAAGTTTTTTTCTTATTCCAAAAGTGTGTTTTGACCATTTTTATAGTAAAAAAGCCAAACAAGTACTTTTAAATTTTTTTTTACCAAACATGCTAGCTTTTTGTTTGGCATAGCTTTCTAGGTATTAAAAGTATTTTGTTCTAAGGGATAGCTCAATTGGCTGTAAACCACGTTTCATGAAGTGGAAATCACTAGTTCGAATCCTCTTTCCCCTTCTCTTTGTGTGGACATGTAAAAAAAAAAGTATTAAAAGTATTTTTTACCAATTCTAACGCAATCTCAAAAAGTGTTTAAGATTGTGTTTGAGAAATAAAGCTTTTAAGTATATATATATATATTTTTGGCAAAATCTTCATTTTTAAACTTTTTCCAAAAGTACGTTTTTACCATTTCTAGAGTAAAAAAGTCAAAGTATTTTTTTAATTTTTTATCAAACAAGCTAACTTTTGTTTGGCACAACTTTTAAGTACTAAAAATACTTTTTAAACTCTTTCACCGGATGGCTTGTGAAGTAAAAGAATAATTGAGTTAATTCTCTTGCACTATGGTAACCTTTTTTACTTTTTCTTGCTATTGATCTGAATGAAGGCCATCTTTACTAATTTCTGTCCAGTTTCAAACTTCATTCCCTCTCTATCATTTGTTCCATATCTAGCGGATTGGAACTACCCTTAAAAATTATATTTGTCATCATTTTGATCCTTACAGGGTTCCGGTCAGTTCGTTTGTTGGATAAATGCTTGGTTCCATCAGTGCCTGGAGATTCTTGCCTCAGGACATTCTTAGTAAAACCAGTTTGCGCAGAGCTGAAAAGGAGTGACTCAGTAGTTCCTCTCGCTGCAACTATGGTTGCTCCAGGTGAATTCTCAGTTAATGGTGTTTGATATTGTGACTCTTCATATACAGATACTAGGGCACTAGTGATGCTATGATTGTGAATTGATTCTGAAACAAAAGAAAGAGTGATGGCCATGTCTTTTGCTAAAGGGTAGGAATTTAGTTATGCAACTTATGCAGTCCTATTCTTTTGTATTAGGGTTAAATGCTATTTTGGTACTTGTGTTTGGACCATTATCAAATAATAACCTCGGTTTTAAAAAAATTATCACAGGTGGACCGGGTGGTACTTGGAATTGTTTAATTACCAAAGTTAGTCTCTTTGTCCATTTTTTTTTTTTTAATCTAAAAACTTAACAGCCTGCCATGTCAAACCTATTAGCGACTGCTACGTGTCCTATATAGGCATATACCACATTAACATTATTTAAAAATAAAAAGAAAAAGAAAAATAATAAATAAGGTTTTTTTTTTTTTTTTTTTTTTAATATTTTTTATAAAAAAAGAGAATGGTGTTGGAGGGAGATCCACCCCGCCACCCATGTCTCCACAACCACCCAGGCTTGATGTGGTGGGCCCTTTTTTTGGACGAAAGGACTACATTTGATAATTAGACAACTCTAAATACCACGTGTGATAGTTTTTGAAATCAAGATGGCTATTTGATAATGGTCCAAAGCACAAATACCCAAATAGCATTTAATCCTTTATGTTATTTGAAACGTGTTGACTTAAAAATTTGCACATTGTTTATGGGGAATTGGCAGAAGTTGAAGATAGGATTGAAACCGAGGATTACGAGAAGTTGGCAAAGGAGATGGGACATGCTTCCCCACTAGAAATTATGGACAGGGCCCTTGAGAAATTTGGCAATGACATTGCCATTGCATTCAGGTATCTCTATTTTTGTCTATCGCCTACCTCTAATTTAGTTATAAATTTTGCCGGAAGAAAACGCTTGTAGTTTTAATTCATTGGTTAATAGAAGTTTTAAATAACGTAAGTATTTATTAATTTAATTTCCCATATTACCCTTAAATTTGAGTCCCATCTTTTTTTTTTTTTTTCAAATTTAATCTCACCTTTCTTGACCCACATCTTCTTGAAAGGATTGTTATGTTTATTCGGTTTCATTAAAATGTATGTCATTTGCAAACTGTCTATCTTGAGATGGAGGAAATAGTGATAGTACAACTAGTATTGACCATATAATTTTCAAACAAATGGAAGTTAGCTTCTACGTATAACTCATAATTAATTACTAGAATTTCAACCATTTTTTCTGGATTATAACGTATGAAAGATAGTTGAACTTATGCATCATGAACACCAGAATCTATATTTAAATTGCTGTTGATTTGTGCAGTGGAGCTGAAGATGTGGCCTTGATTGAATATGCCAAGCTGACTGGTCGCCCCTTCAGGGTGTTTAGCCTGGACACCGGGAGGCTAAACCCCGAAACATACCAATTCTTTGACACTGTGGAGAAGCACTATGGCATTCACATTGAGTACATGTTCCCTGATGCTGTTGAAGTTCAAGCCCTAGTGAGGAGTAAGGGACTATTCTCATTCTATGAAGACGGACACCAAGAGTGCTGCAGAGTCAGGAAGGTTAGGCCTTTAAGGCGGGCACTTAAAGGTCTCCGAGCCTGGATCACTGGGCAAAGAAAAGATCAATCTCCGGGTACAAGGGCTGAAATTCCTGTTGTCCAGGTTGATCCCTCTTTTGAAGGAATGGATGGTGGAGTTGGGAGCTTGGTGAAGTGGAATCCTGTGGCCAATGTGGAAGGTCGTGACATATGGAACTTCCTCCAAGCCATGAATGTACCTGTTAATTCTTTGCACTTACAAGGATACATCTCAATTGGATGTGAGCCATGCACAAGACCAGTCCTACCCGGGCAGCATGAGAGGGAGGGAAGGTGGTGGTGGGAGGACGCCAAGTCTAAAGAGTGCGGCCTTCACAAAGGGAACATCAGACAAGAAGAGGTTGCCCAACTCAATGGCAATGGAAATGAGAGTGCCATGGACAATGACATCTTCAACAGCCAGAATCTGGTTACTTTGAATAGAGCCGGGATAGAGAACTTGGCTGGATTGAAAAACTGGAGAGAACCGTGGCTTGTCGTACTTTATGCACCATGGTGCCCCTTCTGTCAGGTGAATATTATTGGAGGCTCTAGCTATTTAACTTGTAATGCAGAACTTTGTGCCATATCTAACCATTTTTGTTGGTTTTGAGCAGGCGATGGAAGAATCATATGTTGAATTAGCAGAGAAGCTGGCAGGAAGTGGGGTGAAGGTGGGGAAGTTCAGGGCAGATGGTGAGCAAAAGGCATATGCACAGCAAGAGCTACAGTTAGGGAGCTTTCCAACAATCCTCCTTTACCCCAAACACTCGGCCAGTGCCGTCAAGTATCCGTCGGAGAAGAGAGACGTCGATTCATTGATGGCTTTTGTAAATGCTCTGCGATGATGAAGCGATATCCCTGCTACCAAGCTACCAAGAAATTAGTAATTTGGATGCTGATATAGGAAATATATATATATATATATTATATGGGTGTTGCTATGGGCTGCAGTGGAAGGCACTAGCTGTAGGAATTGTATATCTGAAGTAGGCATGCTTCCTTTCCTTTGATCTCAGGTGAGGAATTCATCCTGAAATTAGGTGTGTTCTATAATTTTGTAGAGTAGAAATTGTGAGAGATCGATCATCTCGTCGATCTCTTCAAGGTTTGCAGAATAAAGAGCAGAGCTCTCATTTGTAACATTACAATTTGAGCTGATACTGTGTACTTCTATTTTTCTGCTTACTTCCCACTACACTTTATGGGAACAAGCTTTATGAGGCAGTCACCAAATGTGATTAAAGCGTTTTAGGATGAGGATATCATTCCTTCCGTGGATAATGCTTAAATGTCTCTATTAAATAGTAAGATAATTAAGATACATATAGGTCAAGAATTTGAATCTGAATCTGCCCAACTAATATAAGTACTCGTGAACTAATAGAAGAGCATATTAGGTTTGGGCATTGATTAGAAGGAAAGAAAAAAAAAAAAAAAAGGTATGCGCAATAAGGAAAGAGCAATGCCACGTATTGAATTCACATCTATTAACTATTAGGGTTTTTTGTTTTGTTTAACAAAGGCTAAGGATGAGAGTGAGATGAGAGAGTAATATTAAGCATTACTCTTAAGAAAAAAAAATTGAATGGTTCATTGGCACTAACTTGAAATTGAATGGTTGGTTGGCACTACCAAGTTAGCATGATAAAATAATGGTGAGATAAAAATGTAATTTATAGTATTACTCTTTTAGAGCATTATTAGCAGTCTCACTCAATTTTAAAGCTTTTTTTTTTTCCTATTTTAACTATTCACTTTTTTAAAGCATTCTAATCAGCCGCACTATTTTAACAATTTACTTTCATTATTCTATTTAAATATTCATTTTTAGAGTATTTACTATTTTTTTTTCATCAAAGTGGTGAGGTTGAAAATGAGATTTTTTAGGCATTTTTACCAAATTACCTCACCAAATTAACAATAATAAAAAATTTTGGTGAGATTGCAAATAGTACTTTTACATCTCCAAGGAGTAGCTCAATCGTATGTGAATCACGTCTCATGAAGCGGATGTCACTTTTTTAAAGTAATCTCATCAGCTACACTATTTTAACAATTTACTTTTACTATTCTATTGAAATATTCTTTTTTAGAGTATTTACTATTTTTTTTTCATCAAAGTGGTGGGGTTGAAAATGAGATTTTTTAAGCATTTTTACCAAATTGCCTCACCAAATTAATAATAATAAAAGATTTTGGTGAGACTGCAAATAGTGCTCTTACGTCTCCAAGAGGTAACTTAATCGACTGTGAATTACGCTTCATGAAGTGGAATATGATCCTCTCCATTTCAAATGAAATAGATAATATCCATTTAGTATAAAATGAAGGGTAATATTGTAAATTTTGTCATTCAACTTTAATGTTAAGACAACATTATCCCTCATTTTACACTAAATGGATACTCTCCATTTGAGTTGAAATGGAGAGGATCCTATTCCGAATGAAATGAAGGTCACTAGTTCAAATTTTATCTCTCCCTTTCTTTATGTGGACATTAAAAAAAAAGTACCCCTACAGTGAACTTTTGTATTTTTATATTTAAGGAAATCAGACTGTATACATAATATGACGTCATTTAAAATTTTAAATGACAGGGGCAACAAAATCACCTATTAAATCCTTCCCTTTTCCCGTGGAGAGATCCTAATCCGGATCCCGTCTACAAAAAAATGAACAATATATATAAATGTTTGCGGACATAAATGTACACGCATCAACTTATCCCCTCTATAAAAACCAAACACACCCAATCCCTGTACTGCGCCCGCCCACATCGTATCAAATACTAATACCAGTTTGACGGAGAGAGAGAGAGAGGATTGAGATTGCTTGGCGTGATGGCATACAATGATATTGTTTTCCTAGCAGTGAGTTTCCTCTTGATCATTTGCTTCAATTTGTCGGCGGCTCAAATGGTTCCGGCCATGTTCGTATTCGGAGACTCCATAGTAGATGTGGGCAACAACAATTACCTACAGCTCTCCTTCGCCAAGGCAAATCTCCCTTACTATGGCATCGACTTTCCGACCAAAAAACCCTCCGGAAGGTTTACCAACGGCATGAATCCTGCAGATTTTCTTGGTGAGCTAATAATGAAATATATCCTTTTCTTTTTTTTTCCATCTTTTTTTAAGGGGATAAATTAAATTAAAGACTCATAAATTTTGTTTATTAAATATCATGCACGCACTGTACGTTCACGTGTTGATTTGTTCGATCGTTTTCTCAATGTGGAAAATGAATGGAACATGGTGCAGCTGAGAAAGTGGGCTTGCCAACTTCACCGCCATATCTCTCTCTGTCGAGCGATTCCGACAAGAATAACGTGTCGTTCCTAACCGGCGTTAGCTTCGCCTCCGGAGGTGCTAGAATGTTGGATGACACTGACCCATTTCTTGTAAGTGAAGCAAAAACTTTCACTCTCATTTTTCTTTGAATTTCTTCAGTTTCTTTAATTTGCACCCTTTTTTTTTTCATCTTCTTACCTTCTCTCATTTCTTAACTCCAATTTTATTGGTTTAGATCCTATGAACCCAATACAAAATGAATACGTTAGAATTAATGCATTTGACCCATTTTAGAACGGATTAAGATTGACCTATATAGTCTTATACCAATGTCTCAATAAGATCTGAACTAAACATACAACATTTTAAATTTTTATCACAACCCGTTAACCCAACACAAAATTAAATACACATATATAATTTTGTATACATATCACCCCTGCTGTGGATTTTTTTTTTATTTTTTATTTTATCTCATTTTCTTGTACAACAATAAGAAGCATCTGTAAGAGAGCATCTTAGGTGGGGAAGTTGCACAAAAGGTGATTTTTGTGCACCAATTAAAGGCTGACACATCAGCCAATTTCACTATACTTACACTTAAAACAAAGATACAACCACACCAGATTATACTCTATACGAGATAAAAATTTATTTAAAAAAAAAAAAAAACCAAAATTGAAACTTGAAAAGGGGTGGTTGGCTGGCCACCCCTCCTCCACTTGGGGTGGCCGGCAAGCCACCCCTAGGCCATGGGGTGGCTCCCAAAGTCACCACACCCTCTTATCATTGAAAGTCATCTTCTTCTTCTTGGGGTTTTCCACAGCCCCCAAACCCAAAATCCTTCCCTCAGATCTCACACTCACAAGAAGGTATATTCCAAGTTTCCTCATCTTAAATCTCCTCCCTCTTGGACACTCACTAGAAGCTACACCCATGATTCTCTCATTTCTGGGTTATTAACTCAATNCCATATCTCAATAAGATCCGAACTAAACATACAACATTTTAAAAGATAAAAATTTATTATGAAGTGCACCAGATTTTACTCTATACGAGATAAAAATTTATTTTTAAAAAAAAAAGAACCAAAATTGAAACTTGAAAAGGGGTGGTTGGCTGGCCACCCCTCCTCCACTTGGGGTGGCCGGCGAGCCACCCCTAGGCCATGGGGTGGCTCCCAAAATCACCACACCCTCTTATCATTGAAAGTCGTCTTCTTCTTCTTGGGGGTTTCCACAGCCCCCAAACCCAAAATCCTTCTCTCAGATCTCACACTCACAAGAAGGTATATTCCAAGTTCCCTCATCTTAAATCTCCTCCCTCTTGGACACTCACTAGAAGCTACACCCATGATTCTCTCATTTCTGGGTTATTAACTCAATTGGGCCAGTGGAATGTGGCTCTTCTATTCCCCCATATTGAGGCCCAAAGGGCCACTGAACTATTGGAAAGCAAAATGATTAATTTATAAATTGGTTTTTTTTTTTGTTTTGTTGTTGATTAATTTGAACAGTTCCAGTCAATACATTTGACGCAACAAGTGGACTTCTTCTCGACAGTGCACGAAGAGCTGCAGAAACAGGTGGGAGCCTCTGGTGCAGAAAAGCTTCTGTCCAAATCAATCTTTGCAATTGTGGTTGGAGGCAACGACATCCTGGCCTACTCCAGGTCCTCTAATCTCCGCAACAAGACTACCCCGCAGCAGTATGTGGCCTCCATGGTCCTCACACTGAAAGCAAAATTAAAGGTAAGAGATTATATATATATATACACACACAATGTATTTCAAGTTCCATAGTAGCTAGCTGCTTGTGATTTTCATCCAGCTGATCAAAATCCAATGGTCAGGCTTAGCCCATTTTATGAAGGAGTCAAAAGACAGACTCCAATGAATGAGTAAGCTGATCGATTAAATTCTTGTAATTGATCATATATTAATATAATTTCAATTAAGGTCTTGCTAATGATCATTTCTTTATTAAAAAATTTGCAGTATTTATACAATCAAGGTGCACGCAAATTTGTAGTTGTTGGGATAGGGGCACTGGGATGCTGCCCCTCAAGAAGGAGTAACACCAAAAATGAAGAATGCAATGAAGAAATAAATTCCTGGTGTGTTAAGTTCAATGAAGGCCTTGTATCAATGTTGCAGGAATTGAAGTCAGATCTCCAAGACATATACTACTCCTACTTTGATACTTATACTGTGTTGCTCAACGTCATCCGGAAACCAACCGATTATGGTATGATTAAATTTATCATTTCTTATAGGTTTAAGTTTTTTGGATAACTGTTATGAGTGAAACTATCGCCTAGCTTGAAGGAATGACAATAACCCATAAAATTTTAAAAATACCCTTAACATTATATGAATAAATCCTTTAAAATTTTGATTTTACCCCCTTAAAAAGGTTTTTTTGGCCCCTTCTTTCGAACCAAATTGGCGAATTATATGATTTATCCCTATTTTAGTTAAATATTTCAGTTTTTGTTGTCCATAATTCTTTTTTGTTTAATAAATAAAGAGCAATATTATATGATTAAAAGACCATTTCATATTTGATTGCAGGATTTGTAGAGGTTAAAGCTGCATGCTGNATTTCTTATCGGTTTAAGTTCTTTGGATAACTGTTATGAGTGAAACTATCGCCTAGCTTGAAGGAATGACAGTAACCCATAAAATTTTAAAAATACCCTTAACATTATATGAATAAATCCTTTAAAATTTTGATTTTAACCCCTTAAAAAGGTTTTTTTGCCCCTGCTTACGAACCAAATTGGTGAATTATATGATTTATCCCTATTTTAGTTAAATATTTCAGCATTTGCATGTTGTCCATAATTCTTTTTTGTTTAATTAATAAAGAGCAATATTATATGATTAAAAGACCATTTCATATTTGATTGCAGGGTTTGTAGAGGTTAAAGCTGCATGCTGTGGGCTGGGGACTCTTAATTCCGACATATTTTGCCTGCCGATTGCGGCCTATTGCTCCAACAGAAGCGACCACATCTTCTTTGATCGAGTCCATCCCACAGAGGCATCTTATCGTATCTTAGCAGATCACATTTTTGATGGTCCTTTACAGTACACATTTCCGATGAATATGAGGCAGCTAGTAGCTCTTTAAGCGGATCCCCAATAAAATCTGAATTCCTCATATGATATAGAAATATTAATAACGTGCTATTAAAACACACTTCACGGGGGACTCCACCTTGCAGAGGTGGTTGTAGGGATGGGGAAGTCGCCCGCAAGGGCCGCAACCTACCCCAGAAGGTGGAAGAGGGTGGGTCGTGGGGGACTTCCCTACCCCATGATCGACCATCTCCTTCCATATTGGGAGCTGGCCTTGGGTTGGGGAAGTGTAACGCCCTGCCAAATAGTAATGCTTTGTTTATTTTGCACTAAAATGATTTTCATAAAATGTTTTCTATATTTTTGGATGTTTAGTGTGACGTAAAATAATAATCAGAATACCTAAAATTTTTAGGTGTATCTTGGGAGCTGGTCTTGTCCCTTGGAGTTGGAATGGGCTCCTCTCCATTTCCTTTGAAATGGAGAGGATCCTTCTCCCTTGGGGATGGGTAAGTGTAACGCCCCACCAAATATTAAATGCGACAATTTTCATTATTCCATGTGGCACTACCATTATTATCTTAATTAATGTAATGAAAATTGCCTTTATGTATAAGTGTAACACTCCGCATTAACAGAAAAGTTGGGCTAAGAGCATTCACAATGGAAGAGCTAAATGTCATTTTTATCTAAAATAGCTCTTTAAATTGATAAAATACCATCTGCATTGGATAAGCTAAAAAAAATGTAGAATAAATTTTTTGTTAAATGAGCTAAAAAAAAAGCTACATGTAGCGGTAATATTGAAAGAGCTATTTTCCTACATTTTCTCCCACGTCTGTTTTTTTCTCCCATTATCTCTCACAAAATTTTCTTCTACGTTTTTTTTATTGTTTCTCTCAACTGTTTTCTCTTTTTTCAAAATTTTCTCCTACTATTTCTCTTTCACATCTCATTTTTTCCAAAATTTTCTCCTATTATTTCTCTTTCCACATCACTTTTTTCTCAAAAGTTGAAAAATAAGATATTAAGAAAAATACAATCATTATAAAAAATAAAAAAAAAATTAAAATTAAATTATATAAATAAAAATATAACTAATCGGATGTAGGAAGTCCTTAAAAAGTTATTAGCTAAACTAGANTCCCTACCCCAAAACCATCTCCTTCCATCTTGGGAGCTGGTTTTGGCCCTTGGAGTTGGAATGGGCTCCTCTCCATTTCAAAGGAAATGGAGAGGATCCTTCTCCCTTGGGGTTGGGTAAGTGTAACGCCCAATTTTCATTATTCCATGTGGCACTACCATTATCATCTTCATTAATGCAATGAAAATTGCCTTTATGTATAAGTGTAATGCTCCGCATTAACAGAAAAGTTGGGCTAAAGTTGGAGTTAAGTGCCTTTATCATTTTATATATATATATATATATATTGGGATTTGGCTTGTGCATGGCGCATATCTGCTGTAGTTGTTTTGAATGGCCCAGATTTTACAAAGGGGTTTTGTAACTCAGAAAACTAACGGCGTTCAACACTAGTTTCTCACCCTTTTTCATCTTCATTTTCTGCACTCTTCATATTCTTCACCGGCGGGTACCAGGGCTCTCTCCCTCCCAACCCCGCTTGTCCACCACCCACCTCTCTGAAAGGGCAAAACCACCACCTTGTGTCTCTCATCTCCACCAGATATGGCTCCCTCCTCCTCATTGACCATCCTACCCCACCAAAATCCTAACTTGAACGTTTAGGATTTCCTTGAGCACCACAAGACCACCAAGATAACCCTTGTCCCACTAGACCCAACACACTTGTTGTCTCCAGACTCTATAATCAACGCCTGGGAAGTCATGGACGGCCTTGACGACTTTGACTCCGATTCGGAAAAGCCTATCTCGTCGATTTTCGACTGCCCAATCGCCATTCCGAGCAAACCCAGTTTTTCCGCGCGGGTACACGAGCAGTGATATGTCACTGAAAAAACTGTCTGATTTTATTCGAAAATTCGAATCAGTGAAAAACTCAAAAAATTGTTTCAGAAAATTCATCGTCTTCGATGAAACCGTTGTGGCCGATTTTATCTGAGGAAGCTTTGGTGTCTAAAATGGATCCCAATGTGGGTTTATAGGCATATAGCTAATGCGCCCATTGACCAATGTCATCTCCAGGCTATTGAGTTGTACTCAACCCAAAGGAATACGATCATTGGGGTCCAGTACATTTGAGTTTTTCATTTTCCAATTATGATGATTTTTGGAGGGTTAGGATGGTCAATGAGGAGGAGGGAGCCATATGTAGTGTAGGAGGGAGCTATATGTGATGGAGGTGAGACCGTGAGAGATAAAAGATTATGGGCGTCGCCCTTTCAGAGAGGTGGGTGGTGGTCAAGTGGGGTTGGGAGGTAGTCTGAAGACTCAGAAGCAGAAAATGATGATGAAGAAGATGGGTGAGATACTTGTGTTGAACGCCGTTAATTTTCTGGGTTAAGAAACCCCTTAGTAAAATCTGGGCCGTTCAAAAGAACTACAGCAGATATGCTGTAGCCTGTACAAGCCAAGTCCTATATTTTGATGAATTAAACTTTGGTCAGGACGTGGAGGTAGCAGTCTGTGATTGTGATTGGAGGCTGTAAAACACTACTTTTAAGGAGCGTCCTTAAAAGTGGTGTTTTACGGCCTCCAATCATAGACTGCTACCTCAACAAAAATTAAAAAATTGTACCAAAATAATATAAGCCCAAATACACCAGATTTTTTTTTTTTTTTTTCACGCCTGCCGACACCAGATTCCTTCCATTTTTTTTTTTTGTCTTTCTCTTCCTTCTTTTTCTTTTCTCTCCGCGACACCTTCTTCTTCCTTCTCTCATTTTTTTTCTTCTTTTTCTTCAAGCTGCAATAGGATGGCCGTGGAGTCATTTTTTTTCCTTTTCTTCTTCTTCCTTCTCTCGTGAGTCATCTTCTCAAGCGATTTTCCAGCGTAGAGCCATTTTTTCCGGCCTTTAGAGTGATAAAATCCCTAAAGGATTAACTTTTCCCTCTAGGTTTTAGATTTGAATATAAAAACGAGTTTTGAGGCATTAGAAACGAGGTTTAAGGCATTAGAAACGATTTTTGAGGCATTAGAAACGGATTTTGGGCATTAGAATCGAGTTTTGAGGCAGATTTCGACGGGTCACGGCGGGTTCGGAGTCGGGTCACTTCCGGCGAGAGGCCAGACCCACTGTCGGCGTGGGTCTGGCCAGATCCACTGCCGGCGTGGGTCTGCCGGGTCTTTCTCGGCCATGGGTCTTTGGTGGTTGCGTGTGTCTTTATTTGGTTCGGGTATTTCTCATTTTGATTTGGTGTAGGTGAACTCATTTTATTTTTTGCACTTGATTGATGAGGTGTCATGTGGGGATTGGGTGCCGTAAAATGGATGTTTTGCACCACGATCGGACCATAAGGGCTCTCTATTTTGATACTACAAAGTCTTCCTGTTGAAACTTGTAACCAGTAGAACACCAATGCACTAAACAGAACATGCCTTTTACAAGCGTGTGTGATAGTAAGTAGAAACTTGATATTTATGGAGAAAAAATAAGTAATTAGTCACGAATAGGAAAAGAGGAAAACTAACTGTCCTAAAGAAAATTAAGTGTTTTCTAAAATGACGAAATATAACTTTAAATGGTAATTCTTAAGGAAAAACGATCGATTTTTTGGCCCAAATGGCACTCATCAAGTGTAGCTCACTAACCCGTGCTGAAAAAAGCTTTTTGGATTGGAGTCGTATGCACAATAGTGTTCTAATTAGTGTTGAAACGGATGTAACTGAAATCTAGGCATAAAGACTTGGAAAAGTTTTGGAAACTAAAATCCCTATTCGAATGAGACACAATGCCATGTTTAGCGAGACAAGAAAACGAACAGACGAAATGAAATCTCAAATGATTGCGTTCAAAATGGAAGAAAGCGATGTCCGAATGGCAAAGCATCCCCAATTAATCGTTTTCCAAGTCTTAATATTAAGACATAAAATAAGATTGTATTATCTCCATTGGCGTTGAGATGCATTATTTTCCAAGGGTAGAATTCGATCTAATATTTCACCCTTTAATATAAAGGAAAAGGTACCACTTCTATTTTATTCTTGATGATGTTGAATTATTAGTGCCTCACAAAGTCACAGTTCAATTGAGATCGATGATCAGTGTTAAATGCGTAATAATTCATATAAATTTTAATTTACTTTGGGATTAAGTTAATATCTCAATATGTTAAAATCAAGACTCTTGGGCAAAAAGCTTGTTTTACTTTTGATTATATCATGGTTAACATAAAATATCAATATTTTGCTCTTCAAGAATAAGCCAGCTGAGGTGTGACATAAAGAAAAGAAGTTAAGGATGTCTTTTGCCTATGATGGAATATATATATATATATATATAAGGGGGAAATTTACATAATTAGGTAATGATAATGTCTTTTCATCAAATAAAACCTAACCCAAAATACCATAAATCAAGAAAATATTCCCCCTTATATATATATATATATATATATATAAATCCAATTCAAGCCTTCACTACCCCCCCAAACATACACTCCTAGGATAAGATGGCTTACAAATTGTTCTTAGTCTCCCTCTCCATCTTTGCAGGGATCACATTTTCAGAAGCTCAAATGGCTCCTGCAATGTATATATTTGGAGACGCCCAAGTAGATGTTGGCAACGACAATCACCTGAAGCTCTCCTTTAGCAAGGCAGATTATCATCCCTACGGCATCGATTTTCCGAACCATATTCCGACAGGGAGGTTTACTAATGGTAAAAATGCTGCTGATTTTCTTGGTAAGTTAATCAAAATTCTCTTAAATAATGTTCTTCTCCATTGTCATGCAAGGACAATTAAACCTTATTAATTGATAACTCACCTTAAATATATTCAATCCTTATTTGTATGCTAATGGGCTTTAGAATTCAATGGATTATTGGGCAGCTGAGAAAGTGGGCTTACCAACTCCACCGCCGTATCTCTCCATTGAATCCAACAAGGACCATGCAACGTTTCTAACTGGTGTTAGTTTCGCCTCCGGATGTGTCGGAATATTTGATGGCAATGATTAACTTTATGTAAGAAAAAACACTTTACTTATGTTTTGGGTTTATATCCTTTCATTTTTCCTAACCCTTTCACATAGCCTATTCTGTTAAATCTGACCGACGTAAAATATTTGTTAAATCCCTATCATATGTGTGAAAATACAATTATACCTCTAGATTAAAAAATAAAAACCTTATCTAACCTTAGAGAACCACATCTAGTCTTTGGTTGCGGAAATGCACGGCTAGACCGTGGGTTTCAATGGTTGAAGAATGAAGACCCACGACCTGACCATGAGTTTTTGATCATTGAGACTTATGCCTAGTCATCGAGACACACCCACCGTGTTTATTTATTTTTCATTTTTATATGACAAGGGTATTGTTATCATTTTGAATTACGTGTATCTCAAATGACCAATTTTTTGCTAGATTTAACATAAATCTTAAGGGAAAGGGCTAAGTAGCTTGGAGGGTTAACGTTAGGGAGAAAGAAAAAAAAAATTGAAAATTGAATAATAATTCAAAAGATTAACTATTGGGCTCTACGAGTGTAGCAATATTGGAGTAACTTGAAGGGCTTTCAAAGCCCAATTGTGAACGTTGAAGTATGCACAGAAAACGAAATTTACTGAAAAAATGCGGTGAGCGTGGATCGAACACGCGACCTTCAGATCTTCAGTCTGACGCTCTCCCAACTGAGCTATCCCCGCTACTTGACCTTTCTTATTCACTTTTATATTTATAACGTTTCAGTATCGGTCGCTACCTTTGACAAAACGAATAGACGACTTTTCTCAAGCATGTGAAGAGCTGGAGCAACGGCTAGGATCCTCTGGTGGACAAGAGCATTTATCAAAATCTCTCTTTCCCATTGTGATCGGAAGCAATGCTTTAAATCCTCTGCTCTTCGCAAGCAGATCAGCCCACAAGACTATGTGGCTTCAATAGCTCTCAAATTAAATCAACAATCAAAGGTAACAAAGTTGTAATAAAATTACCTTAAAAATAACCTTTCAACTACTGCATGTTTTGGAAAGACCAAATTACCTTTTGATTTTTGTGTTTGTTTTTTTAAAAAAAGAAATTTAAAAAAAAGATCACAAGGTGGCCCAATTACGGGTCGCAATGACATCACGGACTATTTTAAATCCTCCGTTCTTTGCAAGCAGATCAGCCCACAAGATTATGTGGTTATATTATAAACGGCTGATATATAGTTTGGAAGGGCTTTTTTATATATTTTTTTCCATATATATAAATATGGTCCATATACTGATATATATATATATGTATATATATGGACCATATATTATAATATTGGTTAATTAATTGCTCATCCCTTTTTTCAAATAATATATTACTTGTTGGCAGCGTCTATATAGTAATGGTGCACGTAAATTTGTGATGGTTGGCCTCTCAGTCGATCATCGGATGCTCCCCGACAGTAAGAAAAGACATTGAAGGAGAAGAATGCAGTGCAGAAATAAACAAGTGTTGTGCAAACTACAACGAAGGCCTTAAAATCAATGTTGCAGAAACTGGCATCAGAACTCAAGGACATCAACTACTCCTTCTTGGATACTTACAGCATCCTCAAGAACTTGATTGACAACCCAGCTTCTTATGGTACCTGATAATTATCATATCAATCTCAACAATTTCCTTCTCAAATTAATATTTGTTTTGATCATCAGTACTGCAAAAAATATATATAGAAATGTTTTGTTTTTTTTCCAGGATTTGTGGAGGTGAGAACAGCTTGTTGCGGGCTTGGGCATCTTCACGCTCAGATGCTTTGCCTACCACTTGAACCCTATTGCCCCAGCAGAAGCGACCACGTCTTTTGGGACGGACACCATCCGACAGAAGCTTCTGCTCGCTTCATTGCAGAGAGTATGTTTCATGGTTCTTCCAAGTGTACATTTCCCATGAATGTGATGCGCCTAGCTGCTCTTTAAGCTTACATTAATCTGCGAGTACTGGAAGAGAAAGCCAAGCTTTTACATATGGGGCCTCCAAATCATAGAAAAGAGCATCAAAAGACTTTCGTCCTATATATATATATGTCTTTTATTTTCAGTGCATGATGTACGTACACTTTAAATTCAAGTGGAGGCCGGTCTGTGCGTCTATGTTGGAGTTTATTATTTCTAAAGTTTAAACATTGATCAAGTTAAGTCGGGACATTTTCTCTAATATGTTTGGGGTGGTGTGGTGTGGTGGTTGTCTAGCGGAGGCCTGGAAGCAGTGACGGAGCTTGAGATTTAATATTGAGGGAGTCGTTAAAATTTGTTTTTAGCATCTTACAAAATTTTCTCTAACTTAAAAATTTGATAATTCACACAATATATGCATAACAAAAAAATATTTATAAAAATTCATAAATATGTGCTCAAATTGATATATTAGAAATGTAACATATCGACACTACATCAAAAAGACAGAAATACAAAAAAAAAAAAAAAATTATCTAGAACTGCACTTTACAGTCTTTTAGAAGTACAAAATTATCAAGTATCGAATCTAAATCAAAGCTCTAAGCAATTTCCCTTTCAATGTAGAGAACTAAGCTATTTGCAAGAAAATCATCCTCCATTTTGTTGCGTAGTTGTGTTTTAACAATTTTCATTGTTGAAAATGCTCGTTCAATAGTCATTGTAGACACTGAAAGAGTCAAAATAAGAAGAATTAATCTATCAATAAGATAGTATGTCTTTGATTTTTCTGTCTTTGCCAATCCTTGGCATAATTCTGTAATGGAAGACAAATTTTGTAATATCGGTTCAGTAAGCACATTAAATTCAAAATACCTCAACTGGTATCTCAAAAAGGGTTCAAAGGGAAACTCACGAGTTGGGTATTCTCTGTTTGAGAAAAAATTTTTTGAGTATTTATTTGTATGTTTTCGGTTTTTTTTTTTGAGTTTAGGTATTCTCTGTTTCTCAAATAGAGAATACCCAATATATATATATTATTAATGCACTTATCAAATTTTTTTTTTTTAAAATGGAGGCCTGCTGGTTGCTGCAGGCACAATATCACATGGTCATGGACTCGTGGTGGAGCGTGGCTCCCCCTAGTCCATATAAAATTTTTGAAGGCTTCATAGCTTTCATATAATTTTTTTTTTTTTTAAAAAAAAAAAACTTCTTGGGGAGCCAAGTTCATNCGATGGTCCGTACCGCCAAAAATAAGAATTAAAATTTAAATGACAATAAAATAAATGACTGAATATAAATACTGAATTCATATTTCGGGGTTGAGACCAATGGTCCATACCGCCAAAAATATGAATTAAAATTTAAATGACAATAAAATAAATGACTGATATAAAAGCTGTAAAGTAAATAATATATATAATAAATATGGATAATATCATAAGCCTTTAATCAATTTATCTATGAACTCTTATTATTAATTCATTTATTATTTTATTTTACATCATAAGCTTATTGGGTCTTAAACAATTAGATGAGAACAAATAATACAAACAATAAATCATTATAATTACACAAGAAACACTTACCCAATAAACCTTGAAGTAGAACTCCACCAAATCTTCTCTAGGTAACTAGTTTAGAAAAGCAATTAGGATACTTGAACACTATAGAAAGATTTAGGCCATATGATTTTTGACTTAGAGAATGAAAGGATGAGCAAGCTATCCTTACTTACTAAGAATGTAAAAGAGCTCAAGTGAAAAATGAATTTACTTAGGCTTCTATTTATAAGAGAATGAATGGCTAGGATTAATCTTCACACTTTTGATCTAAGGGTTAATACAAGCTTCTATCTATAAGAGAATGAACGGCTATGATTCATTTTCATAATTTTGATCTAAGGGTTAAATACAAGCTTCTATCTATAATAGAATGAATGGCTATGATTCATTTTCATACTTTTGATCCAAGGGTTGAGATGTATTCAACGAAAACAATGAACCTAGTCTACTTTAGCATTTTCGTCCAAAATGAGGGCAGTGTACTCTGATCCATTTTTTGATATTCAAACGTACTCCGATTGACATGAAATTTTGAGAGTAGATAGAGGACTCCGAGACAAACATTTTATATTTTTGGTTCGACTTCATCTGAGTTCGTTTGACTCTGTTTTTGGCCCGTACAAACTTTCTAACTTAATTAGACTTTATCTACTTGCATTCAGACTTGGCCACTTGCCTCATTAAATTCTCATGATATTTTCTCATAATCCTTATTACTAGAAACTTCAAGCTTTCAACAAAAGTGGCTAGCCTACCTTTCCTGAGTAGTTTTAATCTTTATTAGACAATATGAAAATTAAGACACTGCTTTTTAGGCCAAAAACTAAAAACTTTAAATTGATTTTTACTTAACCAAACACTAATATAAATAATTTATTCACTAAATTAGGTTTAATTATGTCCATAAACATACTTATGAAGCTAAATTTGAGAATTAAAGTGATACTTAAAAAGAGGTCAACAATTAATGTAATATATACTCTTAACACCAAATAGTTATTTAATATCATTAATCCATATATCATTGCTCTAATTTATTTATTTATTTAATCTTTTAAATATCATTTAAATAAGAGTTTTAAAATCTAGGTCATTACATTTTAACTGCTTGGGGGAGTCGTGGCTCCCCCTGGTCAACATGTGGCTCCGCCACTACCTGGAAGTGGTTCGGTAGAGTTTTGACAGTGGCAATTGGCAGTTATTTAGAAGAGGATCGACTAGCAGTGGTCCTATGATTGTCTTGCGGTGGCCCATCGGTAGCCCGGCGGAGGTTCAGAATGGTTCGACGGGTTGAGAGGAAAACATTCTAACTTAAAATATGGTTCACAAAATTTAAAAACGGAAACTAATCAACTATTTATTAAATAGTTTACTCACTCCGGGACTAATCAACTATTTATTAGTCCTGGAGTAAGTAAACTGTATATTTTGCTACAATGAATAGTTACTTCTTGGTATTCACTGTAGCACAATGTTCAAAATTTTTAATATTTTTTTCTCTCTCCCTTAACTTTTCTCTCTTCTCTCTTCTCTCAACGATCTTGTTCAGCACAACCTTCCTTGGTCCTTTGGACACTCACTTTCTCTAACAATAAAGTTCATCGATCTACACTCCATTTTTGTTGAGACTCTAGTAATATTGGTTCCCATTGTTATCGCGATTCATTCTCATTCCTCAACATTATTGAAATTGTTATTGTTTTGATGCCATCCCTTTTGCCCCCAGTGAATTTCAGACCAAGAGAGCATGACCCAAGAGGGCATGGATTTCTCGACTACTTTGACCCAAAAGGGCATGGTTGGTAATAAAAATTATACCGAGGAGAGTATGAAGGGGTTCATATAATAGATGAGAATTGGAAAATGCTTTAGATCGATGATGAACGAAGACTAGAAAAAGCAAAAAATAAATAAATATTAAAAAATAATATTATTTTAAAAAAAGTAGAGAATGAAATAAAGAATTTGTTAGAATTGACATTAAAAAATGAGTAGCTAAAATAAAAAATTGTACTTTTTGACTAGGTAAAATATCTTTTACTACTAGAGATCCTCATCTTTATAAGCTAATAAAAATATGGGGTAACTTCACTAACCCCCCACAAACTTTCATGCTTTTTGCAGACACCCTCCAATATTCAAAAACTCTCACTTTAATGTATCAAAGTTTAATTTACTTCTATTTTCTCCCTTCCGTTAGGATTTCATGGAAAATCCTAATGGACCAATGTTAAATTACTAAAATACCATTATTTTTTATTAAAAAATATATATTTTAAAAATACTCTTAACCTGTGAGTCATATTATTATTATTATTTAAAAAAAAAAAAAGAAAAAGAAAAAAGAAGACGGGTGGGTGTGGTGACCCACGACCCACCTGGTGACCCCAAGTGATCCCCAGTAGGTCACTTTTTTTAAAAAAATATATATAATAATTTATTATTTATAAATAATGATAAATTTGAAATTTTTTAAAAATGTAAGGATATAAAGATCTTTTACTCATTTGACCGTTTGATTTAATTGTAAAATCTTAACGGAAGGAACAAAATGAAAAAAAAATAAAAATTGAATAAACCTAAGTGAAAGTTTTTAAATATTAAAAAATGTCTGCTAAAAATACAAAGGTCAGTATGAATTAATTAGTGAAGTTACCTTAAAAATATCTAAGGTAATCAAAATAATGGGACGAAAAGCTCAAAAGGCTCCGAGTCCACAGGCCAAGCCTGTCGGCAAAAAGTCAAAACAAACGCGTGGGCCCATTAAATATCCAGACTTGATATTAATCTTTTGATATCTGACTCACCTCAATCTCATACCACCAGGCAATGAAAGCGATTGACGAAAACAAAAAACAAAAATAAAATAAAGGAAAAAAAAAATCATATTTAGTCATTAAATTTATCTTATTTGAATTTTAAGAATAGTGTTCTTAAATTTTGTCTAAATTTAAAATAGGCTACTCTATTGTTTTACCATTAAAATTAACAGTTTGTCATATGTCATATGTATTTCATTTGACACGTTCATGTCAATCTCACCATCTCAATACCCCAATGCAATGCTACGTCATGTTCCAACGGAACCAAAGTTTTTGTTATTGTGTGAGTTTGTTCTTTAGGTTCTCAAGTTTTGGGTTTTTTTAAGTTTTACGTGTCAAATCAATGGTTTTTTGGGTTTTTTATTTTTTGAGATATGCTACAATATAATATAATGCTTATATTTGTCCCATATTTAGTGAGGGGGAGAGAATTGAAATTCAAATTTCAAATTTTAATCATTCATTTTATGTGATTATTTATCTGCCGCGTCACTAAAAATGAGTCAAATGTGGGCATTATATTGTATTAAAGCATTTATCTTATTATTATTATTATTTTATAAAGAACTTAACCTTTGTTGACATGGCATTGCATTCAAGTGTCTATGATGTGTCAAATAAGACAAGTGAAAAATGACAAACAGTTAACTTTGAGTACTATATTCTTAAAAATGAAAACTCAATTATTAAATTTAAATCAAATGAAAATCTAGGGACTAAAAATGATTTTTTTCATTAAAAAAGAAAAAATCTATCAATCATATCCACTATTAAAAATAGATGCATGAATTAAAAATATGCCTAAAAATCACGTGCTAGATAAAAAGAAAAGAGAAAGGAAAAAAAACAAAAAAACAAAACAAAAACAGGTTAAAAAAGGAACACAATTGAAGCTTCTCTGCAGTTTACAAGTGCCTGCAGGCTGCAGCATATATCACGACACCATGCATCTAGATATTTTCTTGGAATGAAATCTTGTTTGGTGTGAATTCATGGTGGTCGGCAATGCATATTAGAACGTACAGTTAATGTTTTCTTTTTCAAGATAATTATTGAAGATTTGAAGTCTATTGATATTGATGTCTTCCATATCATTGAATTTCTGAGCACAAAAAAACAGAAGATGGAAACCAGAAGATGGCCGGGAAGAAGACACTACAATGAAAGGACAAATTAAGTGGATGACGAAGAGTGGCGGTGCATGTATGATGATTTTGACCCACGAGAAGTAGCTAGAACCACACGTACATTTGGTCGTGGTTGCACCCAATCATCATCACTGGCTCCAGCCTATCAACCATCTAGCGGTGCACCGCGTTCCCACATATATATGCATGTGATGCTTAGATTGAAGGCAATGAATTGGTGATAGATTGAAAACGTCACAATTCCATCATCATATATATTACCTCATTTATCAAAGGCCATTCGACGACGCTACTAATTCTCTTCACCAAACTGATATATATATATATATATACTTTCTCCTTTGCCCAAATTATATATGGTTTGCATAATTAATGTATGGTTATGCGTAGCCTAAGCCACGTTTATTACGTTGAATTGGAGTGTCAAGTGAAAGGTTATATTTAGGGGAAACTTCAATTTGCCCTCCCGAACTTCCAGCCGATTGTATAAACCTCTCATGAACTTTCAAATATCTCACTTAGGCTCCTGAATTTTGATTTGCTCTCACTTAGAACCCCCCACATTAAAATTATACCGTTTTGAGCCCCAAGTTTTAGTACCCATCCAACCTAAAGCGATACCATTTTGGGCATTAAAACTAATATAATGGTCTAAAGTGAGAGCAAATCAAAGTTCAAGAAGCTTAAGTGAGAGTTTTGAAAGTTCAAAGAGAATTTATACAATTGGCTAGAAGTTCGGGAGGCAAACTAAAGTTTTCCCATATATATATATAATATGAGAATGAGTGAGAGAGAGATGATTTTGTTACACGTGAATCAAGACATTAGTTTGGTTTAGCAGTAGATATTCATGAAGAAATTAAGAATGCTAATTGATATTAAACACGCCTAGCTAGCTAAAATTAGACTTGTGAATTATGATTAAAAGGAATAAGGTGGGCGATACAGTAATTGGTTGACTAAAGAGGAGAATGCCTGTACTTTAGTGGGTTATTTCTAAAATGGAATATATAATAATATTTATATCACATTATGGTTTCACATATAATTTCATCAGCTACCCCCCACATCTTTTGTTTTTTTTTATGATGGGAAAAGAAAACCCACACCACCAACCCCTAAAGGCCAAATTCGGTCTGATCAGTCCATGCATGGCGTCTTTCTACACAAATCAGTGACAGTGTGATCGATCAGATAAGACTTGGTTTGGCTACAGATCGACATTAAAACTTACTTTAAACCTAAAGTGGGGTGTGAGGATGTCACCAAATATTCCAAGTCCTAATTAATTGCTCATATTATCTCTTGATTGATTGATTGATATCCCAAAAATGGAGCATAATAATTATGTGCTTAATTGTTTTGTTTAGGCCGGCCGTGTCGTGTGATCTCGGTATTGGTTTCTTGAGATTTATGGTCAACAAGGAACAAAAAAACACAAACAAAGGTTCCTACCTACAGGCTACAGGAAGTTAGAAATGGGTTGAACTTAATTGAGTACTGTACGTGGGACGGTGCACTAACAATAACAAAAAGCTCTGCTGACTCATCGATCTCCAAACATGTAAATAGCTGGCTGTCCACAGTACTGAGCAATACGTGAGGATAGAAATCCCTTGCGATAATTTCGTCCAATTTGAGCTAGTAGGTTACCCCTACGTACCACCCTACAACCCCCTCTCCCAATTGCTTATTATTAAATATTAAAGTAAGAAATTTTTGGATTTTATTTATTAATTTTTGGGATATGTCCACACAAGAGAAAATGAGAGAAAATTCGAATTAATAACTAATAAAATAGTCCATAGTTAATTGAACTACCTATTAGACACTTTTTATGATGAATCTAAGAACGACGAATGAGTAGCTAGCAATGAGAATTATTTTGCAATATTGCTTATTATTTATGCTAACTTACAAAGCTTTTTCTCAACTAGCTTAATTCTGTTTTACTACATGCAGAATATATTGGGAAACTGCTTTATGCTAACTTAATTGTATGATGTTATAGCATAGAAAACCACGTTGTGGGTGGGAACAGATGATGACTCATGATGACTGATGAGGCCGATATATAATCGTTTGAAACGAACCATAAAAAAACCAACGAACCAAAATGAGAGATGCTTTTCAGTGGATGGCTCAGATAATGTCCAAGTGGAGTAATCTTTAATTTTGGCCGATCCGATCAGAGATGGATATGTGAGGTTTGCGTCCGGGGAAGTCCCATCCCCTGCATGGGGCCGAAGTGGAATGGAGGGTTGTCACTTTTCACCGGTCACTGAAACCAAAACCTAAAACAACAGTAATAAATTAGGAAAAGTTAAAAGAAAGTTCTTAATTTGTGAATATTAATGCATGCCGGAGTAGTACTATTTCTGCTGCAAGTTGTCTTTGATCTTCTTTTCACACACAAAAACTGTACATGTCATCCATTTATTCCCTCTATAAAACCCAACCCCACCTTTCCCTGGCCAGCCACATTCCCTAGCTATCCCATTCCCCACCACCACATTTTGAGAGAGAGAGAGAGAGAGAGAGTTCTTGCAATGGCGGCTTTGAATGTTTTGGCTGCGAGTTTCTTAATCCTCTTTCTCTCGAGCTTGATCAAATTATTGGAGGCTCAGATGGTCCCGGCCATGTTTGTATTTGGAGACTCTCTTGTAGATGTGGGCAACAACAACTACTTAAAGCTTTCACTTGCCAAGGCAGATTTTCCCCACAACGGCGTCGACTTCCCCACCAAAAAACCAACAGGGAGGTTTACCAACGGCAAGAACGCTGCTGACTTCCTCGGTACGTACGTTAATTAATCCAAACAAACAAAGTTAATTTTTTTTTTTTGGGTAATTGAAAAATTAATTACAAAAGCAAAAGATAGAGATCGATAGAGAGCAAGCACAAGTCGACAAATTAAGATTCTTAAAGTTAACTTCTTTGGTACCTTATAAAAGATTTTAGTATTCATGTGATTATATGATCTTTACAACTACATGCAATACCCTTTTCGTGACTGTCGTTTAACTCTTTAATTAACCTACTTTTTCACGTTATAAAGTTTGAACTAGGAAGAATATAATGGACAGCTAGCATTTGGGAACCACATATATATAAATATATGCTAATTAATTAATGTCAATTTCATTGATTTTATTATTATTGTTGGGCAGCTGAGAAAGTGGGGCTGCCAACATCACCACCATATCTATCCCTCCTGTCAAGCTCCAACCAGAATAACGCATCGTTTCTAACTGGTGTTAGCTTCGCATCTGGAGGTGCAGGAATCTTTGATGGCACCGACGAACGTTATGTAAGTGGATTAAGTACTAGTTTTCCAAGACCTTTTTCTAATTAAACTTGATTCCAAACTGATCTGTACTTGCCACGTTGCCTAACCTGGTCAGTTTGGTACAAAATTTTTAGAGAAGTCTTGAAAAATCTATCATTTTTTCTTTTGGGGAAACTTCACTAACCTCTCTGAACTTTCGTGATTTTTGCACACTCTCCCAACGTTCAAAAACTCTTATTTTGGTGTATCGAACTTTCGTTTTGTTTCAAATACTCTCACTGCCGTTAAATATTGCAGTTAAATTAAACAGAAAAATGGCTAAGGGTATTTTAGTATTTTCACACATTTTTGTTAAATTTAACAGAAAATCCTAACGGAAGGGGGAAAGTGAAAGAAAATCAAGGTTCGATACACCAAAGTAAGAGATTTTGAACGTTAGGGAAGTTTCTACAAAAATCGCGAAAGTTCAGGGTCGCTTTTCTTTTTTACTATTTTGTGCACTACCTCCACACCATTTTTCTTTGTATATAACTCCCCTTTCTCAGAATTGGCTTTTAGAATAATGAGTGCCATTAGGCCCATCACACCATTATTCTTTGAGAATTTTTTTTTTTTTAGTGTTCTCTTAGTTGTAGGTCGGTATTACCTAGGACTCAAAGAATCCTAATTATTTATTATTATTCTTATTGATATATGCTTCTCTCGTACTAATTAAAAAATTATATGATTCTTTCATGTTAAGGGATACATGAATGCTAGATGTTCTTCTAGTCTTAGGTGAATATTATTTTTTTTAAATCAAAAAGAAATTAACCCTTATTTCTCTTATCAGGTTTATATCTACCTAGCTAGGACTAGTTAGAAGAACAACCAAAAAACACCTAGCATTTTTCTAAGGGGAATATGACAATTTTATAAATTGTATTTGAGGCAATTTATATCCTCCAAACTTGGTTAGATCTAACAAAGTTTGGAGAAAATTTATGTCCTCAATTAAAAAAAAAAAAAAAAAAAACCTTTGTTTTTTATAACAATTGGGCTTTTACAAAGTGGCCCATTTACACAATGCAATTGACCAACTTAGCCCAAGGTAAAAACAAAGGAGAATGAGAATTACCCCAAGCTGTCAAAAAAAAAAGAATTACCCCAAGCTAACGAGTTGATTTTCCTTGTGTATTACTTGTACGTCCAGCGCCAATCACTACCTTTGACGAAACAAGTAGACTACTTTTCAGCGGTGTGCGAGGACTTGAAGCAAGAGCTTGGATCCTCTGGTGCACAAGAGCTTTTATCCAAATCTCTTGTAGCCGTTGTGATTGGAAGCAACGATATATTCGGTTACCCCGACTCTTCTGGTGTCCGCAAGAATAATACCCCACAGCAGTACGCGGACTCGATGGCTCTTGCACTAAAAGATCAATTAAAGGTAATAACGAAAGTATTTACTTCTGTTTTCGCAGCTATAACAAGCTCTTTTTATGGGTTTTGAGTTTGTTTATTTATTAAATCATTAATTAAATGATTATATTAATTCTTTCGTATTTATTAGCTAATTTTATTTTTTTAGATAATAAGTGATTAAACAATATCAAAGCAGAATAATCATTCAACTAGCATGAAGCTCCTTAATTAGAAGAATCTGAGATAACTAAGCTTAATTTTGACATAAAATAATATTATGCACTACGTTTTTATTATATCTTACTGAGAAAGTACACGTTAGCATAATGAAATAGAAATTTGATTTATAGCATTTTTCTTTGGCATAGAGTAATATTATACACTGCATTTTTATCTCATCATATTTAGGGACGGAACCATGTATAGACCAAGGGACTCCCACTGGTTTTCAATTTCTTTTTTTCTTTTAAATTAAGTTAAATATATGTATTTTTAGCCTTAAAAACTAGGCTTGACCCATATCAAAAGTAAGTTTGACCCCTCATTCATACTTTGGCCCCTTCAAATAAAATCTTGATTCCGTTCCTAGTCATATTGACTTGATATCGCCAATCAACCCTTTGAATCTTCATTACAAACAGCTAAATACTTTCATGTGTTCATGGATACAATGAATTTCAGTTTTAAATGATTGGCTCACCATTTTTATTTTGAATTTTTTGACAGCGTATACACGATTACGGTGCACGTAAATTTGTGATTGCGGGTGTTGGGGCAATTGGGTGCTGCCCGTCGCAGAGGAATAAGAACAAGACGGAAGAATGTAATGAAGAAACAAATAGCTTGTCTGTTAAATACAATGAAGCCCTTACCTCAATGTTGCAGGGATTGAAATCAGAGCTCGAGGACATCACCTACTCTTACATGAATACCTACAGTGTCTTGCAAAACATCATCCAGAAACCATCAACTTATGGTATATAAACTACTTTTTCTTCTTAAGAGCAAAAAGATATGGTGTGCAAAATTACTTCCTTTTCTCAGATTTGTTCCGAAAATATATATTCATGTTTGGTTAATTCTTAGTAGCATATTTGATAACTAAGTTTGGAAAACGCACGCAAAAAACTCACCCGTCACTTTCCCGCAACCCAAAATGACAAAAATACCCTCAATCTACCATTTTTTTTAAGGGTCATTTTGGGCATGCAAGAGGGACTGCATCCCCAGTGGTAAATTACTAAATTGGAAAACATTGTAAAAAATAAAAACATTGAGAAAGGGTAAATATAGGTTTCCCCTAAAGTTTTCTGTCCATATTCATAATTTCTCTTTCTTTATTCCTACCTTTGTTCCTTTTCCTGTTTAGACTAACTATATAAGAATGGTCATGAACCTAGTTTCTATTTCAATTCAGGATTTACAGAGGTTAAAGCTGCATGTTGTGGGCTAGGGGACCTTAATGCCAAAGTTGCTTGCCTGCCAATTGCGACCTATTGCTCCAACAGAAGAGATCACGTCTTCTGGGACCTATACCATCCAACAGAGGCTGCTCATAGCATTATTGCTGATCAAATTTTTGATGGCCCTTCACAATACACATTTCCGTTGAATGTGAGACAGCTAATTGCAGTTTAGTCCCAACATTACACAGCCCTGCCAAATGCCACCTTCGTAATGCAGAAGCGTTTACAAAATTCGTCACCAAGATATCGTATCTGTGCGTCCAAAGAGTAGGTTATACCATATCATGTAGCATAGCAGAAGAAAAGAAATCTGAAAAAGAAAAATGCGAGCTTAGAAGACTACTGTTACTTTTGAGTTTTACATATTTCAGGATACAATTGTAGCAAAAATCCAAAAGCAATTAGAGGCAATGACACGCGTTAGGGCATGTGCAGCTCTCTCTTCCTCTTATTTATTTTCATTAATCTAATTATTTGCAATCTTTGTCACAGCCAGCAGAAAATAAAAACCACAATGATAATCTATTTCCTATGTCTAGATTTACTATGTGATATGTAAACTAAACCCGAAAAATTTCCTGCAGAAAATCAAATATATGTAGAATATGATGACACAGATTGTTGTTATTGTTGAGAATATAATAGTGGAAAAGGATACCTTCAATATCTCCAGGCCTAAGATGGAAATATATCCTGAAAGAAAAGCTTGAGGTCCCCACTGGAAACATCAAACGCCAACATCTTATCCACTAAATCCTGCATTAAGCTCCAAAATGGGAAAAAAAGAATGGTACATATAAGAACCGGAACACGGGAAATTCCATGTCATATCTGAGATTTTTCCCCTGAATTAACACCTTGTATTGCTGATCTCGAGCTGATATATTCTCATTGCACAATCGCTCAACATGTTTATCATTTCCAATAGCATCCAATACAAATGCCGCTCTCTTTATGACTTCATCAGGGACACCTACATAATCAATGCAATCAGTTTCATTCGAAAATTAAAAGCTGTCAGAGAAGCAGCCCCAAGAAGACCTCTTTGTTTTATTGCTTCTCTTTTCAGAGTGAATGGGGTTATGTTTATAAAGATTAATCACTCTTATCTCGATGAGGCTGTTAATAACATATGCATGTTCAAAAGCAAGATTTTAGTTCTAATTTCATCTCATGGGTATTAGAAATTCCAGAAAAGTTTTATTTGCATATATATAAAAACAACACTCGTGTCTCTAATCACATACAAGAAGTACTCCAGAGTTCGTTGAGAGCCACCAACCCCCACCGGTCACCCCAAACAAAAAGGAAAAAGAAAAAGAAAAAACACGTGAACGAAAATGGGTCTATATAGCTAGATTTTGAAACCATGTTTTGCATTTACCCATGCAATACCATACAGAAGAATGCAAAAACCAGAAGAAAGCAAATAACTTTCCCTTTTTTGTTTTTGACAGCCCTGAATATAATTTAACTTCGAGTAATGTCTCAGATGTACCAGCAAGTAGCGCACAATGCAGCCCTGTGGGGTGTAAACTGGAATGAGTGATCTCCCATAATAATTTTCAATACGAATCCCCAACTTAGAGAAGCAATTATGTACTCACCATAGCTAAGAAGTGCATGTCCGGGAACAAGTCTGCAAGCAATAAAAAATTGTAGATCACAGAAATATAGCCAATGAGAAATTATAATATATGCATCGTACAAAGAGGGTGGAATCACAAAGATTACATACATTATGATTCCTAAATCCAGAATGGAGACTAAATCTCAAGATTCAACTCGTCGACTGATGAACCATAATGATCCATCTGCCTTAAAACTAAAACAACTACATCATGCTATCCACAACTGCACATACTACACTCGAGTAAATGGCAACATACGGATGCATGCTGAACAGTCAGAGAACACAAATGGAACATTTTTTGGGATAATTGAATTTAATAATTTCTGTTGCTGCATCTGTTGTGATGCCAATTATTTCCAGTAAAAATATTCCAAAGGAAAAAGAAATGGTTTCCAGAAATATTTACTGGAACAGCAATTGCTCACCAGCAGAAATGGAGGCTCAAATAAATGACTTTGGTAACAAATGAAGAAACTCCACCGCCTCAACTCTATGATGAAAGCTACCATATAATGGTCATGAGTATTACAATGTAGAGAACAATAAAAACATACCGATATAAAAATACAATGTCGTCAATATTTGTAGAACTGTTGTCAGGCCTCAGCACACTCATGGTGTAAAATTTGATCATCTCAGACTGAAATTTGTGAAAACAAAATGGATATATCAACACTTCATGATGTCCACACCGTGGAAGTGAATATATGAGGTAATGAATCTACAAAATCATAACCTCCACTAGGCAACTCTTATCAAATAACTCTGCGAAATGGGTGCACACCAGAACCTGCAAGATAATATAGCATAGTTGAATTGAAGCAGATGCAGTGCATGCTCAATTTTTGTGAGAAATTTTTACTAGTTTAATCGCTCTTGCATGGTAATTTGATTCCATTGCTTGGGATAATAGGTATGAACAAAAAAGATCTAAACAAGTACCAGAAACACTATGGGAAATGGTTTAGTCGTTTTTAAAAATGGTCTAGAGACAGTAAAAAGAAATAATTTCAGCAAAAGGATCTTACAAATTTTAAGGATAGTAAAAAATAGAAAAGATCCAATCACTATTAGCATGCTATTTGTATGGCAGGAAGAGAAGAACCTCCAACCTTTGGGGGGTCATCACAAGTGACAAAGTGATTTGTGGTTCCACCTAGCAGACCAATGCCATCTGAAATAATATATGCAAAGCATGATATCTGCAATGTTCAAGTTACTATAGACATAGCATAGCCAAGGTATAAAAAGCTTATCTCTTGCAGAGACTAACCTTCTGTAAGAGTACCTTTACCAAATTCATCCAATAGACACAAAGATCGTGAAGTTGCTTGCCTGTAGAATTTTTTAACATGAATAATATAGAAAGGAATCAGAACAAATGGTAGTGTTCTTTTATGAAATAATACTCCTAATATGGAAGATTCCCTCTTTTTGACCATTTAAGAACTCTTATAACTTGGGCAGTTTGAATTATATCCTCATTTTATGGAACATGTAGACTTAGCAGCCAAAAGATGGTTTACGACACACTTCAAGAGTCCAAAAAACCAAGAAACATGATATGCAAATGTTGCAATCTACGACCATATGTTTATTACTTTAAAGCTATCCTAGCAACACTCATTCTGGTATACCTTAGCATCATCCCTACTTGATGAAGATCAATCATAAATGTTGATTGTTCAGCAGTCATAAGTTTGCTTCCCGTTGCGCAGAATATCCTGTTAGCATAGGCTGTGGTTGGTACAACCAAAGGCACAATATTGTATAACTGCTGTTCCAAGAAAGATGTTGGAGGTATTGAGGTCTCACCTATCAGTCAAACCCACAGTTGCAGCATCTGCCGGAACGAAACTTCCAATGTGGGAAAGGAAAACAATTAAAGCTACCTGGAAAATTAATTGTCAATATGCTTTAATTCATAATAAACTGTACAGTACAGGTACAACGTTAACATCCAATGCAACACCTATGTGACAAAGAAACATCATACATATCAACAAGGTCACCTCAAAATAAATCTAAGTTCAATGCAGTTGTCAACACCCAATATGGCTTATGATGCATAATATGCAGGAGTCAGACACAAGAATTAGGATATTAGTAATGGAATGTTATTACATAGATGGCACTAGCTTCGCTAGGCTTAGCTATTAAAGGGATTATAACATGTTAAACAGCTGCAACATTAAAGTAACTCTAGTGAAGGATATTTTAAGAACTATGGATTGTACACCAAAACAAAAGTGCACATGCAAGCTGTAGATATCATTGTCAAACCAAAATTACTCTAAAATAGGTTTTCCTAAAGCATAATGAAATTTGTACGTCAAAATAAATGTGCATGAACTCACATGTAAATTCTATCAATAAGATGGACAAAACTATGTAGATAGAGCAAAGTCAAGAGTGTATTCTCTCCTCAAAGGAAAAGGAATTAATGAATGACCTGCTTTATATAGATACTTTTCCCCGAATAATTAGGACCAGTGATGATGTGAATTCTTCCTGAAGCAACGCAATGTTGAAAAATTAACAAGAATGACCAGTATGTTCAGATGGGATGAGGCTTCATTGAACATATTTAAGCTGAGATTCATTTTCTGTGCTATTATTGAGTGTATTTTCCATTTACCATCATCAAGAATCTTTGTATCATTGGGAATAAATGTGTCTACTGTCATTTCCTGCAAAACATGTCTGAAAATGGTATAACTATTTGTTACAAAGCCTTTGGTAAATCTCAATTTTCTTAAGGATCACAATAAATGCAAATAAGCAAGACCGCTCTCACCTTCCATTTTGTATATCAAGCAAATTTTCTAATGTCAAAGTAGGCCTCACATAATTGTTCTGACGAGCAACAAGTGCCAATGACAAAAAGCTGAAGTAAAACAGTTAATAATAAGTATAAAAAGGAAGAAAAATAAATGATAGGGGAATGTCATGAGAAATACAGGAGAACTTGTTGTTCATATGATTCTCACCAATCAAGTTCAGCTGTAAAATTGACAGCCTTAAGCAAATGAGTTGAGAACAGAAGTATATGTGACACCAAATCTCTAGTAATCGCCCTCTCCATATCTTCAAGAATGAATTCAGATAAACAAATAATTTATAAAACAGGTCAGATCAGAACATAATCAAACATTACACTTAAAGCTTGTAAAACAGGGGCTCCACTACTATTCTTACAGCCTATAATAATCAAATTGTGTATCTTCGCCTATCTTCAACAACGAATTAGAGAAATGAAAATTGTATGAAAGGGATCACATATGAACAAAATCCAATCATTACACTTGGAACTAGTAACACTAGCTCTGTTGATATTCTTTAAGTCTACTTTAGATATTAATAAGTAGCCACAGAGTGGAGTAGAGCTCTCAGTTTTTGAAATTACACAGTTGTTCAAAATATTAAAACCCACACATGATCCTATGTGTATGATAGTAATCAATATAAAACACCAAGAAGCTAAGAATATTTAACAAGAAAGCACAGAACAGAAGAGTATTTTATCTTACATACCTAGGATTTTATGATAGATATCTCCAAGCAGGTCATCCAATTCTCGTGTCTTTGGGGTACGATAAAAGAATCGTTTTGTCTCCCCATCCAGGTCAGAGAACTGTGTTTGAAAGCCATGTTGTCTTTAGTGAAATACATAATAATAACATAAGAGCATTCATTTAAATTAATGAAGCATCAACTTACTGCAAACTCGAAATCTTGAAGCTGCTCTAGTGTTGTTTCATCAAGTTTTTCTCCGAAAAAGCACATCAAGTATCCTAAACATGAAAAAAAAAATTTACAGGCAACAAGATAAACATCATAGAAATGCACCCATAGTATCATTTAAAATTGCAGTTTCATATTCCATTATCACAATGGAAATCTTCAGGATCATTATTGCATTATGTAGTACTAATATAGGAACCATATTTGAAGAAAATCAAGAGACCCTAGAGGCTGAGACATTCAGCTAGATTCTAGTTCTGCCCCAGGCTCCCAGAGCATTGAACTCCAGAGTGTATCATGAAATGTCCATTTCAATGTCTAATAAAAACTTGATTCTCCGATCAACCTTACATTACTCTCTACAATTTTATAGATTCACTAACAGGAATTTGATGTTGTAATGCAATGACTGTCATGAGTCAAGTCTCGTCATTTAACAACTGAGGGGATGACGGACAGTATTCAACTTCAAACTAAGCCTACATCATCTACTGACTACCGGATACGTGAGGAGTTGCTAGAAAGAAATCAAAGAAAACTAGTATCAAATCTAATGAATATAAAATCAGAGGAAAATACACCAAAATTTTGAATTACCCTTGAAAACTTCTTACGTAAAGTTGCTTCAAACATGAAGACTAACCTATTTGGTTTATATAAACAATACAAGGATCAAGCTTGTCTTTACATAGAGGAGGAAGTTGTGCACGTTCCAATGATGACAACTGCAAGGCAATGGTATGGTCAAAACAAATTTATTAATGGATTTTATTTCCTCTTACTCTCATTTGATATACAAATTATTGCATAACAGGCACCTGTTCCAGAAATTCTGGTAATTCCTCATATATTAGCCTCAGCTCGTCCAACTAGATGACAACAAAATAGTGTGATTTGTCAAGAACAGCATAATTAAATTTCAGATGTCAGTGAGTCAAAGATAACTGAAAAGCATTTGATGTGAAGCATGAAAGTTAAAACATTATAAAAAAAATCCATTTTGATATTGAATAAGATAGCAACATTCATTAAATTAACCTTAAAATGAGGAACTACTATGGTGAATACATTCCATTCCAATTGAAGGGCGGATAGATCAAACAAGTTTTATTTTTCATTTTTTTTTCCCGAGAAGTAATGAGTTTGGAAGATCCTTATGTTTGGAAAAGACAAGGATGGAAAATCTATGTCTAACCTCATCACAGAAACACTCTTTCACTATGGTCTCATAACCCTTCTCTTTGCTTCTATTGACATCAAGAACACCAATTACCTATAAGAGACAGTGCCATATGTAAGAATAAGACCAATAAAAGTTTTGGGGGAAGGAAGGGTGGGGAGGGGGGAGAGAGAGAGAGCCAGTCACAAGGTTTACAGCTATTGGAAAAGAAGACACTCACACAAGCATTAATACCAACTGTACCTGACTGCAGCAGGTAAGCAAAACAAAGCAAACGGAATATTGAGGATGTAGACTAACCAATTCATAAACGTAAGCCAGATCTGTTGTAATGCATGAAGCAGCCTGCAACAAAGTTACACATGTGCATACACACAAATTAAATTAGAAAAAAAAAATCAAAAACCATATACGTATACAATAACATAGACCTAACAGAGAATGCAGTTGAAGGAACTAGTTTAATACCTCCTCAACAATGTCCAAGTTGAAGCGCTCCAAATGCTCTCGTAGAGTTTCAGAAATCCCTACTTCAAATATCTTGTTCACATGCAAAAGTGAGCAGACACTCTACAAGAAAAAATAAACTTCTATTTAGAATGTCTATTACATTTGTTAGAAGAGTTATTGGTATTAGGGTTTTGAGTCATTAGGGTTTCAAGGGTAGTTTAGTCTTTATGTCATTAGGGTTTAGCCTATATATTTGGTTGATTGTATTAGGTCAAAAAAACTTGAATAATATTAAGAGGCAGCAGCCTCCATCTCTTTCCCCCTCCTACAAATCTTAACAACATTCAAGATCACATTGGTTAAGACCTAAAGAAGAGAAGTAATGCTGTTTTATCAGTAGTTCATATAAAAGATGTCAGTCAGATACGGCATATATATTATATATTTAGCCATAATTAGTCTCTCTAGTTATGGCATGTTTTTGTATAGTATCCTCACATTGAGAGGTATTCAATACAATTTACAAAAGATAACATATCTACAAGTATAGTGTTTCTTAAGGCTCAAATATTAGCATCATTCAATGTATGATCAGAAGTGAATATGACACTTAAGATAAGTATATCTTTGCTTCCTAAAAAACACATTTATTAGGTAAACCACCAACTGAAAGTTACCACCATAGGAGACGAAGTAATTCTTATAACATCATATTCTCATACCATTAATAGCCCATGATTTTGGCAATATTACCCAACAATCTTGCAAATTGAGAAGAACCTGTGAACCTAGACTTTAGTAGGTTCACCAGAAATTTTAAGCTTCTCTTCTTTTCCTCTGTTTAGTTGGTTATCGGAGAGACAAAGGAAAAGAAAGAGGGAGCAAGGTATGTAGCAAAAGTAACCACAATTTTATTTTCTTTGCTTCTTTTGTTTCCTCTTCTCCATTCATTAGTTATAAAGTAAGCCAACGAGGAAGTGAACAATATATCTAGACAATGATATAGTCATAAGTCATAACAAATGAGACATAATTTAAATCCAGTTCATTAATAAAAGGCATGACTCATAGGATTCTTTGCAAGCTTTGAAGTAAACAGAGAGCAAAATGTTTTACTTGTTTCTGCAAAGGCACAAGTTTCTAACAGAGTAACATCCACAAGAAGGTGGCATGTTTGAGTAAAAATGACATGAAAACTCCTTGCCAATCAATGTCTCAGTTCTATCTTCTTTCTCCTCTTGATAAATGTGAGCACGCATGTTGGGTTCAATAGAGGAACACTTCTCAAACAATTTTATATCATGTCTTTTTTTTTTTCTTTTTTCCTCTCTCTCTTCTTTTTTGGTTTGATGGGAGAAGTCCATTGCTTAAAACCAAGCTATAGTGTTTCCCAAGTTTCTCTTATTTTTTCTTTTAACCCTAACATCAATAAAGGATACCATCCTACAACTATAATGCATTCTCATCTCAGTCTCTAGATAAATAACTTATATGTTCTTGATAACTGAGAAACGATTAAGATTTGAAAGCATAACATATTGAGGTACTAACCTTTAGAAAAGCTATCCAGTCGCCACAGGTGCATAGAGAGCTTGGAGAGTTGAATTTCTTCCAGGAAAAAAAAAAAGTTTTCATAATTCAAGAAATACAGATGCATATGGGGTCAAATGTTGATAAATGTTTGTCAAACAGAAATTTTTACTAGCGAGTATCCAAGTGTTCTATAGTGTCCCAGCAAAGGAAAAAAAAAAAAGGACTTGATAATGCTTCAAGATTAGATAATGCTTCATAATCAAGACTGTTTGGGAATAATTATGCAAATATAATACATAGATCTTTATAAATTCCTCTGATCTCAGCAACCCTGCTATGCTAGTAACTTCATCATAGAGCTGTATATCTTTATTTTGGAGGGGCAATAATACAGAATGCTGTACAAGGACAGGAGTAAGTATAAAGAACAGATATTATTAGCACCTTGAGTATGTGGGGAATGTCCTTGACAGACATCAGAGTCTCTCGCAAAGAAGCCATTAGATCTTCAGAGCAAACAAAGAATGATATCTTTATCCCATTAAAGAAAATGAGCTTTAGTTATGTTCAATTACATGCATAGAATTATAATTCTAAAGTTTATCTATTTATCACTTAGGAAAATCATCTTCAATTCTACAGTTTTAAGAACTCATTTTCAGTTCTTATGGACCACAGACCTGCAGCAAAATCATCTTCAAGCAAGCCTGTTCTATAGTTTTGTCAGATTACATTATTCTTCTTTGGTTCTTTCCCAGATCCATTCAGGTTAGTTAAGCATAGGCAATCCTCACACTTACACAATGAAAGGATACAGCATTGAGACGCCTGTTTAAATTTTCAAGGTCTAGTATAGGCCTCAGGAACCAGCTTCTAAAATGAGAGCATGTTAAGTTCTTAAATTATAAATAGCATCTCAAATAGTAGCATAAAGAACTTCTCTAGTCAAATTTACCTCAAGAGACGTCTACCCATTGGCGTTACACACTGAATAAAGGAAAAATGAATCATATCAATATGCAAAGTTAACAAGAAAATAAAATATAAATAACCTTGACAAACCTTATTCATCATGCCAAAAACAGAGAACCTGCAATTAAAAAATATGTTAGAGATATCATGCAAGGAAAAACATAGAATTAAACAATTACCCTTCTTTTGCTCTACTAATGGCCATATGTCTAGGATCTTAGAGATATCATGCAAGGAAAACATAGAGAGTTATTCAACAATTACCCTTCTTTTGCTCTACCAATGCCCATATGGCTAGGATGTTTGTCTATCTGGAAAATCTGTAATGCCTCATGAGCTGCCGCATCAAGTTTGAGAAAATTGTTTCTAATTTTGGCTATAAAGGAGTACATTGTAGTCCAAGTTTCATCCACAAATATGTTAATTTGAAATAAGTGAATTTGAAAATAAGAAAAAAGAACAATAGGAAAAAAGATACAATGAGATCTCTATCACAGAATCAATTGTAATTGATGCATGCCCCCGTTCATTTTGCTCCAGCGTATCCACAATCCTTTCATTTTCTAATATGGCAAGAAGACCCCCACTTGCACGAACTTGAACATCACTTCCCATGTCCATCATAGAACTCAACTGCATTTGATGGAAGAACAAAAGAAGCTTAATGTAGATATCAGGATAAACAAATCTATAAGCTCCAATCAGACAGTTGCATTGCAAAGATGGGTTTGCAGTCACAAGGACTGCGGGAGAAGAAATCCATAATGTTTAATCACATCACTGCAACTTCAAAGTATCAAAAATAGAATCCACACTATATAGAATACAATATTAGAAACATCAGCATTATTAACAAGCAAGAATATATGATTAGCAGAGCTCATGGTAAAGTGATATGTATAATTTGTATTAAGTCATCTAAAATTGAAAACACATTGAACGACACCAACTAGAATGTGTGTGTGTGTGAGAGTTATTTTCTGACTTACATAACAAATCCTCTCCTTGATGTTTAATCCATCATCCATTCCTGTTACTCGAAGGTATATGAATCTGAAAAATAAATAAAAAAGAGAGAGGAAGCAGCAGGATATTGTGAGAGAGAGAGCATCCTATTACTTAAAATAATAACAGCATCACATAGAACAGTTTCAGATAGCACTCCCAATAACAAACATACAAGTAATATTCTCAACCATCTTGATTAAGTAACGAAAAGGAAGGGAATAGTGTTGAAATAAATTAATACTTATCAAAACAAAAGCCTGAATGAGATTTCCAATTAGGCAGTCTAGAAGACTGACAAACATGTATATCAACTGCAATAAAGGGAGAAAGGAGATACTGGCCTATAGTTTGACAAAAGACATTACCCTACACATAAGACTTGTATGGAGGAAATGAGTCAAATAGAAACCTTAGAGACTTGCTTTTCCTTTTTAAAATAAAGAATTCAGGTATGAAATTCAGTTTTATATCCAGGTGTACAAGTTTGCAACAATTCAGTTTTATGACTAGTCTGTAAACATGACAGGCAGCACTTGCATTTTATGGGTTAAAGTGAATGCACATCAGTTTATAGTGTTTGACTACCATATTCCATCAGCATGTAATATCTGAAACATACAACAATATGAAAGAATTATACAACAACGCTTCTGCCAAGCCTAGAAACAATACTTATCAAATTACTTTGGCTTATTTTAAGAAGGACAATCTGCAAATGCTTTATGTAATTCAGAATCTCTCAGATTAAGTGAAGTTTGATATCTCCAAGATGAGGTCAACAAAACAGCGCTAAACATTTTATCAATGCTTTTTATACCTGTGCCATGCCTGCTCATAGCTGAATATTGAACTTTTCACAAGCTTCACCGTAGGAGCCTCAGTTGTTCCATCTGCATCACCTTAGAGACTAAACAAGGGGCACAGGCATAGTTTATAATTCAACCAGGAGATGAGCAGCATACCACTACGTTGTAAAGCACACAAAAAGGCTTCATCACTTTTAGTGCTTGAGTAAATGATCAGGGGCTTAGCTTGATATTTTACTGGATCAATGACACAGCCAAAGAAAATATAAAAGGCATATGAAGCTATATGTGTTAAAACATAATTACAACAAAAAGATTACAAGGACGCAGATGATTTGAGTGATATGAAACCAACCCAAAATTCTTTTATTTCAATTATTAAAAAACACACTACCAATTGAATGGGGCTAAAAGAAATAGAATCAATTCCAAACAAGGACACTTGAAACTCATACCAAGATCAATCAAGGGAAAATCTGTGCTACCATCTTCCCAAACTTCCAGCACATGAAGTTGGCGAATACTTGAATCATAATAAGAAACTCCAATTCTGGAACAGAAGTTGTGCAGGGTCATTAATTGTAGGCATAAAATCTTTCTTTCCTCTTTTTCTATATGTTAGAATCCTATTCAATTCCAAGAATAAAGCACAAGCAAAACCTTTAGCCACATTTACCTTTTGCTACTGCATTAGTTCAATCTGGTTTTTTTTCTTATTTTTTCTTTCTTTTTAATTAACTCTATAGCTTCCATTACCGAAGAAAACAAACCAATGCTTCCAGAAAAATGTCCTTTTTTTCTTCACTTCACTGAAAATTTTATCAAAATTCATAATTAACATAAAGGAAGAAAGTATCTCCAATTTTCAACATCATTTCACTTTAATGTGAGGTTTTTTTATTTTTTATTTTTTAATTACTTATCAAAAAAAAAAAAAAAAAATGTGAGGTTTTTTTATTGTTAAGTTACACATCCATCTGGACGGTTATAAACCTATGACCTCACCTTACACATTGTTCTTACAGGGGAAGGAGGTTCCAGTTGAGCTAGAGCTAATTAGCACTTTAATCTGAGTTTCCAAATAAGAGAAAAGGCTGGATGTTTCCATCAGAATTTAACCTTAATAACTCAGTTTAAGCACCTATGCTAATCCATAATTGTAACAAGTCCCAAGAGTGATAACCAGAGTCAACCTACATCATTCTAAATTGGACACCAGAAATTAAAAGGTTGCTCAAGTATTATACTATATACTCATCGGTTTTCCTGCATGACTATTTTTTGAAGTCTCAAAATCAACTTAATTTTATTAGATATCAATACTCATAACTTCACTGCCAATATAAAATAACTATTTTTCAATCTATGTAGGAACAGAGGATAAATATAGTAAGAGGAAGCTCACCGATTGCCATGTTGAATGCAAGCCATGTAAACCTGCAAGTAGATCCAAACAAATTGATTGTGTTGGAAAGAAAGCATGCGGACAATACAGATTTGAGAATATTTACACTATAGAAGAACTTATATCTCAGATTTAACATTAATTGTAAGTTATAATACTTTTGTCTAAAATCAATAGCACAGGTAACAGACATTATGTAGATTCACAAACCCCATTATGTTTAATATAAGTTGACATCCTCGTGACATGTAATCTCTGTTGTCGTTTCTGTTATAGTTTATTAAGAAATCAGTTTACTCTCTCTCTCTTAGAAAATTTTGATGCAATTATTATATATACTATTGCAAGTTCTAGCATACTTATTTAATACACAAAACATCAAGATATAAAGCCAGAATAAAAATAACAATAAAGATGCAGTCAGCTAAACCAACAGTCATAGTCCATCTAGGCCCTTTTTCTAGATATTGAGCAGGAAATAAAAAAATAAAAAATCAAGGTTATGAATCTTATAGTTTCCTGCATTCAGAACCTCGGAAAAAAATAATTAAATAAAATATAAAGAATCCTCTCAACTGAGCCTCGTTGGAATGTTTTGATTCGGTTCAGTTTATACTTCAGAAACGAGAACGGCATAATGCATTACTTGAATAACTTCGTTGTCTCCTCTTTTCTGAGATTTTCTCGGCAAACAAACAGAGGGTTTCTGATAACTGGATCTCATACGTATCATTAATTAGGACAAGAGAAAGCGAAAGTCTACGGAAAACGAAGCTAATAGAGCTATTCGCCTCGGTTTAGCTGATGTTTCAGTTTGTTTGTTCACATTTAGTAAAGATTCCGGAAACGACTCAGAATTTGGTTTCACTCTATCTTCCTTGGTTTTCTCAGCAACCAAACAGACAGCAAGAAACGCAAACGCAACAAGTGAGAGGACAAAGTGCCGAAAATGGACCTGAGGCACGGCTTCGGTTTCATCCATTTCCTCCATCTTTGGCGCTCAAATGTGTGCATGCCCCAGAGAGAGAGAGAGAGAGTTCTGTTATGAATCTTAATAGGCGGGGAATAATAGAACTTATTTGTTTATCGAGAGCGTGGATGAACCTCCGGTTAAGATATTTTTTGAAAAATATTTCTAGTAATTTTTAGTGTTTAGTGTGATTGAAAATAATAATCAAATAAAAATATTTTCTGTTTAACTAAAAAAACTTCATTAGTTTTGGAAAATGATTTCTGTTCTTAAATTTCATAAATTATTTTTTGAGTTTGAGTTTTTCTTTTTCAAATTGTCGAACCAAAGTCATATCATTGTCAAACCTTTGCCAAAACACCACGGACTTCTTAGGAAGGTTACAAGAATTGGCCAACCATTTTTTTTTGTGGTTACTCATTTTTTGTACAAGTCAAACACTAACAAATATTTTAACGGAGCCTTCTTTCCAATGTCATACCATTGTCAAACCTCTGCCAAAACATCACGGACCTCTTTCAAAGGTTGTGAGAATTTGCTAACCATTTTTTTTTTGCGGTTACTCATTGTTTGTATGAGCCAAACGCTAACAAATATTTTAACGAAGCCTTCTTTCCAATGTCATACCATTGTCAAACTTTTGCCAAAACACCACAGAAGTCTTCCGAAGGTTGCAAAAATTAGCCGACCATTTTTTTGCGGTCACTCTTCTTTGTACGAGCCAAACGCTAACAAATATTTTGACAGAGCCTTCTTTCATGTAATGCTATCAACGTTTCACTTCCACCTTTTCTCTCTTACATTTTTTCTTATTTAATGATGATTTTCAAAAGAGAATTTGTTCTTTTTCTTTTTTTTTTTTTGCATGTCTCTTGTTTTATCTCTTTACAATAAATATGTAAATCCATCGTATGAATTCTACATATTTAATAATAAATTTGTAAAAGATGCGAAAGATAATAATACCAAACACATCTAAGTTGATAAAAATAAAAGTGTGAAGAGTTTAGTTTAGGTATGTATAGATTATATAGTGTGTACCATCAATACATAGGGCTTTTGTTCCTAGCCGTTGGGTTTCCGGTGACAACCCATATTATTGGCCTTTTGGGCTTAGTTTATTGTATTGGGCTTCAGACCCATCTCTTGTAACAATTGCGTTGGCTCGGTTGATTCTGCTGTTTGTTTGTTTTTGTTTTGTTTTTTTCTTTTCTTTTCTTGTCTCCCTCTAATTAATGCAACTTTACTGGAAGAAAACGAAAACGTCATAGTTTTTTTTTTTTTTTTTTTAAGAAAACGAAAAAGTCAGAGTTTAGGCTTTTCAAACGGTCCTTTAAGGTGGGAATTGCCCAATCCACTATATTAGATAGCTATAAAATAAAAAAAAGTTGGTCAAAAAAAGATAGCTATAAAATAATTTTAAGGGGTAACTCAATTGGTTGTGGTCCACGCTTAATGAAGTAAAGGTTAATAGTTCGAATTTCTCATTCTCCTTCCCTTATGTAGACATGTTAAACAAAAAAAAAGATAACTATAAAATAAAATTAAAATTATCTCAATTTCATTTAAACTTGATAATATTTAGTTAATTATAATAAAGATATTTTTATCAACTTAAAAAGTGAAAAAATACAAATACATTTCCATTATAATTAACTAAATATTCTCTCATTCATTTGAATATTTGAACATAAAAAAAGAAAAAAAGAAAAAAAGAAAAAAAAGAGCATTGTTATTTGCCCAAGTAAATGAGTACATTAAAGTCGATAGCTGAACAAGAGAGGAGAAAGAGTCCAAGTCGGCTTGGAGTGAGAATAGATCAATATATCTATTGCTCTTAAGTATCAAGAAAGGATTGGTTAAGACAGCTATGTTAGCATCGATGGAAAATTAAGAGAAAAAAAGAAAAAGAAAGAGTGATATATATAATATTTGTATACTTCAAATAATCTCTCTTATTTGGCCATTTTTATTCTCCTTACAAGCATGATATCTATGTGCCATAAACGGCATTAGTTTAAAAACTAAAAACCAAAATAAATAAATAAAATAGCATAAGAAAAATAATATTATTTGAAAGGGAAATAAAATACTCCTAAACTTTGAGTCATGCCTTTGAAAAAGAAAAAAAGATTTGGTCCCTTCAAACTTCAAAGTGATGCACATGTAGACGGTGTCAACTTGATTTGCAAAATCTTCGTGGCATTGATCTTTATAATCACGAAAGAGTCAATGAAAAATAAATTTATGATAAACTTCTTTTTCAAGTTGGGTTCAAAAAATTGTTCTTAAATTAGTCTATTAAAGTGATGAGAGCTTCTACCATCGGGAATAAGCTATTTTACAAAATTTAATCACCATGTGACACATTATCAATTTTAAAAAACTGCAAAAAAAATGGAAGTAAAAACAACCACACCAAATCAGAGAAAGAAAAAAAAGCGTAGTCGGCTAGACCCACGCCGTGGGTCTGGCCAGCTGTGAACACCTCAAACCCTGCCGGTCGTGACCCATCTCAAATTTCGCTAGCTGTAACTTGCCTCAAAACCTGTTTCTAATCCTTTAAAACTTATTTTTGGATTCAAAACTAAAACATAGAGCGGAATGTTAACCATTTATAGATTTTATCACCATAAAATTTAGTGTATTTTGGTCCAAGTTATTTTTGTGTACTTTTTATGTTTTTACTTATGTGTCAGTTATTGATCGGAAGCTGTAAAAATAGAGTTTTAAGGCTTATCATGATATAAGTTAAACTCTATATGAATAATAAACACTTATTAATTTAATAAATTATCTTAAAATGAATTAAGACGAAAGTATCCCTTAATTTACACGTTTTAAGTTTTTGACCCGTTCCCCATCTCTTTCAACAGAAATTTTGGAACAAACGTGGCGTGGCGTGCTCCACTATGAGATAGTGTCGCTTTTAAATTACTCATTGTCTGCTTAAGGTACCTACCAAGTACCAACATTGGTTTATCGATAATTAATATTTTTAAGAAAACAACAATCTCTCTTATTAATGGTCAAAAGACTCAAAACCTTGCTGGGAAATGGTAAAGCATATGTAAATATTAAATCAATATTCAGGACGTGGTTTGTACCCTTTTATTTTCTTAATTTCTACTAACAGTAATTGTTTGTTTGATATTGCGTTTGAGAAGCTTAAAAGTGCTTTTAATACTCAAAAAGCTCGTTTGAAGAAAAAAGTATTTTTTTGGTAAAAAAAATTAAAAACGCTTTTAGGAGTCCAAAAACTTAAAAATAGCAACAACCAAAAAAAAAAAAAAAAAATTTTGGCAAAAGCTTAAAAATGAAACTTTTGCCCAAAAACTCGTTTTGACTTAAAAGCTATATTTTTCAAACACAATCCCAAATAGGCTCTAAATAAAAATAAAAAAAGTATGTTTTTTCTTTATCCAATTGTATATAATTTTTTAAGGTAACATTCAACACCAATGAAATTGTCTTTACCACTACAATTATTAAATCATTTTAACTTTTAGGGAAAACTTTACTTAAAACCCTAAATTGTCACGTATTTTAAGAAAAACTTCATAAATTTTAAAAAATTTCAATTTCACTCTTTAAACTTTCAATTTGATACAATGCATCCACTCTGTCAAATTTTAAACATTAAAAATGACAAAATAATCTTTATTACCTTTACTTTTTTATAAAATTTTAAATTAAATTTTTTATTTAAACAAAAAAAAAAAGGAAGGATAATTTGAAATTTTTAGTAATTTTTATTAATGGTTAATGATAAAATCTAACGAAAGGATCAATTAAATTTAGAATTTTTAAAATTTAAGAGAATTACCTCAAAAAAATAAGTGATAGTTAAAGCCTAAAGGTAAAGTTTTCCCTAATTTTAACTTTAAAGCCATTTGGAGCGAGGCTTTTTATCCTTTAAAATTTCCTTTTGGATCAAAACGGCATCAAATCGATGAAATATTTTTTGTTGAATAAAGTATTTTTTGTTTTTTTGTGGAAGACAGAGATGACAGGTTCCGTGTGGGCCAGCACCATTTCCTTGTGCCTTCAAATAAAGTATTTATTCAGCGAAAAAAGAAAAATTAATTGAGAGCAAAGTTTTGTTATATTGTATTGAGTTGCTTTTACAAATTTCAGCTAAACTGTCAATATAAATAATAAATTAATAATTCATATTTTTCTTTACGGACGGATTCAGCTTTGCATGAGAGACTTTAATAAGTCGAACCTTTTCGTCGTAATAGCCTCCAGGTCGCCACCACCACTTTTCATGAAATTTTGGAATATGATTAATGGATCCAATCACCAACAGAGCAGCAACAACAACTTATAAAATACCAAAATTCACCGTCTTTCCGCTACTCTTCCACTGTCTCTCTCTCTCTCTCTCTCTCTTACACACAGTCTCTCTTTCTGTCTCTCATTTTCTCTACAAACATGCCCTGATTCTCGTTGATCATATCTCAAACATAGGCTCCACAGGCGCAGCGTAGGAAATGGAGGCGCCCTCCTTTGTCTCCAAAGCGAGGACCGCCTTCCATTCTGCGGCTGCGAAAGCGGAGCGAGTTCTCTCTGACTTGAAACCCGATCGAGGTACACTAGTTTGATTTTTAATAATTTTTCGTTTTCTTTTCGTTTCAATCTCCTTCACAAGTTTCATTTCCGTTTACTATTTTTGAATTGCTTTGACCTGGTATATGTTGCTCTAATACATTACTCTTAATTGGTGAAGATTTCGATAAACAATCCCTGAAGGATTTGACTAAGCAATTGGAGGGTGAATCTCCAAACAACGAGCACGAATCGAAGGTATACATTTTTTTTTCTGGTCTCTAATCTGAATGAACATTTGGAGAAGATTGGAAGATTGGAAGATTGGAAGATTGGATTTTTTTTTTCTTTTCTTTTCTTTTGAGATTGATTTGACCGAGCTTCGTTTCGTTTTTAATCGGAAATGAAGGATTCAGCTGTTCGAAGTTTGACTCGGTTTGTATTTACTGGGTTTTAATTCATTTATTATAATTTTTTTTCGTGTTTGGTTTCCAAGAAACTCTAGGAGATAATAGAACGCAGAATTGGTCTTGTTTGCATCTTATGTCGATTTTGAATTGGAGAAGTAAAAATAAATGAGACACTGGACTCGACTCCACTAAGCTAAATTGTTGCGTCAGAGTTGGCTGAGTGGAAATATATGCATATACGTCCACGTGTATATAATTTTGGCATCAAAGCGTGAGAGAACATTTTGCACTCAATTGGAGCATGAACAAATCTTTTCAATCTTACATAGGATGATTGAATGTTCTTAATTTTTTTGGTCATTCACAATTTGCAACTATTGATATTATTATTATTATTATTATTATTATAGGAAAAATTGTACGTTTTCACAGCAATTAATAACATGCGTGTTGCATTATATGTATAATTATTGTTTTTTTATTTTTCCAATTCTGATTATTATTATGTAAAATTAATTTAAAGATTCTTAATGGGATATAATACAGGTTTACAATGAACCAAAGCATTTGAGGTGGAGAGCTGCACCGATAGGGACGAAGCAGGATTGGCAGGATAGATTCAGAAACATTAAATTCGGGAGGAAGGACGTTGAAGATACTGAAAAAGTCGAGAATTCAGCCATGTCTGTTCCTTTTTATGATGAAAATCTGTACCTGCTGAACATGAAAAATGATCTTGAGGCTAAGGTGGCTTTTTATATGCTTAATTCTTCGTATCTTGTATGTCTACTGTTATTGTGCATGATGTTTGACCAGCTTCGTATGGTTCCTGCAGCGTTCTATACTTTACTGTGTACAAAGGACGTAAGAACTTTTTCCAATATTAAAGTGGTGTTGCTACTTACTTATCATTAAAAAGAAATGAAGAAGTAGCCTCACAAAATGGACCTAAATTGTGTGGGCAGAGCAAAAAAACAAAAGTAGGGGCATGCAAACACGAGAAAAATTGTACAAGGCAATGCTGTATTTGACATTTTTCAAAGCTCTCAATTCAACACCAAAATATTGTTTTTTTCTAAAAGTAGATCTGAAAATAAAGAAGAGTCAGATTGATTTCTTTTCCTTTTCTTTAATAAGAAAATAATGTGTTACAAAAGCCAGATTGATAAAATTATTATCAATCTTTGTCATGGATGCAAAATAAAATTATTATTCTCTTCCCTTCCCCAGGGGAGAAAGGGGTTCATAGGCAGGGATCAACCTATTATGAGGGAAAAAATTTGAAGTTCTTGAAGCAATTTCCAATCGTTGCCTGCAAAAAGAGAAATATAGATTCTTCGAGGCCTTTTTTCTTCTTTTGCTTTCCAATGAGTGCGCTTTCATTTGAATGATAAAAATGAAATTAGTAACATTTGCTGCGGGCTAACATGCATGGTACTTTGGTAGAAGTAGAAATGTATGATCATAGTCTTTGTTGTACTTAACAGCCGGAAAGGTCATGATTGGCAAATTGATAATAATGGTCATTAGCATTTTCTTGTCTTTCTATTCTTAAGAACAGAATATTTTTCCATACTAATAAGTGGAATTTGATTTGATTTTTATTTTTATTTTTTTAGAGCGCAGAATTGATACCTGCAGTAGAAGGTTTTGTTACTGCCAGCACAGGGAACATTCCCCCATCATCTGTCATGAAGCAATTGGCTGTAGCTGTTGAGTAAGTTTTTGTTGTTTACATGTGGCAATTTTTTGCCTTCATTTTGTTTGTTGATAAATTTGCATAAATCTTCAAAGTCGTTGCTTTCCCTTTTTGTGGAGGAAGATCATTATGTATTTTTTTTTTTTTTTTTTTTTAACATTTAGAACTTATTTTTTCTGTTTTGATTGGAACATATCATATTTGATCTCATCTTACCTTTTCCCCGCACAATGCACGCTTTGCTTTAATCTTTAAGTGTGACCATAATCTTCTAGAAGTAACACTACTATAATCTCCAAGAGTTAACTATTATCTGTCCCATACACACTATAGAATGTTCAAAACATGACAATGAGGTCATGTCTTTGTTCCTGATGTTCTTCTCTTGCTCATCTACTTTTGCACCTCTTGTCCAGGGCTGGAAAGAAGTTTAAGTCATTGAAAGACTGTCTGGTATCATCTGGGGGTTCTTCACCTGTCAGGGAGAGGGCTGGCCTCAGTCTCTCTGCGGTGAAGTCATTAGTGCTTCGTGAAAAGGAGGACAAGATTACACTTGAATTTGGTGATAATGAGAAAGTTCTATCTTTGATTAATTCACTGTTTGATACAGGTATATGCACATTTTTATTTCATCTGCTCACTTATCATCCTGTTGGATGGACATTATGTCATTTTTTATGCATCATCCTGTGATGATCTTTCCCTCCCATTATAATATCTGCAAGATATTTGCAGAGGGAAATTTTCTCACGAGGAAGATCAGCATTGGTTCAGATGCAACCACCATAACATCTTTGCCAAAAGATATTCACGGTGCTCCTCCTGAAAGCCTTGTTGTTAAGCTGGCTGAAGTCATTGGAAGCTTTAGAACCCTGCGGAAAATGGTCCTGTTTTGGTGCAGGGTTGCTACCAAAGTAAGTGTGCTGTACAGAGCTTGAGTTCTCTGGAAGTTCTGAAATAAATTCTAATAAAAAAGAAATATTTTGTACTTCTTGCTTTACGATTTGATTGGGGCCTGATTTATATTGTAAAATTCCAATCTTTTCTTGAAGGCATATGAAGTGTGTGTGAAAGATCTATTATTGTGCAATGGAATTTATCATCTTAAATTGATGACCTATTGTCTTTTAAAAAGACAACTGCATATAATTTAGTCCAGATATGTACCAATTTAATGAATACGTTCTGTACATGTTGGTACAGTTTTCTGCTGTTAATTTATATTTATATTCTGTTTTTCATCTAGAACTTGTAGTTGTTGAGATACTATCACTTTGAGACAGTGGAATATGCTGCATGACTGTATCAATGCTGCTTTATCATTAATTTTCTGCTGACAACATATGATTTGATTCTTTTCCATATGCAGTTGAGAACACTTTGGTCTGAAGAGCAATATGTGCCTGGGATCCCTCTGGATGAGATTCCGGATCTGAATTCCTGTCTATTGTATCAGCAGTTGCAAGTTTTCAATTGCTGTGTTTCCCGGAAAAGGCGTTTTGCTATTGCTACTAAATCATTAGATTATGCCGTGAGGGAGGCCAGCTCAAATGCTGCAGAATCAGCTGGTTCTAATGACATTATTGCTGCAAGTCCTATTTTGTATGCTAGAATAAGCACCGGGGAGCTTGTTCTTCGACTAGGTGCAGATCATCCATTCAGTAACCTAACAATGTTGGAAACTGGTGAACCTGTGTACTCCCCAGTGTCCCAGGTCTGGATAATAATCCATGCTAAACAGTAAATCCTGTAATTTACTCCTGTAGGCTGTAATTGAGATCTTTATGCACCCACATGTAGGAAGGACCTCTGCTTACTGAAGATCTTATCAAAGAAACTGAGGAATTTGTGCTTCGAACAGGGAGGTTAGTATATTGAGGAAATCTCATCTAATCTAAGCAGTTAAATTATATTTCAAACCAGTTGCTTTTTTAAATATTGTTTAAATGGTCCTTAAATGTATCCCGAGGCTATATAGTCTTTATGAGTATGATTTGTGAAATATAAGGATCGACTGGGGGCTTCTCATATACATGATGTGCATTTATTCCATGTCACTCCCTTATGCCCTGAGCCAAGGTCTTGAGGCTATATGTTTTGTCTTTAGTGGGCTTTGAATAGCATGATTCAATCTTGATTTGGCTAAGCTATGCAAACATGTTTTTCTTTATAATTTCTGGTAGTATTTAAGTATTGTTTTCAACTTCAACCTGTCACAGGTCTAAGACGGCCAATGTTTTTTTATCATATAAAAATGCTTAAGTATTGTTTTTGTTTGGTCTAGTTTTGACAGTTTTCTCCTTGTGGCACAAACCTTTAAAAAAGACAGAAATTTTCTAGATGCTGTAAATTTGTTAAATTGCAGTCATATATGGACCTTTTATTTTGCTAATGTTTGCTCCTAACGACTTTTTTTTTTATGAAGAATGCTGGTTTATGATTTTATCATGTTTAAAGTACACATTCTTATAAATCTTGGCTTTGTTTGACAAATTACCTTATCTTTATGGTCAGTGTTGGTGCTGGGTGTTCTCAACTCCTCTCTGACATGCAGGCTTTCAAGGTTAAGTTTTGTGATGAGCAAAGTTTGTCTTATGCATCCACTGGATGTTTATATGCAGTTAGAATGGTGTCTAATTTTTAATTTAACTTGATTTTGTTAATTATCATGTGTCAGGCTGCAAATCCTGGTTGTATTTTGGAAGATTTCGTTAGATGGCACTCTCCTCCTGATTGGATGGAAACTGAGGGTAAAGCTGAGTTTGATACCATTGACTTATCATCAACAAGAGGTCAACTAAGTAGTCGAATGCAAAAAGAAGGTGGAACCCATTCTTCTTCATCCATTTCTATATTAATTTTGCTGCATGAGATTTTCATAGCCTTTTTTAACATTTATCGAAAGAGGATACTACATACATACATTGCAGTGCAGATTTGCTTTGCTTCTTGAGAAAATGATGTATTGTTCGTTGTCATTATTTAGTTTATATTAGCAACACTTGCTATATATGGGGTGAGTTCCTAAAAATTATGTTGAGAGTAATTTTGGGTGTCATTGCAACACATGAAATATATGAAATGCATAATGATGTCAGGTGTATATTGTGTTGGTGTACTTTGCAGCCATCACCTTGTGGACCCCAGACCCTATGTGTTCTAAGAACTCTGTTATACCCTTTATGCCTTTGGGTTTTTCTGTATCTTCTCGATTTGATGGGTGTTGGGTCGCAGAACATATGACATTAGAATGGATCTGTATGGGTTGTTATAGCTGTTACCTCGTGTTTTCTAGAGGATTATTTTTCAAAGCCTTGAATTATGTGAATGGTTTCGTATGAGCAAATGAATCAAATGAGTTGCGACAGGAAATTTTACTTTGTTATTTTTTTTGACATAGGTAGCTTGTAGGTACATGATAATTGGGATGTGCTGCATTGTAGTCAAATGAATTAAATTGATGAGTCAGTCTGCAATCTGGTTTATGATTCACCTTTCGAGTTGTGAATAGATTCTTTATTAATTTGTTTGCAATTTAGAATATAGAATTGATAGCTGCAATTGAAGAGTCTAATAGCATTGATAAAGCTCTTGCACTTGTGGGGCTTACCATAGTGATAGTTATGTAACTTTTAATTGACATTGAATATAGTATAGAATATATATTGCAAGTTTACTATAGAAGGCTTCTCTCATTGCCAATGTCATTGCAAAAATGGGTTGAGTTGGTTAGGAAAGACAAGATGGGTATATTACAGATGTGTAACGTGATTGATGTTATGATTCTGAAGTGGTACTTACTTTTTCATTTCCTAAACTTAGTGAGCCAATGATTGATTTAGAAAGGTTGGCTTTCTAATTTAGTAAGATTACATGTATATGGAAAAAAGGGTGAAGCCAAATTGTGTGGCATGTACTCTGTAGAATATACTTGGTAAAAACAAAACCAAGTCTGTTGCTATTCTTTAATAGTTAGTCTGTACCTTATAATGCATACAGGCATTGACAAGTTATACATGCTCTTGCTTAATTGGAATTTTATTATTATTTTAGGTAATTTGTGGCACGAGCTGTGGGAGACAGCCAAAGCAGTACCAGCTGTCAAACAAACACCCCTCTTTGATGAGGATTTGGCAGTGTAAGTTGGAAGAACATCACTGATTTTATTATTTTAAGTTTCTTTTTATACATATAGCTGTTTGACTAGAAAAACATTGTACAACGATTCTGTAGGGAAGGTATACTGAACACTTTAGAGGATATGCCAACCTCTCAGCTTTTTGAGCAGCTGTTTGTTTCTTTAGTAAGTTTTATTGACGTATAATTGCTTTTTTCAATTTTACTATGTTTCATTTTGTGTCGATATAATCAGTTTTGGATATATTTTATTTTCTAATCATTTTCTGCAAACCAATATTTTTCATACTAGAGCTTTGTCAATTACAATTTCAGGTATCAAGGTATAGGTTTCATATCATCATTTATCCCTAGAAATTAGGACTGTTTACTCATCAATATTTAGAAAAATATAGAATTGTTCTACCTAGGTTAATTTGAATATAGATATTTATTCTGGTAGAAACTAGCAGATCTATGATTCTGCATTTTAGTTTAGCTGTTTAATAGAAGTTCATGCTATTGATTCTTCCCCATACGTTATGATTACTGGTAGGAACTTATTCTTATGCACTTTTTGCAAATGCAACAATCAAATGTCACTCTTACACTGCTAATAATGTCTTTTGTTCTAAAATATTCAGCTTGGTTTAGGATTCGTAATTGCTGAGGCTACGCTATCCACTAACAACAATTTGTCAAAGCTGTTCTATGAGTGCAAAGACTATGTTGTTGCCACTTGTCAAAGCAGCACCAGAACTGAGAAAGTTGATGATCTTTGCCAGGTAGGTTTTTGTTAACACTGCGAGCGACTGATACTATTGAAATTATTCAATTGGACCAGAACCTTTTATGTGCCATTATAAGTCTCAGTTTGATAGCAAAGTGATTAAATATGGGGGTCTTGGATGTGCTGTGAAAGTGAAAATTAATTATGTTTACTTCCCTTGGTATTTGAGGTGACAACCCACTCTTTAAACGGGAGTCCAGAAATGCAAAAAATGGATTTTACGCAATTTTCAGTAGTTATTACTCCTATTACACATTAGATGAAAACTTATGAATGATGTGTAATTGTATTAAAATGGTATAATTATAAACATAATAATTTTAGTGAAATGCTCAAGATCAAGTAATGGAGGTGAGCATAGAGTAATTCCGAACACACAGTCCGTGTAAGAGTATGTTCAAAATATGGTTATATTTATTTTGTTTCATTAAAATGGTCATTTTGTTCTGTGCCTATTTCTATTGTTGATTTGAGTAAAGGCCACAGGAAATATTCCATCGCACGTCTAGCCAGGCAAATCCTTGCCCTAATGGCAGTAAGAGAATTTAGTAAATTCACCATGTGTGGAAGTACATCACATTCATACTGACTATGTTACTTTATTTTTACATTTCTTAGAAAGAAATGATAAGGAAGTTGATCTGCTGAAATCTATTCTAGGTGTATGAAACAGTGGAGACGATGTTACTCAATCCGGACGAGGTCGTAACAATGATGAAGCAGCCAGAAGAAACAACTGGCTCTGTGGATGAACTAAAACGCCGATTTAAGAGGCTTGGATTCAACTTTGGTGGCAAGGATAAACAATCAAGAAAACCAGCTTCAAACGATCAGAAGGACTCCGAAGAGAATCCAAATCGCCAACCGTTCTCAAGCTTCTTTGACAGCAAGTCATCGTTATTTTCTAAGAAGCCTCCTAAGCGAGAAACTACCCCCCCTGCCGAAAAACCTCATTGTCCAGAAGAAAATGATTGGACGGTTGTTTAGACATACTTGTTTTGTTTCCTTTGTTTTTCCCCTTTGTCGGGGTTAAGCAACATGGTTGGTATTGCAGGTAATTGTAAATTATTTTGAACACCCTGCCATTTTAGATGCCATTAGTAACACATCAAAGAATTTATTGTTTTGTCACCATAGGAATGAGAGAATGGAATTGCTTTTCGGAGACAGGTTTTTAAAATCATCACTATCTAGAGATATAGGTCAAAATTGTGAGAGAAATGGTAAAACCTTGGTTAAAACTTATCTTTTAAAGATTGGCTTACAAGGAAATTGTGTCCAAGAGCTTATATATATATGGTTAATATTGTAAGTCATGTGTGACAAATCATAACATATCACTACGCTCTGCAATTGACGTCTATAACGGTCTACTCAATTGACACTATTTTAAAGGTAACTATTTCTGCTCTATTTATCTATGAGTATTTCAACAACCTAATACTATGCCAATACATAATATTGAGACATTTTAATACAGCCAATAGGTCATTCCTTTTGTGATTCGATCATAAAATTTTGCAATCCATTTTTCATTCTCAACGAACTGTGTCCATTCTCATACTTGACATGGTGATTGGCTTTATAGATTGAAAATTAAAAAATACAAAAAAAGTAGGATAAATCCATCGCTTTAAGGGAATTGAATGTCAAATTGATCACTTTGAAAGGATCAACCTCCAATTAAATTAGGCAAAATTATGTTTCTTTTTCACGGAATTGTTGTACGACATCAACATTGAATTTATAGAATAAATCATAACTTATTTAGATTAAAAAAAAAAAAAATCTAAGGCTTAGCTTATTAAAAAAAATAGAATAAAAATATGATGATACAACTTATTAAGGAAATAAAAATTTAGGTTTCCTACCATAGTGACCATATCGCATGGAAGAATGACGGGCTTTTTTAGCCACACGCTCTCATGGTTTGGTGCTCATGAAGCCCTGTTTCTTTGCTCCCGAGCTTGCTGTTGGACTGATTATGGTTGTGCCGGTTTTCTCATCTTAAACCGGAATGATTACATCTTAATTGGAATCATCATCACTTCGCTTCTGGTCTTCACTTTCCTTGTCAAGCTGGAAGCTCTTGGAGATGAAATTCGGCACGAGGAAATTTGCTATGAAGTACAGAAAGAAAAGTGCTGCACTGATAAATGAAAAAAAGAAAAAGAAAAAAGAGTGAACAATTGCCTTTGAAATGCAGTATCTACCGACTGCTTCGTTTACGAGGTTAAGAGCATTAGGATGAAAAAGAACCAACCCGGTCGGGAGGAGGACCGATATGTCGCCGCCGGCCTTGGCTGCAGATGAAGCACCGAGAACAACGAAACTGGGGAGGGCCTTGGGCCTCGGAGCCATCTGTGGCAGGTTGTTTGGTCTGTGTAGAATAAGCTCAGTAGGTTCATTAATGGTAGAGAGCCAGAGCAGTTGAGATGTCCTTGGAGGGTGTTTGTGTTTGAGATGCAAGTGCAGCGGAGCCAATGGAGTCTGGAATTGGATGCACCTCATTGTAAGACTCAAGTCGCAAAGTAGCAGAAGATTTGTCTCTCTTCTACAAATTCCCACTTCAAATGTTTTCCAGCCAATTGAGTTGATAATGTTCTAAAGGGATATTCTTGGCTACAACGGGATTACATCCTCACGTGTCTCTCTTCTTCTTTCTGGGACCCAATCAATTCTAGGCATTGTTTGTTAACTTGCACCACATTACAACACATTCCTCACATTTCATTATACTATTCACTTTATTATTATTTTTTTAAAAAAAATATATCAAATCATTCACTTTTTATATCACATCATTTATTATTCAAATAAAAAAATTACTACAAAACAAATTTTTCTACTTTTCAATACAACTTTTTTCATTTTTCCCATATCAATAATTTTTTTTAGGGGAAACTTCACTTATCTCTCCTGAACTTTCGTGATTTTTGCATATACCTCAAAGTATTCAAAAGCTCTCACTTAGGTGTATCAAACTTTGGTTTTCTCTCACTTTGCCCATTCCGTACAGAAAATTCTTCGCAATTCCAATTTTACCCCTGACTCCATAACTACACCGTTCCCAAAACGACGCGTAGTTTTGGGGTAAAATTGACATTCTATTAGGATTTTCTGTACGGAATGGGCAAAGTGAGAGAAAATCAAACTTTGATACACTTAAGTGAGATGTTTTGAACATTTAGGGGGTATCTGCAAAAGTGGTTAAAGTTTTTTTTTTTTTGATAAGTCAAAATATATTAAGAAAGCGCAAAAGGGGCGCAACCTATAGTACATAGGACGTATACAAGGGAAAGCCTAAAGAGAAGAAGATAGGCAGGAAAGAAAATCCGGGAAACTAATTACAAGCGGATCAAGCCAACCGGCAGTCCAGGTGTAAAGCGTAAAGAGAAAATAATGAATAATTTCCTCAAATGACCTCGTTGAGTCTTCAAAGCATCTTGCATTACATTCCCTCCAAATACACCACATAAGACACAAAGGAATCATCTTCCAAACCATCGCACTCCTTGAGACCGACCCCACCCCNCCCCCCCCCCCCCCCCCGAACACCAACAAGCCATCAACTCCTTAACCGAACTAGGCATAACCCAACTAAGACCCAAACGGCTGAGAAGATGAGCCACCGACTTCCCATCCAACTCGCAAAGCCAACATCTGTTAACCACTATCATGCCTCTCCGACGGAGATTATCAATGGTGAGGATCTTACCTCTAGTGGCCGTCCAAGCAAAGAACGCCACTTTAGGCAGAGCCTTCGTCCTCCAAATGCCTTTCCAAGGGAAAGAAATGGGCCTATGGGACGAAAGAACCCGATAATATGATCTCACCTTGAAGACACCTTTGCTTGAAGGAACCCACCACAGCTTGTCCTCCTCAACCCCTCTGAGTTTAAGAGAATACAAACAATTATAGAATGAAGCTAAGATCTCCACCTCCCAATCATGGATCAAATGGGTGAAAACAACGTTCCACTGAATGGTACCATTGGCGTGCTCCATATTATCCGCGATGGAAGCATCCCTGAACCTGGCAATACTAAACAGCCTAGGAAATATATCTTTGAGAGGACTCTCTCCACACCAAACATTCTCTCAAAAACTGATCTTAGAGCCAACCACTAGGTCAAATCGGAAATGTCACTTGAACTTACTCCATCCCATACATATATACTTCCAAAGCCCCACTCCATGTGACTCAGTAATATCACTAGAATGCCACCCATCCCGAGAAGACCCATACTTGGCCACCAAAATTGATCTCCACCAAGCCCTATCCTCATGAGCATACCGTCATAGCCATTTCCTCAAGAGAGCTTGATTGAACTTTCTTACATTTCGAATTCCTAATCCACCTTTGGAGATGGGAGAACACACCGTGTCCCAGTCAACTAAATGAAACTTGACCTCATCATTCATTCCCCCCCAAAGGAAATCCTGTTGAATCTTCTCAATACGTTTTGCCACATTAGCCGGAATAGGAAATAACGAAAGCATGTAAGTAGGCAAATTAGAGAGTGTACTTTTGATCAAAGCAACCCTCCCCCCCTTAGAAAGATACGTCCGTTTCCAAGGGGCCAATCGCCTAGCCATCAAGTCTTCCAAATCCCTCCATATAGCCTTAAGTTTGAACGAAGCCCCTAGCGGAAGACCCAGATACTTCAAAGGTAAATCAGCAGTGCCACAACCCAGGCTACCAGCCAACTGATCCACCTCACCCAAAGAGCCAACCGGGATCAAAGAAGACTTAGTCAAATTTACTTTAAGACCAGAAACCGCTTCAAAGCAAACAAGAATAGCACCCATGTAACTAATTTGGTTAGCATCCGCATCACAAAATACCAAAGTATCATCCGCAAATAAAAGATGAGAAACTTTTACTCGATCAAGATCCCTAGAGCCCACAGTGAACCCTGAAATCAGCCCTCTAGAGTAGATAGCACCAATCATCCTACTAAAAGCCTCCATGACCAAAACAAATAAGAACGGGGAAAGCGGGTCACCTTGCCTCACCCCTCGCGAACTTCCAAAAAAAGGGGAAGGTGATCCATTAATCAAAACTGAGAACCGGACGGTAGAAATACAATGTTTGATCCAAGAACACTATCTCTCCCCAAAACCGCATATTTTCAAAAGTGGTCAAAGTTCAAGGAGGGTAAGTGAAGTTTTCCATTTTTTTTAATATGTAAACAATGCAGTGGAAAAGTAACATGAGAGAATATGTTGTATGTTGCCAAACACCCTCTAGTCAAGGCAAAGTTGCCTTTTGTTCAATTTTTTATGTATTTTTTTTTTAATTTCAATTTACAAAATAAAAGAATACATTAGAAAGCTCATATTCAATTTTTATTGTGAAGCATGGTTTTGATATATTCAAAAAAAATAAAAATAAAAATAATCATACGGATCATGCCTTATCATCCATTTATTACTTTATTTAAATATTTATGTTAGGGTTGAAATGTATAACATATTTAACTAAACGAGTCGTATTCGAATTAATCCTTAACAAATTGGGCTCGGGTGAGTTAAACGAGCCGACTGAAATTGAACACGCAACGCATTTTGCCAGCTACCATTATTACTTACATTCTTTTGTAGTTCAAAATTCAGACAATTGGGAATAACTTCAATTCGGTCATGGCAAAAATCCCTTGTTTTTTGCCTACCACTCATTATATGACACCTCAGCTTATCACACAAAATAACCCTACAACTTAATACACCTGATTTTCCTTCTCTCGCACTTTCACTTCTTCTCTCTTCTTCTTTTTTCTGGTTCTTCACGAAAAAAATTTGCAGCAGCCTCATTCTTCACTTTCTCTCCCACTTTCTCTTCTTCTCTCTTCTTCTTTAGGTCACGCTGGCCGTGGGTCGGTTCCCTTTTTTTTNCGTGTGTTTTTTTAGCAAGGGATGTGCTTTTCACCTGCTAATTAAAAAATCATTTGTTGATATAATTAAAAAATCAAGGAGACAGACAGCAGGCTTTCTTTTTCCTTATTCTCTTTTGCTATTCTTCACAGCCATGTTCTTTTCAAGATGGTACCGACGTCCCTTCAAAAAAGCTGCCAATGGTTGGTCGTTAGGGGTTGGGAGTTGGGGCAAATTTAGGAAGCAAACAAGAAATGTTTTTATGACCATCGTTCGAAGTTGGCCCCGAACTGAAACATTTCTTCACTATGAGAATAACTTCAATTTGGATGTGGCAAAAATGTGGGGTTTTTGGCCCACCACTTACATGCTGACACCACAAAGAAAAAAATGCAAAAAAAAATTCTACAACCTGCCGCATGAGACCCACGCTGCAGAAGAGAGAAAAGAGAGTTACGATGCAGCAAGAAAGAAAAGAGAAAGAAGAGAAAAGAAGGAAGAAGGAACGGTGCAGAGCAGTCTGAGCAAACCATCCAGGCCTGTCATGGGTCTGCGAGACCCACGGTTTGTTTGTTTGTTTGCTTTTTTTTTTTCCCTTCCTGTGATTTAGGGTCTCCGTTGGGTCTTGCCGGAAGGATCTCGCCATCGCTCTGAGCCTAGAAACCTTGCGGCGACCCACCTCCCAGCAAGTCGATGACTGGCCACCGTGACCCACAACTGGGTCTCACCGGCCGTGGGTTTGGTTTTTTTTGTTTTTGTTTTTCCTTCCGATGGGTCTAATTTTTTTTTGGTTTTTAGGATGATAAATTCCAATTAGGGTTAACCTTCCCCTCTAGGTTTTAGTTTTGAGGCATTAGGCATTAGAAACGAGTTTTGTGGCATTAGAATCGATTTTTGAGGCATTAGAAACGATTTTTTAGGCTGGCCGAATTTTTTTTTGATTCGCCAGAGAGACAAAAATGGCCACTGGGGGTGGCTGGACCTCTCCCCCTAGCCGTTGGGGTGGATTGCGGCCACCCCNTTTTTTTTTTTTGGTTGGTTCACCAGAGAGACAAATATGGCCACTGAGGGTGGCCGGATCTCTCCCCCTGGCCGTTGGGGTGGATCGCGGCCACCCCCAGTGGCCAGATCTATCTTTTTTTTTTTTGTTCGTCGGAAGTGGGCGACGGGTGGCGGTGGGGGGCGGTGTCCATTGCCAGAGGTGGGCGGTGGGTTATTTATTTGGTTGCTTAGTTTGTTGATTGGGTGTTTTAATTTCATTTTTAGTTTGTGTATTTTTTTGAAATTGTTGAGGTGTCAATAGTTGAGTCTGCCTTGACCGAACAGCGGCTGCTCTCCAGACAATTACATAAATATTACAATCAATGTAGTGCTATTATTTCACTGCCCTTGTTCTAATTTGCCCGCTCTTTGCCTTTTCGGAAGACCAACTACGCGAAACGAGGGCCGTGCACTTGGAAGATTTTGGTCGCTGCAGTATTCAATTCTGCCACTCTTCATTTCTCCTCTTTAGATTTAGATTATACTATTTTTCTTGACTTTAACTCTGAATAATTAAATCTAATATAATTATTTTTATTTTTATATATTATATATGGAAAGTTCAATTTGCCACTTGTTGCTTGCTTTAAAATCTTGGCGGCTGACTCCTCTCTCCCTCTCTCTTTCTCTGTGGAAACCCTACCTTTTGATCCACCGTGTCTGAAGAAATCTCTGTATTCTTCAATCAGGTCAAGCTTCTGTAATCCACCGATTCTCTCTTGCATTCGTTTTATGCTACACTGCTATGCGTTTCATTCTCTTACTTCTCTGTTTGGTTACTCAGAAATTGAGAAAAGTTAAATTATTATTTATTTATTTATTTTTTCTGTTTGTTATGTTCTACTAAATGGCACAAAAATTCATACCTCAGCTAAACAGGACGGTTGTTCATAGGCACAGTCATGGTTGAAAAGGCTTTTGTTTTCTCATGCTGAATGTTTTCAGATTCAAACCTTTTGGTTTGTATCTTTTCCTATACTTTCTCGGCAACCAAACAGCACATATAATACACCTCTACATATATATCTAGATATGTTTGTACTCATTCGTGTTGAGATTGTGCTTGTGTTATTCTTTAATGTAGTTAAACTTGTTTCCGCAACATATATATCTAGAGATGTATGCACTCATTTATATTGAGATTCTTTTGTGTTATTTATTAATGTAGTTAAACTTGTTTATTGTGAAAACAGAGATCAACACAGTAATGTTGGGTGTTGTAAGGCGAAGAGTTGGTTCCGGCGGCTCTGCTTCGGTAACATTTCTAAACATTTCTCTCATTTGTTAATTAAAAACTTGTTAGCGTGGTTTGTGTTTTTACAGTTAGGAATTGAAGGTTGGTTCCTATATTTGATTCATTTCTGAAACCCAATGCGCTTTTTTCTTTTTTTAGTTTTTGGGGCAGTCATTGCATGCAAGTCGGTCTGCGGGATCTACTTCAAGAGTTTCCTCCCTGGCAGACAAAAAGGTACTTTTTTTTACATCCGCTATTTCTCTTAATTTGTCTCTCAGATCTAACTGTTTGTGGTGTCTGCGGTTCACTTCATAGAAATGGAAAACTGGGTTATGCTTATGTGGTAAAATTGAAATTTATGGTGAAATATGCTTGAAATTTGTTATTTTGGTGTGAACGGCGTTTGATTCCAGGATGATTTGATATATCATATCTTGTTAATCATGGTTAATTTATTAGATTTTTGGCATATTCTATTTTTACTTCCTTTTGACAAATTAGTATGTATCCTAAATTTTGGTATGCTTTCTTTTCAATTCTTTGTTTGGAGAGATTCTTATAAGTTGTATTTTTGTTTTTTTGAGCAGATTTTACTTCAAACAAGAGGAATTGGACATGTACGGGATTTTTGTCACCTCATTTTACCTGGTAAATCTTAAGTGCTCTTTACATTTATTTGTCTTAGCCACTTGGCATTAGCTTAGAGTATTCCTATTGAGCTCTTTAAATTTAGCTTTTCTCCAAAAATTTGAGAAAACTCACAAAAATGATTATTTAACAAGCTCTCTACTCTATTTTCAAGTTTAACTTTGGTCAGCAAGGCTCTCCAAATATCAAGAGTCAAAAAGTGAAAGATATTTAGTTTTTTAAGGTTATATATTCATTTCCCTTCTATCTCTCATCTACCAAGAAACAAAGAAAGATTATTTTAAAAAAAAAAAAAATTAAAATAGAGAAAGATGTAGAGAGTTTTATGTTTGATTCGTTTTAAAAGTGGCTCTCCAAATTAGAAAATTTGGTTATCTTCAAATTTAACTTTCATTTGAAAAACTCAATAGGAATGCTCTTATATATATTTGGTTGTCTTCATTTTCTTTGTCATGAGTGCCTTTAATTTTATTGTTATTGCAGGTGGCTCAGTTAGTTTAAGGCCAACGAGGTTAGTGACACCATTTTGTCATTTCACTAATTCAGTTAATGGATTACAATTTTAAATGAATGGCAATGTGGTGGAATTGAGGCAGTCACAATATAAAAACAAGTTTGCTTCCAGTAAGATTTAGTTTAATGTCACTTTTCCGTGCCTAACTTAGGTTTAAGTTTAATGCAATTATGCCATGTGAGTGTATACAAAAATACACATTTATACATGCACATATAATATGGAAATATATGAATCTGTGTCAAGTAATGAATGATGCATTAAACTCTGGAAGTGTTGTGTTCGTTAGTCTTTGGTAGTAATAAATGATGCATTAAAGAAGGTTTCTTTTGGCGGTTGAACAGTTATTCTTTGTTGGTGTTCTGCTTTTAAGCATTCTCTTGACTTTCCTGGCGTACAGGGAAGTTGTTGCTGGTATTAAGCGAGGAGCAACAATGCAAACGCAGGGCAGGCTGTTTTCTTCAGACAATGGTGTGATATTTACATGTCTCTCCTGGCAATTTTCTTCCTTGGTTCATATTTATAGTTGTCTTTACATGTTTTATTATGGAGGGATTAATGGCATATTGTCATATAATTTGGTTACTTTTGGAATAATTTTATCCCTGTGGCAACATTATTAGTTAGACAGCTTCTTTCTTTCGAGAGCTAGCACTATAACTCCTGTAAATATTGTTAAATAAAATCACTTCTCAGTGAGAAATTGATCAGTTAAAGTACTGTACTGGGTGATGTCTTGTCCTCACATTTTTGCCTTCTATCTGATGTGTATTAGTTAGATACCAGCTTAGCACGTAGGCCATGTTCAGTCTTTGTTAAGAAGCTTGTATGCATATGTGTTGGTAAGTCTAAATTGAAAGAGGAAGACATGTAAGTATAGCAGTACTCGAACAAAAATTGTGATGAAAAGACTATTGCAAAGTGGCTTGGTCATGGCTCACCTAAACATGGATGGCAATCTAATTGACCACTTCTCTGCTCCGAAAGGTAGTTCCAAAACTCAAAACATGTGGCACATGCCTTAACGGTGTCTAGAATTCCAATATTTGCTGTGTGCCTCTTAAAAAGGGTCAGACTTGGACATTTTATAAATTTGCTATGCATGCTTTTGTTCGTGTCATATCTGTTAACATCTGGTTATTTTATGTGATTAAGGTGATTTGGTTGATGCTGTTGTCCCTTTCATGGGTGAATCCATTACTGATGGCACTCTGGCAAATTTTTTGAAGAGTATGTATTCCAAGTATTTGCTTCTCAATTCTGTCATTTACCAAGGCATTCCGTCTTTATGATTTTTAGTGACTAATTGTATGTTCTACTGCTATTTTGAGGGCAGATCCTGGTGACAGAGTAGAAGTTGATGAGCCAATTGCTCAAATCGAAACAGATAAGGTGCTTCTATGATGCAATATTTAACCATGTGTTTGAATCTTTCTACAGTTACCAAGGGATTTTTTCCCCTGCTGAGCAGAATAAGGGATATGATTTTAATGCTTGTATTGTTAATTTTCCATCAGGTGACAATTGATGTTGCTAGTCCTGAAGCGGGTGTGATCCAAAAGGTTATATATTAGTTAACTTGGAATTTTCATATTAGCTATTTTTTACAGAAACAGATAGGATTTGGATGTTTGTGTTGGCTGCTGCATCTAATTTTTAATGTTGGCAGTTTGTAGCCAAGGAAGGAGATACTGTGGAACCAGGTACCAAGATTGCTGTGATTTCGAAGTCTGCTGAAGGTGTAGCTCACGTTGCTCCATCTGAGGAGGCATCAAAGAAAGCAGCTTCTCCGCCATCTTCTACCGCTGAGAAGATTGAGGAGAAGCAAAAGACTAAAGTGGAAACTGCTCCTATTACTGAGAAGCGTAAAGCACCCTCTCCACAACCTCCCAAACGCTCAGCTACAGAGCCTCAGCTTCCCCCTAAAGAAAGGGAAAGACGAGTAAGTCTTTTTCTTGTTTGATTATACCACAATAGTGCTCTTGTAATGCTTTCTAATTGTCTTTAGTGCTTGGCATCTTCATAAATTAATTTTTGTGGTTGTCCTGAAATTGTATAGAACTCACATAATTGCAGGTTCCTATGACAAGACTCCGGAAACGGGTTGCTACACGATTGAAAGATTCTCAAAACACATTTGCAATGTTAACAACATTTAATGAGGTTGATATGTAAGTACAATCCAATTATAATGTTTTCTGAAAGCATATGTCAGTGTCCCTGATTTTAGGCTTTGCTGGGAGTAGCTTAGTAGGGCTATTCATTGAGTTGGTCCCACTATGCTCAACCTGTAATTGAACTGATTGTGATTGGATCTTTTCCCATCTATTTGCTTTTATACAAACAAGGGACAGAGTAGGCTTAATCTAGTGAAGCCTTAATTCCAACATTTTGGAATTTGGTTTCTTATATTGATCTCTTTTTCAAAACTATCGGACATTATTGTTTTTATTGCACATTGATTAATCTTTTGATTGATTTTCCATCTTGTAGTCACATACACGTTTGTGCATGCACACAGACAATTCCCATTTGCGTGGAATTGTTTTTATTCTTAATGAATACGATTAGGTTGCCTTGAATGTTGCAGCAATCCTTCGAATTGAGCACCAATGGGTATCACCCCCCTAGAACAACGTTCTCTTTCAAATCTTTCACACTCACCCACGCAGACGTACTGCCAGACACAGATACATCTATTTCTATACAAGTCTTCTTCCTCCACTTCCCCTGCCTTTGTTAAAATTCTTATTATATCAAAGTTCTACATGATAAAGTGATGATTTTCTGATAATTTTTATCAAACCTGGTTATGTTTTTATATTTTAATTTTTGCATTCATTATCATATTCCGACTACAACCCTGTCTGTCGCATCTCCTTCCTCTCCACCTCTTGGTATAACTCTGTCAAGCATTGGACCCTTGACCGCACATCCTCTGTCGGCACCTTCAACTAGCATGCCTACCGTGTCTACTCCGCTGTCTGGAACCCCTGCCATGCCCTGCCTCTAGCGATTGCACTCTTCGCATCTGGGATGTGTGCAAGCCTGCCTATGACTTTGAGATCCTCCCTTTACAGTTGCCACCTTTTTTTTTTTAAGAAAAAGTTTTATGTTTAATTTTGTTTTTAATTTTGTATTTAGGGTAAATTTGTAATTTCTGTAGATTTGCCATGCAGAACATAAAATTGATGCATGACTGATCATATGCGAGCCACATGTTATCAATTTAGTGGTAGGTTGCCAGAGAGACATATTTGAACTAAAGTAAAACCTAAAGACTTAATTGTTGAAATTGAAAACCTAGGAACAAAATTTGATATTTCCCCAATAAAAATATGAACAGATTACATTTATATTTGCAGACTTCCTCCACTTCTGCTCTACTTGTTCAGCTAACTGATTCCTGCTTATTGTAGGACAAATTTGATGAAGCTCCGTTCTGATTACAAGGATGCTTTTGTCGAAAAGCATGGAGTCAAGTTGGGACTTATGTCGGGATTTGTGAAAGTATGCAATCTGGAATACATGTTTAATTACTATTGTGGAACATAGACTATCTGTGAACATCATGTGCTTGCATGTGTGTGCTTAAATATCATTTACTTACCAAAAAACGTACTTAATTTTTTTTTTTTTCCCTTCAACTCGTGTTTCAGGCTGCTGTCAGTGGACTCCAAAATCAGCCTATTATAAATGCGGTCATTGATGGGGATGATATCATCTATAGAGATTATATAGATATTAGTGTAGCTGTTGGTACACCTAAGGTTTGTCGACATTCCCCTGTTTATCTAGGCCATTGAATATATAATGTAGTGACATTGATTCTATGCTTTTCTTTTATCTTTTAATAAGTTATCTTCCTTATAGGAAGAAAAAAGAAGAAGATGATTTTAGTGCCATTTTGGGATCTTTTTGTATATAGCTGTACTTTGTAAGAATATACTTTGTAAGAATAGGTGAAATTGCAAGCTATGTTATTGAACTCCTCCTGTATGGATGTTGGGTGGGGATTGTCTAGTTGTCTTATCTGTTGGACCTACTATTTTAGGACACAGGGTTGATACCCCAGAAATTGGAAAAATAAACTCTCTCTCTCTCTCTCTCTCTATATATATATATATATATATATAGGTTGAAAGTACTGCTTGGAGCTTCTTGCCAAGTAGGAATACACATCATAAATCTTTTATATACGTTAATTGCTATTAAGTTTCTTCAATATATTTCCACTCCAGGGCCTTGTTGTGCCGGTTATCCGCAATGCTGAAAAAATGAATTTTGCTGAGATTGAGAAAGAGATCAACACGCTAGCAAAGAAGGCAATTGATGGATCTTTATCCATTGATGAGATGGCTGGAGGTTCATTTACAATATCTAATGGTGGTGTTTATGGAAGCCTTTTGAGTACCCCCATCATCAATCCGCCTCAGGTTTTGTGCTCAATTACTTGAAATTTGGTTCTTTTTTAGTGTGTCTACGAATAGCATTTGCTCCTTTATCTTTCTGATTACACGTTATGTTGTCAAGCCACTCTTTGGCTGTTGATGCGGGTTTGTTCATTTAATGAGTGCAAGTTTTGTCTTCATATATTTTCTTTCCTTCTCGACATCTACTTTTTCATGTGCTCAGAAAGAGAATTTCACGCTAATGAACTTTTCCTTGCAGTCAGCTATATTGGGTATGCACTCGATAGTGAACCGTCCCATGGTTGTTGGAGGCAACATAGTCCCAAGGCCAATGATGTACATAGCTCTAACCTATGACCATAGGTTGATTGATGGAAGAGAGGCAGTTTTCTTCTTGCGACGCATCAAAGATGTTGTAGAGGACCCTCGTAGGCTTCTCCTTGACATATGAGGACTATACAGCAGCTGGTATACGATTGTGGTTTTCTGGTATACCTAGAAGTTGATATACTTTGAGTGCATTGAACAAAAAATAAATGTATTGCAATTCTAGAGTTTTTGTGTTTCATTAGTTAGTTTAACCCCTTTAGTGGGTTCTATATATGCGGCTTGATATGATTGATTTTGAGATGAGAAGCATTTTCTATTCTATTTATGTCGAACAGGGATGCTAAATTCTGTTCAAATACTTGTATGAAACTAATATGAATCATATATTAAAGAATCATCCTTCAAATAACTGTTTGAAACTTATCAGTGCTCTTCAACTTACATGATCTGGTGGTGAAATTATCTTCAGAGGAATGTTTGATTTTTATGACATTTAGATCCATGATTCATCATCAAATGTCAGTTTTTCCTGATGCTTTTTGTGTATTTTTTATGGCCTCCTTTTGCTTGCGGTATTTCAATGTTCTCTCCAATTCAGAGTGGTGAATATTGATTTTATTTAGGTTTTATTATAGATGTGGGGTTAGTAGTCTAGAAGACAGATACCAGAGTTCATTTTTGTGCCCTGACATTATTGTTAGAAGCTTTTACTTTTCAGGAGCCTGATTCTTTGTGAAGTACAGGGTGATAAGAGTAATTAGAGATGTGAGGCCGTTTGGCAATGGGAATATTATATTTAAATTACGTGGACCGTAGTCTTATGGACATGGTTAATTGTAACAAAATAAGATTTTAATTGTGGAATAGATTATCCATTTCAAGTGAAATGGTGAAGATCCTATTCCAAGGTAAACAAGAAACAGATATAACCTGTGTAAAACGTTGGGTCCTGAAGCACGTTTTCTTTGTAGTGGTCTTATGAATTATGTTTTACGTGATAGCTGTGTCGTCAGTTTGTGAATTACGTATATGCTTATGCTTGATTATAGGGTAATAACGCGTTTCACCAGTCATAGACCTTATGAAGAAATTATACAAGCGATATGGAATTGCAGAGAAGGAACAAGATCTTCAGAGTCCACACTCAAGAAACCTTTTCATTCAACGTCAAAACACGCTGCGGTGGACTACAAGATCCCAAACACAAAAGAGGAAAATGAAATTTGGTAAATTACAAAAACAACACTTAACCCTAACCGGGGTGGCAATTTGTGTTGTGTCGAGTTTGATGCATGAGTATAAGACTATATGTTGATTGCTCAAGAATGGGTGAAAGCATAAAAGCTAGAGATCTTTAATTTAACATTTTCATAAATTCAAGTATTAAATTAGCATTAAAAATTGAGTTCTAAAACACAAAATTTGAAAAAAAACAAAACAAAACAAAAAAAGGGAACAAACCCCACACACTAATACAGGTTTTAAAGTATTTTCCTTAAACTTAAAATCTTCATAAACTCTTGTATTAAATTGGGAAAAACCTCATATCCGGTCAGGCTGCAAAAGTGGCATTTTGCAGCAACCAATAGAATTAAGACACATCACCTAAAGCACAAAAAATGCACAAAACTAAACTACAACCTAAAACACTAAAATTTGAAGGTTTTCTTCTTTTTCTTTATCATTATCCATCTACTGACAACTCATCTCCCTTAACAAAGAAAGAGAGATGCTGTTGGGAGATTAAAGCGATATGGAGTTTTTACCAAGAGCACATTAATATACATAATTGAACACAACTCTAGCCCAAAAGCCTAAGCTAATGGGCTAAGGTCCACTTAGGTATACTAAGCACTCTTTACTTTTATATTTTCTCAATGTGGGACACAACACTCACAAGTGTACTCACAACAATCTCCCCCTCACTTGTGAGTCTCTTCACATTGACCAAACTCCCCCTCGCTTGTGAGTATTTCTACATTCCAAGAGTGTCTCACGTCAAGAGTTGCGGGGATGCGGACATAACTCTAAACCCGAGTTGCGGAAAGGGACACAACTCCAAACCCGACGTGTCCAGACACCCGTCCCAGGAAAGTAACCATGGCTCTGATACCATTTGTTGGGAGATTAAAGCGATATGGAGTTTTTACCAAGAGCACATTAATATACATAATTGAACACAACTCTAGCCCAAAAGCCTAAGCTAATGGGCTAAGGTCCACTTAGGTATACTAAGCACTCTTTACTTTTATATTTTCTCAATGTGGGACACAACACTCACAAGTGTACTCACAACAATCTCCCCCTCACTTGTGAGTCTCTTCACATTGACCAAACTCCCCCTCGCTTGTGAGTATTTCTACATTCCAAGAGTGTCTCACGTCAAGAGTTGCGGGGATGCGGACATAACTCTAAACCCGAGTTGCGGAAAGGGACACAACTCCAAACCCGACGTGTCCAGACACCCGTCCCAGGAAAGTAACCATGGCTCTGATACCATTTGTTGGGAGATTAAAGCGATATGGAGTTTTTACCAAGAGCACATTAATATACATAATTGAACACAACTCTAGCCCAAAAGCCTAAGCTAATGGGCTAAGGTCCACTTAGGTATACTAAGCACTCTTTACTTTTATATTTTCTCAATGTGGGACACAACACTCACAAGTGTACTCACAACAGACGCTGTGAGAGAGAGAAAGAAGCACGGGAGAGAGAAAGAGAGATGCAAAGATTGTGAGAGAGAACCTGAACCACGGCTGGGTCACGGCATGCGGCATTAGAAATAGGTTAACCTTCCTCTCTAGAATTAGTTTTGAATCAAAAAATGAGTTTTAAGGTATTAGAAACGAGTTTTAAGGCATTAGAATCAAGTTTTGAACCCGGGCTTGGTAGAAAAGTGGCCAGAGAGGGTGACCCAGGCTGGGTCGTGGGTGTCGCCAGACCCACGACGTGGGTTCGGCAAGACCCATCTAGGGTCTCGCTGGCTAGGGTGTTTTTTTTTTTTTTTTTTTTTTTTTTTTCTCTTTCTCATTTTGATCTAGTATGGTGGTTCTCACTTTTATTTTTTTGCATTTTTCTTAAATTGATGATGTCTCACATGGTAATTGGAGGCTACAAAAGGGGTGTTATCAAGATGGACCTGATAGTAGGGGCTCTCATTAAATTGATCAAATTAAAAACTAGATAAGCTCTAAGCGGTAACATTAAAAAGAAACAAAAAATAAAATAAACTAGACATTTGGCTCTATTTGGCAAAGCCTTTCCTTTGTTACTATCCATCACAATTTATCAAAAAAATTAACATCAAAATATTCAAATTTTTTTCACTTTTTATATCACATCATTCACCTTTTATTATTATTCAAATAAAAAAATCACTAATTAGTTAAGAGTTAAAAAAATTATTAGTGTGAATTGCTCTCTTCCCTCTTCCATAAAATAATAATAATAATAAAAAAAAACAAAAAAAGAACCTTGCATATCTGGCAACCTAGGGAGGAGTGGCTCCCTCCTCCTAGCCCTTTCCACCTACTTCCCCCTTCCTCTTTCCCCCTCCCATTCCTACCTCCTCTTCAGAGTAAATTTCAGGAAGCCACACCCTCACAAGCGCCACTCCATCGGGATCCTGGTTCTCTCCTTGTTCAGACACCACCAGTCGTGCCATTGTCTGACCATCACACGCCAATGCGTGGTCCACACGAGCGAAAGTAGATCTTACTCTGGCATGTGTCTCACATGTGCCGATGCATGGTGCGCCCTGTGCAGCGTGTGCAGCTTTCCTTCGCTCCTCCACACTCCCGCTAGCCCTTTTTGGCGCTCCCCGACATCACCCTGACACCAAGCGTTGGCACATGTCCCTCGCTCTGGCATGAGCTCCTCCATTCCTCTGCCTCCGCATATGATGTTGCTATTTTTTGGACTTAGATATTTTTTTCCTGCTTTTTGTCTTGTATTTCCTTTATATTCCACTATGTTGTTCTTTGTTTAACCTGAACCGGTTGGGCTTCAGACTCTGTGTCTATGTGGGGTATCTTTTTTCCACCTGTTTGGTCTCCTTCCGGTTCATTGAGGTGCAAATAATCTATCTGGATTGGGTTTTAAAAAATAACTCGAACCACTTGGGCCTCATGCTCTGTGACTATGAAGGAAACCCCTTTTCCACTATTACTTTTCTGCTTAATATTTACAGTTTCTTTGGAGACTTGTCAAGATTTAAGTTTTTAGGGGTTTTCTTACTCTAGATAGTTTTATTCATCATTGAGCGTTGCATTTTTAATTAGCTGCATTCGCTGGTGCCTTTTTCTTTTTTGGTCTCCTACCAATTCATTGAAGTACTGAGTTTGTCTGAATTGAGTTTTTATATTAGCTTGTATTTTGTTTCTCTGTTGCAATCTCTTTTGATTGAATGGATGTTAAAATAATAATAATAATAATAATAATAATAAATTATTACAAAATATCTTTTTTTTACTCTTTTCATGCACTTTTTTATACCAAATATTTTTACTTTTTTATTTTCATATAAATTTACATCAACCATAGTGTTTATGGAAAAGGCTTTGCCAACAAAGCCTTAGAAACATTTTGTTTTAACAAAAAAAAGAAATACACGGCGTGAACTGTGGTGATCTGTGGAATCTAAAGCGCGTTAGTCAATTAATGTACATGGCCACCCACGTGAATGGTTCCGCAGAAAATACTGGCCATATATTGTTTGTTCCAAGGCCTTGTCATGCTTTTATGAAAAGAATGTTTGTCATTTGGCAACTAGCTAGCTACTGCTATAACGTTACCAGTTTTGCTTTTCTTATTCCTTTTCTCAGCAGTCGGTTCTGACATTCTCCATTTCTTTAATTTGGTCGCTATATACATACGATAGCTTTCATGCATTTAACAAAAATGTTTCCTCCAATATTTGTTTTTCTTGGAAAAGTTTCTTTGGCTATATATATATATATATATAGTTGTAGATAGTGTTAAAAATATAATGGAGAAATAAAATGGTGGAAGAATTTTGAGAGAAAAAGAGAAATTTAAAAGATAGGGATTTGACGTACATAGTCCGGTCCTAACAGCTCTTACATCATAGAGTATAAAGCTCTGATAAAACATAGTCAAATGTTATGTACTTACCAAGTCATAGATACAATAAAAAAATTCTTATAATCAAATCCTATCTATGACATCAGATTCCGCTAACCTATGTACAACTTCAATTATGCAACAGATCTATTCTAGGCAGACTAAATCTAAGACATGGATAGCCTAAATTCCTAAAACTTATTTCTCGGCCATGAAAGATTATTCCCCACACCGATCTAATTCTCTTCGGCCCAAATGACAATATTCAACTCATGTCCTCAACCCGCCAAAAAATAGGAAAAAAAAACAAAAAATAAATCAAAGCATGAAACTAAAAACAACAAAATCTCACCAAAAGCAGGATAGAGGGACACCTTTAAAATGATATAATAATACAAATATATCCCACGTTTTTCTTGAGTTTGTTTACATGAGCCTTAATTACTTTCATTTTTTACGACATTCAGCGCGCGTGGTGATATTTATATCATATATATTGACTTGAAATGATATTGTGTATTATTATGTGCGTGTATTTCTAGAAAGTGTATATATATATAATATGATAAACTAAAACCACCCTTACCAAACTATACAAAACTATGATAGCCCCTGGTTTTGTGTAAATTGTGGTCTACACTATTTAGTATTCTTATTTTTTATTTTTTAACATGTCCGTACAAGAGGGGGAGGTAGATTCGAACTAGTGATCTCCACTTCATTAGGCGTGGTCCCAACCGATTGAGCTACCTTTTGGAGACCATCTATTACCCTCTCGAACCCATAATTGAAGCCCGACTTTAAGAGGAGAGCAATATTAGACCATTTATTCCGGTACATTTCTCTTTCTTCTTTATCTTCCTATTTTTTAAAATTAATCATTTAATTTGTCGATAATTACAAAAATAATATTCAGGTTGGAAAAAGTCTAAGAGCTTGATTTGAATTGTGTTTGAGAAAAATAGAGCTTTTAAGTCAAGTTTTGACAATTTTTAAGCTTTTTGACCCTTAAAAGTGTTTTTAATTTTTTTACTAACCGACTATTATTTTTCTTCAAATGGACTGTTAAATATTTTTAGGCTCCTCAAACTCAATCTCAAATAAGCCCTAAATAACATGCTTCCATCTTGTCATGATTCTACTATGTTGACATGGTATTATCAATCTATAATTATTATTTTCTTAATTAAGATTGATCTAACTGGTAAAATAGAATATGCTATATATCATTTAACTTTCATGTTATCATGTTTTGAATTAATTTACATCTATATATAATATATGTATTAATTAGGACCCTTGTCTAGCTAGTAAAATAAAGTCCGTAATTTTTTTTAATTTTTAAATATAAATGCAACTGTGACCAACACTTTTTATGCACTCATCACTATACTATTCAAATACCTTAAGAACGCGTGATAAAAGTGCCCTTTACGTAATACGTAGCATGGATGGGTGTGCATGAGTGCCACTGCTAGGGTAATTAATGGCCGTACGATGCTGTTCAGACAGACAGATCGACAGGGTATATAGACGACAAAGTATGCACGTGATTGTAGGATCAGGATCCCCAACAATATCTAAATAATTGCCCATCAGTTTTTCTTCACATCCTAGCCATTGGCTTCTATCCAAGGGCCTCAAACTTGACATGTGTCCCACCTAATATAAAATAATAAAATATTATTTATATTTAAAAAATAAATATAAAATTAATTAATAAAAAAATAAATTAAATTTTCAAAAAATATGGGGTGGCCGAACCACCCCATTGTCCTCCATGGGGTGGCCG
>CM017328.1:27382963-27455089 GCA_006937295.1 Carpinus fangiana | reverse complement strand
CCCCAGGGGGTGGCCGACCACCCCCTAGGGCCATGGGGGTGGCTTCGGCCACTCCCAACCGGTCCTTGGGGGTGGCTTAGGCCACCCCCCATGGCTGACCTGGGGTGGCCGGCCACCCCATGGAGGAAAATGGGGTGGCCGAACCACCCCATATTTTTTGAAAATTTAATTTATTTTTTTATTAATTAATTTTATATTTATTTTTTAAATATAAATAATATTTTATTATTTTATATTAGGTGGGACACATGTCAAGTTTGAGGCATTTGGATGAATGCCAATGGCTAGGATGTAAAGAAAAACCGATGGACAATTCTTGGGAATTGTTGGGATCCCGATCCGTGATTGTAGCCCTCGTATGTTGACCAATGGTCGTCCTGATCAGGAACTGGCAAAGAGGTTGGTGAGGATCAGCTTTATACCATTCCTTTACCAATTCCTATAAGCAGGCAAACATTATTATTTTACATGCATTTGTGTTGATTCGATCCGTTGTTGAGAGTATTTTGTCTCATCAATTTGTATGAAAGCAAATTCATATATATATACATATATATATCGCGTGAAAATAACACTTTTTAAGGACTTGGGAGTGAGCAAAAGTTGACAAAGCTTATATATATATATATATATTCTTTTACGTATATCGCGTGAAAGAACACTTTATAGGGACTTGGGGTTGGGAGTGAGCAAAATTTGACAAAATCATTAGCTTTGAAAGTCAAAAGTAAAATGGTTAAAGGGAGTACTCCAACCCATGGATCCATTCAAAAAGGTTGGAGAAGACCGACGACTCCATTTCCTACTTTCCCCTGTCTTCTCCTCTATATATCTGAGCTAAAATTCACTCATTTTCCCTACAAGGCCTTCAAATCCTAAACCACACCAACAGCCAGGATTAGGAAGGCTAATTAATGTTCATGGCTACTCTTCAAGCTGCTTCTTTCTGTTCTTCTTCAACTTCCTTTAGAAAAATCAAAGCCACACTAAAAGCCCCAAAACACCACCAATCATCTGATTATCTTTCTCTTCCTAAGCTCTCCAATGGGCTACAAGCCTTTGTACCAGTTTCAACCCACATAGAAATGAAGCCTAATACTATTGATAGTAGTAATACAGGAAACGACGGGGTTTCCAGGTCCAAGACAATATTGCAAGAGCTATATACAATAATGGAAATTGTAGCAGATAGAGCAGAAATGCACAAGAATATTGGAGCTCAGAGAGATAACTGGAACCGTCTTCTGCTGAATTCTGTGAATGGAATGACATTCACAGCAGCAACAATGGCTGGGCTTGCGGCTGTCAGTGGCGTAATTGGAGCGCCAGTTTTGGCTCTAACGCTCTCTGCTAGCCTTCTGTACATGGCAGCCACTGGAATTTTGCTGGTGATGAATAAAATCCAGCCATCTCAGCTTGCAGAAGAACAAAGAAATGCTGCAAGACTATTTAAGCAACTTCACGAGGATATCAAAATCACTCTGGCTGTTCGAAACCCGATAGCTAGTGATGTGGAGGATGTGATGGAGAAAGTCTTAGCCTTAGATAAGGCTTACCCTCTTCCCTTGCTTGGCACAATGCTGGATAAATTTCCAGAAAATGTGGAGCCTGCTGTATGGTGGCCGCATCATTTGAAGTCTCAGCAAGAAAATAAGGCTGCTGGGAGGGTAGAGAGATCAAATGGGTGGAATGAAAATCTTGAGGAGGAAATGAAGGAGGTTCTTGGGGTTTTGAAGAGAAAAGATGCAGCAGAATATGTGAGGCTGAGCAAAGTAGTACTGAAAGTGAACAAAATTCTTGCAGTATGTGGGCCTTTATTTACTGGTTTGGCTGCCGTTGGATCAGCCTTCGTGGGATTGCCTTTTGGTGGCTCATGGGCTGCATTTTTGGGTGTGATGTTTGGAGCTTTGGCCACTGTGGTCAACACTATGCAGCATGGTGGGCAAGTTGGGATGGTGTTTGAGATGTATAGGGGCTCAGCGGGATTTTTCAGGCTGATGGAAGAGAATATAACTTCAACTTTGACGGAAAGAGAGGCAGATAAGAGGGAAAATGGAGAGTTGTTTGAGCTTAAAGTGGCTCTTCAGCTTGGAAGGAGCTTGTCAGAGCTCAGAGGCCTCGCAAGAAGTTCATCTTTGCCTTCAGGAACCAGGCAGGACAAAGAAGAGTATGCAAGCAAGCTCTTCTGATTTTTGATAAAAGGCTTGACTTAATTTTGTGCTAAATTGTATATATTTTGTAGCATCAATATTTTGACAACACTTGAATAGGCGAATCACAGCAGATATTAATTTGGTGATCAGTTCATATTTTCAAGTATTTAGACAATAATTTTGCTGAATAGGGATCAAAGATACTTTCTTTTTCAGCTCATCCTAGCTGATGTACGGGGAAAACCGGTTTCTTGTAAGAATGTTGAGGATACTGTTGTGAACAGAAAGATTGGCTACTGTTTGGAGTATTCCTTCCAGTATTTTTGATGTCTGAGTTCAAGTAGTTTGTGTCGATCAAATTGAGTTTATGTTTTGTTGGTTTTGTTTAGCATGGACTACGGAGATTGGCTTTTTTTTTTTTTTTTTTTTTTTTTTACATTTTCATACAAGAGACGAAAATGAGATTCAAATTATTGACCTTTGTTTCATTAAGCGTGATTTCAGTTGATTGAGTTACCTCTGAGAGATGACGCTTTGTTTGCACTTTATAGCTTCTAGCAATTGTATACCGTAGTAGTCCGAGTATCTCCATACAGTGCTCCAACTGCATGCTTATAATACGTATATAGTAGGTTGGAATCTGCATCACCCGCTGTCATGTTTTGGACTAATTAACTTAAAAAGTCATAACCTGCAGGCCCTGCGTAGTAGAATATGCCATACTTATCAACTCTCTCTTTCTCTCTCTTTCTCGAATGATAGTATAAGTTGCAGAACACGCGCTAATAAAACCAAATGGAAAAGTTACAGGATTTAAAGCATTCTCAATTAAGGAGCTAAATGACACTTTTATTTAAAATACCTCTTTAAATTTATAAAATACCCTTTACATCGGAGAAGCAAAAAAAAAATGTAAAATAAATATTTTATTAAATGAGCTAAAAAAAAAGTTACATGTAGCGGCACTATTCAAATAGCTATTTTCCTAAATTTTTTGCTCATGTCTTTTTTTCTCCCGCTATCTCTCCCAAAATTTTCTTCCCATGTTTCTAATTTTGCTCTTTTCCCAAAATTTTCTCCTGCTATTTCTCTCCCACATCTCCCTTTTTCTAAAATTTTCTCATACTATTTATCTCTCCACCTCTCTTTTTCCCCAAAAGTTGAAAAATATGATATTTAAAAAAAATACAATCCTTATAAAATATATATATATTTAAATGATATAAATAAAAATATAATTAATCGGATGTAGGAGACCCTTAAAAAATTATTAGCAAAACTAGATAAAGTGATTTTTGAGGAGCTATTTTACATAAAAAATTAGCCCATCCATTAGGAATGCTCTTAAGCCTATCTTATGCTAAATTTAGCACCCTTATCTTAAATTAGGCCCCATTGAGATTTCATAACAATCCAACTACCCTTTCATGAAGTCGCTTTTTTTTATTATTTCTTCTTGTGTTCACTCTAAATCTAATAGATGACTTCATTCAGGGCATTAGGTAGTCTCTTCCATAGTTTACTCTTACGAGGTTTGACCACATAATGTAGTGTCGATCTGATACTAAATGATAATTGTTATGCACCTAATCAATATGCCAAAAGTTTAATAGCTAATAGAACGCAAAAATTAAGTCCTTTCATATTGACTAATCAAATCTATCCCGGCCATACCCCAAATCAAGCCCCACCAAGATCATAACACTCTTTCTTTCAATCAGAATATTGCGAAAACGAGGTGGGGTCTGGAGATGTCCTACCTTAATAAGAAATGGAGTGATGGGGTGTTTTTCTGGCCACTTTCTTCCCCGTTTTTGGCCCGATTGACCATATATCAACCAATAGATGAACATTTCACCAACCTTCAATAGACCAGGCTAGAGCTTTTACACTCAAAATGATGCAAGAAACATAGTCATGCTTCCATCCACGGATGCCCGATTGACCATATAATCAAGAACCTACGTTAGTGCTTCATGACGTGGCATAATTCCATTGGTTTTAAAGAGGTCCTACATGAGAGGAAGTTGACCCAAGCTATTATTCTTTTGAACCCCCGAGGAGTTGAGCCTGGAGTAGTCCTCTCCCACAAAATTAAGCGTCTTTTTGGCTTCTGCTTATGATTCCTTCTTCACTTGTCGCCCAAAAGTATTGACCACTCTTATTGTATAGGATTTTGATATAGGAACAGATGGACCACCTTTAATTTGAAAACACATATTTCTGAATCATACCAACAACGATTACAGGAGCAAGAATTTTAAAACTAGTGTAGAAATAGGTGGGAAAGGTCTAAGTTTTTGGTACTACAAAAGAAAAAAAAAGAAAAAAAGAAAAAAAAAGAACATCTTGATATGAATCAAACAGTTAAATATATAAGTTTAAATAAACAACATATGCCCAGTTAAAGAGACAAGGTCCCATCTAATTCTGCCTTTGGTGGAAGAATTAAAGGCCTCAACAGAGTAATCTCAAAACTTCTGAAGGATTGAATTAGATTCTGACTTCTATGCCTTCCTTCAACAAGTGCTCTTTTATAGACTGAATAGACACCTGCAACAAGCATAAATCAAGAAACATATATAACACACTGAATGAACCATTAGTCACAACAAGGATATACATTATACAAGTTAGGCCGGTTGCAGGCTTTTAATATAGAACATAATTTTTCTCCAAACGATGACACATGACAATTTTATAAATTGGGTTGGAAGAAAACTTTGTCCTTTATATTAAGGTAGATAAATTGAACAAGGAGATGAGTAGATGAACCCCACTAAAAAGGTAAAAAAAGACAAAAGAAAAATATATTAATACTATAAGAAACAGCCTCCCTAAAATAAAAAGGAAGAATGAAGACAACATTTATAATAATCTCCATCAGCACTTGGGATATTTTAATGAAGTCATAAAATATTTCTATAGTCGTACCTCCTTCCTATGGAAGACGCCAGCAGCAAGGGCAGCAGATGCATTTGTTTCCGTGAACACATCTGAGAAGTGCTTTACACCACCAGCACCGCTACTTGCAATCACAGGGATGCTCACAGCATCTGAGATCAACTTTACTAGATCTATATTAAATCCTTTCCCCTGGCCTGAAAATGAGAAAAATTCAGCATGAAACAATTAAACTAATTTAAGAATGAACCAAGTATAATTTATGAATGTTAAGATCGGAACTGCCATCTGGAACATCATCAGTTCCTAAGATTTCAATAACCTTCGAGAGAAATTTATTTATAGACTGCACTAAATTGTGAATAGTCAAATTAAATAATTATTGAAAACTAAAGAATCAGGGATTTCTGAGAAAACCACTCTTATGGAAGTTGAAGAATATAATCATGACATAATACACCGGTAATGCAAATAACACCAAAGAGTATACCTGCCATTTGCATCAGTAAAATCTCTAATGTCACCTCCAACATTTAGCGGTACAAAAACATTTTCTGAAGTGTATCTCAACACCTACAACAGCAAGCAGATCAAGATAAAAGAACGGAATCAACATGTAATGTTCGAGGTAAAGACCAAAGTATTAGTGTCACATCAAAATATTAACGTTGGATATTTACTGCCATTTGCAATCTTACAAACCTGCAGCATTGGCAAATCGCCGAGAGGGAGGTCTCTGAAACCAGTAATATTTAAAAAGCTAACCTGCAGTTTATTTTTGACACTTGATTTATAATATAGTTGCTCAGTGATAAAGCATAAGCATTCAATTCTGTCAAAAGCATACCTCATCAGCTCCATCTTTGTAATACTGTCCAGCAAGCTCAACTGGCTTGCCAAGGTTTCTTACCTACAAAAGTTTACAACAGTGTGATTAAATTATACCAAAGTACAACTGCTTTAAGAGGGAGGTAGAGGAAGCTTCTGCAACAATTAAATTACTTCCCATCAACTTTGATTATTTACCATTGATACCAAATGACTGTCATAAATCAATGTCTGTACCCATAAATCAGATCCTAAAAACCATCACAATACCTCATTCTCTTTTGTATGCTCCCTTACATCATATTGGTCCCCTTTGGTTACAACAAGATCTCCTTTATCATTTGCCCTCACATCAAGACAAGCAATTACCTAGACATAATTAATATAGTTCAGCATGAAGCCTTTTTCAGAATACCGAAATACAAGAGAATGGCATTGCCCAAAAAGAAAAATGGGATAAAAATTCTTCTAGGCCCCGTGATATCATTAGTTGGGTCAGGCCATAAGAGGTGTATAGACAAAACTAAAAATTTAAGCAGCAAGCATGTGGGCACACAAAGAAAAAGACAAGGAGGGGAAAACTTAATAGAAGAAGAAAAGGTTTTATGTTCAACTACTATTACCCTTTTTGCAAGTTTTGAAGCTTTCTCCTCAGTAGGCCTCTGTTAATTAATAGTTTAACTGAGAAGTTGAGAAACATATGAGATGCATACATATCAAAGGTATGAAGGCTAATTTCGTTGTGGCTGACTTTGGACACAAGAATCTCCTCAATACTGAAAGACCGACATCTGAAACATTCATTTTCAGGTATGGATGTCATTTTTTTTATATCTATATAAAGATATTTGATTTGCAATGAAACTTATTTGGCAATCCTATAATGCCAAATGGTTAGAATGCGAATCACCCACTACCTAAACCTTGGAAAGACATTTTACCCCTGGCTTGGATATTGGAAAGAAAGTAGAAAAACAAAATTTCTTTTTATGTTAGGAAATGACACTAATTTCTTATGTAGTACAACATTTACTCCTTTTCTTTTCTTTTTTGAGAGTTATAACCTTGAATTCTAATCCTTTAAAATTATTTTTCAGAAAGAACTCCTATGTAAAACAACATGTGAGAAGGCTTTCTTTACTCAATAATAACTTGCTCCTGAAATGAAAATATGGAAGATTTTTGTAATTATCCTCAATGCCAACAGAAGTGAGATTAGAATCTGTACAATTTGAGCTACCACATGAAGACCAGAAAAACAAAAAAGACAAAAGAGAAGGATGAATGAGAGTAAAAGATATCTTGCCTCCACTCTTTTCCGGGTGGAACTGAACTGCATGTGCATTTCCTCTTCTAACAGATGCTATAAAGTCGACACCGTAGTTGCAGGTAGATGATACCCACTCTTTGTCGGCATCTGACTGGAAAAAAGAAGATTAAGTTACTAAATACATGAAACTCATGGCATTTATGGTTAAGTATGCAACAGCTACATTAAGAAGGCAGCCTTTTTAAACAAAAAGATAAAGGATGTACTGGTGTAGCACGGTAAGAGTGAACAAAATAGACATGGCGGTTTCCAATATCATCCAAAATTTCAGAGTCTTCTTTGATTTGCAAAGCATTCCAGCCGATATGGGGTACTCTGAAATCATTTGACGAGTCAAAACGCCCAACCACGCCCGGTATCAAGCCGAGACCATTTACTGAGACACGTGTAAAGCTGTTAATTGAAGTTAAAGGAACAGAAAATGGAAGCATAGACTATGTTTACATATACAGAGTAGAAAAGTTAGAATGTATTCTGTTCAATTCAGAGGGCAGTTATACCCAACTTAATAGTCTTGCATATTTAGGAATCACTATTCTTCTTCATCTCTTTTGTATTTTACAGATTCAGACACCTTCATTTCACACAGATCTCCATCTCTCTGAATCTTTTACCCTTTTCCTCTGAGTAAGTCCCTCTAGAATATGTTTTATTATTATTTAATTATGATGGCAACAGAGTACATGAAGCCACCACCATAATCAACATCACTGCCAGCACCATCATATAAGTCCACTAAACTGCAAACTGTAGTTGTTGAGTAAACATGATATAGAAATGATTATCATTATGCAATGAAAAAAAAAAATCAACATAGAGAAATATTACATAAACGAATGCTGTCACTACTGCATTTCATTCACATTTCCATGTACTTCTAAATTAGATGTATGTTCAGATGACCAAAAAAAAAAGTAAATAAAAACTACACATAGATTCAGATATGACTGACCGGGTCCATTCTCTCTGCACTAGATTCAAAAAGTAACTGAAGTCCAAGACAAATGCCCAAAAATGGGCGATCTTTCTCAATATAGGTACAGAGTGCTTCAGCCATCCTGCAAAACATCAAAACACTCAAAACTTCCACGCTGACAAATGAATCTAAGTAGCTTATATCATACGGCCTAACTTTAGATTGCCCCAGAAAAAAAAAAAAAAAAAAAAAGAGCTCAAATTTTCAGTTAAAAGTGATTAAGTCCAAAGCATACTAGTACCACTACATGATTCAGCAAAGCAACTGTGAGCATCACTTTTGCTTTATCAGTTAATACTTTGTATACCTATCCATAGTGGTCACTAACATGACATACAGACAAGGCAAAACTCAACGGGAAAAAAAAGGCAAAACTTAAGAAAAGTTGTGGCACTTTTCATAATGTTCACACATTTGAGAGTCATTACCGCTTCACATATATGCCATTGACCCACTTCAATGCACTATACAACAAATTGATCCAAATAAACAGTCCACAAAATTTAAAACAAAACACACACCCATTTTTGTTCAACACATCCATGGCCGCAGCAAATGCCCCTTCCAATATTGTTTGTCATCTTCCCAGCAAAACCCACTGAGCATGTGGTAAGCTGTTGTCTGTTGCTCCTCCAATTGGGGTTCCATCTCTAGCACCGATCAATCACGTTCATGTTCAAGCCTACAGCCATCTTCGTTGGTCTCTTAGCCAGAGCAGCATTAGGAGTGAAGAGCGTGACAGTGACAAGAGCCAATGCATAGCGCCAAAGAAAGGCAATCTTGGTCATTCCCTTCAAAGCCATAGTTATGTGCATGCAAATAGAACAGGGGAAAGAGTTAAGATTGTGTTGTGTTTACATATAATTTGAGTGAAGAGAAATATATATATAGGTGGAAAGATTAGTGATGCTTTGAAGTTTGTTTAGGTGGTTTTGATGAGGCCTCCCCTCAATTTCACATAGCAAGATTTCCATAGCCGCCAAACAGGTAGAGATGGATGTCTTCGCTTTAATCTCATAGAATACTTTTAAATTTAAGATATGGTAGCCCAAATTTTCAAAACTTATTTCTCGGTCTTGAGAGATTATTTTTCGCACCGATCTAATCCTCCTTAGCCCAAATGTCAATATTCAACACACGTCCTCAACCCCAAAAATAGGAAAAAAAATAAATAAATAAATCAAAGCAAGAAATTAAAAACAACAAAATCTCACCAAAAGATGGATAAAGGGACACCTTTAAAATGATATAGTAGTACAAATATATCCCACGTTTTTCTTGAGTTTATTCACGCTAGAGCCTTAATTACTTTATTTTTTACGATATTCATCGCGCATGGTGATATTTATATCATATATATTTATGATAAGGTAATTTGAATTTGAAATGCCTCAATGAGGTCTTTGATTATACTTCTATTTATAACAAATACAAGATATACATTTGGCTTTGAAATACAAATTTCAAACCTAAACTAACAAACTTTAAATACAAAATTCAAACGTAACAAACTAAATCAATATTAACAAACTCTAAATACAAAATTCAAACATAACAACTAAATCAATATTAGATAAGATATTATCTAATATTGCATTTGAGTTGATCGTCAGCTTTATTTTGTGTATTCAAATCGGAGGAGATTATTCCAATACGCTCCCGCAATCCTAACGTTTGAGAACAAATGTTAAGATTGGCACGAAGAGTTTCAAACCGGGTAGAAACTAATGGCTTGGTAAAAACATCATTGATTTGATCTTTGGTTGATAAGAACTTGACTGTAAGTGCTTTCTGAGCTACAAGATCTCGAACAAAATGATGATCAATTTCAATGTGCTTTGTACGGGCATGAAACGCCGGATTGANTATATATATATGATACTAAAACCAACCACCCTTACGAAATTATACAAAACTATATGTTAGCCCCTGGTTTTGTGTAAATTGTGGTCTAAATTTCTAAAACACTCTCGAACCCATAATTGAAACCCGACTTTAAGAGGAGAGAAATATTAGACCATTCATTCCGGTACTTTTCTCTTTCTTCTTCATCTTCCTTTTTTTTAAAATTAATCATTTAATTTGTCAATAATTACAAAAATAATATTCAGGTTGGAAAAAGTCTAAGAGCTTGATTTGAATTGCGTTTGAGAAAAATAGAGTTTTTAAATTAAAAATGAGTTTTGATAACTTTTGAGTTTTTTGACTCTTAAAAACACTTTTAATTTTTTTTACCAACTGACTATTGTTTTTTTTCAAACGAACTTTTGAGAATTAAGTATTTTTAGGCTCTTCAAACGCAATCATAAACAAGCCCTAAATAACATACTTCCATCTCATCATGATTCTATTATGTTGGTGTGGTATTATTAATCTATAATTATTATTTTCTTAATTAAGATTGATCTAAGAATGAGTTTTCAACACAACATCAACATAATAAGATGGTACTGGTAAAATAGAATATGCTATATATCATTTCTCTTCATGTTATCATGTTTTGAATTAATTTACATCTATATATGTATTAATTAGGACCCTTGTCTAGCTAGTAAAATAAAGTCCGTAATTTTTTTAATATAAATGCAAGTGTGACCAACACTTTTTATAGCCGTACGATTATGTTCAGATAGACAGATCGACAGGGCAATGTAGTAGTGTATACAGACGACAAAGTACGCACGTGATTGTAGCCCTCGTATGTTGACCAATGGTCGTCCTGATCAGGAACAGGCAAAGAGGTTGTTGAGGATCAGCTTTATACCATTCCTTTCCCAATTCCTATAAGCAGGCAAACATTATTATTTTACATGCATTTGTGTTGATCCGATCCGTTGTTGAGAGTATCTTGTCTCATCAATTTGTATGAAAGCAAATTCATATATATATATATATATATATATATCGCGTGAAAAGAACACTTTATAGGGACTTGGGAGTGAGCAAAAGTTGACAAAATCATAAGCTTTGAAAGTGATAAGTAAATTGGTTAAAAAGAAGACATAGATGAGGGAGTCCAACCCATGGTTAAAAAGATGAGGGAGTAAAATGGTTAAAAAAGGTAGGAGAAGACCGACGACTCCATTTCATACTTTCCCATCTTCTCCTCTATATATATCTGAGCTGAAATTCACTCATTTTCCCTGCAAGGCCTTCAAATCCTAAACCACACCAACAGACAGGATTAGGAAGGCTAATTAATGTTCATGGCTACTCTTCAAGCTGCTTCTTTCTGTTCTTCTTCAACTTCCTTTAGAAAAATCAAAGCCACACTAAATGCCCCAAAACACCACCAATCATCTGATTATCTTTCTCTTCCTAAGCTCTCCAATGGGCTACAAGCCTTTGTACCAGTTTCAACCCACATAGAAATGAAGCCTAATACTATTGATAGTAGTAATACAGGAAACGACGGGGTTTCCAGGTCCAAGACAATATTGCAAGAGCTATATACAATAATGGAAATTGAAGCAGATAGAGCAGAAATGCACAAGAATATTGGAGCTCAGAGAGATAACTGGAACCGCCTTCTGCTGAATTCTGTGAATGGAATGACATTCACAGCAGCAACAATGGCTGGGCTTGCGGCTGTCGGTGGAGTAATTGGAGCGCCAGTTTTGGCTCTAAAGCTCTCTGCTAGTCTTCTGTACATGGCGGCCACTGGAATTTTGCTGGTGATGAATAAAATCCAGCCATCTCAGCTTGCAGAAGAACAAAGAAATGCTGCAAGACTATTTAAGCAACTTCACGAGGATATCAAAATCACTCTGGCTGTTCGAAACCCGATAGCTAGTGATGTGGAGGATGTGATGGAGAAAGTCTTAGCCTTAGATAAGGCCTACCCTCTTCCCTTGCTCGGCACAATGCTGGATAAATTTCCAGAAAATGTGGAGCCTACTGTGTGGTGGCCGCATCATTTGAAGTCTCAGCAAGAAAATAAGGCTGCTGGGAGGGTAGAGAGATCAAATGGGTGGAATGAAAATCGTGAGGAGGAAATGAAGGAGGTTCTTGGGGTTTTGGAGAGAAAAGATGCAGCAGAATATGTGAGGCTGAGCAAAGTAGTACTGAAAGTGAACAAAATTCTTGCAGTATGTGGGCCTTTATTTACTGGTTTGGCTGCCGTGGGATCAGCCTTTGTGGGATTGCCTTTTGGTGGCTCATGGGCTGCATTTTTGGGTGTGATGTTTGGAGCTTTGGCCACTGTGGTCAACACTATGCAGCATGGTGGGCAAGTTGGGATGGTGTTTGAGATGTATAGGGGCTCTGCGGGATTTTTCAGGCTGATGGAAGAGAATATAACATCAACTTTGACGGAAAAAGAGGCTGATAAGAGGGAAAATGGAGAGTTGTTTGAGCTTAAAGTGGCTCTTCTGCTTGGAAGGAGCTTGTCAGAGCTCAGAGGCCTCGCAAGAAGTTCATCTTTGCCTTCAGGAACCAGGCAGGACAAAGAAGAGTATGCAAGCAAGCTCTTCTGATTTTTGATAAAAGGGTTGACTTAATTTTGTGCTAAATTGTATATATTTTGTAGCATATATATTTTGACAACACTTGAATAGGCGAATCACAGCAGATACTAATTTGGTGATCAGTTCATATTTTCAAGTATTTAGAATAATTTTGCTGAATAGGGATCAAAGATACTTTCTTTTTCAGCTCATCCTAGCTGATGTACGGGGAAAACTGGTTTCTTGTCAGAATGTTGAGGATACTGTTGTGAACAGAAAGAATGGCTACTGTTTGGAGTATTCCTTCCAGTATTTTTGATGTCTGAGTTCAAGTAGTTTGTGTCGATCAAATTGAGTTTATGTTTTGTTGGTTTTGTTTAGCCTGGACTATGGAGGTTGCCTTTTTTTTTTTTTTTAGATGTTCACACACAAGAGGGGAAGAGAGATTCTTATTGAATTGAATCCACATGCAGCTCAAGTTACACCATACCAATTCAAATCACCATACCACCTTCTCCTTAAGTTTTACTTTCTCGATCTGTTCTTGTATACAACTTCGTTCATTATTTACTTGTTCTTTTAATTGCTTGTAATTCGTAAATACTTCTTATATAAATAGGACAAGGAACAAGTCCAATGTGTGGCATCACCAAAGATATTACTGTGTTGTCTATTTTATGGTATCAGAGCCCAAACGGCAAGCGTCCCTTTCCTTTTTGCTTACTTCCTCACTCGGTTATGTCGACTGACAGTGCTTAGACGAGAAAACCAAGCACAAGGGACTTGTTTAAGTCCATATATTGCCTTCTTCAGAAGAGGATGCACAAAACCAACTGGTTGAGACATGTAAACGTTTCATTTAGAAAACCATGCAAAAATACATTACTGACATTCACCTGTTTGATGACCCAGCCAGATGATATTGCAATAGATAGCACAGTGCAAATAGTAATAGGCTTGACAACAGGACTGTTTGTTTCCCAAAAATCAATCCCTTCTTGTTGATGAAAACATTTGTCCCATTCTAGCACGTCTACTAGTTGTGGTTATGTCTAATGCCTTTGTCCCACCTAATCCTCATGTCAGATCCACCTCCAATGCAACCAAAAAAGACTCACATCCAGCTGCACCTTCATCTAGCGTCGGACCCATTTCCTTCAACACACCACCTCTTGTCCAACTTTCCATGCAACCTATCCATGCGCCCATGTGCCTCCCACCTGCAACTCAAGCCCATCCCCATCACAAGTCAGTCCCCCTCCATCCAACACGGCAGCTACAGCTCATACTCCATCTCAAGTCAATCCAAATCCAACCAACACGCCACTTTCAGTTGAGCCACGACACTTCTCATTAGGGAACAAGGCTACTCATAAGCTCGCTCGAGATAGGCTCGATAAAGCTCGACTCGTGCCTGACTCGGTTATTAAATGAGTCGCTTGTGGATACGAAACTATACTCGATTATTAAACGATACATACTCGTATAAAACCCGACTCGCTCGTTTAAAGTTCGTGAACATACTCTTATAGGAGCTTGACTTGCTTGTTAGCGCGATTCGTATATATATATATTAAAATAACTTATATAATATATAACTTATTAAATAGTTTATATATTATAAATAGTATTTATGCTTATATAGTATGTAGCATAAATACTAAATATATATAGTTAAAATATTAATAATGTAGTCATATAGTATATAACTATTTATAGTTAACTAGTGTATTGCGTGTATTAAACTAAGTTAACTAATTAGTTAATTGGTTTAGTTATATATATAGAGAGCTAATTGGTTAATATATATAAAAAAATGTTAGATAATTTGTATATATAATAAATGTTTTTTTTTTTTAATCAAAGTCAATTTCATATATTAGTAATATTAACCATGTTTATTAAACTTTTTTTTTTTTTTTTGGTACTATTAAGTGTTAAGAGTAAATTTAGAGGTGTCAATGCAGTTACAGTTAGTGGCAATAACCGCTATAACCGTAACCGCCTTAGCAGTTAGTAGATTTCACTAACCGCCGGTTAACGGTTAGTGAAATAGGTAACCGCCTGCTAACCACTTTTTTCAAAATTTGGCTTTTTTTGTTTTTTAGCTTTATGGGCGTTTTTAGGCTTTTATTACTACTACTGTAGCATTTTTTACACTCATTTGTTTTTTGTATTTTTAGTGTTTTTTTGGTCCCAATTGTTATAAAAAGAGCCTATATTGAAAAATCAAAAATATTTGACCCCAAATTTATATTTACTTGTACTTTAAAAAAAATCCTTAAATATTAAATCATAACCGGTTAACTTTAAAAATAAAAAACACAACATATAAAAAAAATTCAACACATTGTTTAATGAATCCAATATTAATTACTTAATTTAATATTATACAAATCACATTATCATTGTACAATAATAATATGATTAACTTGAATAAAATATTTGAATTGTTATTGAATCATATGATTAAGTATTGATCTTATACATTTATATTATTCAATATTCGTTATTGCATATATGTATAATTATTTAATATATACTAAATTACAAAATATTAGAATAAGAATGTATGATATAAGTACTTGCGAAGCTAGTTAATATATAACTATAAACTAATTAATAATTATGTTACTTATGTAGTTTATCTTACTTGTTGCTAACATATCATATATATATATAAATATATATATCTATAAATATTATTACATAACATATCATATATTCTTACAAAGTTACAAACATATCATATATAAATATTATATATGTATAATTTGTTATTATATAATCATATAAATTATAATGATAATACATTAATACTTCAATTGTGGTTATAAGTAACACATTGTTTAATCCAATGTCAATTAATTAATTTGATATTATACGAATCACATTATCATTGTACATTAATAATATAATTAACTTTAATAAGTATTTGAATTGTAATTGAATCATATGATTAAGTATTGATATTTTATATTTATATTATTCAATATGCATAATTGCATATCATATATATATATAAAAGCCGAATCACTCTTAGAAGTGCCTTAATATTGCGACATGTGGCGTGAACCAATTTTTCAAAATACTAAACTGGTTTTTTAAGGCATAATTTTTTAACCGGTTTTTTAATAGTGAACCGGTTCACTCTTAAAAAACCGATAATTAATTAGCGTCATTAATTGCATTAATTATATTTCAAGAGTTTTCCATATTTAAATTATTCAATAAATCAAATCTTGTTAATGTCCGAATCAAATAAGGAAATAAATAATATAAATAAAATTATTATATAATAATACGCTTAGAATTCTAAAAAAAAGAAAAAAGACGTCATATATATCATTAATTAACATGATTAATTGCGTTAATTATATCTATATATCTTTTTAACTTATAGTGAAAAATGATGTATTTAAATTTTAAAATTAAATTATAATAAAAAATACCGCGCATTGCTCAGGTTATAAGCTCGTATGTATAATGTATAATTATAATTTATAACATATATAGACTTATAAGTTGATAACATATATTGGAACTAAGTCTCTAGATGCTTAATTGTTCATTGTTGTATTAGTATGAACTTGCATACTTCTAACTTATAACTTATGAATATGTATGTGTAATTTGTTATTAATAATCAAATGATTTTATGATTAATTGATCATGTAGTATAATCATATAAATTATAGTGGTAATATATTGCTACTCAAATTGTGATTTAATTATCTAAAACAAAAATGTGATTTAATCATTAATGATTAATTGATTATGTTATATGTATAAATATTATTATAATTATAATTATAAAAATATGGATAAAAAAAGCGGTTAACGGTTAGCGGTTACGGTTAGTAAACCCTATAACCGCTAAGCGGTTATAGCGGTTAGCAGTTATAACGGTTAGCGTTTGGCGAGTGGTTAATAATCACCCGCATTAACACCCCTAAGTAAACTCTTTTTTATTGTCCTTGTATTTATTTGCTTATAAGTATCCCATACCAATAACATAAAATCAAGCACACATCTCTCACAATAATAGTTAGTTTATCTGGTCATTTCATATGGAAAAAACAAAAAATCTTTCTCACCTAAGTAATAAAAAAATAAAAAAAAAATAAAAAAAAAAAGGATGCAAGCCTCTCTTACTGAGCCAAGTTAGTTTTTTTATTTTTTATTTTTATTTTTTTAAAGTTTGAATTAGCTGAGCCAGCTCGACTCGGCTCGGCTTGCACAAGGAATTTTCCTTAATGAGCCGAGCCAAGCTTAAGTTTTGGAACTCGATACAAGTTCGGCTTGAACTCAAGCTTGTGAAATTTTTAAATGAGCCGAGCTTGGACAGCCCTAAATCGCCCGAGCTCGGCTCATCTCCTCATGTGTCTACTTCTCCTTCTAACACCTTGATCTACTCTTTCCCAAATGCCACCTCATCGTCTCCTCCTAGTGACATGTCCCACTCTGTTTCTCCTCCAAGTCGTCATCCCATGGTTACTCGATCAAAAAATTCACACTTCTCATCTCCTTATGTGTCTACTTCTACTTCTGACACCTTGATCTCCTCTTTCCCAAATGCCACCCCATCATTTCCTTCTAGTGACGTGTCCCGCTCTGTTTCTCCTCCAAGTTGTCATCCCATGGTTACCCAATCAAAAAATCACATTAGTAAGCCCACACTTCTCCCAAATGGAACTCCTAAATACCCCCTACCTCATGCCTTAATTGTGTCCATCGATTGTCTTGATGTTGAGCCGACATGCTACTCCTCAACTATTAAACATGCAGTTTGGCTTGATGCTATGGCAGATGAATTTAATGCCTTGTTGAAGAATGGCACTTGGACCCTCGTCTCCCCTACACCTTCCATGAACATTTTGGGTTCTAAATGGGTCTATCGAATAAAAAGGAAGGCGGATGGAAATATTGATAGATATAAGGCTAGATTGGTTGCCAAAGGTTTTCATCAACAAGAAAGGATTATTTTTGGGAAACATACAGTCCGGTTGTCAAGCCTATTACTATTCGCACTGTGCTATCTATTGCAATATCATCTGGCTGGGTCATCAAACATGTGGATGTCAGTAATACATTTTTGCATGGTTTTCTAAATGAAACCATTTACATGTCTCAACCAGTTGGTTTTGTGCATCCCCAACTACCTGATGCAGTGTGTCTTTTGAAGAAGGCAATATATAAGCTTAAACAAGCCCTTCGTGCTTGGTTTTCTCGTCTAAGCACTCAACTCGTCGAGCTAGGATTTATTGCTTCTAAAGCAGACAATTCTCTATTTGTGTTTGCTTCTTCATGTGTTCACCTACTTGCCTTGGTATATGTGGATGACATAATTTTAACCGGGTCTTCAGCCACTGCCGTTGATGATCTTATTTGCTCTCTATCCCTTGAGTTTCCAATCAAGGATCTTGGTTCCTTGAATTTCTTCTTGGGTGTTGAGGTGCAACAGTCCTCTGCAGGTCTTCATTTATCACAACAAAGATACATTGCTGACATTCTTACTCGAACTCACATGCACTTAGCCAAACCCATCTCGTCCCCAATGTCTGTAGTATCTTCTCTTAGCAAATTTGATGGAACTTCCATGGCTGATCCCACCCTCTATCGAAGCACAGTTGGTGCCTTGCACTATCTCTCCATCACTCGGTCGGATATAGCCTTTGCTATAAACAAAGTGTCCCAATTCTCTCATGCACCACGTGATGTACATTGGACTGCTATCAAGCGAATTCTCAAATATTTGAAGCACACCATTTCTTATGGTCTCCTCATTAGACCCAGCCCATCCACTCAACTAGTTGCCTTTTCTGATGCTGACTGGGTTGGATGCCCCAATGACAGAAAATCTACCTTTGGCTATTGCATTTTTCTTGGCTGTAATCTTCTCTCTTGGACAGCCAAAAAGCAACCTACGGTGTCTCGTTCCAGCACGGAGTCTGAATATAAAGCCTTAGCCAATGCCACTGCAGAGTTGATTTGGATTCAATCTTTGTTGAAGGAACTTAGGGTTTTTTCTCTCGACTGCACCAACTCTCCACTGTGATAATATTGGTGCCACCTATTTAACTTCCAACCCTGCGTTTCATGCCCGCTCCAAGCACATTGAAATCGATTATCATTTTGTGCGGGATAGGTTGGCTAAAAAATCTCTTATTGTTAAATTTCTCTCTAGCAAAGATCAGTTGGTCGACATTCTTACAAAGCCATTGGTCTCTGCTCGTTTTGCTTCCCTTCGTACCAATCTTAACATTTGTTCTCAACCGTTAGGATTGAGGGGGAGTATTGAATTGAATCCAACTACAGCTCAAGTTACACCAAATCAAGTCAAATCTATAAACACCATACCAAGTCAAACCACCATACCACTTTCTCCTTAAGTTTTACTTTCTTTGTTCTTGTACACAACTTCTTTCATCATTTACTTGTTCTTTTAATTGCTTGTAATTCATACATACTTCTTATATAAATAGGACAAGGAACAAGTCCACTGTATGGCATCACCAAAGATATTATTGTGTTGTCTATTTTAATTCTGACATGTCCACACACAAAAGGGGAGAGGGATTTGAACTAGTAACTTCCGTTTTATTAGGCGTGATCATAGCTAATTGAGCTACTTCTTGGAGATGACTATGGAGGTTGCTTTGTTTGCACTTTGCAGCTTCTAGCAATTGTATACCGTAGTGGTCCGAGTATCTCCATACAGTGCTCCAATTGCATGCTTATAATACGTATATAGTAGGTTGGAATATGCATCACCCGCAGTCATGTGGGGTGTTTCAGAGAACAAGTAAATGCCAATAAACCACCAGGTCCACCAATCCATGTCATGTTTTGGACTAATTAACTCAAAAGGTCATAACCTGCAAGCCCTACGTAGTAGAATTTGCCATACTTATCAACTCTCTCTTTCTCGAATGACAGTACAAGTTGCAGAACACGCGCTAATAAAACCAAACGGAAAAGTTAGAGGCCTTAAGCCTATCTTATGCTAAATTTAGCACCCTTATCTTAAATTAGGCCCCATCAAGATTCCATAACAATCCAACTACCCTTTCATGAAGTCCTTTTTTTATTATTATTATTATTATTATTATTATTTCTTCTTTTGCAAGTCACCTTATAATAGTGTTCACTCTAAATCTAATAGACGACTTCATCATTCAGGCATTAGGTAGTCTCTTCCGTAGGTTACCCTTATGAGATTTGACCACATAATGTGGTGTCGATCTGCTACTAAATGTTAATTGTTATGTACCTAATCAATATGCCAAAAGTTTAATAGCTGATAGAACGCAAAAATTAAATCCTTTCATATTGACTAATTTAAGCCCCACCAAGATCATAACACTCTTTTTCTTTCAATCAGAATATTGCGAAAACGAGGTGGAGTATGGAGATGTCCCACCCTAATAAGAAATGGAGTGATGGGGTGTTTTTCTGGCCACTTTCTTCCCCGTTTTTGGCCCGATTGACCATATATCAACCAATAGATGAACAGTTCACCAACCTTCAATAGACCAGGTTAGAGCTTTTACACTCAAAATGATGCAAGGAACATAGTCATGCTTCCGTCCATGGATGCCCGATTGACCATATAATCAAGAACCTGCATCAGTGCTTCAAGATGTGGCATGCTTCCATTGGTTTTAAAGAGGTCTTACATGAGAGGAAGCTGACCCAAGCTATCATTCTTTTGAACCCCCGAGGAGTTGAGCCTGAAGTAGTCCTCTCCCCCAAAATTAAGCGTCTTTTTGGCTTCTGCTTATGATTCCTTCTTCACTTGTCGCCCAAAATTATTGACTACTCTTATTGTATAGGATTTTGATGTAGGAACATATGGACCACCTTTAATTTGAAAACACATATTTCTGAATCATACCAACAACGATTACAGGAGCAAGAATTTTAAAACTAGTGTAGAAATAGGTGGGAAAGGTCTTAAGTTTTTGGTACTACAAAAAAAATAATAATAATAATAATTAAAAAAAAAAAAATCTTGATATGAATCAGACGGTTAAATATATAAGTTTAAATATACAACATATGCCTAGTTAAAGAGACAAGGTCCCATCTAATTCTGCCTTTGGTGGAAGAATTAAAGGCCTCAACAGAGTAATTTCAAAACTTCTGAAGGATTGGATTAGATTCTGACTTCTATGCCTTCCTTCAACAAGTGCTCTTTTACAGACTGAATAGACACCTGCAACAAGCATAAATCAAGAAACATATATAACACACTGTATGAACCATTAGTCACAACAAGGATATACAAGTTAGGCCAGTTGCAGGCTGTTAATATAGAACATAGTTTTTCTCCAATCGAGGACACATGACAATTTTATAAATTGGGTTGGAAGAAAACTTTGTCCTTTATATTAAGGTAGAGAAATTGAACAAGGAGATGAGTTGATGAACCCCACTAAAAAGGTTAAAAAAGACAAGAAAAATATATTAATACTATAAGAAACAGCCTCCCTAAAATAAAAAGGAAGAATGAAGACAATATTTATAATAATCTCCATCAGCACTTGGGATATTTTAATGAAGTCATAAAGATATTTCTATACTCGTACCTCCTTCCTATGGAAGATGCCAGCAGCAAGGGCAGCAGACGCATTTGTTTCCGTGAACACATCTGAGAAGTGCTTAACAGCACCAGCACCACTACTTGCAATCACAGGGATGCTCACAGCATCTGAGATCAACTTTACTAGATCTATATCAAATCCTTTCCCCTGACCTGAAAATGAGAAAAATTCAGCATGAAACAATTAAACTAATTTAAGAATGAACCAAGTATAATTTATGAATGTTAAGATCGGAACTGCCATCTGGAACGTCATCAGTTCCTAAGATTTCAATAACCTTCGAGAGAAATTTATTTTAAGGAAGGGGTCCCAGAAAGAGAACCATTCAAATTTTGGAAGAAAGGATCAGGACATTAGAGGAAGAATCATCTTTAAAATACTTTTTGAAGGTCAAAATCTTGAAGATTAAACAAAATAATGATTTCTCAAACCTCCAAACAATATCACTAAATGAGTTCTGCTACCATTTTCAAGAAACACTTCAAATAATGTTTTGATGCACAAAATGAAAATGTATGAGGGGATTTTATAAAAAGTACAGAAGTTAGATTCACCATCACAATCAATGCAGTTTAGTAGTATTTCTCCAGCTCCCAGCTCTTCAACTGCTTTTGCAAGCTCATAAGCTCCGATTGGTCGACCTTCTCTCCCACCATTAACCTTAGTGACAAAACAACAGAAAGTAGTTTTACTAAAACCAAAAAAAAAAACCTTCTTAAGGAAGCAGTCAAGCAAAAATCTATAATTACTACGTAGTGGCGAATCTAGGAATTCATTCATGCAGGGGCGAGTGAATAAAATAATAAAATATAATGATAATTTTTTTTTTTTTTTGTGTTCTCTTTATATATTATATTTTTATTATAATATTGTAAATACAATTAAAAATATAAATGATAACATAGTATGTGTATCACAAAAAACATATCTATGAGACTTCATAAATATATTTCAAATTGATATTTCAGTTAACAAGTAGGCACTAGTGCAAAAATAAAGAAAAATACAAAATACAAAGTGTGTAAAATTGCATTCGACGTGATCTTAAAGAAACAAAATCATTAAGTATCAAATTTGAATTGAAGCTTTCGAAAATTACAGAGAAAGAAACTATAAGGGGCTGAGTTAGGTTAGGTTTTTTATAAAATAAAAATAAAATAAATAAATAAAAATAAAAAATAAAATAAAAATTTGAAGGCTGGGCTATATTTTGGAGGGGCTGGGCTTTTTTTTAAAAAAAAATGGCTGGGTTAAATTTAAAAAAAAAATTGAATTTTTTTTTTTTGAAAAACTTAAGCAGGGGCGCCAGCCCCTGCATTGCTATACCTATATCCGCCCTAGTGTAACGTATAATAATACTAACATGCAGTATTCCCAAACTACAATCCCACTACTACTCTACCATCTAACAATGAAGACAAAGTAGTGATGCGGGTGTTATGGCAGTCTGGTGCCATTATCATGGCCAAACTATAACCTTACTACACCAGCAGTATAGTCAAAAGATTATATTAAGTCTATAATCTTCCAGAAAAGTTAAAGTTATTTCCTCTTTATCTTAAGAATCACTTATTTGACCAAATAACTAAGCTTAGATTTAATAAAACATGATTACTACTTATCAAAAACTAAGCTGAGATATGGACTCATGATACATGTTGCATCTGCAAAATGAAAGAACTAGTCTGCAAAGAAAAAGATGACATAAGTTTCTCATAAAGCCCCATTCTCTATTCCTTGGAAGTTGAATCTATACTTGGTATGATGTTAGATCAATAGCCAATAGTAATACTACAACCCTCGTCAAATCTTTGGAGCTATCACCTAATGCCAGACTAGTTCTTATAAAATAGAGACTTCCCCTCTGCTAACGGAATGGGGCATTCCAGGTTTCCTTTATCTTTAAAAAATGTTCATTCCAACCTTTTCAGATAGGACTCAACAATTTCCAGATGCGACAGAGAACAATTGGAATGAAGCAAATTTATGCCAGACAGGTAGTTTCTCTAAATATTTTTCAGACTTAAAATATCTCATCAACAAGACTTACGAAGAAAGCAAAGAGGGCTTACCGTACACTGATACCAGGCATAGTCTTCTCCATTAGGACCTGAAACAACGTAAGAAATATGGTCATAAACAATCTTATCAAACTCTGAAAGGGAAGTGGGGATTTCTTCTCCATTTTGACCTGCCCAGCCCTCTCTCAAAAAAAGGTAAATAGGTTCCACCAGAAATGGCAACTAATAATCCCAATGCAAGCTGGGGTGGGGAGAAGGGGTTAAAATATCAAAATTTCTTCTTCACTGATGAAAACAGACCATATTAACCTCTCATATTTGATAAAGGTGGCTGATAACATTACATTAACAGCTTCAGAGGAAAACTTGCTATAATTTATACTGACACCAAGTCAGAGAGGGATCCAACAAGAACCTAGCAAAAGGATCTTCAATCCTTAATGGGATTTTCAAAGCATGCCATAATATATAGCAAATAATAAGCAAACAAATTAAAATAATAATAATAATAATTAATTCCCTTTTACCTGGGTTTGTCAACCTTACAGCCTTGAACTCGACATCATTGGGATTCTTGAGGTACACCCTACGAGGATCAATACTTACAACTACTGCCTGAAAAGTGAATAATTAATTTAACTCACTGTAAAAGCAACCCCACTGATGCATTTTGATAATAAATGATATTGTATTGGGCTTGATGGCCAAGTGGACGGAATGACTAATATTTTAAACTCAAAGCCCAAGGACCAACTTTATTACTTTCTAAAACCCAAGAAGTGTTCTGATAAACATAAAAACAACTGGGACCATTTTTGGATTTAACCCTTATTTTAAAAAAAAATAACAATAATAATTCACTGACCCACAAACAACCAAACTGAAAATCAATTTTACATTGTAGGATACATATGCATGAACAACAATAAACAACTTTTTTCAAGTTGGGCCCAATCAAATGTATAATTTGATATCTGAAACTTATCAGCTGCCCCACTGTAAAAATTCAAATCAATAATGTGAACATTTCTCTCCCCTTTATGAATTCTTTATAAACATATGTAAAGTAATGCAGAAAAAAACATTGGATCGATTCAACTGCAACATTTGTATGCCAAGTATATTTGTTATGAAGCTTAGAAAAAAATGGTATATTTGTTATGACTTTGAGCAGATTAACTCCAAAGAACGAATATAAATGGATCACGAGGCTCATGGACATGCATACATTTATAACAATACTTGATGTACCTGATTTCCGTAAATTCTAGATATCTGCTCTAAGCTACTCTTTCCAGTCTTTACCTGAAATAAAAGGCAGTCCAGAATTATCAGAAGGGACACACATGCACAAATTTGAGCATAGGTATGCATGCATATGTGCGTGGATCTGTTAAGGAATTAAACAATGGGAAGCATACTCCAGTTCTTAAATACTCTTCTGCAGCGTAAACTGCATCACTTCCAATGGAAATCTTATCAGCCCCAGATCTGAAATATTCTGAAGCAACTTCCAAACTAGTATAGTGCCTTCAGGAAAAAAAAAAAAAAAAGTCTTATATATCGACTGCACTAAATTGTGAATAGTCAAATTAAATAATTATTGAAAACTAAAGAATCAGGGATTTCTGAGAAAACCACTCTTATGGAAGTTGAAGAATATAATCATGACATAATACACTGGTAATACAAATAACACAAAGGAGTATACCTGCCATTTGCATCAGTAAAATCTCTAATGCCACCTCCAACAGTTAGCGGTACAAAAACATTTTCTGAAGTGTATCTCAACACCTACAACAGCAAGCAGATTAAGATAAAAGAACGGAATCAACATGTAACATTCGAGGTAAAGACAAAAGTACTAGTGTCACATCAAAACATTAATGTTGGATATTTACTGCCATTTGCAATCTTACAAACCTGCAGCATTGGCAAATCACCAAGAGGGAAGTCTCTGAAACCAGTAATATTTAAAAAGCTAACCTGCAGTTTATTTTTGACACTTGATTTATAATATAGTTGCTCAGTGATAAAAGCATAAGCATTCAATTCTGTCAAAAGCATACCTCATCAGCTCCATCTTTGTAATACTGTCCAGCAAGCTCAACTGGCTTGCCAAGGTTTCTTACCTACAACAGTTTATAACAGTGTGATTAAATTATACCAAAGTAAAACTGCTTTAAGAGAGAGGTAGAGGAAGCTTCTGCAACAATTAAATTACTTCCCTTCAACTTTGATTATTTACCATTGATACCAAATAACTGTCATAAATTAGTGTCTGTACCCATAAATCAGATACTAAAAACCATCACAATACCTCATTCTCTTTTGTATGCTCCCTTACATCATATTGGTCCCCTTTGGTTACAACAAGATCTCCTTTATCATTTGCCCTCACATCAAGACAAGCAATTACCTAGACATAATTAATATAGTTCAGCATGGAGCCTTTTTCAGAATACCGAAATACAAGAGAATGGCATAGCCCAAAAAGAAAAATGGGATAAAAATTCTTCTAGGCCCCGTGATATCATTAGTTGGGCCAGGCCATAAGTGGTGTATAGACAAAACTAAAAATTTAAGCAGCAAGCATGTGGGCACACAAAGAAAAAGATGAGGGGAAAACTTAATAGAAGAAGAAAAGGTTTTATGTTCAACTACTATTACCCTTTTTGCAAGTTTTGAAGCTTTCTCCTCAGTAGGCCTCTGTCTTCACATCAACATTTCCGAATGTTAATTAACAGTTTAACTGAGAAGTTGAGAAACATATGAGATGCATACATATCAAAGGTATGAAGGCTACCTTCGTTGTGGCTGACTTCGGATACAAAAATCTTCTCAATACTGAAAGACCGACATCTGAAACATTCATTTTCAGGTATGGATGTCATTTTTTTATATCTATATAAAGATATTTGATTTGCAATGAAACTTATTTGGCAATCTATAATGCCAAATGGTTAGAATGCGAATCAGATCAGAGAGAACCCACTACCTAAACCTTGGAAAGACATTTTACCCCTGGCTTGGATCTTGGAAAGAGTGTAGAAAAACAAAATTGCTTTTTATGTTAGGAAATGGCACTAATTTCTTATGTAGGACAACATTTACTCCTTTTCTTTTCTTTTTTGAGAGTTAAAGCCTTGAGTTCTAATCCTTTAAAATTATTTTTCAGAAAGAACTCCTATGTAAAACAACATGTGAGAAGGCTTTCTTTACTCCATAATAACTTGCTCCTGAAATGAAAATATGGAAGATTTTTGTAATTATCCTCAATGCCAACAGAAGCGAGATTAGAATCTGTACAATTTGAGCTACCACATGAAGACCAGAAAAACAAAAAAGACAAAAGAGAAGGATGAATGAGAGTAAAAGATATCTTGCCTCCACTCTTTTCTGGGTGGAACTGAACTGCATGTGCATTTCCTCTTCTAACAGATGCTATAAAGTCAACACCGTAGTTGCAGGTAGATGATACCCACTCTATGTTGGCATCTGACTGGAAAAAAAAGAAGATTAAGTTATGAAATACATGAAACTCATGGCATTTATGGTTAAGTATGCAACAGTTACATTAAGAAGGCAGCCTTTTTAAACAAAAAGATAAAGGATGTACTGGTGTAGCACAGTAAGAGTGAACAAAATAGACATGGCGGTTTCCAATATCATCCAAAATTTCAGAGTCTTCTTTGATTTGCAAAGCATTCCAGCCGATATGGGGTACTCTGAAATCATTTGACGAGTCAAAACGCCCAACCACGCCCGGTATCAAGCCGAGACCATTTACTGAGACACGTGTAAAGCTGTTAATTAAAGTTAAAGGAACAGAAAATGGAAGCATAGACTATGTTTACAAATACAGAGTAGAAAAGTTAGAATGTATTCTGTTCAATTCAGAGGGCATTTATACCCAACTTAATAGTCTTGCATATTTAGGAATCACTATTCTTCTTCATCTCTTTTGTATTTTACAGATTCAGACACCTTCATTACACAGATCTCTATCGCACTGAATCTTTTACCCTTTTCCTCTGAGTAAGTCCCTCTAGAATATGTTTTATTATTATTTAATTATGATGGCAACAGAGTACATGAAGCCACCACCATAATCAACATCACCGCCACCACCATCATATAAGTCCACTAAACTGCAAACTGTAGTTGTTGAGTAAACATGATATAGAAATGATTATCATTATGCAATGAAAAAAAAATCAACATAGAGAAATATTACATAAACGAATGCTGTCACTACTGCATTTCATTCACATTTCCATGTACTTCTAAATTAGATGTATGTTCAGATGACCAAAAAAAAAAAAAGTAAATAAAAACTTCACATAGATTCAGATATGACTGACCAGGTCCATTCTCTTCACTAGATTCAAAAAGTAACTGAAGTCCAAGACAAATGCCCAAAAATGGGCGATCTTTCTCAATATAGGTACAGAGTGCTTCAGCCATCCTGCAAAACATCAAAACACTCAAAACTTCCACGCTGACAAATGAATCTAAGTAGCTTATATCACATGGCCTAACTTTAGATTGCCCCAGAAAAAACAAATTAGCTCAAATTTTCAATTCAAAGTAATTAATTCCAAATCATACTATCATACGGCCTAACATTAGATTGCCCCAGAGAGAGAGAAAAAAAAAAAAAGAAGCTCAAATTTTCAGTTAAAAGTGATTAATTCCAAAGCATACTAGTACCACTACATGATTCAGCAAAGCAACTGTGAGCATCACTTGTACTTTATCAGTTAATACTTGTATACCTATCCATAGTGGTCACTAACATGACATACAGACAAGGCAAAACTCAACGGGGAAAAAAAGGCAAAACTTAAGAAAAGTTGTGGCACTTTTCATAATATTCACACATTTGAGAGTCATTACCGCTTCAGATATATGCCATTGACCCACTTCAATGCACTATACAACAAATTGATCCAAATAAACAGTCCACAAAATTTAAAACAAAACACACACCCATTTTTGTTCAACACATCCATGGCCGCAGCAAATGCCCCAACTCCCGGAAAAATAAGTCGATTTGCCTTTAAAATGTCCTCTGGAGTTTGTACCTACATTTTGAAGTAATAAAAAAAGAAAACAAATTTACTACATGCTCGCATGAATATTCAATTATCCATCCATTCTAGGCAAACTATATATATTTGCTCACTATATAAAAATCCGTACTAAAAAGAACCACGCTTCTCACAAATTTAAACAAATAAATCAGAAAAAAAAAAACATAAGAAGGTATACTTTTTTGCTCCGAAAGCGAATTCTTTGATAGAATGCCACTAACATACTTCCAAATGATACAAAACTATTGAATAACAAGAATGTTACGAAATTTTAAGAAAATGAGAAAATAGCTCACATCTTTGATGTCAAAGCCGAGATGGCGGATGGCATTCCTCACGCTACGAACATTGCCAGCACCATAATCAAGTAACGTCACAACTGAAAAATAATAATAATAATAATAATAAATAAATAAATAAATTATCAGAAAGCATAAAAGTAATGTGTGTGTGAGAGAGAGAGAGAGAGTACCAGAGTCTCCAGAGGCTCGGACCGATAAGTTTCTTGGAGATTTGAATTTACAATTACTTTTGCGGATATTATTGCGACGAAATAAGAGAGATGAAGTGGGAGATAATGATCCAGCTGTTAGAGCGCGAGAAGACAAAGACGAAGCTGAAGAAGAAGAAGCAAATGGAGCCGCCTCCATTGTCAAAGCTCGAAAATTCAGTTCTTTTTCTCTCTCTCTCTTGTGAGTGTTCGCGTCTCTTCGCTACACACTCCAGAGAGAGTAATTACGGAGATTCTGCCCACACGAAACGGCGGCGTTGTTGGTTTTCGAGCGGATCGGGCTTGACTTTGGTTGAGTACGGATGAGCCCAAATTATATAAGACGACCCATTCTGTTTTTATTCTTTATGAGCCTGAAGGCTGAAGCCCACTCTGTTTTTATTCCTTTTCCGGCCCTCCAAGTATTTCTATGATAAGCCAATTCTTAATTCTTATTGTCCTCAAGTGGTAGCTTAATCGGTTATGAACCACACCTTATAAAACAGAGGTCACAAGTTCGAATCTCCACTTCCCTTACCCTTGTGTGGACATGTCAAAAAAAAAAAAAAAAAATCTTAATGCTTATTGTCATTTGAAAAACGAAAAGCACAACCTCCAAACTCTGGATGGAGCAATTTCTATTTTACTTAGAGCCCCCAACTTTTTAATACAATATTGAACCTAAAACGAAATTAAAGGACTATAAGTGATGAATTTGACATATTTAATTAAATGAGTTGGTGACATAGCGGAAGCTATAATTGTGAAAGAGAAGTTTTGTTTCCTTTTTTAAGGAAAAAAACTGTCAAAAGAATAGAAATAAAATAAAGAAGCAGAATATATTAATTATAGGAATAGTAGACATCATAGGAAATTTAAAGATGAGAATCTTCTAAATTGCAAATCATGAGAATTAAAGAAAGACATTATGCAGAATATCTTCTAAATCATAATCTCTCAGTTAGTTTCTCTTATTAATTAATTAAATACTTAATTAATGCATGGTGATACTGAAAATTCAACGTACCCGACGGACTCGGCATATCACTCTATGCCTTTGTCCTACATCAGTCGGGTAAGAGTTGAAGGGTTGACCTATATAGTCTTATACCCATATATCGATACAACCTAAACCTAACATACGACATAATAACTAGCAATTTTTTATATGACTTGCAAACCTAATACGAACCTAGTACAAAATTAGAGGATTATGATTAAAGGATTTGACTTGTTTATGGTTCAGGTTAAACTTGGCTTATATAGTCTTATACTCAAATTTTGATACGACTTAAACCCAACAAGCGAACACAAATGGCCACCCTTAACTAACCTTATATTTGTCTTTAGAATACTTGATTCTCACATATATTTTTAATATGATTAACATAGCAGCATTCACATCCGGCTCAACAAAATAGCTTTTTGGTTATTTTGTTGAGCCATAGCGTTAAAATCACTCTTCATCCGGCTCAGCAAACTAGCCAAGAGATTGTTGATTGAGGCTTAACAACTTTGTTGAGCACTATAGCTCNAAAAAAAAAAAAAAAAAAAAATTGTGGCTAAATTTATCTAAACTCTTGCTGAATAGGTTGTAAATGCTCTTAGTCTCTAATATCTTATATTAGAGGGTGTGATTTTTACATCCATATTTCTTTCAATTCAATTTAAAGGAAAATTACTTGCAAAGGAAAACCAACTAAGCTAACAAGTTAACTCTTTTTATTCTTGCAAAGCCTGTTGAGATTGATTTGCCTCATTAAGTTATCCTGTGCCTCCTAAGGTCGTGGAAAGTATATAATTCTTTGATTGAACCAAAAGGAGATACCAAAAGTAACATAGGACCATACGTGTTCTAGGCTCCCTTTTTGGTCATCTTCATCATAGAAAATGAAGTAGCTAGAGAGTTTTTTGTGTGTGGATAACGTAGCAATTAGCAAAGATGATTCAGCTTTTGTTCACGCTTGTATTGGCGGAAATGGCTCTGATTCTGACCCTTTTGTTTGGAACCCCACTGAGGAAGTTGGTGATGATGGGGTTGGACCGGTCGAAGCAGGGAAGGGCCCCGTTGGTGGCAAAGACGGTGGCTGCAACAATGATGGTGGTCTTTAGCTCCACCGTATATAGCGTGGTGAAAATCCAGAAACGTTCAACAGAAGCCGGCATGATTAATCCAACTGATGAGGTTCTTTTGGCGCATCGTCGTCTGGAAGCGTCTCTTGTAGGTACAAAACCTCGTTACACAACTTTTTGTTTTTGTTTTTTTCTTTGTTTTTTGTTTTTTCAAAGGCACACGAGGGGGAGACGTGAGTGACTACTCTATCGAGGCGTGAACATATATAATAGCACATACTTGCTGAGAATAAATGTCAATAAAGGACCCGTTTAATTAAATAGGCTAGATTATAGTTAACCTATATGTCTTATATCTATGTTTTGACGACATAATGACTAGCAATTTTTGACATGACCCGTGAACCCGACACAAACCTAATATGAAATTAGAGTGTTAGGGTTGAAGTATTTGACTCATTTAATTAAATGAGTTGGATTTGGATTGACCTATATAGTATTATATACATGCATTAATATCGACATGACTTAAACACGACATTGCCACCCCTACGAAAAAGTGAGAACTAAAGGCGTTCACTCAAGGCTGGTTAAGCCATAGCATGACTTAGTCCCATCATAACATAAATAAAACCCAAAATGGTTTTCGCTGTAACACACTAAAACCTATAACGTAGTATTAGTAAGGGTTGCTATTACATTATCCATCAATGTTCCAGGAGGGTGAACATTTATTAGGCTTTTTTTTTTAATAAAAAATAAAAAAATAAATTCAAATTTACAATAAAATTGAAAATATAAGAGAATAGCAGAAAAAAAAAAGAACACAAAATTATATATAAGAGACAACTATAATAAATAGTTATAAGAAAAATATGTAAGAGCTAATATGGAAAATTATTGTAAATGTTCTAACAATTTTTATGTCAAATTTTGTGAACTGTACGCAGGATTCTCCCTATTCCTTGCAGTAATGATAGACAGACTACATTATTATGTTCAAGAGCTTCATCTACTGAGGAAGAACTTGGAGCGACTAAGAATTTAAACCAGAATTATAGCAAAAACAGGGGAACGGAGGAACCAAGAAGACATAGATGGGAGTGCCTTTGGACTTGAAGGAATATATATATACATATATATATATATATGTATGTTATCACTCGTACAGCATGATGATTCATTTGTGTTCATTCATAAACTGATTTATATGTAATTTACCGAATTCGTAGATGATTGCAATTGTGTAAATTACTATTTATTTTAAAAGTTTAAGTTTATAAAAAATATTTATTTGATTATTTATTAATATTTTAATTTTTTTGTTAACAGGCGAGCCCTAGCTAAGACATAGAATATTCAATTGGAATGAGATGAAAACTGTGAAGTTAAATTTCGAATTTAATACTTATGCTCTAATACCATGTTAAATTATTAATTATCTCAAAAAAGTCGACAAAAATAATATATTTTAATTAATATTCTAACAAATTTGAACGACTTGACGCATCATAATTGTTCCATATATTTCATATTTGATTGATATGTAATTTTTTTGTGTTCTTTCTCTATATTGTTTCTGCTATTATTTCTATAATAATTTAAAATTTTTCCCACAAACTTCAACACCTCATCAAGCCTCATCGTTATTTCATTGATAATAATTTCCTAGTCTAAGATGACTGAGGATGCAAGTTATATGAGTGGTGCTGATTGGTGCAGCTCAGAAGCATTGTGATGTGTCAATTTCCTCTTACTTTGATGATAATTGGGATTATGATGATGATGCTGTGTTTAATTTTTCTGGTTCCTGGTAGTAGTTGTGAAATCATGGTGTCAAAGAGGTAATAAAATGGTTGAAAAGGCCAATTTGGAATTCAATGATCACCTGTTTGATTATTATTCCATGGGTAATCAAATAGATTATTGAAAAACTCAAAGAAGATTTCACGGTGTGAAACCTCCATCATCACGCGTGGACCGTCGAAGAAATATTGGTGCGTCGACCACTGAAAATGATGGGATTGTGTCATTTTCATGATTTACATTTTTACATGTAAATGGAATACAATACTTTTGTTAGTCTCTATTATAATCGCGTGTCAATTGACTGCCCTTTCAGTAATGGTTCTGTTCAATCAATAATAAATAAATAATAAATTTGTAATAACATTTGAAAAATGTTAGGCTCCGTTTACTTCGACGTGGAAATGATTTTCAGAAAATGATTTTCACATTTTACGGTGTTTACTTTGACGTAAAATAGTGGTCAAAGGAAAATATTTTTCATTTGACCGAAAATTCTTCTTTAATTTTCGAAAAATGGTTTACGGTTTTAAAAATAATAAATAATTTTCCGATTTTGAGCATCTCATTCTCAAATTAAATTGATGTACCCTGTCAAGGCACGCCTAGGACCTTGCCGAGATTTGACTAAGACTTGCCTGGGACCCAACCTGAGACTTTAAAGGGACCTGCTCGGGACCCACTCGGGACTTTACTGGGACCCATCCGGGATCTACCCGACACTTGATCGGGACCCAACCGGGACTTTATCGGGACCCACCCGAGACTTGACCTGGACCCACCCGGGACCTGCTTAGGACTTGACCAGAACCCGCTCGGTTTCCTGATCGGGACTTTACCAGGGCCTGCTCAGGGCTTGACCAGGACTTGCCCGAGACTTTATCGGGACCCGCCTGGGACCCGACCAAGACCTACCCGGGACTTCCTCGGGACTTTACCAGGACCCGCCTGGCACTTGACCGAGACTAGACTGGGACCCGCCCGAGACCTACTCGGGACTTTACCGGGACCCACTCGGGACTTGACCGGGACTTGCCTAAGACCCGCCAGGCACTTGACCAGGCCTTGCCAGAAACTTCACCGGGACCCGCCCGGGACTTGCTCTGGACTTGATCGGGACCCGCCTGGGACTTCACCGAGACCTGCTCGGGACTTGTCCATAACCTGCCCGGGACTTGACCAGGACCTGCACAGGACCCGACCAGGACCCGCTTGGGACTTCACCGGGACTTGCCTATGACTTGACCAGGACCTGCCTGCGCGAGTCCCGGGCAAGTTCCAATCGGGTCCCGATCAGGTCCCGAGCAAGTCCCGATCAAGTCCTAGGCAGGTCCCGAACAAGTCCCATGCAGGTCCCGGACAAGTCCCAGGTGGATCCCAGGCAGGTCGCGGTCAAGTCCCGTGTGGGTCCCGAGCAGGTCCAGGTCAAGTCCCGGGCAAGTCTCAGTCGGATCCCGGGCAAGTCCCGGTCGGGACCCGGGCAAGTCCCAGGCAAGTCCCGATTGGGTCCCAAGCAGGTCCCGGGCAAGTCTCGGTAAAGTCTCGTGCGAGTCCCAGTCAAGTCCCGGGCAACTGTCGGTGAAGTCCCGGGCGGGTCCCGATCAGGTCCCGGGTAGGTCTCGGACGGGTCACAATAAAGTCTTGGGCAGGTCTTGGTCAAGTCCCGAGCAAGTCCCGGGCAGTTGCCAGTCAAGTCCCAGGCGGGTCCCGTTAAAGTTCCGAGTAGGTCCTAGTCAAGTCCCGACAGGTCCGGTCAAGTCCCGGGACCTACCCATAAATTTAGAGTTTAATATGATTTAATGAATATATATATAAATTTTGTAATTTTCCGTACGTGTGGTAAACACCGTAAAATGTTTTCGATAGAAAATATTTTCAGGGAAAATGACTTCTCTGAAAATATTTTTCGACGGAAACTATTTTACGTCGAAGTAAACAGAGCCTTTTACAATATTGGCATTATAATTTAAAAATGTGAAATTGAATTGTTTTTATTAAAATTATGACGTTTTTCTTAGGGTCACGTCATTCAATATTTCAGTATTATATGGTATTATTAGGTGGCTCTCTCTCATATCATTTGTAACGACTTAAAAAAATTATTATTCACGTGTGTGTATATATATATGTGTGCGTGTGAATCTAACTGTTTAATTTATTAGTTAGCGACCAAGTAATCAACCATATATACACTCTTAATCATTTCACCAATTATAAATTGGGATTGAATTGTTATAATTTTTTTATTAAACTTATGATGTTTTTGTTAGGATCATGTCGTTCAATGCTTTTGTACTATATGACATTACCATGTGGCTTTCTCTCATATCATTTGTAACGACTCAAGGAAAGTGTTATCCACACACACACATATATATGTAAAGTAAAATTCACTTAACCCCTTTAAACTACCACCCCAATGATAATTTACCCTCAAAACTATCAATTACGGCAAATTACCCCCCAAACTACCAAAAACAATGACAACGTACACCCTAATGCTAGCAAAATGATGAAATTACCCATATAGATTTTTCAATAAGACAAAAATACCCTTAAAATTTTGAAGAAAAAAAAATTAAATTTTAGCATTTTGTTTTTATTTTAGTAAAGGTAATTTTGTCATTCTGTTAGAATTAGGAGTACATTGTCATTGTTTTGGTAGTTTAGGAAGTAAATTGCCGCAATAAATAGTTTGGAGGGTAGATTAGGGTGATAGTTTGAGGAGGTTAAGTAGACTTTACTCTATATATAATTAAGCAAAAACATCTGACTTTTCAATTTTATTAGTTAGTGATTATCAACCATACACTCTTAATCATTTTACTAGTTATGAATTGACATCTCAGTTTATTGTTACTAGATTGTAGTTGGAAGTTGTAGTACTCCAAACATTTTTTTTCTACAACCCAGTTTATTAAAATGACATGTTTTAAGCATATAATTTTCACGTGTATTTTTAACAGAGCGTGTGATTCCCATAAAAATGCATGTGAGAATCACACGCACTAAAGACAAATTAAATTTAAATAGTTTGGCAAAAAAAAACTTTATCCTTATTATAATGTCCATAGGCAATGAATTAATTATGTATGCAATGAATTTTTTAGATTATTTTCGAACAAACTCAGTCTGTAATGTCAAATTTTGGTGACACATGCCTTTCTCAATTGACTGATCGAGCCATATTCCAGTATCCACTTGTAGACCATAAGTCACAGAATTTTTATAATTAAATAATGTATGTTATTCTAAATATTTCTAAAAACCAGTTTCGCTCATCATTGGCTTTTGCCCCTTTTCATACGGTATTTGATCCCAACCCAAAAAAAAAAAAAAACCCTGTACATATATTTGTCTTTCATAATCCCAATTCTTTAAATGGTCAATTTTGGTCTTTTAACTTATGTTATGACTTTCTTTTTAGCTTAATGAGCCAAAAGAATATCATTAATAATTATGAAATTGCAACTTGAAGACTTAAACCTACCACAAATTGCTTAATTATAAATTAACGCTCACTTTGCATATATGAACAGTGACAGCTGGGTAGCCGGTGTAGGCCATGGCCCTCCAACACAAGGAAAAAAATAAAAAATTTATAAAGATTTTTTTTTTTTTTTTTTTGCCTTTTGGCTCCTAACCGCTAAAATTCTTAGCCCTTGGCCACTACTCATATCAAACTCTACCTCCGTCCCGGCATATGAACATATCTTATATAAAGCTCCATTGAGATGGTGTTGAGTTTTAGGACCGCAAACACTACAAGAATTTTGACTTTTAACCATGACCCAAAGTCGTCGCTAACATTAACGGGTTGTCTCAGTTTCTTTTTTTGTGGTGGCCCAAATCAAAATGATGAGGATTAGTACTCCAAATCCACTAATAATAATGTTATAAAAGGTAGAAATTTTCAACTCATACGCCGGCTAACAAAATCTGCTTGGAAAGCCTTCTCCCTAATTTTCAGAGTCTTCTAGATTGTGAAAGGCTAATGCAAAGTCCACTCATCAACCAATGACACAAAAAACGTGAGACAGACCAAAATATATTGACCCACTTAACCCAAAAGAAAAATAATAATAATAAATAATGTTGACCCTCCTACTTGCATTACCAAAGTCCTTTGTGTTCACATGGGAAATTTCTTTAGTTGAATTGAGAGAAGTTGACTTGTTAATTAGTTTGACTTGGTTTAAAGTCTACCCCTTCATATTTAAAAATAAAAAATAATAAAACAATTAAAAAAAAAACTTTTTGATGTTCAAACACCCTCTAGTCTCCCTTCTCGGGCAGCCATTGCTTTACTTGCAAGAGACGAAAGACTAGGTTCAAAGTTCTACCAAAATAAAAAATAAAAAATGGGAGATTGATTTGGTTTAGGTTCAGTTCCGACTAAAACTGGAGTCATGTATCATAATAGAACCATGGTACATGTGTTCCAATCCCAAATCCGGTTCCAACATATATCTCATAACAGGACAAAAAGTACACGAGTTCCAATCCTGATTAAAATTGAACCCAAGCTGAATGCCTTATAATTTGTTGGAGCAAATCTATATTAATGCTCTACATGTTAAGACAAGGCCAAAGGAAAACCGCATGTTTATATTACAAGTAATTTCTTCCTATAGAGTTTACAAATTGTCGTGTGTTTCTTTGACTTATAGTTTTATTAAAAAAACAATGTGTTTTTTTATTTGATAATTAAACAATTATATACTTCTCATATGTTAAAAAATACGTTGTTGGAAATTTCTTCAATATTTGGAGGGAATTAATGTCCAGAAAGGAGGCCCGTTGTCCCAATTAATTTGACCACAAGAATTGGCTGTGTAGCTCGAGGGAAATAACCAGGAAGAGACAGATGCGTGAGGCAGCCAGGCTGCCAGCTATATTATCCAGAAGAAGAAGAAGAAGAAGAAGAAGAAGAATAGAAAGAAAGGAGAAACTATGCACAAAGTATGGATAAAATAATGAATATTCTATTAGGTGACTGATTAGATTTTATGTGGGAAAGATGCGTACAACCTACTATGCATGACTTGAGGAGACAGCTGGTTTTAGTATTGTATAACCAGATATTCAGTATGGGATGCCAAATAAAGGGATTAGATGCATTCACCTACACAATTTCTGGTTCATTGTTCATAATGGTCCTTAGAAGGACAGAAGTTTTCTTCCAAAATACATGTAAGAGCATTGAAAATCACATGTATTTTATTCTTTAGACATATATAAAATTAGAAGATTTTTTTCGACCCAATTTGAAAGAAAACTTTATCCTAAATATAAGGTAAATGCGTTTCTAGTTGGTAGAAATGGTTCAATGGCTCATTGGTAATTCAGGAACCGCGACTGTTTAGGGCCATCAAAGATTGTGGCAGAGGCACTTTGAGAGGTCACTTGCAGACATTTTAGTTAGTGCTGCACTCAATTTTACAAAGGGCTAGAGAGAACAAATAAAAAGAAGAGGATGTGGACTTGATCTCATATGACTCCTCATGAAAAGAGGGGAACCAAAGAAAGGGGCAGGTACAACATTGACCTCTCAAATCTCAACCCAAAGTAAGTCTCCTCTGTTCAAATATAGAGACAAATTCCCAAAACAGAACTTGACCCATCAGAGGACTTGCTCAAAGTCAGTCATCCACATCACAAGAGGGGAAGAGAAGGTTAGAAGAAAGGGCCCCTTTCACACCATAATAGATAAATTTCTGCAAGTTACTGGCTTTGCTGCAAAATTAAAGCAACTGAGATATTTGTACAAAGAAGATAAGATTGTATTCAATGGATTTAGGATTCAGATCAAAGAATTGAGGTGGACGCAAACAAAACTTTTCATTATCTGTTTCACAATTTGAAATTATCAATACAATATCGTCTTTAACAAAGGCTCTCCTAATACTAGTAGCGGTAATAGTAATTATACTGTTAACAGAGTGTACAAACAAATCCTCATCAAAGAATAAGCTTCCAAACTCTTCCAATGGAGCACTTAGATCACCCATGACTGATTCGGTTGCTGCTGAAATTTCATCCGCCATGAGCACGTCAAATTCGCCAGAGGATGTCTCATCTTCCTCTGTGCCATTGCTTCTTACTGTGACCCAATCTTCATCGCAAGTCCAGTTGGGCAGGCATGAAACTGATGGCACATTCCCTCCAATCAACCTTCTGATCCTTTCAGCTGGAGAATCGGACGAAATACCTTCATGGGTCGGATTTCTTGGACATTTCAAGACTTCTAATGAATCCCAAAAACCTTGTTCCAACACACTATTTGGAGAACTCATGGTGAACTCCTTAATTTCCACAGAATGCTCAGAATCTACTTCTGCAAGAAATGGATGCTGATCAAGAAGCTCTTTGGCTGTCCATCGCTCTCTTGGATCCCTCCGCAAACACTTGCTCAGAAAGTCCTTCGCTTTCTCTGACAACCACATTGGAATATCCGGCACATCACCGGAGAATCCAATCCGATAAAGAGCCGATACCGGGTCGTTCATATCCTGCCATGGGGTACTCCCAGTAGCCATTTCAATGATCGTGCATCCAAGAGCCCATATATCATCAGGAAAGCCCTGCTCCTCTCCACGCGCCACTTCAGGCGCCATAAACATCGGTGTACCGGAAAGTGCTGATGTGGCAGCAACTTCTCCTACCAATTTAGCGCAACCCAAGTCAGCAATTTTCAAACCATCTTCACCCATCAATATGTTCTGGCTCTTTATATCACAATGCACCAACCCATTTGCATGAAGGTATTCCAAGCCCTGCAGAATTTGCTTCGTGTATGACCTAATCGTAGGCTCATCTAGGCAGCCTCGGCGCCTCTGAATTGCATCGTAAAGGGTACCACCGGGTACGTACTCCATATAAAGATTGTACATAGGCCGATCAGCTTCATATGAAACATCGGAGCCTATGTACTTGACTATGCGAAGACAACTCAGCTGAGACAGAAAATGCTTCTCCCTCTGCAAAAACAGAGAGCGACAGAGCTCGGTAGTCTTGACGGCAAAGAGCTCGCCCGACGGGTTGGCAGTAGCCAGTGAGACGGTGGCAGTGGAACCGCGGCCTAAGGTCGGCCCTCTTTTCCACTCCATGGGAGAGAGAGAGAGAGAGAGATGAGGATCTGCAGAGAGGAAGAAGTTGGGATTTTGAATGTGTTCTGTGGGTTTTCGCAAATGGGGTTTCTATATATATATAAATTTATATGTGAATATTGTCCCTTTGGTTTTGGTATAAACACAAAAGTGACATAAAATAATGTTCTTTCTTGTAGACTTGGTAGTTGGCCAATGTTACTGCACTTTTATTGTATTTTCTTCCCTCTTTAATTTAGATGGAGGATTCTTTGTGGGAAAGCATACCCACGTGGCAAAAGGAGGGAGGGGGGGGAATGGATGACAGCCTTGGCCGTCTTCGGGCGGCGGTTAAGCGGGCTTCCAATAAAGCTATCCTATCCACATGGTGACACATGGGCATTTGCAAACATTGCGCTGTTTTACAAGGGTATTACCTTAGAATATGCATGCTTAGAGAGGTTATTTAGCGGCGGCAGGGGCAGTAATGTGAAAGTGTGAAAGCATATTTTTTTTTCTTTTTCTATTAGAAGATGTGGCAATTTGGGTTCATAGGGAATAATAATTATTTGGGCTTATGGGTTGTGTTGTATAAAATTGAGTCATTAGTAGCTTATTTATTTAATCGTGTCTAACACAAAACCTTGATTAGAAAGACATTGTTTTTGTCTTATTTGTTAACGAACATGTAAGGTGTGAGATTATCAACCAAGTACCGAGAAATAATAGATAAAAATTGGATCATTTTATATGAGAATTTGTTCAGATCCTATCTGCTCGTGCTTCTTACATCGACTGTCTATCTTATTACAGTGTAATATGATTGCATTAAATCTAAAATCTCCGAATAAGTAAGAGAAGGTTTCGTTGAGTTGTACCGGAGACTTCTTGGTTATAATTTGTTCAAGGCTATTTTGTTCTCTTATTAACCCCGTGTGAAATTAGCATAAGTTTTGAATGTGAATTAGGAAGATTCTTCGGTAGAATTCAGCTGATAAGCGCGTGAGCTGAAGGTCTTGCCTTTTCATGGAAGGAACCAAAGAAAAAGCAAAGCACACGGGAACTAAACCAACCAAGACAAGTAAAAGTAAGCCACGCGGAAGTAAACGCCCGACACCGGATAGAATAAATAAATAAAAAAAACCAAGTCTCTGGATAACTACCACTGCATCATCACAACGTCCAAAAATGTCAGTGTTGGTTTAGATTGGACGGCGTTCTCCTCTTAGAACATTCTCATGGGCTAGCTAAAATATTTTGGTTTTAGGCCCCCCCCAAAAAAAAAAATTTATTGAAAAGAATATGTAAATGCTAACGGCTAAGCATTTCCATCGAACTAGTCAAAAGGTTATTTTGGCTGAAAAATGTAGCTGCAGTCGACTAGCTATTTAGCCCAAAAATTGGTGAAAAAAAAAAAAAAAAACTTTCCGACTCTAATAAGACATACACACGACTGTGTTTTGAAAAAGGGAAAATTTCACTTAAGATTTTTTAATTTTTACCTTTTTTGAAATGCTTCTTAAATTTTAAAAATTTTTAATTTAGTCTTCTAAATTTTTAATTGCTCTCAATTTAGACTATCCATCCATTTTAGCCATTAAAATACAAAAAAAATACTAAAATATCCCTGATTTTTATTTTTAAAAAAATAAAAAAATATTTTGAAAATTAAAATTTTATACAAAAGTCGGGGGTATAAATGTCATATAATGTTTAAAATCTGACGGAGAAGTCTACATTAAGAGCAATTGAAACTTCAAATGACTAAATTGAAAGTTTTTAAAGTTTTTTGAGATGTATTTCAAAACAGGTAAAAGTTCAGAAGTCTTTAGTGAAATTTTTCCTTTGAAAAAGAAATAATAATTATTTTTTTTTTAAAAAAAAAAATCTGATATTTTAATTAGAATGAAGAGAAAAATAGTTTGATCTGAATGTGAATGCTGATTGATTGGGGGGGTGTGGGTGTGTGGAGTGGGGTGTGGAGGAGTAACCTGGAAGCAATGCCAAATGTGAAAGGCTGGCTTTCTCTGGCCTGCCACGTTGGCAAATTCTCCCCACCTTAAGTTTGCCTCACTTGGTAGAATAAAGTAATGTAATATTCTCACATTTTGCGAACCAACAACAACCCTGTAGGCTGTAAAAATTAAAGGGCTGAATGACTTAGACCTGACTCGTGTCGGTGAACGTGTCCTTTAATGTGTAGAGTGGCTGTGCTCGACACCATTCTTTACAGCTATACCAACTGGACCAACAGGAAATTGCTGGCATTGGCCATATATGCTGGAAAGAACCGCAACCACCCCTTCACACCCCCTCCTTACAAATAAATGCAATCATATTCCTTCAAAGGATTTTACTTACAGTGATGTAAAAATAAAAAGTTACTAGAGATGAGATCTAATTGGGTTAAAGGAATTTCTTCTGAGTTAGTCTATCAATTCTACACTTCTATTCTGTACTTTTTTTTTACCTATAATCCTTGCGGCTTTCAATTTGTCCCAAACTCCTTAATAGATGCTCTAGAATTCGTCTGTCAGCACTAACAATGACCGCCGAACCTAACTACCGGCATATAAATGTGATATTAAATATGTTTTTCAATGTTAAACCAATTATCCACTATGAACCAATATGCGAATTAATTCCAGTTGGTCTGACCCATCAGCTTTTATCCTGTGCCCAATAACTCCTGGCTAAATTCTCTATAATTTCACCTGTCACACCTCTAACAATTGCTTCGAAATTTAACTTCCTGCAAATGCATCTGATACCAACCATCCTTCAATGTTTTGCCAATGATCGACCGCGAGGAATGAAGGGATTTATTCTAAATGGAAGGAATTAATTATAAGTTTGGTCCGACTCATCATTGCAGCTATCAACTTGTTCTTGGTAACTCCTGGGTAGATGCTCTAGACTCTCACACCACCAGCAATTTCAAATCTAACTTCCTGCAAATATAGAAGATGAGTAATGCTATACTACACCATTGTTGTTCCACCCCTCATTCCGTAAAATGAGAGTGAGATGCGAATATAATATGTATCATTTCTCATATCCAGGGCCGGGTCAATGCTTTTCGGGGCTTCAGGCGAAACTTCTAAACGAGGCCTTATTTTTTTAATATTTAAATATTAATTAAATAATATATTTTTTAATATTATTATATTTAGAGTTCTTAGTGTATCTTATTGTAACTTTTAATTCTTACAGTAATAAATCTATATTAATATATTTTGTGAGTGTATGTTTAGGATTTTTGGTTTGTTTCAAACTCACCAAAAAAATTGTTAGAAATCGGCAAGGAATTGAGCTGAAAATTATCAAAACTCACCAAACAAAACACATCCAAACGATGAGCGTTTGTGGTCTGATTGAGCTGAAAATTGACACGGATGTTAACAATACATGAATCTTCATTGTCAACAATGGAGATTGGATTTTGACTTTTGAGCATTCTGTATCAGAGAGGAAAAAAGAAGAGAAGAAAAGGAAGAAGAGGAAGGAGAGAGAGAGAGAGAGCTCAAATGGGAGAAATGAACTTCGCCGACACTCAGACAGAGGAGAGAGAGAGAGAGAGTGACTCTTTTTACTTTTTTAAATTAGTGTGAGGGAAAAAGACAAAAAAAAAGGGGGGGGGGGGGCTTATTATTATTATTATTATTTTTGGATAAATTGGTCTTATTTTACTATGAGCTTATTATATTGGGGCCTTATTTTAGAGGCCTTAAGTTTTTATGGGAAAAAATTTTGGGCCTTATTTAAAAAAAAAATTAGGCCTTAAGTTAAAATAAAATTAAAAATTATTTTGGACCTTATCAAAAAAAATTTGGGGCCTTATTTAAAAACTTTTGGAGCCTTAATAAAAACATTTTTAGGCCTTATTACTTGGGGGCCCTAGGCGACAGTCGCCTAGCCCTTGAGCCGGCCTTGCTCATATCATATACCAAATCTCTTCAATATTTTGCCAATTAGTAATACTAGAAAACCACACTTCTATCCCACCACTATCTCACCCTATTGATATGAGAGTGCCATTCAGCACTTAAATTAGCTGTTGTTAAATAAAAAAATAAAAAATCCAAAAACTTATTTGTTTGACAAAGCCTTTTTTTTCTTTTGTTATGTTCATCACTATTTCTCAAAAAAAAATCATCAAAAAATTCAAACTTTTTTCACTTTTTATACCACGCCATTCACTTTTTTATTATTACTTACATAAAAAAATCACTATAAAAAACAAATTTTTTTCACTTTCCTATATCTCTTTCACTTTTTTATATCAAACATTTTTTTTTTTTTTCACATTAATCTTTAAAAAAAGGGTTTTGCCAAAACAAGATTTTTTCACTTTTCTATACCACTTTCACTTTCACTTTTCTATACCACTTTCACTTTTTTATACCAAACATTTTTACTTTTTACTTTTTATTTTTTTTTTTCACATCAATCTCTGAAAAAAGGGTTTTGCCAAACAAAGCTATATCGTACTAGGATAAGAATATGAATACGATTTCTAGCGTCACACTATAAGTAATACTTATACCAATGGAAAGGGTAGTCTTATCAAGAGAGAGACTTGAACCATAGATACTTGTGTGCGTACAGAACAATGTAGCCAATGATCCATTTTCGTGATTAAAACAAGTTTTACACATATTCACATAAGTCCCGTGAACGCCACACTAAGCCCAAACATATTTACATGTAATTATCGTTTGAAGCTTTACTTTCAACACCAGGGCCAGTACCAGTATTTCAGGATACATGGTGTTCAGAAGAAGAGATGGATACACAGGGACAAACCAAACGGTAAATATACTCATTTAGGAAGCTTCTGCAAATCCGATTCTTTGATTCCCATAGTCAAATACTGTATGGTAGCGACCCATGAAAACATCCCCCAAGATCCTGTGTTGCATAAGAAACATTGACAAGGATAATATGAGTGTCCAGTCCAAACTGTGCCAGCAGTGAGATTATCCATCTCATTTGCAGGTCATTAGCAATAGAATCAACGAGAGGATTTATATTACGGATATGAATATAAAAGGACAGTAAAACTACATCTTAAGTTAGATATTACCAGAGAGGTCCACGAGGAGGCGGCACATCCAGAGCTGTAAATCCACTAATGCATTGAGCGACATCTCCCTCACCAACTTTAAGGACATACTGATCGAATTATATCCAAAAGAAAGAAAACTTTGTCAGAAAAATGTACTTCAGAGGTTACAGCACGTTGAAATGCCCAAAATACAAAAAACAAATGCAGTGCATCCACATTCACAAACAGAAAAAGAAATAGTAATGCTCATCCCTGAAGTAAACACTCTATACCAAAAAAATAAAAGAAAAATCCATTTCTACTAAAGCCTTGCTACTGAACATGTGGCAATTGAAAAAAAAAAAGAAAGAAGCTGAAACTAAGTTCCATAACAATTTAAGACAAATTAATAAACCAGATCACACCTCTTCAGGGCTGAGGTCGAAAACCCTTCCACCAATTGTAAAGGAAACATTAGGCATTGAAGACAAACTGGCACAATCAACTGCCGATTCTCCCATTGGACTAGGCAGCCGGTCACAGAGCTGCAATTAGAACTGACTATGAGCAAGCACAAACCGCAACAAATGGGGAACCAGAAAAAAGAAAAAGAAACACTAGATAGAAGGGGATATTTCACCTCGTTGACATAGTTCAGTATACGGTCCTGTGTTTGATTCTGCTTAAGTTGGTTCTGCATCCAAACAACTGTCATCTCACATGTAGAGCACATTCCATCATGCAACCCACCAGATGCTTTTTGAGTGTTATCATCGACAATACTCTCAATGCCCATACTGACCAAGAAAAAAATATATTAAAAGTTCAAAACTAAAAGAGAGGTTGGAGGGGTATCAAATAAGATGTAAAAATGGATATTTTCCAAGTGCAGGAAACCAGTTGAGTCGTACCTTACACCTCGAGTCCCATCAAAAGTGCACAAACCAATCTGTGAGCAGATTTTCTTTGGTTGGTCCTGGCAGAATAAAATGTTGGTCATTTAAAAGTTGAACAAGGAGATATCATTACCTCCTCAATTATTGGAAGCATGGTTTTGATTGAATGTCAACTTTGCAAATACCTTTTCTAATAGCATCTTGATTATGGTTTCTCCATATTCTGCAACTACAGCCTTGCATTCTTGACTTACAACCCCAGTGGCTCCAATTGCATGATTGACTTCAGTGATAATAGACTGCAAATTGAGATACAAAAGAATAACTATCAAACATGGACAAACATGAGGGAAGTGTATATATGCAACACGTCTGGCGCATTTGAATAGTGGGCACCATAGACACATTCACTGTAACATCAATCGCCAGGATAGAAGGTAACCGACTGCCTGAATTACCCTACATTACATAAGGAGCAACACAAAACCTCCAAAAGCCCAGTGAAATATAAATCATTTTTTTTTCCCATTAAAGAGTAATATGGAAAACATCCTTAAGCTGAAATAGTGCATCCAACACTCTGGAAAGCCATGCTAAAAGGGAAAAACACCCCCACCACCCCCAAACCACACCCACCAGAGAGAGGAAATTTTATGGATTTTGCAAACAAAGTTTGGGTATAAGGAGCATACATCATCAACATCCCTATTTTAAAGTAAGCTAATACAGTAGATGATTTGCCATAATCTATAGAAATACTGGACAACAATTTTGTACGGATAGCAAAGAAAAAATTACACCAATATACAAAAATTAATGTCTCAGAATAGGCAGCAAAACAAGGAATGGATTCTATATAATCGGCATGTTGAATACATCGAAATTGAGTGTAAGCACAACACAACTTTTCAGCTATAAATGAAGAGAGGTACACACCGTTGGGCCAACCAACAGAGATGTTCCCGAATCGGCAATTGCTGAACATCCACCGGCACAAAATCCTGAAATAGACATCCTTGAATCATTTTGGAACCAATAAAAGGCTTCAGGAACAGCAACACAAACTAACTAAAGCTTAAACCCTTGTGTCCTGGGCAGCACATACTTGTCCCTAAAACAAGCATCAATCAAAATTATTATTACTCTTACCAGTTGTTTCACCATCAATCATGACATCACCCATGTCAAACTGCCAACAAAAGGAACAGTATAACAATTAGAAAGTTGAGATAATCAAGTCATTCAATATTACAAGTGCATGAAGCAACGTTTAGAACACCAACCTGCCAATAGCCTTTCTGTGTCACAGGAACATATGTGTGTTCACCTTTGTAATGATTAGGATCTACCCCACCAAAAACGATCTCACCCCCTTCTTCTTCATCGGCATTCCGGTTAAACCAAAAAGAGAAAACTGGTTCTTTAACAAGACCTTGGTTGACCATGTTGTACCTGGAGCACTTCAAAAGTTAGAAATCTCCAAAATGGAAGATTAACAGAGCCGAAGTAAACTAATCAATAACAGCACATATGACAGTAAAGATGCAATAATATACCAGACAGGCACAGCATTTCCAACTGAAATCTCTTGAAATCCAAGGCCAAGAATTCCATCAAACTTGGCCACCAAGAATGTGATGCTGGGTTCCCTAGTTGCCTCAATAAATTCCTGGAAATACCACCTCATCAGTAAAGGGAAACCACCAAGAAAACTGAAATTGAGTACAGATGCATGTGCACGCATACACACACTTATGTATGCAAGTATAAACTTTTTTTGACAAGTGAAAAAACCACCTTTAATGTCCCCATAATGGGTCACAAGCCCACGCTATTGAACTTGGCATGTATGCAAGTATAAATTACTACAAAGACCCTTCAAATTACCTGACCCTTGACCACAAGATCACCAACTTTCACATAATCTTGGCTAAAGTACCCAGAAATAGCTCCGGTTCCATAATGGATATCAGCTGGTTTACCTGCATAATGTATAAAACAATAATATTCTCTGTTATTTCTAGGATAGTATTACCTATCGAGTATATATCCATGTCTTCACGCATCAAAGTGCACTACTAATAAAAGGAACCCTCTGACAGATTTCACTTGGAAATTTTTGACACAAGCAAAATGTCATGGGATTGAGACTTTATTTCCACAACAAAGAGCATATGGAGAAGATTTGAATTGGGAACCACTCCCACAAATTCCTATATTTATTTTGTAATTGAATGCACACTAAACACTTGAAAGCTTTTGAATTAGAAAGACGAGTATTTCATGAAACATTAAATGGAATAAGCAAGAAAAAATAACAAACCGTTCTTCTCGTAGGTGCTTGAGCTGCTTGACTTGTACTTGGAATGGAAGTAGCATGCAACCTGGACCAAATGTAAAGTCATGATATTCTCTCCTATTGAAAATCATGTCACAAATTAATTCAAAGAATAAATAACATTCAAATATTGGAAACACATTAAAGCACCAAAATCTCACCGAGAAGTAACACTTAGAAGATGGCACCCACAAATTAGAACTACCGGTATCAAATATTACAGTGAAATTCTGAGGAGGAGTACCAATACCAATCTCTCCGAAATATTGGGCATCCATGTAATTCTTTAGAGCTACAATATCTGTGTCCTCTGGATCTCCTAAGTTCCCATGAAGACGATATTTCCTAATAGAAGCAGCAGACTTCCCTTCCTTTAACTCTAGCTGAGTAGCAACGCGGTCATTTCGATCAAACTTCCTCTTTTTTAATCCAATTCTGAAATGCCCACCATTGGAAACAGAAAAGACCAGGGGAAACAAGAGGAAGCAAAGGAAGAAAGTGGCCACAATGGATTTGAGTTTAGCACCCATCTTGTTACCTGTGAATTGAGAGAGAATTTCTTAAATGAAAAGTGATTTAGATCATATCAACTCCATCTGATCCGAGCAGGAGACAAGTTCCCACACATTCCCGCGGCACATCATATATATATAATACGACCCCCCCTCCCAAAATATATATATGTATTTCTGGGCAACTAACAGAAGAAAAATAAAGTGGTGTCAAGTTCCCTAACAGAAAATTCTCACGCTTATATATATACAGCAGAAGTAGCTATCAACTATGCACAACTACAGGCTAAAGCCATATTTTACATGCTAAGCTAGCATTTCAATCAAAACCGAACCTAATCACTAAGCAGTTGATAAAAATAATAATAATAATAATAAGGATGCCAAATTAAAACTTGGGTATATTAAGACAAAATCATGTAGACACTGTAGATATTTCCCCAAACTCTCTGTTTGTTTCCCAAGAAACAGTAAAAGTACGAGAAGATTGTCATTTTGCTTTACGAAGTGTTAAATCCAACACGATTAACTCAAGTAGTTGTAATTACACTAATTTTTGGAGGTTTCCGCTTTCAGGCATCAATAATTACTAGACCTATCTCTAAGTTCATCCCGAAAGAAAAACAAACATAAACACCTAAAATCGAAGAATTCAATCAACTTCTTTTGCAAACGTTTCTCAGCAATCACACAGAGCCCCAAGTGAGAAACTCAAACTCACAACAAAGCATCATCAAACTCATTAAAAAAAAAAAAGAGGAAAGTAAAAGTTACGGTTTAAATACTATCAATCACGAAGCAACGGAGCTCTCGTTCACAAATGAAAGCAGGGGTTTCGACCAAAGGCGAACCAGATCATCATCATCATCAATTCAAAATAAGCACAAATTTGTACAAAAGTTACAGAGAATTAATCTAGAATAGTACAGAATCACTCACAGCCCTTGAAGATCGACCGAACCGAATACTCCGGACTCTGACGTTCGATTTTAAGAAGGCAGATATTTTGGTGCAGCGTGCCAACAACTTTGAATCTGGACCGTACACGTGAGCAGAGAGGGATGGACGTACAAGGGCAAGGATATTCTTTTCTTGTTTTGCAAGCAACAAATTTGTTCCTATCCAACCTATTAAATTAGCATGTCTCATGTAAATTTCGCATATATTTTTTAATAATAGATTAGATATAATTCTCTTCAAAAAAAAGAATTAATAATATCTTTCATTATTATTATTATTATTTTGACATGTTCACACAAGAGAAACGGAAGAAGAGATTTAAACTAGTGATCTCCATTTTATTAAAGCATTCACAATGGAAGAGCTAATTATTTATGTAAAATAACTCCTCAAAACTCAATATATTTAGTTTAGTTAAAAGCCTCCTACATTCGATTAGTTATATTTTTATCTATATCATTTCATTTTTATTTTTTTATTTTTTATAATGATTGTATTTTTCTTAATTATCTTATTTTTCAACTTTTGAGAAAAAAGTGATGTGGAGAGAAAAATAATAGGAGAAAATTTTGGAAAAAATGAGATGTGAAAGAGAAATAGTATGAGAAAATTTTAAAAAAAGAGAAAACAGGTGAGAGAAACGATAAAAAAAAAGTGGGAATAAAATTTTGAGAGAGATAGTGGGAGAAAAAAAGACGTTGAAAGAAAATTTAGGAAAATAGCTTTTTAAATAGTGCCGCTACATGTAGCTTTTTTTTTAGCTCATTTAATAGAATATATATTCTATATTTTTTGTAGCTTCTCCAATGTAAAGGATATTTTATCAATTTAAGAAGTTATTTTAGATAAAAGTGTTATTTAGCTCCTCTATTATGAATGCTCTTAGGCGTGATCTAATAACATGTAAGATAATGATAAACTGCTTTGGTTTTAAAGTATTGTGTGAAAAGGTCGCGAATCTCTCACACACTCAAAACAAGCGGAACAACAGTGATAATAGTATTTAAAGGAAAAATAAACAAAATGACAATAAGAACACAAGATTTACGTGGTTCGATAATTTACCTACATCCACGGTGCAACGGTAAAGAGAAATTTCACTAATTCAAAAGGGAAGAATACAAAAGAGTGATAAAACACTCACAACATCCAAAACCCCAAAGTACAACCAATTTGTCTCTCACAAATTTCCAGCAATTGCTCTTACGCAATGCTCAGTTTCTGCACTCTCCCATCCCTTACAATAACCATATGTCTTAAATAAGCAGCAAAGGGATGGCTCCTTTCAACCAACGAGCTTCTTTTGTCAAAGCTTATTGAAGAAGCTTTGATGAAAGAAAAGACATGCGTATGGTGTACAATAAATGTCTAGACATGCAGGGATTGCAAATTGTCTAGCTAGACATGTTAGATGACTTAACCAAAAGTCCAAAAGGGTGGGCAAAAAAAAAATCTCTTCTTCGGTGCAGACATTAAATTGAGAGATGGTGCTTTAAATGTCATCCTTTGACCAATATGAGCCATCAATTTCAACAATTCTCCACCTTGATGAATATTCTCCAATCAATTTTAACAAATTTCCATCTTGGCTAATATTCTTCAAACAACTCTCTACTCTACCGTTGCACTTCCAATTTGCTTCAAATAACATATCTGCAGGATTATCTGCAGTTCCAATCTTCTAAAGAAGAATGTCTCCTTCTTCCATAATTTCACGAACAAAATGGAAACGGACATTGATGTGTTTTGTTCGAGCATGATGAACTTGGTTCTTCGCCAAATGAATAGCACTCTGACTATCACACAAAACTTTCGCATGCTTCTGAAGAATGCCCAAGTCCTCAACTAAACCATGTAACCAAATTGCCTCCTTTATGGCATCAGTAACTGCCATATATTCAGCTTCAGTAGTCGACAGAGCAACTGTAGTTTGCAATGTTGACCTCCAGCTAACTGGTCCTTCTGCTAGTGTAAAGACATAACCTGTGGTAGACCGTCTTTTATCCAAATCACCAGTATAGTCTGAATCCACATAACCAACTAAAATTTGATCAAGTCCACTGTCAACTCGTTCAAACTTCAAACCAACATCTACAGTACCCAGAATATACTGTAGAATCCACTTCGCTGCTTGCCAATGCCCTTTTCCTGGATCATGCATATATTTGCTCACCATACTGACTGCTTGCGAAATATCAGGCCTCGTACACACCATAGCATACATCAAGCTACCCACCAAATTTGCATATGGAACATGAATCATGTGATCACGTTTCTCATCTGTACTCGGAGACATAGCAGCACTAAGCTTGAAGTGCGACGCCAACGGGGTAGTTGTAGGTTTGGTATTATGATCCATACCAAAACGCTTCAACACCTTCTTCAAGTATTGTTTCTGAGTTAAGCAAACAATACCTTTTGCCCTTTCTCGAGTAATCTCCATACTAAGAATCTTCTTAGCTTCAGCAAGGTCTTTCATTTCAAACTCATTTTCAACTGAGTTTTTAACCTATCAATCTCCACAATACTTTTACATGCAATTAACATATCATCAACATGTAAAAGTAAATAAATGAAAGTACCATCTTGTAGCTTGCGAGAATACACACAGTGATCAAATTGGCTTCTTGTGTACTTTTGCCTCATCATGAACTGATCAAATCACTTATACCATTGTCTAGGAGATTGCTTCAAACCATACAATGATCTATTCAGTTTGCATACCAAATTTTCCTTACCAGCAACTTTGAATCCATCTGACCGAGTCATATAAATATCTTCTTTTAGGTCCCCATGCAAGAAAGCAGTTTTCACATCTAGCTGCACTAGCTCTAGATCAAATTGAGCAACCAAAGCCAATAAAACACGTATGGAAAAGTGTTTAACAACTGGAGAAAATACCTCATTATAACCAATACCTTCCTTCTGTGCGTAACCCTTGGCTACCAATCTAGCTTTGAAACGAATGCCATCTTGTTCTGTAGGACCCTCCTTCTTAGTGTATACCCATTTGCACCCAATTGCCTTCTTCCCTTTTGGTAGTTGAACCACCTCCCAAGTTTGATTCTTGTAAAGAGACTGCATCTTCTCACCCATAGCTTCCTTCCACCTAGCCTTTTCTAAGTTGCCAATTGCTTCTTGGTAGGTTAAAGGAATATCATCTTCGGTAATTGGTAGTGCATAAGCTACTGTGTCAGTATACCGAGCAGGCTTCCGTGTTTCTCTCCTTGGTCTACTGACTGCAATAGAGTCTGGCTGCTGTAGAGACCTTTGGGTTGGGGCCTCTTCTTCAACTTCAACTTCATCTGAAATCTCCTCTTCAATCACAACTGGGAAGTTTATCTGTTCAGGTTGCACAGATACCTTTGGAACCTCCAGCTCCACCTGCTGCGTAGTCTTCCTTATAGAATGATCAGATTCTTCATTTTGAGAATTCCCCACTTTGCAATTTCTGACCATCTCATCTTCATTAAAAGTTACATCTCGGCTGAGAATAACTTTCTTCAACTCGGGACACCAGAGTCTGTATCCCTTCATACCTGTGCTAAATCCCAAGAATACAATTTTCTTGGCTCGTGGATCCAACTTGCTATCTTTGACATAGAAATATGCTGGATAACCAAAAACATGCAATTTATCATAATCATTAACCGGTTTACCTGACCATACCTCAGTAGGAGTTTTTCCATCAATTGCAGCAGCTGGCAACCTATTTATAAGGTGACACGCATAATTCACAGCCTCAGCCCAAAAACTCTTGCCCAATCCAGCACTGGACAACATACATCGTACCTTCTCCAGAATAGTACGGTTCATGCGTTCTGCCACCCCATTTTGTTTTGGAGTCCTACTAACTGTGAAGTGTCTCACAATCCCTTCATCCTGGCATATTTTAAAAAATGGGTCCGATGTGTACTCACCACCATTATCTGACCTGAGTCTTTTAATTTTTCTGCTAGTTTGAGTTTCGATCATTTTCTTCCATGTCAAGAAAATTCTCAAGACTTCATCTTTATGCTTCATGTTATACACCCAAATTTTCTTGGAAAAATCATCAACAAAGGTAACAAAATAATGTTTACCTCCCAATGATGGAACCTTTGTAGGTCCCCAAACATCTGTGTAAACATAATCAAGAGTCCCTTTCGTATTGTGAATCACTGTGCCAAACTTGACTCGTGTCTGCTAGCTCAGAATGCAATGTTCACAGAATCCAAATTTGCCTGTCGTGGCACCATCCAACAGACCTTGCTTTGCTAGCCCTTGCAAAGCCTTCTCACCTGCATGACCCAATTTCATATACCACAATTTATTATTATTAGGGATTACCTTTTTAGAGTTGTCGGATATTGTGGCGGTTGCTCCAACAATGGTAGTCCTTTGCAGATGATACAAATTATTTTTTCAATTAGCTTTCATCACCACCAGTGCACCAGAAATCACTTTCATGATTCCATTCTCCATAATGATTTTGTAGCCCTTCGATTCAAGAACACCCAAAGAAATCAGATTTTTCTTCATGTCCGGTACATACCGAACTTCTTTCAAAACTCTAGCTAATCCATTATGAAACTTCAAACGGATTTTTCCTATTCCTTTCGTCTTACAGGCGACGTCATTTCCCATAAGAACTACTCCACCATCAATCAAATTCAAACTAGAAAACAATTCATTGTTTGGACAAATATGAAAGGTGCAAGCTGAATCCATAATCCATCCCTCTGAATGGCAATCAGAAGATGTCCCAGCGAAAGCAACATCTGAATCTGAATCTGAATCTTCAGTTTTCGTGCTCACCACATTAGCTTTATGCTCCTTGCCCTTAGTTTGCAACTTAGGACAATCCTTCTTCCAGTGGCCTTTCTGACGACAGAATGCACATTCATCCTTTGCAGGAAATTTCCTGTTTGATGAAGTGCCTCTTTTCCTTGAAGCAGAACGGTTCCTACCCGAGGGTTTCTTACTTTCAGATCTGCATCTTACTGTCAACGCCCCTAACGCTCCGTTGTGTGCTTGCTTATCCTTCCTCCGATATTCACCATTTGTTAGTGCATTAGATACACCATCAAATTTAAACGTATCTTTATCATACATTAAAGTAGTAGCAAGATGTTCATATGTATCTGGAAGCGAATTAATTAACACTACAGCTTTATCTTCATCATCAATTTTAACATCTAAATTTTGCAAATCAACAAATATTTTATTGAAATTATTCAAATGCTCTGGCATAGAAGTACCTTCAACATACCTGAAACCGAAGAACTTTCTCTTCAAATAGAGCTTATTTTCAATGCCATTGGTCATATACTTGTCCTCCAGCTTGTTCCACAACTCCTTTGCCATAGATTCCTTCATAACAAAATACTTCTGATCCTTTGCAAGACAGAGCCTGATTGTTCCACAAGCTTGACTATTAAGCTTTTTCCAATATGCCTCTGACATCTCCTCTTGCTTGTCCTCCAAAGTCACATCAAGTTATTGTTGTGTTAAGACATCCATAACTTCACATTGCCACATACCGAAGTTATTCCATCCATCAAATTTTTCAACATCGAATTTTACATTAAAAATAACTGATCTCACAACTGGTGTAGATCCACCAGATTTTGGATTTTCACCAGATTTCGAAGTTTGCTCCGTCATCGTGGTATTCCGAATTTTTCAATAAACACTAAAAATCACCCAAACAATTGCCTAGATTGAAACTCAGAGCTCTGATACTAATTTGTTGTGCGAAAGGTCGCAAATCTCTCACACACTTAAAACAAGCGGAACAATAGTGATAATAGTGTTTAAAGGAAAAATAAACAAAATGACAACAAGAACACAAGATTTACGTGGTTCGGCAATTTGCCTACATCGACGGTGCAACGGTAAAGAGAAATTTCACTAATTCAAAATGGGAGAATACAAAAGAGTGATAAAACACTCACAACATCCAAAACCCCAAAGTACAACCAATTTGTCTCTCACAAATTTCCAGCAATTGCTCTTACGCAATGCTCAGTTTCTGCACTCTCCCATCCCTTACAATAACCGTATGTCTTAAATAAGCAACAAAGGGATGGCTCCTTTCAACCAACGAGCTTCTTTTGTCAAAGCTTATTGAAGAAGCTTTGATGAAAGAAAAGACATGCGTATGGTGTACAATAAATGTGTAGACATGCAGGGATTGCAAATTGTCTAGCTAGACATGTTAGATGACTTAACCAAAAGTCAAAAGGGTGGGCAAAAAAAAATCTCTTCTTCGGTGCAGACATTAAATTGAGAGATGGTGCTTTAAATGTCATCCTTTGACCAATATGAGCCATCAATTTTCAACATAAAGTACCAAAACAAAGTGTAATATAGCTGTACAATTAGACGTACGCCTGCAATTACATTTTACAACTCAAATTAATAATACAATACAATCTGCACAAGGAAAAGCCATCTTAGAAACAACCAAATAATTAATGTTATAAGCTTGAGATGAAAAGCTTCAAAATTCAAATATTACGGGTGGGTCCTTTGAGTAGATAACTCTGAGAAGAGATCAACTTCATCATCTTCATGTTGCTGCAAATCCAATTGGGTATATATATATGGCTGAAACTCTATCTGCAGTTTCCAAAGATTCTGATGATTCTCTAACATGCAATTTTCACGCATTGTTGTCAGTGCTGTTTCTTGTAATAGTATTGTCAATGATAGAGGCAATAGCCGCCGCCAGTGCAGCAGTGAAGTTCGGGTTTGCTGTGATGGCAGCTGTCGCCGAACTGACTGCGTCGGCGTTCTGCATCCGATTGGGTGCAGCCTGCATTCCCTGAGAGCCATGAAGGCCTAAATAGTTTGAATATTGGTTGTGAAGGCTTTGACCAAAAACTTGTGGGAATAAGGTATTTGGAGAAATGACGCCTCGTGTTTCCCTTTGGAACTGATCAGAGGAATTATGAGATTGCGTGAGGTCCAATGTAATAGTAGGAAATGGCGCGGAAGTTGAAAGTGTTGCGAAATTTAGTGCACTATTTCTTGATAGAATGCTTGATGAATTCATCAGCGCATGATCTGCACTAGGCATTGGCCCCGAAAGCAGCATTGATGCGACCGCCGATGTGGTCGATACCATTGCCTCCGCCGCCGGAGGGAGCGGGTGGTTGTGACAACCTTCATAGGTGGTTATGAGAATCGACCGGTCTTCTGCACACCTTTGTACCTATTTTTAAACAAAAATCCCATTAATTAGCTGCAACGAATAATTAGTAAGAGCAAATATTAATGATCATTAATTAATTTAATTCTCTAAGGGAAAGAAAAAGATCGAATATATATGTTCACTTGTTTGCGAACTGGACAACTAGATCCCATGGTGCAACGATAATAAGCTCGAGGAAATGGGCTTCCTTTTGCCATCTTCTGCCCATACTTTCTCCAGTGGCACCCGTCAGAAATCTGTGATACGTTAAGGTTGATCAATTGGAAAGCAAGTTTCAATTATCATTTAATTTGAATATATACTGCATTACTATATAAGTTAATTTTAGCTAGATGAATTTAATTAAAAGGGTTGTACCCCTCAACTATAATCCTTTTGATTTCGTATTGAATTTATCGTGTGAAAATTGACTGAAAATTGACGGCTCTGATTTCTAGTAGGTAGCTTGTTTCAACAACATAATGGGGTGCAATTTCCTTTCTATCTTCCTTAACTAGATTCCTTGTACAAAAGCAATTGACATGAGACTGTCGACTAAAACTTTTATTATTTTTTTTGACTTTTGCAAGTGGGTGCACAGCAGCACATGCATGGAGGCATAAATTCTTCATTTTGGGTCATCAACTTTCCTTGGTGTTGTCAGATATATAAGAACACGACATGATTGTCAAACATTTTCACGTGAAGTTTAATTAACACTATAGCCTACTTAATTACCATGTACGCATCTGATCGGGCTCGAACTGATACTCGAGCTTTTCTGATCAACGACGACACCGTTTCCGAGTGTTGATCGAAATCCATGGAAGTTCCAAATTTAGGGAATTTGTTAGCGACCCGCCCTGGAATAATTGCTTGGTGATCATCTAGGCTCTTCTCTCTTCCAGTTGTTGCACTATCCCCGACATCACTCTTATCCAGACCCATCTGAATAATTTCTTTACTACTACAAAAGTTTTGTGAAGGCTCATCTGCTACAGCATGATTTTTCTCCTTAACTGCTGCATTAATCATCTAAGCGGCCATAGATAATGTAGATTAGTTTCCTAATCGCTATATATCTAAAATAGATACAAATTAAGAGATGGGTTTTCCTTAGTAAAACTACCTCATGATCTTTTTCGGTTTTGGCATTTCGAATCTGCATCAGTGTGGCAAGATGCATTTTGAGGCCATTGTAGTTATTGTTCATCTGATTAAGCATATCTCTTAGGCGTTTATTTTCCACGTGCATCTGCTTCAATTCAGACTGCACATGTATCAACTGCACCAAGAACGACAATCTTCATCTTAACAATCAGAAAATTAAATCAGACTGAGATAATAAAATTTTCTACCAAATTAATTAGTTTGATATACCTCATGTACTTTTCGCTTGTTACCAATAATGTCGTTGTATGATGTTCTACGCTCATGATCATCCACATTTGATTTGCCGCCACTAGTGTTTGTGCTAAGATTTAGACGAGTCTAAAAGAAAAAAATAATAAAAAAACACTGAAAATCATGAGCTGAAAAAACAAAAACAAAAACATACAGTTGATGTAAGTATAAACTTACGTTAAGTTCCAAATCATGCACCACCCCATCATCTGCACAAACTTTCTCCTTGGAAAAATTGTTATCGGCAGCGAAGAAGTCCATCTCCTTGACCATTGGATTCCCATCAATGGAACTCCCTGCAGGATAAACATGCTCATCTTCTCCACAGTTGAGAATTGGGTTGCCATTGATGAGCTCCTTGCCAGTGAAGAGTCGTCCTTCGGCCATGAGAGAGAGAGAGAGAGAGAGAGAGAGAGAGAGAGGATGAAGCTGTGAAGTTTGAAGTCGTTTTTAACAGTTGCAACGGACCCGGCGATAAAGAGGGTTTGGACTAAGACCAAAATGTGTAGGAGTGATCATATGAATATATATTCTCACACACATTTGAGGAGGAGTGAGGTAAGGTGGCGCGTCAAGTGTACACGTGGCGGTAGTCGCAGGCGAGAGCTGGGTCAGAGTCAGATAGAAAGTCAGAGGGATTTTTTATTTTTATTTTTATTTTTAAGTTAAGTCAGAGGGGTGTTGAGAATGAGCCTCGAGAGTTTTGATAGATTAAACAATCAAACACAATCGAATCTGACTCGATTAGAATAAATCTACATTTTTTCTTAAGGTAAATTAAAATGACATAAATAAATAATAAATAAAAAATAAAACGCTCTGCTAGCCAGAGACGAAGGGAGGGGGGACCGGGGGGAGCCCTGGTCCCTGGTCCCTGGTCCCCCTCAATTCTGAAAATATGTATTTATTGGTCTCCTCCATAAAAAAAGAACAAAGGCTGGCCCCCTATGTAGTCTTCAGGATTCGTCACTGTCGTTAGCTAGCTAGCTAGGAGGAGTAATTCTAAAAGTCTTTCGTGTCATTTCAAAAATTAGGTGGATTTTAAAATCACCATTCGATTAAAATCTAATAGTGATCAATCATAACCTTAATGATAATTTTAAAAGTCATATCATTCTTGGAGTGACACAAGATGAATACAAAAGAGACTTCTAGTATTACTTAGTTAAGAGCGACTAATCACCTATCATTTGTTGGAGGGGAGTGGTTTTTTTATTTTTTAAAAAATAGAGATTAAAATTATAATTTTATAGCATGCTAAATTATCAGCTATGCCACACTTTAATTGCGAATTGGTTGATCCACGCGTGCATGTAATATGGTTTATATTAAATGGTTGACAGCATGGACTATTCTAGTTTTTTTTTTTTTTTTTGATAAATTTAATACTACAAAGATCTGTTTGATACAACTGCAAATCACATGGAAAATGATCCTCTTAAGAGGATGCTAATTTTTCCTTTCTTTATTTGTAAATTTATTTACAAGTTTTTTTTATAAGGGAAAAATAAGAAAGAAAAGAATGACTAAAGGGGTTGACATTACTTTTCTTTCATGTGAAAATAGATATGCATTTGGCTTAGAGCCAAAGGATATAAATCACTTTTCTTTTTTTCTTTCAATAATTTGATTCTACTAAGTTTACTTTGATCGTCCTGTACAACTTTTCATATTTTGAAATCATCGTATGATTGTTGAAATTTTTTTTTTTTTAATAAACATAACCAAATAATCATTTATCAATTGATCTCTCATTTAATTACATAATTGATTTTTAACAATATTCATCGGTTAAATATATTATGCCTAGCTATAGTGAGCCCATGATTTTGGTGACTTACTAGTGAAATAAAACCTAGATTATAGTTTTTTTCTTTTTCTTTTCTTTTCTTTCTAATTACCTAGAATATAGTATTGTTTACTCATGTCAACGGAATTTTTTTTTTTCCTAACTTCTTTATATATATATATATTCTGAGCAAATACAAACAAAATAAGACAAGTTTAATTTATCTCATGATTTATATATATATATATATATATATAGTTTACCTCGATTGCAGCGCATGCGCGGAATCTCATGATACCATCAATCATAATAAGACAAGTTTGATTTATCTCTGCCTTCCAGTTTTAGGAAGGGCAATTCCCATTTAACAAGTGATCCCTATCGCCTTCATGATCAGTTGAAACAAGAACAATATATAAATAAGTGTATATTGATGATGATGATTATAATGAATGGATGGAAGAGGCAGTTTCACTATATATATATATATATATATGACAATGATGATGAATGATGAATGATGATAGTGATCGATAACCCTCAGCTCCTTTGACAATTGACATTATGTTGATTCAGATGTAGACAAAAAAGTAACTTGTGGACGTAATTAATGTTAGATTTAATTTGTATTTGTGTTGACAAATAATGGTAGTGTTAAAATATGGGTTTGTTTGGGTTGTAATTGGTAGAACATGGGGATCATTAATGGGTTGTATATTTATAATCGAAATATATAATTACATCAGTTAATTAAGAACATACAAGGCAGAAACCTTAAAGATAGAGAGAGAAAGTCTAAACATTTATTAATTAATTAGGCTGAACCTTCCTTGTTTCTTTACTATTATTACTAATTATAATTAAATTAACCACTCTTTTGAGTGTTTTATATATGGGTTCATCATTAATGGAATTCCCAAGTGACTGTAAAAGATCGAATGACTGATTAATTCAACCCAAATGGATAAGATCGAACTCCCGATCCATAATTGACTACGTGTAGTACTACATTTCATTTTGTTTGAGAGATTGATTCCTTAGAGACAGGGATGGACAGTGGGGAACCAGAAATTTGTTCCTTGGGGTCCGAGTCTTGGGGCCAAATTTTGAAATGGAGTTTTATTTATTTTAATATTTTTATATTATTTAAAAATTAGCATGAAAGAGAAAAAAAAAAAAAAATTGAGAATTGCGTGGCGTTGAGTTTGGTGGGAAGGGAACATGCCGACAAACCATGTCTAATATTAAATTTTTTGTGGAATCCAATATTATATTGGACAGTATATATATTGCATACTTATCAAAAAAAAAGTATATATATTGCATTTTCCCTCACCAAAGGATTCCATTTGTTTATTTTTGTATGGACAAATTAAAGATAATATTAAATTGTTTTTTAACTATAGTTTAGTAAAGTTGGGTTCTTGGGGATTAGTTTATAATTTTTGCAGGTCCAACATAAGGGTATAATATAAAAAACAAATACTTTGTAAGGGTTTTAAAATTTTTTGGAAGGTCCAGGGTCCCTCCAAGTATACACGTGGGTTCGCCCCTGGGGACGGAACCAGCTTTGAATTTGGGGGGACCCAAGGCCAAAAAAAAATTGGAGAGGAATTATTTAGTAAAAAATACCTTAAATAAATTTTCTTTTTTATCTTAGAATATATATATTTTTTTTACCTTAAATTTTTTTTTCTTGTCATTTAGAGGGACCATGACCCCAGCCAGTACCCTAGTTCCATCTCTGCTTAGAGATCGATCAGTGATCTTTCAATGAGATTGATATTTATTGAGCTTCACATATATCTTGGCGTAAGCCATAAAACATCTGCAATATTGGAAAATTAGCAGTAGCTGGCCGGCCGGCTAGATTGTATTTGTCACTTGAAAGATATTGATACACGCCACTTAATAAGCATGCATGCATGGTGAAAATCAAACATGCAGTACTAGCTATTATTTACTCTTTATATATATATATATATATATATATTATTAATAAAGAACACCAAGTGTGTTCTTCATTGAGCAGCTGCATGCCACTTAATTGCATATATTCTAATAAATATATTAAAAAACAAGAAGAAGAGGCACTGAAATATTGTTTTTACTATCAAACACAAAATACGTAAGTCTTACGTACGTACATTAGAAGCTCCAATAGAGATTATATATAGAGGGGAAAATGTGAAAGAATTGAATTGGATGTTTAAAGACAGGATCAAATTAAGAGTACCCAGCTGGAAATGTTTAAGACTTGGCCCTGAATATGGAATAAGAAGAAATTAACTTCAATTCTGATTGAATTGACGATCTCTCTCGATCCCTCTCACACACGTACATTAATTTGACGGTCCACGACAGTTAAATATTATATCAAAATTGGAAAATGAATCCGAATGAATATGTCAAAGTAAGTTGGAGCCAATAATTTATGGCATTCAATTAAGAATGAAAAAAACTCACTACATTCTATATATATATATGGGAATATTGCATCTATGCTAAAAGTCCACCTCTAAACAATCGGCCACCACATGCCCATAACCCCATGCCATCCTCTCTCTCTCTCTTGATTATGGTGATAAAAAAAATATATGCTGACTACATTTATGGCAGTATATATATATATATATATATATATATATAGATCAAATGCAAAGAGAGCTTTTTTTAAATAAATAAAAATATATATATTTACTGAGGAAATAATAATTAAGTACGCTAATTGGGATTGAACACTCACTTAATTACAACCTGTGTTCTGACTTTGACAAGGTCACCAAGTGTGTTTTTCATTGCAGGTTTTTATATGCACCAATTCAACCTGATCAGCTCCCTCAATTTTCAATTCTTAAATTTTTGAAGTTAGAAAAGAACCTCTTATATTACTTAAAGTCATGGTCCATTCAATGGGACGTCATCTTATTATTAGAAAATTACACCCAAAATAAAAAAACATAAAAAATAAAAAATGATATATAGTGCATATGCTAGACTACATAATTCAACTTGGTGACTTTCAGGGACAAAACGAGAATTTCCCGACCGAATTATAAACAAAAGGCCTAATTTAGTTTTAAAAATCAAGGGAGGCCGGCCATGGCTCCCCTTAATGTATATTGTCAGTGTGTAGTTCTGCCACTGGTGACTTTCCATGGCAAAGCATGAACTTCAACAAAAAAGTTGGCATAGTTAGGTCGGGTGTTAAAGAAGAAAGGCTTGGAGCTTTGAAAAAAAATGCAATGCCGGTGGGAATTTATTGATGAAGTGTAGATGCGGTGTACGTAGAGCCGGAAGGACCAGCGAAGAAGAAAGAACTACTTGTAGAACTTTAGAGCTAGTTTTCATTCGCAGTTCTATTTTTTTTATATTTTTTTTTCAGCTCAATTTGTTCATGATTTTCATTTTAAAATGGCAAATTACACCTACCCTTGTTGAACTGACATTGAATTTGCAATAACTTCACCAAACTTTGAAAAAAAATTGATAATTGACAAGCACTTCCAATAGCCCCATCCGTTTGCATTTTCTGTAATTAACTGTTACTCAAGGGGCGGACCAATGTTATGGGGTGGGGGCCCCTGGCAAGTTGGCAACCCCAACAACAAAAAATTTTCCCCTAAAGCCCTTTGAAAAAAAGAAAAAGAAAAAAAAAAGGGGGGGCATGTAATGACCCTTGCAAAAATTATGTTTCAACCCTCAAAAAAAATTTTTCCCTAAAGTTTTTCTCTTAAAAGTTAAAGATGCTTCGCAAGAATTTTAAAATGAAAAGAATGCAGACTTCAATCTCTTATGTCGGATAGTTGTAAATCAGATAGTAATCGCAAGATTGAATGGTTAATATAATCCTTATTGAAGTTCAATTTATCAATTAAGTAATATCCAAATTGTTACATCAAGCTTTCACTCAGACACTCCATCGGCTTCAATTGTCTGAAGACTCGAGACTCGAGAGATCCCGCTTAAAACAAGAATTATTTAGCTTGTGTTTGAAGTAACTAGGAACGCCCTCAATAGTCAATATTATGCTTTATTTGATTTTGACTTTCAAAATTTTAAATCTGAGACTTTCTAGTTTCGTCTATTTGTTCATCAAATAAATAATAAAAATGATACGAAAAATACAATTATATGTCTCCTATAATTTTTATTTTATTTTATTTTTTTGTTGGGCTTTCATCCAAGCACTGTCATTGCTAGATCAGGTGGTTAAGTAACCCAACAATGGCCTTGGTTGAGTCGTGTCAACCGAGGCATCGTTGGGTAACCTAGCCATAGGCTCAAAGCAAAGCCCAAACACTACAATTGGATAGATTCAAAATAATCTTAATCTCAAGTTTTAAACTGAGAACTATGGTCTTAATAGCATAAACCCACATATCCAATAAATTTAAAAATTCATAAATTTTAGTTCGTATAAATTGAAACCTGTTAAATATTTGTTCCCATATATGTAGATTAAAATGAAATATAAAGAAAAAAAAATTCAAAATAAAAACCTAGAATAATCAATTATAGAAAATGATTGACTAATCATAATATTCCAACAATAATACCACTTCTTCTCCACTACGCAATTAATTATGGTAAACTTTTGTCTTTCAAGAGTTGAACTTTCTTCTCATAAACAATTTTTTTTGAGCAATTTTACTGTTGCATTAACAAAAATAAAAAAAAATGTTGTAAAATATATGAGAATGTTGATATCTGATTATAAAAAATTACCGAGTAAGCAAGTATCATGTTGCACGCATCACCAAGAAGTGGCACCCCATTCTCTATTTACACCTTTTCACAAATGAGAGGACACAAAAAAATCGAACAGGGAGTTTAATTATCTGGTGGAAGTTAGTTTGGTTTTCAATGGCTATTCCCAAGCAGGCTTTTGTTGTTTGGTTGGCTGCTCGGGATAGATTGTCTTAGGGGGAGAGGTTGGTTAAATGGGGTTTAATTTGGAGGGGATATGCTTTGTTTGTTTTGTAGAGGAGGTGTTGAAGGGAGAAACCACCTGTTCTTAATTTGAATTTAGCTTCTGCAGAAGAATTTGGTTGGGAAAATTGAGCAAAGTGTTTAGTGAAGGATCCTCCGTATGAATGGGATGCCATTGTTGATCTGGGAGTGAATGGCCTGGCCGGAAGGGTAAAGGTCTTAAAAGCTGTTTTATGCAAGCTAGTGTTGAGCGCATATACGTATCATATTTGGAGCGAAAGGAACAACATTAGGCATGAAAATCAGGTGCATACTGAGGAGCAAATTATTATTCATCGAATTTGTTGGGAAGTTCGATCCAGAATCATGTCTGGAAGAGGATTTCCGAGAAACACAGAAATATGAAGAGATTTGTAGTAGATGGAATTTGCTGGAGAGCACATTTGGTGTTTTGAGTGTTTTCTTCTTGTTTTTACTGGCTGTCTGTTTTCTGGTATAGCAGTAAGCCTTGGTGTTTCTGTTGATTTGTGTTGGTTTTGGTTTGTATTGCTTTGTGGTCATTGAATTCTGTTTGTCTGTAGTTCAGGAGGTTTGTGGGCTTCCTGGAGGTTTGTGGCTGAATGCTAGAGGGTGTACGGTTTCTTTGGAGTTTATTAGTTTAATGAAATCTTCATTCATCCAAAAAAAAAAAAAAAAAGAACAGGCCAGGGAGTTACTTGAACAAAAACAAAGCAACTCCAAACATCAAGGAAAGCACAATTAGAGCTTCCACATCCTGCTCAAATTACTGTAAAAGCATTGCTATGTTTCAATTTTCAATAATAAAGATGTAAGCAATATCTCAATACTAAAATTTGTTCCATTTCAACAACAAAAAAATCAGATTTACAATACTTGTGAAGAAGAAGAATCATATACATTGATTGTCTGAGAGAGAAAACCTCAAATTGAATATAACATGCCATCGTTGACTGAGACAAACATAAATCTTTGGTAGAACTGATTGCATCTCCCGGTTTGATATTGGAAGCCATAACTTTATGGTGCAGCCAAACTGCTAACTTCAATTTCTAGTTCTAGACTGTATAAAGTCATAAAAATTTTTTCCAAACCCTACCGAAGAAGTTACCGGAGAAGTAAAGGTCCTTTATTTTTATTATGGTGTGCAATGTGAGCAGACTATCAGAACCCGCCTGATGACTTTTCCCAGCTACACGGAGAACCCCAAGAGTGTGGGCTACCTTCTCCAAACCCCCATACAGCCCCTCACACGACTTGATCATGTGTTTGATATCAAACACCCACTTCCCAAAGAAGTATACCACCAAACGCATAAACTCCATGAGATCAGACGGCAGTTCTCGCCCAATCAAGATTTTGATTAAGTAGCCAAAATCATATGCGCCGTGGAAGGTTACCCAAGTGATTTTTGAATTACACAAGAGGCCAGACTCGAAGAGTAGCCTCCCAAACTCGTTAGAATCTATACCCTTTTCTCGGTTCTTATTGAAGTCAATCCCCTGCCGCTCGAGTAACTGGATGGACTCCGAATTGTGAAGATCACTTTCCTTGTCGAAGCCTTTGAAATTGAATTCCCAGACATAGCAAGAGTCCCCGTTGGGATCCGAGAGAGCGAGACCCAACTGGATGATCTTAGTGGCATCCACATTGCGCTTCATGTGCACGTAATTCTCAGCAGGAGACAGAAGGGAGTGGTGGCGGCTGGTAGAAGGGAAGACAAAGCCGGGGAACTCAGTGTCGAAGGCGGCGAAACGATGATGGGGGAGAGGCTGGAGAGCTCTTGCGATTTCGGAGAATTCCTGCTCGAGGTTGTCTTGCCAAACTTCACGAACGACGATCGGGCGCGGAGGAGGAGGAGCCATTGCAATTCGCAAAGGAAAAGGAAAGCAAACAAAGCCTACGTCTGATTGTTATGTTTGATTTCGAGAATTCCGAGTTTCTTTTATAGCCATTCTAATACCACCGCCTTATGATTTCTAGCTTAAGGCGGTGGGAATTTTTTTTTTTTTTTTTAGAAAAAAGGCGGTGGGATTTCTAGCTTATTGCCTTAGGGCCAAATATATATATAATTTTTGGGTTGAAATAATTTTTTATATGATTTGTAAATCGACATAAACTTTACACGAAATTGACGGGTCTTGATGATCATTAATTCATTAGCTATTTACTTGATAATCTAGTCCTGACCCTTTTTTCTTTCCCCTTTGTTGTTTTCTTCCCTAGCCACCCCCTTCTGCAGCATTCTTCTCCATTGGGTTTGGGTTTAGAGCGCGATCGGCCTAGATTGGCCGTCGCCTGCCCACCTCCTCACTATTGGCTCTGTTGTGCCCACCCCATCTTTTACACTAGATCCGTCGCTTCACCTAGGTTTGAGATCGGTTTTTTCCGGTGGTATTTTTAGTTTCGTTTCCTGGCCTTGCTTTTTGTTTTTCTGTTTGTTTTTGGGGCTTTTGGTGCTTTGTTCATGCCCCTATTTGGTCACTCCGGCGTTCACATCCTTTTGCCTATTGCAGGTCCTTTACGCGTCCCCACCATGTCAAGCTTCCATCGCCACCTTCCTTAGCGGTTTCTGGCCAGAACACGTCCCTGTTTTTGCTTTTGTTTGTTTGTATTTGTTTTCCCTGTATTTGCTTTTGGTTTTCCTTGTATTTGCTTTTGTTTACGGTTGCTTCAGTTGTAATTTTCTGTTTTGTTTTTCCCTGTTGTTTCTTTCTTTCTTTCTTTCTTTTTTTTGTGTTTTTTGGTTTGTTTGCAGTTCTGCCAATCTTCTTTGCGCTTGTTTCGCTGCCCTCCGTTCATTGTCGGTGCCTTTTTTCGCACCCCCACCGCGACGAGCTTCCAACGCTACCCTCATTGTCCAGGTTCGGCTTGCACGCGATCGACTTTTATTTCCCTGTATTTTTATTGTTTTTTTATTATAATAAACGAGCTTGGAACCCGTGCAATGCACGGGTTTGTTTCTAAAAATGACAGAAGAAAAAAAAGGGTAAAATTCACTTAATCCCCTTAAACTACTATCCCAATAACAATTGTTGCAGTTTATAGTTTGGGGGGGTAGATTATCATTAGAGTGATAATTTGAGGAGGTTAAGTAGACTTTCTCCAAGAAAAAAATAATAATAATAATTAGTAGATGCATAAATGAAGAAAGAAAAAAGAAAGTTTTAAGTAGGAAGAAAAAAAAATTAATTAATTAAAAGGTGTTCTATAAAGCTTTAAAGAAAAAGAAAGCATTAAGTGACCATTTACAACAACACAAATACTCAAGTTTTATTTTTTCTAATTAATAAATGGAAAAAATGCTCAAATTGTATTATATACGAAAAATATAACATATTGAAACTTTCAAATAAAGAGATTGTGAAAACCAATTACGCTAATTGACTCAACGTTTGAATACCAACTGTTATATGTATCTACAATTTTTACCAAATATAAAAGAATTTATATATTTTAAAAAAATAAAAAAAATAAAAAAGGATCACATATTGAAACTAATAATCAAAATTAAAAAGTGTGTAAAAAACTGTTATAATACAATACTAACAAAAAGATCATCATTTGATTTTGTCCATGCCCTCATCTTTGGCTTTCCAAAATAATTTTATTTAAGATACTTAATTTCAAAGAGAGAAAACTTTATTCCTAAATCATGCATAAACAAAAGACAAATATCATTCTACTTTGTTTGAAAAATTTAGCATTTTTTATTTTAACTTCTTACTTCTTAGAAAAATACTAATAATTTCAATAAAAATTAAAATTCCTTTCTCTCTACCACACTTTTTTCTTATGCAAAAAATATGTACTTCAAAAAAGCGTCTAGTTTGTGGTTATAGGGAATGAATAGGTAGAGACATATGTTATCAAACAAAATGGAAAGTAGACCTTGAATTTAGAAATTTAGACAATTATAGATTTTTCGAATACATTTAAGCACATTATAAAAGGCCATAATTTTGAACCCCATTGAATTGAAAGACAAAAAAGCGGTGATGAAATCCATTTAATTTGTTGTTTTTCAATGGACCATAATTTTGTGGACACCTTTACAGGAAAACAAAAGCAATTCAGAATAATTAATGTTGAGATAATGGAGAACACCATGTAGAAACTACAAAAAAAAAATCCCAAATGAGTATTCTAAAAAACTATTGTAAAACGTTTTGGGTTTGAGAATTGAGCCATTTTTTAATTTGGGGTTTGCAAGAAAATTTTTGAACGTGTTTTCAAATAGACTCATAAAAAATAATCAAAGCAAATCGAACAAATAACAGCTAATGACAATGTTAACATAAATAATAACATTAATGAACAATGACAATTTGTAAACATAATAAAAACAATTGAAATTTAAACAATCTGCCATTGACTAAATATCATAATAAACTTAAATAAATGCACACAGTAAATGGCAGTTTATAAACATAAAAAACACTATTTAAACTTTTTTTTTTTTTTTTTTCATTTCATTTGCAGAATAAACTCCATTTATCGCATGGGTTGTTCAAAAAGCTTTACTGCAACCACAAATGGCATCCATGATTTTCATGAAATCAACGTGGCAACGTGCATGCTTCGCACTAAAAATTATAATACTCGGATTTAACATACGGCGAGACAGAGAAACGACATATAGTTTCAGAGGTCGGGAACTTGATATTTTTATAGAGACAAAACACTAAACTTATTTTAAAATAATTCTAAAACACATTAAACTTACTTGGTGTAAAGGCAATGGAGTTTTAGAGGATCAATGTTAATGTTTGCAAATTCAATTTTGACAAATCTAAAGGTAGATTCGAAGAAGGGAACAATAATCAAATACAATTCAAGCAGCGTTTAGAAACGGGTATATATAGTTTGCAGTTTTTTATGGCGGTTGAGTGCTAAAGACAGAGCAATTTGATAAAAATGGTGAAAGATACGAAGGAAACTGATGAAGCGATGTGATCCACCGTTTCATTTAAAAGTTAAAACTCCCCTATTATATTAAAGATAAATGATAAAAATCATTCTTTCGATTATCTTTTAACCATCTCTTTACAGTGAATTAGTAAATCTATCATTGAATTTTTATGGGACACACATGATTCTACAAATCCAATAATAATTTTTTTTTAATAAAAAATTAAAATTTTCATTTAAAAAAATCGTTTTTTTAAAAAAAAAAAAAAATTCCTTCAAAAAATAAAAATTTAAAGAATCGTTTTTTTGTTTAATTAAAATTTTCGTTTTAAATTTAAGTATGTGCATAATTTGATTTGTTTGTCTTTTCCAATACATGACAGGTAAAAAAAGAAGAATCAAAATAATAAAAGAAAAGAAAAACCTGCAGTCCTTGGTTATTATAACTCCTAACAAACTAACTAACCCACTAACAACACAATCTATAATGGACTCAACAATTGTAGGGATAGAGGGGCTGAATTTTAGACCCAACAATCCCAAGAATTCCGTAGAAAAATTTAGCCTTTTTTCACACAAACATGGCAAAAATAATAATGAAATGGGCTGTTTATTTTTATTATGTCACGATCTTGGCTTGAAAATTTTCAAGGCGATCCAAACAATAAAAAGTGAGACTAAAGATATTATATCTTAAAACATTTATTACTTATAATTCAAAATTTGGCCTTCAAACCCGAATGTAGAAAAAGCAAAATGTAGAAATAACTTATAAAAAAGAAATTGGGAAATAACTCCACCACTTAATCATATCCATTTTTTAATCTGGGGTTTGTAGGGGAATTTTTTAACTATAACCAATGAAACATGTTTTCAAATAAACTCATCAAAAATGATAATAGCAAATCGAATAATAACAGTAAATGACAGTGTTAACATAAACAATAACGTTGAACAATGATAATTTGTAAACATAATAAAAACAATTGAAATTTTAAGAATGGGGATTTTGTTTAAATAAACTTAGAAGGAATAGAATAAACTTACTATGTTCAGAGGAATTAATAGAGTAGAAACGGTTTGAAAGGGTGTTTGTACGTTGTTGAATGGGGTAGAAACTGTTTTAGTGGTTTTATTTTGTAGAAACAGTTTGTTTTCATTTGTAGAAACCGTTTATTTTCTTAAATTGTTTGTTTTGTTTTAAATGCACAGTTTAATTGAAAGTAAACATTTGTCAAATAAATTGAATGCCACTTGTCAAGCTGTTAAACCCTCCAATTTAAAACTTAAAAATAGACATTTGTCAGATAAATATGATGCCACGTGTCACAATATTAAGCCCTCCTGCTTAACATTCTCCTATTATATATTATATTAGATTAGATTAGATTAGATTTCATATAATAAATAGCAATGAGCTATTGTAGCCTAGTGGTAATCATTCTCTTCTTTTACCCTAACCTGGGTTCGATTCACCCTATAACAATTCATATTTATTTTCATTTTTCACCATTTTTACTTATAAAAAAATATATTATATAATATATACACTACAGTAAAACGACGTCATTTTAGTCATATATATATACATCTCTTTTAGATTTCATCTCTTTCAGGCATGAATTTTGGTTTAAATCCACCTAGAGTAGAAATGAAACCAAAAAATGTTGATTGATTTTTATGAAAATGTTGGTTAAAACTTGAAATGGGTTTTTTTTATTATTATTATTTATTGGCTTTTTATTAACTTTTTTTGGTTGATTGAAATGGGCCTCAAGCTTCAAGTTCAACCAAGTTGGTTTTTTTGGTTGCTTGTGAGTTTATGAACTATTTTGTGTTTTATTTCTATATTGTGTACAAGACTACAAGTGAAGTGATAATTTTGTTGTAATTTTATCCGTATGTTATATGTTGTATAGATTTGTAAAAGGTGACCAACAAGATTTTGGTATAATGGTCCAACATATAATGCTCATTTTAAACCAACAATTTTTAATGCTAAAATGACCATGAAATGGGAAAAAAAATGTTTAAAGTGAGCAAAAAAAGGTTTAAAGTGAGCTCAAAATCGGCCAAAAAAAAAACCCAATAAAAAACGGTTAACCGCATCCGGTTAACCGTTAACCGGGCGATTAACCGCTACCTAATTAGCTTAGTAGATTTCTACTAACCGCATCAGCGGTTGCAGTTAGCGGTTTTACCCACTAACCACTAACTGCAACTGCTATTTCACCCCTAATATTAATAGGGTTTAGTATGTGAATCACCAGTCGCATAAATTTACAAAGTGATGAGTATCTAATTAAGAATTGGATAGAATGTAAGA
>CM017328.1:27306044-27382863 GCA_006937295.1 Carpinus fangiana | reverse complement strand
GTCACTGGTGGTCTGTGAATCCGTTGGCTGGAGGTCTGAGGTTGGCAGCGAAGTGAGCGGCGAAGATGGAAGGAAGAGGTTCTGCGACGGAGATGGGGTAAAATCTGAGCGTGGCTTGTGAAGAAGGGGAAGAAGGGTTGCAGGGGAAAGAACACAGGGAAGAAGGGGGAAGAAAGGGACTCTGTTAAATCCAAGCAAAACGACGCTGTTTCCCCCATTTTTTTTTAATTTCATTTTTTAATCAAACAAGGGCATTATGGTAACTCTTCAAACCCAAAACGACATCGTTTTGGGTTTTCCATCTATTTTAACAGTTTCAACTAACAAAATGGGCCATTTTACAAGGGATTAGTAGTTTGGGGGCTAATTTATACCAATTAAAATTTTAGGGGGCTAAATTACAAATGATTGGTAGTTTAGGGGGTTATTTTATATTTTTCCCAAGAAACAATTTGAAAACCTTTTGTTTTCTTCATTAAGAAAATTTAATGTATTACAAATAAAACCCATATGTTTTAATTGTCCCACTAAAACACTATCCTTTTTTTTTTCTTTTTTTTTTTGACATGTCCACACAAGAGGGGAGAAGAGGATTCGAACTAGTGACATTCACTTCATTAGGCATAGTCTCAACTGATTGAACTACATCTTTTGGGACATACATTTTCATACATTTGTATTAAAAAACATGGAAACGTGTCATAATTCTAAGCACTCTCTACGTCAAAACTCTTCATTAAGACAATTAAACATAGAGCAAGAGAAGATGAAAAGAAAATTAGATAAAGTGAGAAAGAAATAATTTGAAAACCTTTTTATTTTCTTTATTAAGAAAATTCAATGCATTACAAATAAAACCCATATGTTTTAATTGTCGGGATTTGCTAGGGATTCTCCCTCTAGTGTTCTTCTAGCGTTTTTTCAGTCTTACGTAGAACATGATTTAAGAAAAAATAAAATTATAGTACCTTTTTTTGCCAACAGATTAATTTTTTATGAGTTAATATTTAGGTTCTAATGCTTTAAAATTTATTTTTTTTATTCAAAACTAAAATCTAAGGGTGGAAGGTTAACCTTTTAGGGATGATATCACTCAAAATGGATTTGATCATCATAAATTTAGTGTTAATGCCTCAAATTTGGTGCTAATACTTAAAAAAAATCAGTGGTAGAGGCTACTACAATTTTATTTTTTCTTAAATCATGTTCTACGTAAAATTGGGAGAACGCTAGGAGAACACTAGAGGGAGAACCCGTAGTATTCTCCTAAGGGGGAGAACCCGTAGCATTTTCCTTAATTGTCTCACTAAAAAGCTATCTAAACCTACATTTTTCATATATTTGTATTAAAAACATAGACACGTGTTACAATTCTAAGCACTCTCTACGTCAAAACTCTTCATTAAGACAATTAAACATGTAGCAAGAGAAGATGAAAAAAATATTAGATAAAGTGAGAAAGAAATAATTTGAAAACCTTTTGTTTTCTTCATTAAAAAAAATCAATGCATTACAAATAAAACCCATATATTTTAATTGTCTCACTAAAAAGCTATCTATACATACATTTTTCATACATTTGTATTAAAAAACATGAACACATGTCGCAATTCTAAGCACTATCTACGTCAAAACTCAACTTTTATATATATATGACGATTATATAGTTATCATAATTATAATTATATAATTATCATTATTATATAACATTTAGGGACAAGAGGTGATATCCATCAGCCGAGTGGCCATTTTTCCTCCAAGTTTGATATTAAGAGTAGTACAACAGTCTACTAAATAATTTTTCTTAGTAAAACACAAGAATAGACCCATTTAGATAGGGATTTGGCTTGATCCAATTCTTTTTTTTTTTTTTTTGACATGTCCACACAAGGAAAATGAGAGGAAAGATTCGAACTTGTGACCTCCATGGTCTACAACCGATTGGCGAATTCTAAAAATAGTTTCTAGTTTAAAACCAAAAAATAAAAAAAAAAAAAGAGTTTGACAACTCGTTATTAAAAAAGAGGAGAAATCCGATTGCCACCAATTGACTATAGCCACTGCTAAATTCCGCCTCACCCAAAACATTTCAGCCTAGGCCAGACGCCAGAAGCACAAGATTCAATCTGTGCCTTCCGTTATGGCACAGACATACACGAAAATTATAGAAAGAAAGGAAGATGTTAAAATCATCAAAACTTTTACCATTACAAACCAAGGAAATTAAAATGCACGGTGCTACTTACAAGGTTGCCATCAACATGGCTCGGATTTTGGCTCTAAGATCATCAGAAACCTCGGTGGTTTCAGAGGGCTGCTGAGATGGGGCCCTTCCATCTTGATAGGATTTTGATAATTCAACAGAAGCTTCTCGACTAGCACCATCACCCTGACTAGCTTTCGATTGATCTGATCTTGTAAGGATCTCCCCTTCTTCCAAGTCCACTTCCTTTTCAGATTGAGATTTCCCATTCTTAGCAGATCTGCTTCGGTGTTCAAGCCCATTATCAGAGCTATGATGCTTATGCTGCCGTTGAGAATGCCGATGCTCATCATCGGAAGAGCTATCATGTCTATGACGGTGTCGAGAATGCCGATACTCATCATCGGAGGGAGTATTGTGCTTTTGCCGACGTCGAGAGTGCCTATGCTCGTCATCAAAAGAATCATCGTAATACTTCTGATGATGTCTAGAATCTGAAACCTCCGAAGGAGAATGTCTTTTCCTGTGCTTATGCCTGTCCCTACTTCGGTGTGATGACCGATGCAATCGGTGCTTCTTCCTAGAGTGCTTGTGACTCCTCTTATCTTCCTCCTCCTCCTCCTCCTCCTCCTCTTCTTCTCCTCCTCCTCCTTTCTCTACTTCCTCCTCTTCTTGTTGTCGTTTAGATCTGGAACGGTAACTTCTCTTAGATCGCCGTTCATTATACTCATCAACAGAAATTTTCTTTTCAGACTTCTCATTCTTATTTGGACTATCAACATCCATTGGAACTGAACTGCCTTCTCTTTCTTTGCCAACAAAATTTTCAACTTCAGCACCTGATCCAGAAATCCCAGACCCCAGTGGTTCTGCTGAAAAGCCACGCGATGGTTCTATTTTCACTGGTGCAGCTCCACCTTTTATCATGGCTGCAAACATCTTTGCCCTTTTCAATCTCTCTGCCTTCAGCTGCTGCTCTCTTGTCAAGCATGCTTCAGAGGAGTCGGCCTCACTAGCAGCTGCAATAGCAGCTGTCTCTGCAATAGCCTTGGCAACAGGGACAGAAACACTTGGATCCAGCTTTGAAGCTGAACTTGGAGCTTGAGATGAATGGAGACTCCCAAAGCTTGACGTATGCCCATCCTCGGTGCTAGGGCCATGACCAATACCATTTGATGATGTCTTAGGAAAAAATTCGAAACTAGGATTCTTAATGCCCCTCGTGGCAGCCTGAAGAATTGCTGCAGCGGAAACTGCATCAATTTGTGGCTCAGTGGCTTTGGAAGGCGGATCCTGCCCATCCTTTTTTGACTTGCCAAGTTTCATCTTAAACTTCTCCTTCCTGTCATAATTATATGGTATATCATGACCGGCAGATTCTCCGGACAGAGTATCACCTTCTTTTGATAGAGCCGTTTTCTTGTCCACCCCATGCCCCATTGAATCATGCTTCTCAGAAACAGAGCCCTTGCCAGGTAGCTTAGACTGTTAAAAATAAAAAATAAAAAAGGACAAAAGATATCAGTATGCAAAGAACATCATATGCATGGTAAGTGTTTATAACTCACTAATTTATATCAAAGGGCTCAAACCCATTTTCATTTGATTTTCTGGACTCTTAAAGGTCAACTAAAATTGAGATGGTCAAAGAAAAGCCCATAGAATTATGGTCAGTGCACAATATGCCTCCACAAATCAAAATATAAACACACAAAGATTTAAATCCAAGCTTAACTGTATAGATTAGACATGTTCACCCATTTATCAATAAGTAAGCACATAATATGTGTAATGCACATTGATGAACATAAAAAGGTAACATAAGCACATGATTTATTGTTGCTACGAAATGAAACCAAATTCTGGCACCAAATATAGAAAATGACATATTTATCAACAAGCACTTGTACCAAATAATGCGTACACCAAATTCTACCTTTTTCTATCTACTTGCAAATGGATATCGTTAATTTTATCAACAAAAATCTCATGCAAACATCCTACAATTAGTACAGCACAAGGAACAAAAGAACACACCTCTTGAGCATCCTTAAGAACTTTTAAATAATAAGGATGATATCGATTAGATGGCAGGAGGAATGGAAATCTTCCATGTTTTTTATCCTGTTCCACAAGAACAGCTTCAAAGTCTTTACCATTTCTCAGAATGAACTCAACTATCTTGTCAACCACTCTCTTTAAATCAGATGAAGGCTCCACAATAGGTGGTTCAACCTTGGACATACTCAGCAAAGATGCCTGTGACTTGTCTCCAGCAGTTGAAAGTGCACTCAAGGCATCACCTTCTTTTTTAATTCCACTTATAGTTCCAACTGTACTGATGAATCGATTCCGTTTTATGACAGAAGCTTTTTCTTTCAAAATGGAATCTGAACCCTTTGCAACTACCTCGCCTTTCCCAGTCACATTTACAGGAGATTCTGCCTGTTCAGATCCATGAGAAACAGTTGCATTACCAACACCAATGGCTTCCTCAGATTCATTTCTCTTAGATTCATGAACATCCTCCGTTGCACCATCCTCATCCTCTGCAGACCCGTATACAGAACCAAGAATAGACAAAGCACCACCAGTCTGATTGAGCCCACTCTCAGCATTGTCCTTTTCTACTAGAGATTTGCCACCACTGTCAGGCTTGAGAAGTTCTTGGTGATCAACAAGAAACCGAAAGTAGGCATGGAGATGATGATTAGGCATCAAAAACCCAAATGCTGGGTTGTCCCCCTGTTTGACCCTCAAAACAATTTCTGACTGCCCACCATGTTCACTAACAAACATAGCAGTTCTTGCAATAATCTGATGTACCTTCTCTGTTGATGGCTGGAAAAACAGACAAAACAAGAAAAAGGTTTCTTCCTCAATATGGGGATTTTGCAATTGTAAGTTTCAAAGAAAAGAGAATTCTTACTAAATAACCCCAAGATTAACCCAAAAATCTCACATATATACGGATAACCATAAAGAGCAAGAAACAGAACTCTAGGAAGATATGTCTCATCCAACTTGCTGTCAAGTAGAAAAGATTCCTGACAAAGTAACAAATTTCTATCATCCTAATCCCACCTGCACAGCCCATTTGCCATGAGATCAAAAGGAAACAAGGTGCCCGGATGGCAACCTTGGGTCACAAGAACTCCGTCTCTGCTCCGAGCATCTGAAACTTAGACATGGTAAGCCTTAGAATACCACATGCACCTTAGACAATTATCATTTGGCCACACTGGTCAAGATCCAAAAAACACCAATATCCAGATTATAATAATAAAAGCAAAGGGTCACAGGATATACAAGGGCAGATACTTACTAGGTTTTGAAGTAAGCTCTCCGGTACTTGAAAGGGTGGATGAAAACCAAATTCAGCATCGTTATTCTTTTCCTCAGTCGACTCATCAGTGTTCCCATATGAAAAGGCAACAGCACGATAGCCACCAGCATCCACCGGTATGGCACCATCTTGTAAATCTGGAAACAAAAGAAAATATATTTAAAATCAAATCTAAAGTATAAACTTAACACATAAGGGTGTCATAAATACATCACAGAGAAAAGGCATTAGCATTGACAAGTAACTGAAAAGTGCCACATAGAAGTAAGAATATTCTTACTTGTCTCTTTGAAGGATCAAACTGTTGCAAACTATACCATCCTGCACTTGGGGACAAGCCTTGCAAAAAGTATAACATTTACAAACAAGAAACTAACACCCATCACTCAGCACATTTTCAGTTGAAAATAGAGAGCAACACAAAAATGTTTTGCCTCCAAATGGGACTCCCACTTCACCAAAATATCATATTCATCCCAGCAAATAATATCAGATGAGGCATTATGACCAGAAGCCCAAAGAATGTGTATTATCCAAAAATCAACTTCTAAAGCTTACTATATAAGTCCGCCCATGAAGTACCAATACTTTTTTTTCTTTTTCTTTTTCTTTTTTTTTTTATGATGGGGAACCTCCGAGGGAGGGCCACTTCATGAATAATGACACCATCGTTATTCTTTTCAACCCTGAATCTTAATATAATGACACCAAAATGGTCAACAATATTCAAAGAATTACTACACGAGCCACTCATATTTTCAAGCAAAAGCCAAAAGATATTAGAGTTAACCTCACACTAAATTAAACAAAGGTTAATCTAACAGATCCTAGGTAAATTATGAAAGCTTGACTTTACTAAACCACCACTGGCAATCATATTCAGGAGAATTGAATCCAATATTTGTCCATTCCTTCACTTTGTAACTCTTTTACTTTCTTTTTCTCATTGTTTGAGGCATAATATACATTCCATCATATTTCTGCCCAATTTTATGTATATATTACCAAAACCATTACATTTACAATTCTATCATTGCCCTAATTAAGCCTAGAACATGCATAAAGAAGAATACTAGGAAAGAATAACCACATTGTCAGCACAATAACTCAAATCACTCCCTTTCCAATAAAACAAATATCCTGCAAGTATATGCTAAGAAAAAGATAGTAAAGAAAGAAAGGCTATTTTCAATGCTCAATTTTTCCCATTGTTTGGGCCACCAAAGAACTGAAAACGAAAATTGAAACTTTGGGCCGACGAAGCCTAACATAGCTGTTGGACTAAGTTTATCATAACCAATCTAATTCCAATTCCAGTTCTACGCAGAAGTATTAGCCAAGATATATAGTGGCCTGATAATGTAAGGCCAAAATTTCCGCCGCTTCTAAAAACAGAACAATATCATGCCTCACAGAATCCAACAATTTTATTTCAATTTTCTCAACAACCAAAAAAACATTTCAGACGAAAAACCTAATTGGACGTAAAATGCAACAAAAGAGAGAAAAAAAATCCGCTAATTCCACCAGTACATACCATTCAACCGTACTTTTATTTTCCTATTCCTCCATTTTGTAAAAATTAGGCAATTAAAAAAAATAAAAAGTAAATTCCTCTAATTTTAAATAAGAGTAATAAAACAAAGCTTGTGATAATGATTATAATTTACCTTGCTCGTGTTCATCACCAGAAGATGAGGGTAAATCGAGGTAGCGTTCGTGATCGAGCTCCGACTCGAGCGAGGGATCGTCACAGTGGTGGCGGCGAGGCTTACGTGGCGGCGGAGGATTGGAGAGGAGGTGGCGAACGTCGTAGCGGTCAATGGAGAGCGAGTTCCACTCGACGAGCGCGTCGCTCGAGTTTATAAAGGCGGCGGTGGCGTCGTCGTCGAAGAGCAGCGTGTGGCGCCCCACCACCTCCAGATCCATTGTTCTGGACCTTCCGATTGGTTCGGAGATTGTATAGCGTAGCAGACAGAGAGAGAGAGAGAGAGAGGATTGGAACTTGGAAGAAGCCCTAGAGTTGCGGGGTTTGAGCAATCAACGACTGAACATTTTACTTCTAAACATTAATAAATATCTGTTATAGCATTTACTTCTTGTCGTGTGGTGACTGGTGTGGTATAGGAATAGAATCTCTCCGTTAAGGCTATGTTCGACAAAGGAGTAAACCTGAACCGTTGATTGATGTGAGAAAAAAAATTAAAATTATTTTCTAAAAAAAGTGAAATATATATATATATTAAGGGCACGTTCGGAACGAATGTGCAATTCTCTTTATGAGCCATAAAGAATGACTCCTCTACAAAAGAAAAAATAATAATAAAATAATTATTCCATTCCATTTTTTTTTACTTATAATAAAAACAAATTTTGATAAAAAGATGATCCTACTTTTTTCTATTTTCAATAAAATATATTTGTTTTAATAAAAGTTATCCTACCTACCAAACGTGAGCTAGTTCAAAATCGTAAAATAGCTTCATTTTCAAAGACTTGGTTTATACTTCTTCTTTTTTATTGTATTGATATAATTTTTGGGAATTTTTGAAATAAATTTAATCACATCTCAATTTTTTATTTTTTTTTAGTTTTCCCTCCGTTAGTACAATGTCAACATTTTTGTCACATCACATTAAAATAATAATTTAATTAAAAAATCAAATCTTTAAAAAGAATAACAAATGACATCTTTTTAAAGTAATTACATTTTCTCCCTATCAATTACAACGCATTATCACTTTGCCTCTATGAACTGACAATCCTATCAAACTATCATTTTATGCCCAAAACTCAATTTCCGTCATTTAAAGGCATTAACTCAGACAGTCAACATGTCATGTGCACCCCACTTGCTACCTTTAAATTATCTATCTCACCTTTCTTCCCATCAATTACAACGCATTTTCACTTTGTCCTATTTTTTTGAGTGACAATTCATTGTAGTTAATGAGAGAAAAATATAATTACTCCGATAGCAAATGAAGGAAAACAAAAATGAAGACCAATATATTTGGTGAATATTGTATAAAACTCACTTTTTTTTTTCTTTTTCTTGTTATTTTGGTGAGCAATGCCACAGACACTCCCATTTCACTCTCTTTTCTCTAAAATTTGCGCCCCATCTCCTGGTCACAGACACCCTCCACACAGAAAGCTACGGGGGAATAGACAAGTTCATTGACAATCAAAGAATTACATTAAACAATTCCAAAGCGAACTTTCAATTTAACAGATCATAAGACCATCTGCCTTTCAGACAGCAATGGATGGTGCCACCATGGGATTTGGCAGGTCTTTGTCTAAAAACTTGATGGTTGACTGCAGATATTTGTCACTGGCGCTCAAACACAACTTGGCAGTTTCTATCAGTTTGGAGCAGATTAGTGATATTCCATGATTTAACTGCCAAATAAACAAGAAGAAAATCCCTAAGGCAAAAAACAAAAAGCAAATATAGCAGAGCAATTTTCACAGCAAAACAAGGCAAAAAGTGGAGCAAAAAAAGGGTGGCCTTTGATTTTTTGGTGCGAGGGGGAGAGAGAGAGAATATGTCAGAAAAAACAAAAAACAAAAACAAAAAATTCAGCAGATTCGTAAGAAAGGAATCCATCAGTTTTGCGTGTCTACTTAAATAGTAGATTGCCTCAAGATCATCATGGGTAGCCTTGCTCAGAGATGCTTTTAATGGAATCAAGTTTGGAGGAATTGGCTCTGTTGAGCTGCTTGGGGTATAAAATAACCCATAAACAGTAGTTCTCAGTAAGCTATTCATCTGAGAAAATCAGATTGTAATTTGATCAATTTAAAGATCCAGGCATGTGGAATTTTGGATACCGTAAAATCAGTCAAGGTCATCGTTCCAGCCACAACAGATTTTGGGAGAGTTTCACTCTTGAATGATAGTTGGACTAGGGAACATAGGATCCATCTATACTGCAAAAGGGCTAAAATTTTATTCACGGCTCTAGTTAGCTGCCACAAAGATAGAATATCACACATCCATCTGCAATATGGCTAGTAAAGTGATCAACCATTCATCTATAATACTTTTCTGGATTTTAAATCATTTTAGCTGTCCCCAAGGGTACAACAAAATACATGATTGGGTCAATTGCATGGCAGGTAAAACCTCTGTAAAGGAGTTCCATGTGCTATAAATGCAAGGATGAGGACTTTGTCATGTACCCTCTCATTTTGACGATTGATCAAATTATAGTTACTAAGATCAACAAAGTCAGCCCAAAAGAAGACAAAGCAAACCTACCACGAAAGATGATGCAATGCAGTTGCAAGCTTCAAGCGCCATGCTTCCACGAGCAGCCTTAGATTCAGCATCATAAATCAGTAAAAGAAAAAATCTATCAAATTATACAATCACATAGTGCAATGTGTAGTTACCCGGGATGGCTCTTTCTCAATGGCATCAACCAGGTTCTGAAGAACCGACTCGGACAACGAGACAAGTTCATGTAAATAGGACGAATCACCGAAAAACAATAGGTCATTGCCAAAAATCTGGAGGGGCATAAAAAGCAGAATATATTAGGAGAAATGCGATAATAACAGAAAATTTGGGCTCTCCTTTACAATGAATACTGCACCTGTCGATGCAAATTGCCAAGACTCTACACGGAGTATACAGAGTTTGACTAGGAGCAAAATTTGAAACTCATGTAGAAGTTAATAAATTTTAGGTTTTACATGCAGTTTAAGTGATGGCCTTAAGGAATAAAACCTATTCAAATCATTAAAACATTTTTTTATTCAACTAATATATATTTATTGGCTGCTTTGTAAACCATCAGTCCTAGAAGGTCTTAATTCTTTATCAAATAAAATGATGTTGATGAAGTTGAACTTAATAATAGAAACACGTCTTTGTGAACATGTCTTTGTGTTTTATCTGTTATGTCTGATATTCCTTTCTTTTCCACTTGGTAATTACCTCATGCACCTAAGAGGATTTTAATCCGGCATCTCACTCACCACCTCATACTTATGCAGGATTTTGGCCTAATGGAAGTGCCATTAGGCCAAAAGGCCACTAGTAATATTCCATATCATGTCAGCATACAAATCCTTGAGAATCTTAATGGAACTCATCCAACTACAATCGATAACACCAACATAAGAAAAATGAGGGAAACAAAACAAAAGGCAAAAAAGAAAACTTGAAACTCTTTTTCTTCAGATATCAAGGCAATTCAAAATTCTGGGCATTTCAAAACTTTTTGACCTTTATTTTCAGTATTCTGACCATATTTTAAATATTGTATTTTTCAAAACTAAACACATTTAAAAAGAAGAGAGTAGATGTACCTCTCTATTATCCACATGGTATGGGAGCTTGTTTTGAGATAGGGTTGCTGTCAATGTAAGTATTGTACACAAAATTCGTGTCCTTATTCTTGGGGTCATCCTGCAAAAATATCTTCAAGTATCAAACTAAGATCTAAGGCCACAAAAGAGACGAGTATTTACAAAATGGAAATGGTACAATTTTTCCGATATTAAAGATCCAATGGAAGGCTTACCATGATCTGGAATTAACAAGTGATAATATGTTATTTGGGAAGTAGATGACTCCTTTCTCAGGATTACCTTCAGATGGGAAATATGAAGTCAGAAAATAATAATAATAATACAGTAGAAAGGATCTCTCAAAACTGTGATCAAGGAAAAAAACATTATGCTAATTCTAACACAATATGTAGCATCAACTCATGGTTGTAAGTTTCCCAAATATATTAAATCGTTAAGCTCATGCATCAAAACCCTCTCTTCAGAGCCTTCAACTAGACTTTGAGAAAACTGTGTGACAATGCAGTTTATTGTTTGTCTTTCGATAAATCTGAATTCTTAGAGCTACCTCAATGGGCATCCATTTATTGTTTTAGACACTAAATACTTCAACTAGGCTAGATCCACCAGCATAACATAATCACTGGGTATTTATCCATTTCAGCATCCTCGCTTTCCTTTTTTCAAATTGATACCATCCCTAACCAATAAATAAGGAAAAATCACCAACTTTATAAATTCAAATAAGGTCATTTCTCAACCTCCAATTCTGGAACAAGTTATTACTAGTTCCTCATGTTCATTTCAATCACACAACCTACTATTCCAAAACGAATGAGTGACAAGGGAGGTTGAGGACCTTATGTAGAATACACAAACCCTAAAGCCTGTTTACCTGAAAAAAACATGGAAAAGCAAAGAAAAAAAGAATATACTCATCATTGTTTCTGATAATTCAAAATGAGGTTATATTAGGCTAATGATCTAAACTTCAGTTCCCATTTTCCATTCTTTTCAAGTAATTTTGTTATTTCTGTAAATATTATCAGCAAATTAAAAGGAAAGCAAGATTCCATTCTCTGATAAGATACAGATAGTCAGGAATATGACCAAAAGAAAAAAATTCAAATAAATGTGCTACCTAAGATAAACTTATTTATCCATATGTTAAACTGATTTTAGAAGTAAGATGAGAAAATAAAAGATTTTAATCACCTGGAACCATAACCAAGAGGCTGCACAATTTTTGAATTGCAGACAGTATTCCTTCAACGTCAGCTAATGTTCGGGAGCCTGCACAAGCAATGAAGCCAATTAGCCATCAACTTAATTTGATATCCATCTTCACTAGAATATACAAGCTGAATGGCCATACCAAAATCGGTACAATAAAGAAATATAACTGTAAGCAATTGTAAACGAACAAAAACACATTAAGAAAAAAGAATATCTTTAAAGAAACATATTTGCATATAACACATTTGTGATAGATGCTATTCTTCTGAGACATCATGAAATCTTTTTGTGCCAATTTTGAGTATTGGAATGCATCTTCCTGGTAAAGGAATCAATAAAACAAAGGGACAATAAAGCAATAGAACAAATAGTTGTTTAGTTGCTATTATTTATATCAGCAAAATGTTCATGCGTGTGCACACACATTGACATGCCCGTATATATATATATTATATGAAGGTATTTCAAAAGATCACCTTGCATGGTATGTACAGTGATAAAATGCTCTTGATTCAATTTTCACATTATTTTATAATGGGATCTGCAAATGCATTAAATCAAGATCAAATATATCCTTTGATTTGGTTGGTGTAACACTAATCACGAAAAGGTGCATATTTTTGAAAATTTGCTTTTATCTATGTTCTAATGTAGCTTGATGTATATAGCCATATACTCTCAGCTTGCTTAGAGCAGGGGAAAACAAAAATCAGCTATCAAAGCGCCCAAGGGCCCTACAGAGAAAGTGTGGTATCTGCAATCAATTTAGAAAGATTAAGGCGCTGAATTTAGGACATCAAGAGGCAATTCTGCATTTCGCTGTAACTGCACTTCCAGCGACTCAACTATGGTAAGCCACTTACAGTTTTGCAGCTTTTGAATTTGTTTTCACATTCGCCATTCACTTAAACAGGAATTACATGAACAGCTCAAAACTCCATATGAGAATAGCTTAACCACCAATGTTTATCAAAGCATATAATACTAAAACTTTCTAACCAGCTCATTTAAGTTCACATCAGCACAATTCATCCAAGAAGCATCAGTTTAATTACTTTCTCAAGAAAATTGGTGTTTTGGAAAACTTGTTAATATAGCCTTCTCTATGCACATTATAAAAGATTTGGATCTCTGAAACAAGGTTGTGATCATTAGATGTTGTGACCCACAAACCCAGACCAACACATAAATTTGATTGCAAATGTTTCCCTTTTTTTTCATTTCACTGGAACGGCCACTTGGGCCCCTAGGTTACAGAAGTTGGGGTACCCCTACCTTACTCCTTGAACTTCTCATCCCTGTTTTCACACAACTTTCACATAGAATGACTTTACCCCTAATTTACAAATTCCAGTGAAAATCTAGAATGATGGTCCTGAATCCTGATTGCAACTACTAACGCAAAGTTTCACAAAAGAGAGATGACTAACCATCCACGAAGTCTAAACTTAGCAGGCAGCTGATTCCAGAATCTAGTAGTCCATCTGAATGAGAGGGTAAACCACATAACAAGGCAACCTGATATGTTGAAATGAATAAGTCGATATGCAGAGAAGTTTGAAATTTTGAATAACATAATTATGCCAAAGGAAAAGAAAAGTTACCTCTGCGGTCTCAAGATAAAGATTTAACTGCTTGATCGGAGCCGAAATAGAAGGTAATGTGACTTCACTAAATGCCATGCAAGATTTGACAAAACTAAGATGTTTTTTGGCATCTTTCAAAGCCTTAATTGCTAAACAGTTGCTGGAATGAACAAGCGTTTCCTGCCAGAAAATTTAAGCACTGAATCAAGCATGAGAAAAGTATGGACAAGTATTGTAATTGATCTTTAGTATGGAAAACTGTGGTCTTTTATATCAGGACTTTTTCTAACCATTGCATCTTATAAATATTAACTAAAATGGACATTATCTTAACTGTTTCCTTCTTAAATGGAAAACCAGAAATGGTGCTAGGACAGCATATGAACATCCCTCATATGGAAAACCTTAAGCCCAGATGAGTCTGTTTAATTTTTTTGGCCTTTTTTTTGTCATTTTCTTTCTATGCAAATTATCCCTCTTTCTGTACTTGGTTTATTTTGCTTTATGAACCATTCAATTCTTAACATGTCATTTTATCCTAATAGATAAAACTGGATGCTTGTAAAAGAACCAAAACAACCTTCTCATTTTACTAAACGTATAAGACCAAAATTCTCTGGGTTTAGCATGTTCCCGCACCCCTTACAGGTAGCAAACACTTTATCTCAACCCCTGCATTGGACCTTTCTCTTCAACATGAAAGCAGGAGACTGTTTGGTTGTGCAGAGTCTTGGGCTTCGTTTGTTAAACTGTTTTGGCAAAGGCAAAGGCAACCCACTTTTTCATTTTCCCAACATTCTCTTATTTTTTTTACATCACATCAATCACTTTTTATTACTATTCAAATAAAAAAATCATTACAAAACAATTTTTTTTTTTTTTTCATTTTTCTATACCAAACATTCTTACTTTTTCACTTTTTCAAAAAAAAAAAACATTATTACTTTTTTTCACATGAATCAATTTTTCCTACAATATCGAACCGAAACCGAAACGAAATCGTTTACCAAACAAACCCTTATTATCTAAAGAAAAGAGTTAAACAAAGCAATAAATTATTTTTTCCTTTCACCTTTAACTTGCCCTGAATAATATGGTCATGAAAGTCTTTAAGTTCCAAAATATCCGCAAGAATCTTTCTACCTCGACTGAGTTGATGCTAGTAGTTTTCTGAAGCTACTCATCAAACTCATTATATTCCAGACAGCTTGACCCATAAAGTCAGTGTTTGAGTATAATCCTAGAAACTAAAAAGACGAAAGCATGTGAAGATGAGCTTCACAAGCTGAGCAAGAAAAGGCCCTGTTACCAGAAAGAATAATACAATATATAGGAAACCAACTATTTCTTCAATCTTCTAACACATATGAAAGCATCAAAGGACTCATAAGATTAAAATAGATAAGATCCAGATCAATGTTTCAGAAAGGAAAAATTATGTTTTTTTATAACTTAGGAAAATTAAGAAAGAACAGAAAATAAAAATTATTACGTACCTTAAGTTCGTTTAAGCTACCAAAAGCTCCACGACATTCGACTAAAAATGTTAAATGGTGCTCCATCTCTGTGCCATAGTCAACCTAACAATAAGCAGCAGCAACTTATATCAAGCCAGTTGTATTGGAAACCACAAAACAGTCGCACCTTAGAACTTGGTATATGGGGAGAATCAGCATGGGCTTGAAATTATTTACCATATGGACAAAACGGGAAATCAAATGTGCTGGATGGTTATCATCATCTTTCACATTCACAAAATCAAGATCATCATGCAGGGACTGAGAAATTTCAAAAAGCATCTGTATGGTTGTGGGATCACGTATATAACTGTCCCTGCCAAATAAAATAAGCATAAAATATAACTACTGCCAGGAAATGAAATCAACTACTTCAAACACAATATATTTATGCAGAATCAACTGTGAACCCAAAAGAAATTTACGTTAAGTATATGGAACCAAAATAGATACTATGTCTAGGCACTCACCATATTTTACTGACCATAAAACTACTAATGCTTCAAATCATGAAACTTGAAGGCTTGGTACTCAATTTTTCCAGATATGTGAACCTGGATTCTCCAGTAGATTTGCTGTGTGCTTGAGTATCTCCTTTTCACAATAAATCTTTTGAATTATCAAAAGAAAAAAAAAATCCAGATATGTGAACCAATAACAATCCCTGGCCTGAGGATCACATTTAAGTGCAAGTTAGGCATTTTTTTCTTCTCTTGCATGTTGAATGCTACATTGACTTAAAAAAATAGATTATTCTAACACACCCAGGTGTTTGGACTCCAAACTGTCACAACAGGTCTTTCAGATTGCTCTGTACACAGTGCTTCACATGTTCTAAGAATTACCTTCTGACAAAATCATTCAATCACATCACTTTTAATGATTGTTAACCAACTCAATTTCCTCAGTAAGGACAATTAGCATTACTTCATGGCAGTTTTTGGCTGCATGGAATAACGCTTTAGAGCAGAACTAATTGAAGTTTGGTACTGCTTTCTGTAGTAACAAAATCGCGAAGCTAGGCCTCCAATTCCATCCATCTTTGTTTTCAGCTTCAATTCAAGATGCCAAATATCGAGTATATGTTTTGCATGCAATTGATGGGCTAGATCAAGACAACTGCCCAGGAGTTGCATGCTTTTTCAACCTCAGTGCTCATAAAGACCTTTCTAGTCAAGCCCAGCCTACCACTATCCTCTTGTGCCTAAGGCAGGTATTGGCTGGTCCAGGAGGCAGGTGGAACTAATGCTAGTGAAGGGTGGTCTAGGAAAGTAAGGTGCAGCAACATAAAAATCAGGATTTAACTAAACAAAGCAGGGGCAGATACATGATTATTGAGAAAAGTACCTTGTCACCATGTTAAGGACATGCATATTGACAACGCTCCGTGAACTCCCATACATTATATCTAAGATCTCCAGAAAATGGTTCTACAAAGTAACAATTACAGTTAAGTGCCCCATTTTATTCAATAAAATATTACTGTCTCAAACTACACAACCATGAAACGTAAAAGCAAATAGAATAACTATTCATTTGTGGTCTTTTGAGACGTTTGTAGCATAAGCACTGAACGATTGAAGACACACACATACAGGCACCCACACGGACAACTCATGAGGAATAAAAGGATAACAGCTACCAAAAGTGTGAGAAGCATACCAAGGCAAGTACATCTTCTAAGCCCTTGCAATGAGTAAGAAGCTTCACCAAGATGGTTTGCAAGCTTGCCAATTCATCTTCAGTAACCGCTTTATTGCAAGCTCGGTTTGAAATACCTTCTAAAATGGTGTTCAGATGGTTATCCTGGCACAAATGATAAGATTCAGAGGAAAGGGAACTAACATATGTTGCCTTGTATATAGACATGCTCACATCCACAATACCGAAAGAAAACTTGATAAACAGAACAAAGTTAGGTTGAAAAGATATCAAATAACATATTATTAATTAGTTCAATTGAACATCAGTGCTGCCTAATAAGAGCAAAGTCAACATACAAAAATTTAACAAGCCGTCTAATAAAGACAGCCTTAAACTAACATCAGAAGAACAAAATAATGAAATTAGACACAGAATTAAAGTGAAAAGCAGAACAAATGAGTGACAGTGTCACAACTCACTCACGCTTACCATCTGATTTTGAAGAACAATATCCACATAAGCATCCACAACCTTCAGGTACTCACCAAGGCTGTTGTTTTGACTGACAACCTGATATTGTAGTTATCAATGAAAAACAGAGGTTTGTTTGTAAAATGAATTTAAGAGATATATACCACAGCAACAAACAATTGGGAATCTAAGAAATTAAGATGAATGTAAATAGCTATTTCATCAATTGTGTTAATAAAAGTTATTTCTTACGTAACATAAATGGCACTAAATAATTGCTTAATAAAACTACTACTGAAATTTACATTTCAAAATGGATACTGTAGGTGTCATTTGTTCCTAAAATGAATGCAACATGTCTACCCAAAGAAGCAATAATAAGTTTAAGAGTAGGAACCCCGTCCTAAAACTACTCTTAACATATCAATAGAGATAAGTTTTATATGGGAAGACTAACTAGGTTATGAAGAATCATAGAAAAACATATGATAGGAAATATAAACGACAAAAGTTCTGAAATCAAGCAAGTAGAAGTAGAAAAGTTAATTTTTAGCCCCGAGATAATGCTGCTTGAGAACGAAAGGTAAGATTTCCTTGTGCTGTATAAGTTGGTAAGGGAGGTGTTAGGTGGCGCGTGGGTGGCGCGTGCGTGTGTGTTATTTGGCTTCTTGGTAGCATTTGGTCATGGAAGGGGCTGGATTATGGACTGTGGAAGCTAAGGCTTTTGAGGTGCGGGTTAGAGGTGGTAACACCGGAGTGAGGATCAATGAGAGTAGCAAGAAGAAAAAGGGTTCCATTTTCGTGCGTAGAGAAGAGCTGGAATGGTTGGTGGGTGCCTTGGAGGTGGTGGCGGAAGCGGATAAACCTGAGATATTCTGGGATCAATCGCGAGCAGGTCTCCCAAGGATTCAGACGCAGAAAAGATCGAATAAACACGGCCGTTACTTGNTAACCTGTAATTCAAACACTGGTCCAACACAGAAAACATAAAAATTTAAAAAGTTGCACATTGAACCTTAGGGAAAAAGTAAGGGCTGAAGAAAAGGAGCTAATCAAGTGTGTCACTACTTAAGCAACAGTGTCATTAGCTATGACAAATACCTGGTCAAAGGAATAATCATTGCTACGTTCAATGATATGAAGGATCTCCACAGCATTTGAAGTAACAATTTCAGCAGGAAGTTCCTTAAGTAGCTGATGAAGTACGATTGAGACACATGGTAAACTCCCAAACAAATCCACTTGATTTCTTCCTAATCCAAGATCCACAAGTACATTATCGACTTGCCTCTTGCAAAACATACAGTAGAAATACCATCAAATAGATATTACAGAAAGCAACTGGTTCATGTCAGAGAACCTACTATGCAGGATAAGATAATTTCACTGGCACTCTTAGATTACTGAACAGATTTAATGTAAGCAGTGGCTTCAACAATCAAAAATGTTATAAAGACCAAATAAATCAATATTTTCACTCTTCTATTTCTTTTTCACCAGGGGGTGTGGCCCCAAGGGATTGTTTGCACCCATGAGGTGTTGAACCTTGAACCTTGAAGGGAGCAAACCCTCAAGACCAAGGCCTTCACCACTTGGGCCAACCCCTTGGGGTTGAGTTCAGAAAACATATTAATGTTCTTAACAATGACACTTGGACCCCTACCATACAGAAAGTTTAGAACAAGATGTATACTGTCACATGGAACTCCAGCACAACATACCTCAGATGCATCCTTAAATATGCATTTCATTATATACTCAATGGTTGGTTCGATCAGAGAGAAAAGCAATCTTTTGTTGTCTGTAGAATTTCGACGAGTTGTTTCTTTGGCTGATACAATCCGCATCAATAGAATATTGATGTCATTAACGCATTTAACTAGATATCCTGTCAAATTGTTGTCAGACACAGCAGTGTAAATAAGAGTGAAAACAAAATATGGATAGGCTGTGCTATACATGATCAGCAATGGAACAGCTAATGGGATTAACTGCAGAACACAGCATCAAAAGTTAACCCAAGGTCAAATGTAGCCCAGGTCCACAAAGGACTCTCAAATGCAGGCAAAGTCACAGGATTTGGTACAACTTTACTTAAGCAGGAGTCCAAATAATTTTTTTTGACAACTACTGCCCAAACTGTCTCTATAAAAGTGGGAAGCACCTTGGGTTGCACCACGAGGCCCTTTTCTTTAATGAATTTACTTGCACAAACACACACGCAAAAGATAGCAAGTACAGAAACTCACTATCTGATGATTTAAGAAAAGAAAAATACATTTTAGGGAGTAATTATAAGAATTTCACCAACCATTAACCAACAAGCATCTCACAAGATATTCCTTAAGGATATTTTGAGTCAAAAATGTATTATGATAAATAATATAGCCAAGCAGAACAAAGCAAGTATTACTTTCAAATCTAGCAAGAACTAGATCCAACTCAGTCTTAATTTGAATTTTCAATACACAGTCTGCACCCAGCCCAACCCAAATCTGAACACAAACTAAGATATATGAACCTGGGCCAGACCAGGCCAAACCACTCCATATTATGCCATATCTGCAGTTGCTTGCTAATAATGTTTATCCTGAGCACACATGCAACTAAAGTACCGTATGTCATTTGTGAGTTATACATCATTTTCTGCATATTAGCATACAAACTGAGTACCTATATCACATGAAGGCAACTTCTGGGCACAGTGGGCGATAAATAGACGACAGTAGGCAGATGCCAACGGGTCTGCTAACCCTCTTGTCATCATAACCAAACGCTGGAGATTGTCTTCAGGTTGGTCAACCAGGAAACGCCAGCAGGGCAATATAGCCAGCTCTAAATAACTGAACCACAACATGAAGTAAATAACCAGCAAAAAAATATTCTCAAAGGGCGAGATAGAGGAGAGGAGCCAACAGTAACTCTTAAATTATTAAAAAGCATTTGTGTGAGAAATATCAAATGAAATTCTGCAAGATAACTTTGGAAGTCAATCTAATGGTAGCAATCATGTGTACAAATTTAGATCCATCATGAGCTGCTCATGTATGAATAAGGATGATTTTAAAATTTAGCAGTGTAAATTGCTGACCAAAAGTAAAGATAACATTGTCTTTAACAAAATATAGCCATCTGGACGAAGGGGAAAAAACATAGGCAAAAAGCTCTAAACAAATAAATTAGCATGAAAACTAGAAGAGAGCACAACTTGACATGAGTAGCATTAGTCAACAAATACAACGATACAAGAATCCAGAGAGTAAGAAAAGAAAAAAGACTTCACATGCGTGGAAGAAGCTCACGAATGGAACCAATCTTGCAGAACCAATTATTGCAAGTTTCCTTGGCATCATAGCAAATGTCACTTGCTTGAAAGTTCTCTGCCATAAATCCAAGAAAAACTTCAGGAAAAGCTATCAAGCTGCTACTAGAAAAACAAGACCAAGAACATTGTGTTGTGCAGACCTAACTTATGAAGACGGGTTTAAAAAAAAATCAGCAACAAAGGAAGGAGGGAAAAAATGCAATAAAAGGGAGAAAAGGAAGAGGTGCAGTTAAGTGTCCAATTATCAAAGGCATTGATAATTGGCATTGATGATATGTTGCACCGTTCTCAATGCTACCAGTACAAAACAACACCGCCCAACTGTCTCATGCTTCATTCTTTCATACATGAAAACAAGGCAGTTAAGTATGGCCTTAAACCATATTGACATGCATTAACAACACATGTGTATAGCAATAAATTTTTTTTTTCTTCTTTTTGATAAGTAATAAGTATATTATCAAACGCGCAGAGGGGCGCAACCCATATACACAGGATGTATACAAAGAAACCCCTACAAAGCTCTAAGAAATCAGAAAAAGTAGACTCATGCGAGTGAGACCAAGTCACTCTCCAAGAGAACAAAGTATTTAACGCCAACTTCCTCAAATCAATCATGCCGCTCTCATGATCCTCAAAGCTGCGTGCATTCCGTTCTCACCAAAGACACCACATCATAGATAATGGAATGAGCCTCCATATGTGCAAAGCACGCCTATTACCTGACTGTCCCCTCCAACTCCCAAGCAATCACTCACCTTACGCGGCATGACCCAACTAACTCCAAAAAGTTGAAAAACACATTCCATAACTCAATTGCAACCTCACAAAGAATAAATTCATAGAACTATGCAAGAATCCTATGAATAGATAGATTATTACATCTCAAAGAATGACCAGATATGTATTTCTCCTCAAGGCTTCTTAGTTCATAGAAGATTAAGAGTATTGATAGATGATTGCACTCAAATAGTAGTCTCTAATGGTTAGTGGCTCAAAATCATCATCGAGAACTCAGATATAACTCCTAGAAGTCTTTACTTTCGTATGTTTAAGCCATTAGGGGCTTTCTCTCGTGTCATTAATGCAGACAAGGCATGTTGACCTAGACCCATTTTCTTCCATATGAAAAAAAAAAAAAAAAACCTAGAATATTTGTTCTTTCTCCTTTATTATTATTATTATTATTTTTGATAAGTATGATTTTATTAGAAAATAATATTACATTTGTACACAAGATACACACAAGAAGGAACACTGAGACTTGCTCCAAAAGTTTAAGAATTTAATGAACCTTCAAAATATTTGAAATAAATATATATATATATATATTAATTGCCATCTAATTATAAAGTGCTCTTAGAATCAATATCAAGCAAAAGACATGCTATTTATGCATGTCCTGCCTCAACATTCCAATCCTTTACATGCATAAATCCTATTTCATTACTAATAACGAAAAGAGAGAGAGAGAGAGAGAGAGAGAGAGATCCAAAATGATGAAAGACCTGGTAAAGAACAGATTCTGGTTCCATCTTCAGCAAATTCGGCTTTCCACTTGATGCGCTCCCATACCATATTGCCAACCATGTCCATTATATCCATAGCAAGAACAAAAAGCGTAGGGTAAAAACGTAAAACTGATGTATCCATCAAAAGCCTAGCAACCTATAGAAAGAAGAAACGCGATATAACTTCACTTTACGACCTGTCATTTAATTTGCTTAATACATTGGGCAGGAATAAACAAGTTTGCACACCAATTGATTGGAACTGTTCAACTACAGTGAGGATGAAGCATAACTAAGGGCTTGTTTGGGATTGCATTTGAAAATTAGAGTTTTTAAGTAAAAAAGCGTTTTTGAGCAAAAGCTTCATTTTTAAACTTTTATCAAAAGTGCGTTTTAACCATTTTTAAGTTTTTTTACCTTAAAAAACGCTTTGAATTTTTTTTACCAAACAGATTTTTTTTTTTGACAAACGAGCTTTTATGGTGTTAGAAGCACTTTTGAGGTCTACAAATACAATCCTAAACAGACACTAAATTAAGTAACTTCACCAACTGTTGCATAGTGAAGAAATAATAAGATGATGCTAAAAAATTTCTTCTTTAATATACTATTAACAACAAAGATGTTCGATCTTTTCTTTCCCACAAATTTTCAGCAATCAAAAGAGGCATCAAAACAATCATATATAAGGAAAAGTCCACCTCATCATATAAAAGTCACCTTTATAGATAACTTTAAAGATGTTACACGATCATTAGCACACCAAGCACGATTAATTTCATCTTTGAGCTCATGTAATCTAGAGACGTACTCCTGCCGAGTGATGACCTTGACACCATCTTCTGAATATTTTTCTGGATCTTCTAGTTCCTCCAGATGTGTACTTGTGGAAGATTTCTCATACGCTGCAAATTGGAATCATCATACACTAAAAACAGAAAATAATATGGCTGTTCAACACAGAAATTTAACATTCTTGCCTTGGATAGAATTTGATGTTGACTAAAGGGGAAAAAAGAAGAAGCAAAATAATAAAAAATGAGAATAAACCAACGTACCCTTTACACCTTTCATTAGCACATGGGACACCTGTATTAAGGTAAAAGGGGGGGAAAGTTAAAACTTATAAGCAGAAAATTTGAAGAGAAAAACAGAGGCTCTACTTTAAAATATGGTAATCACCTTTGCACACATATATACATACAAACAAATATGTATACCCATATTCACACACATTTGAACCTAACCCTATACATGCCTCAACCGCATAATTCAAGTGATGAAATTGCTAAGGGCAACCATATGTGTTCCTTAATTTACCAAAGAAAACTTCTGCTGTAGTTCCCCTAATGCATTCTTACCAAAAAAATTAATTCAATAACAAGTTATGTTGCGAAAGTCATACTTTACTAGGGAAGCCAGAAAAGAAACTATAATAATGATTAATGACCATGAGAGTGGTCAACTCATCGACATTATAATTAAATGAACCAAACCATTACAGGTTGAACAAAGACCAACAAATTGAATTAAGCAATATTTTTTAAGATCTGAGCCTTTCTGAATTAGGAAAACACTAACATCTACAACTGCATTGTTTAATTTGTTTCCCATGTTTCAGTAATGCTTTGAAATTTATACCAAGAATGACTCAATGATGAGCTCAATATCTGCAACATTTTATGACAACTTTTAGAATAATCTGAATCTTTTGGCAGGTGATGATGAACTTAGAAACTCTTCTTTAACCAAACGAAAACCTAAAGTTATGCAGTTACTTCAGCACTATAGTGCTCATTATAAAACCTGGCATTAATTTAATGAAAATAATAGCCCTTGTGTTAAATGATAATACAATGTGAGGACAATACAATAGTATCATTATTCTGATGCCTGAATTGACCAGTAATAATTGAAGTAACATTCATCTAGGAAACCAATAATGACAGAATACACCATTTATAACAAAATCTGTACAAAGTTAAATTGATATCCTAGGCATAAGCTAAATTGCCAAAACACAAATACACAAGGCTCAAAAGCTATTTCACATTCCCCTCAGTCTTCAGCAGAAAGTATGAGATGTAAGTATCAACTGGCAAGTTGAAATTTCCAATGAAAAGGATTTGAATGCTTACTGAAGAAATTGAAACCATTTTAGAGACAGGAAATCTCTGCATTAAAAATCTCTTGAAAGATATCCATTCCTTCGTCGGGAGTTGAGTAGAAGCTTCACTAAAAGTACTTTCAAGATCTTGCACTTCAGAAACCGTTGCATTATCAGCCAATCCTCTGAGCGGATCAAAAAAGTCACTGTTCCCATGATCCACAACATCAACCTATAACAAAATATAATTGAAATTTTTCAAGAGAATAACACTTCATTACCAAATTTGATCCACAAACCAATACATTCACAACATGATGAAGTATTGAAAGTAAAGCCTCATCGCCATTTTCAACATTTAAAAACACTAATAAATACCTAAATACATATAAAACCATCACACATTTTATTAGTGACCCTCAAAAATGCCTCACATACCTCAAATATTCCAGCACAACTGTGGTGGATCTCGTGGCTTAGTCCATAGAAATACATATTCTCAAATATTTTAAAATGTTATGGCCTAGCCAAATCCATAAAAGAAACTGAATAATATAACGGAGCTTAAAATTAATTTTCTTGTAAATTATCAAGCAACACGGATATATTTTTCTCATGTCTTAGATAATCATAAATAACTCAACTAAGCCAAACAGTTGCAATGGACACGGTTTGGTGGTGGAGAAATGATGATATTAAGCCAAATGATCGTATTGGCATGAGAGATTTCATAATCTAGTATTGAGATATCGAATGCATGCTTTTCCGACATTTTCTTAGCAACCAAACAGATGCTTAAGGTCAAAGAACGAGAGCGGAAAATTGAATAGTCTATGATGTGAGATGGACCTGGCGGTGAGGTGAGGGTGAAGCGGAGAGGGGATGGTTGTCGGCGCATACACGAGCAAGCGCGTGGGCCGCTCGTTCGGCAGTGTAATTGCGAGGTTTAAACTCCATGGGAGCTTAGGCTTGTTCGGACAAGATGGAGATCCCGAAGGAGGTCGTCGCAAGAAGAGTTCGCTTAGGAAAATCGCCAAATCACGTTTTTTTTCTTCTTTTTTTTTTTTTTTTGAGATAGGCAAATAACGTTTTACATGATAAAGGAATTTGAAATCGCCAATTGTTATGTCAATTGTCGTTTTAGTGCGATGGGAACCGTCGTCGTTTTGCCCTCCCCAATTCTATAAAGTCGTTATGTTGTAACTGTTGTGACGACCTTTAAGATTATTCAAGGCGGCAACATCGCGCCAAAACATTACGGGAGCTTTATGTGAAAATGAAATATCTTTTAAGGTTTTTTTTTTGTTTGTTATGAGAAATTGTTTCAGTCTCATTAGTTGATAAATGATCACAAGCATAAAGCTCTTACATCACAAAGCAAAAATTCTGATAAAATCATAACTAAAGTTACAATGTTACAAGTCATAGATATATGCATAACAATCTTACATTCAAGACCTATCTATGACATCAAAATCCGTTAACTTAGGATTAATTTTCAGTTGTAACAACAAGTATGCTCTAGACGGACTCAATCTGATACATATGTAGTAACATCCTCCTGCTAAAACTTATCATCCTCGACTCACAAGTTAGGAAATTATTCATATCCTCAATCCAATAGGCTAAGACCACAAAATACATGGAAAACGGAAAGTACATGAAAATAAAGAAAAGGTACAAAAGCCCACAAAACTCCACCGGAACTGGATGATTCTGGCTATAGTGCAAAAAAATCAAGCGCAGGCGCGTGCGAATGACGATATGTCATAGGGTTGTCGAAATAATTAGAAGTGACAAGTGCTGTTGGAAGTGGGCAGGGCTGATGTGCGTGGTGGAGGGGTGTGTGTTGAGGTTGGTTTGACGGAATGACGTAGATCAAGCTTTGAACAGTCCAATTCAAGAGCTCCATCAACCCAAAAAAAAAAAAAAACACGGCAAAAATGGTGGACGGCACACCCTGCGCAATGACGCTTAAGCCTATAACAAAAGAAAAATAAGCAAAAAGAACAGGGGAAAGGGAGATCAAAATATCCCCCTCCCCTCAATTGTGCAGCTAGTGTTTATCGATAATTTTTTTTATGAAATTGGATTAAGCAAGTTTAAGAAATGAAAATTAAAAAAATAAACAAATACTAGATTATTCATTTTATAAAATCAAAAGGAGATGAATTTAAAGTTTAAAAGTGTTTATAGCAACTACAAGTAAATTACTAATCAAGACGACAAAATAAAATCAAAGGGAAACTATAGTTGGTCTTACCCCTTAAACTTTCACTTCAATTGTCAGTCCAAACTTAAAAAGGTGTCACTGGCCTCTTAAATTATTAATCCATTTCACTTAACCTCTTACCATTAGGATTTTCTATTAACTTAAACGGAAAACACGCGAAATGTTCATTATACTTATCGTAAAATGTGTCAAAATACCAAAATACCATTAAATTAAAAATAAAGTTTTTACTACCATCCCTTTTAAACTCATATGGCATTTAACATTTTAGTAGTGAAAAATGATTGGGAATTACAACTTTAATTTATTAATTATTAAAATAATTAAAAGAAATTGATAATCATTAATTGTTACTTTATTTTTTAACCAATTATGGACTATCACATTAGTTTGTAATAGTATTGTAATAAAAATTGTAGTACTCCTAACACTGTTAGGACTCTTTAGTCTTGGCGTGATCACAACTCATAAGTATGATGTGAACTCTCATGTTTGTTTGTAAATATTGTAAGTGTTATGTAGATTCTCATGTGCCAATCCACATTTTTAATACCTAATGTAATAAGTATCGTGTAGATTGTTATGTCGGTTTGTAATTTGTAAAGATTTTTTTTTTTTTTTTTCCTATTCAAATGCAAAGAAAAGGGGAAAGGGAACAACCAAAAAATACAAATTTATAATGGAGGGTCTTTGCCGTTCTTGATTTCAAGGAAAAAGAGAAAAAGGGAATTGTCGGAAATGTTTTCAAACACTAAGACTCTGTTTAGTTTGCATAATAGATATTCCATTAGAAAAATGAATAGATATTACCGAGAATGGAAGAGGTTTGAATGGAATAATTATTTCAATTTTCTAGTTTGGTAGCAACACATATTTTATAGTTGGAATTGAAATAAAATTACTAAAAAGTCCATTTGAAATCTAATTTTTTCCAAAACTCAAATAAAAAAAAAGGTTAAACGTGTGGTGGCTGACCACCCACAACATGCACTGGGGGTGGCAGCGCCACCCCAGAGGACCACAACAAGGTTCTCTGGGGATGGCGTGGCCACCCCCGGTAACAATCGAGGGTGGCCTAGCCACCCTGATTCCCATCTAGCCACCTCGGAATCTCATCGAGGGTGGTCTCGACCACCCATAAAAGGCCCTGGGGTGGCGCTCGGAGGCCCTCACCACAAGATTTGTTGCTTTTTGTTTTTTATTGAAAAAAGTTTGAGAAAAAAAAAATCCTCTTTTTTTTAAAAAAAAAAACCTTGTTCTTTCCCTCATGAATAACTATTATTCTCATTTTTTTAGAAAAATAGCTATCCATGTGTGTAAGAAATTAGTGATTCTTACGGGAATAACTATTAATAGGAATATACCCTTACCAAACAAAAGAATGACTATTTCATAGAAATGACAATTCCATTCCAGATAGGGGTGTAAACGAGCCGAGCTTGAGCGAGCTTCCATTGTTTGAGCTCGACTTGTTTAAATCTTACTCAAGCTCGACCTCGAGCTGAGCTTAAGGACAAGCCAAAAAATCAAGCTCGAATTCGAGCTCATAATAAGTCGAGTCAAGCCAAGTCAGTTCGCGAACTGACTCTTATATTTAATTTAATTTAATTTTTTTATTAATTTATTTTTTTATTATAAATTTAAATTTCAAGTATTCTTAAACGGCTCAAGAAGCCAGTTTGCATATGAGCATTTGCTTAGTCTGGCTAGCTAAGTATAGAGCTTGAGTTAATACAACAAGACACTTGGTTTCGAAGAGAAATGATATGCATCATTTTATAAAATGATGCATATTAAAAAAAAAAAATCGTCAATTTTTAATATTAATATGAGCAATTATGTGAATAACTACCAATTCGAGTCTTATATGAGTTGTTCACGAGCTTAACCGAGTTGAGCCGAACTTACTTCGTTTAATATTCGAGCTAGGGTTCTTGTTTACGAAACGCTTCATTTAATATTTGAGTCGAGCACGAGCCGAGCTTACGCGAGTCGAACCCCAGCTCGCTCGCGAGCGGCTTGCTCTCTTAATACTCCTAATTTCATAGGTCTATTTCGCAAACCAAACAACCTTTAAGTATGAAATGACCAATTTTGCAACCGAGTGTGCCCATACATCTAGAGACCTTAGAAGTCGTCCGAACTATGAAGATATCATAGAGCTAACAACCGCAATTAATTATGCTAAAAGCCATACTACTATTAACAACACTTAAAATAAATAAACAAACTACAATCGATATTCTTACTCTAATTTGTAGGGATTTTTGAGCATATTGATGTGGGATTTGTGATCTCTAGATCATGAAAATCGAATCAACCTATTGGGTATTAATTCAGGCAATAATTAAGATCTCAGATCTCCATGCCTGTTGGTCAACAATTCTGCGTCCACCTAGGAGGAGAATCTTGTAATGCTAGACTGAAATTGGACTCTATTACTGACTTCTCATTATAGCATGCATCGATCCCACTAAAGAATATAAAAATGCATCTTATTATATTCTTAAAAAAAAAATTGAATAAATAGTTATTTAATTCTTCCCTATAAATGCAAAAGATTTAGAAAAAAAAGGAAAAAGTTGCTTCCATGTGTGTAAATAATACACCCTCGAAATCGTAAACACTAAAACACCAAAAGCACAGGTGGCTTAGAACGTGGGGCTGATCAAAGACGCATGCATGACACAACAGGGTCAAACAATGCAATGTATATTACATCGCATGCCTCCATATATGCTGATATTACACGCATTGAACACTAAACGTGTAGCGTTAAATCTTCAAGGTTGCTTGATTGTAGTTCCTTTAATGGCCAACCCCTTTGCTTTCCCTGACAGCATGCCTAAATTTCTTCAGGTCAGCTATTTGGAAGTATGCTGAAGTTCCATTAATAATGGGGCACCCCCATCTTTGCCAAAAATGTAGATTGGCAGTATATATTAATCACCCTTTGACTTTCATAGGTATAACAAGAGATTATATTTGAATCCTGTGCAATTACGTTGTTCATTACATATTTAATTGACAGTTTCATATGAAAGGTCCGAGTAAATGGGGTCTGAAATATTACAGCTTTCACACGAAGTTGTTCATTGCATGAAATCCAAATCCCAAGAGACCAATATGCATGTGTAGTGGTAATTTGTGTTTGTGTATCGAGTATAAGATTATATAAGTCTACTTTAAGCAATATTTTTAATTAAACGGGTTAAACCTGTCAATCATAACTCATTAATTTTGTGTTGCGTTAGCAAGCCATATAAAATATTGATAGTCCTAAAGAATGTTGGGTTAAGACATTGACATAAGACTATATAAGTTAAATTTAAACCAATTTATTTAATTACACTGGTCAGACCTCTCAATTTTAACCCACTAATTTTGTATTGATCGAGTTCGTGGACCGTGTTAAAAATTACTGATCGTATACGCATACATTTGAAGGGTAGGGTTGACCTTTGACTAAGTATAAAGGGGCCTATAAACCAATAATTAAGGTGGGAGTGTCCAGATTAATGAACTATCTTGAGGAATAAACCTAGACCTCGAGCACTCTTTGCACATCCCAAAAAGCCTCCCACATTATCCGCGTCAACCCCTCCCCCTCTAGTCCTACTATAAACTCCTAGTCTTCCACCCCCCACTTGCCACCGAGCACTCTCCTCTAAGAAAACCAAGCCTAAGGCAAATCTTCTAATAAAATTAGCCAAAGATCACCTTCTCCTTCTCCCCCTCTTCTCTCTCAAAGCCATGGAACTTATCAAGGTGATCTTCATAATCGCCATAACCATGGCTTTGACCATCACTCTCTCCCTGAAAAGCATCGGTGAAGTGGAAGAAAAACATCCTTTTCCACACACTGATGCTTCATACACTTACCCAAAAGAGCTTTTCATTAAGGAAAAGAAAATATTATTCCCTTCCCAAAGGCTGAGTCGCTTCCTTGCAGAAGACAACGAAGATGATGCAGCTCAGTCTTGCAACAAGGAAGACAACCAAATATGCCACGTTAATAAAGCAGGCAGAAACTCCACCTGCTGCAACAAGAAGTGCACGAACACGCACACCGACAAACACAACTGCGGCGCATGCAAGAAAAAATGCAAGTATACCGAGAGTTGCTGCAGAGGCCAGTGCGTGGATTTGGCATACGACAAGAGGCATTGTGGGCGCTGCAACCACCGGTGTGGTCGTGGCGAGTATTGCGTATATGCACTTTGCAATTATGCATAATAATTAGGACGGTTATACAATATATAATTGGTTCTCTGTGCTTCGTGAATTTATTCATAAATACAATAAAATACCACGTACATGTTGGAGGTTCTCAAACGTACAATACTATATATACTTAATTATTTTCCAATTTTACAATCCTCTTTATGTGTATCGTGAATGTAATGTTAAAGAGAAGTACTAAGTAATACGTATCAATTACTGAATTATTATCAATAGCTTATACATTTTTTTGGTAGCGAGAGAAATATATTTAAAAAAATCGATTAGAAACTTTCATTGTGTCATTGTGTGTGTATTGTATATTTGTATGATCATAACTCATAAGGCTTCTTTTGTCTTCTATCTCCTTCTATAGCCGTAATAATTGTAGGTTGGCATGCTATATATACTTTCTCTTGCATATAGGATCTCTTTTTAATTGGCTGCATATATAGATATAGCCAAGAAGGGACTAGTTGCAAGTAATGATTAAGGGAAAACAATTTTCAGTTCAGTATATATTTATATAAGTTTGAGTTGATCGACAAAGAGCATTTTGTTTGTCTATATATAATTCTCCGTATCTGCTAGCAAATGAGTTGAAATATATGTACATATTATGCTTTGATATGATTCTAGAAAAGAAAATGCGTAAGGATTTCTGGCTTTAAACTATGAAAGAAATCTCTCTCTCTCTCTCTCTCTCTCTCAGTGTTAAGAAATAGGTTTTTACACTAATGTTTCCGCAAAAGGAGCGTTGTCGCGATAGTTTTCTAAAAACTATGGATCTATATATTAATGTAAAAGAAAAAAGCTACTTAATTTTAAGAACCAACTTGTACTTTAAATGAATTTGATAAATAAATAAAAGAAATGAAAGTTTTAAAGCATATTGGGGTCACTCACACACGATATTGGTTGGTTGCCTTTATTTATTGAGTTGTGGACTTACTATTTCCACGTAGATTATATTAATGGGAAAATGCAATATTTCATCATAATATAAGAAATTCAGATGAAAATGTGGGATATATCATTACTCGTAAAAAGATTAGCAATTGAGAGAATAGGGCTATAGCGATCGACAGACATGAAAACTGAAAAGAGTAATTCTACTATAGATATATATATCGCACATATTTATCACACTCACGGCAAATTAGTTGATGTGGGTGTGTTTTAAGTGGCTTTTTAAAAAAAAAAAAAAAAAAAAAAAATTGATATTGGAAACTACTTAATGCACTCTACTTCAACCAGTATAAAATATGTATGATAAATTGGTGTGACGAAGAACATTACTCAAATTAAAATAGCTTCAAAGAAATTATATATTGGTAGTGTATGCCTTGAATAGGAAAGCTTTAAAAATGTGTGCACGTATTTATCATTAGCTTTTTCATTGAACAAACGCCAAAACATGAAATGATCATAATATCGCAATTTTCCATTAGCTCAATCTATTAAACATGTTTTTAAAATATATATGTGATTTTCACATGCATTTTTTATAGATTTTTTTTGAAGTTCATTTTAGACAGATATCATATCTGCTAGCAAATGAGTTGAAATATATGTACATATTATGCTTTGATATGATTCTAGAAAAGAAAATGATTAAGGATTTCTGGCTTTAAACTATGAAAGAAATCTCTCTCTCTCTCATTTAATTAGTGTTAAGAAATAGGTTTTTACACTAATGTTCGCCCTGTGAATCGGCATATTAGTTGATATGTTGTGTTTTAATTGACTTTTTTTAAAATAATAACAATAATCATAATTGATATGAGAAACTACGTAATGTACTCTATGTCAACCGGTATAGAATAGGTATTGATAAATTAGTGTGACGATGAATATTACTCAAATTGAAATAGCTTCAAAGAAATTGGTAATGTATCATAGGGATGGAGGCGGAGATTGGTATGGGTATATAGGCCAAGGGCCAAAAATTATCTGCCTTGAGTAGGAAAGCTTTCAAAATGTGTGCACGTATTTACCATTATTTTTTTATTTAACAAACGCCAAAACATGAAATGAGAACAACACAATTTTCCCTTAGCTCAGGTACATTTTAGACGGATATCATATTTAAAAAATGCATGTGAGAATCATATATTATCTTAAAAATGTATATGAAATGACATGTATTATGAACATATGTCATCTTAATAGACTTGATTTGAGAAAATTCCTCCAACTTAATTTGGTGGAGAAAGTTTTGCTCAAAGAAAAAGGACTATAGGCACCAAATAATATAAATGCCTCAATTTATACGTAACCATGCATCAGCGTGTATTAATATTGGAATTAGGCCATAATTTAAGCCCTACTATACGTACGCGCCCCTAGATTGATAGGTTAATTGTTTGATAACCAAGCTTCCTACAGAATATAAGCTATTGGTCTTTGTCATTTTGGCAAGCAAAAGCCAGCTTTTAATTAATTAATGATGGTTCATTTCCTCAAGATCTGGTTACTTCAAGAGAGCAAATTAAAGAACGAAGTCCTGTTCCAGACAGCTTGAAGCAAAACGGCCGCGGTATTTTCCTAAAAAGTCGCTGGCAAATGGCAATCACATGCTTCCTCTAAAAATATTGACAGTTTTTTTATTTTATATAATTCAGTCAAGTAAATTGACATTCTTTTTTTTTAGGTAAAATTTTGTAGACTTTTCATTAAAATCATGATGAAACAAATTGTTCAGCAAATTATAATATCTCTAACAAATATACGATCGAGGATAATCTTTCATCCAAACTTATTTCAATGATTGATGTGCCTCAGCTCTTCACATGCCACGAGTAAAAACTATTTAGCACAGTGACAGTGTTCACATCATTAATAAAACGTGTCACGTGACCTGCACGAGTTTTTTGGACAAAACTCGTGCAAAAAATTCTGTTTTTTTTTTTTTTTCCAGAATTCATCCAATAACAGTATTGCTCTGCAGCAGTGTATTTCATACGACCCTAGCTTTGTAATTCCCTTTTCTATTTGAATAGAATATATATATATATATATATACCAGTGGCTTGGAATTAGCAAAAAGAGGTTGATTTTGCTGTTTCCTAATTCTCTTCTCAAAATGACCATAAAGGCTTAATTATAGCTCTTAATATATATGGACATCGTACCCCAAGCAAAAGGGAAAGTCTAGTCTCTAGCAAGAGCTACAAAAAGTTAAAGGTCATGGAGATATTTGTTTGGTAGGAGTTTCGAAAGTAAAGGTTAAGAAGAGGATCTCTTAGTTTGTTGGGAAAAGCATATATCAATAAGGTAAGAAAACATGAAACACGAGGTAAAATGTCGTACACAAAACAAGAATTGCGTGGTAAGAGACATTAGACATATACAAATTCTAACGTACGACTGTTCTTGAAAAGCTCTATAGATCGAGTAGTATGTTAATGCAGTGAGGAATCCGAAGAAAGCAGCTGCAGTAGTTGTTTGTTGTGGCAGTAAGGAATCTTTGAAGACAGATGACTCTGTTACTCTATCACTTTTGCTGCATGACACATTGTTGCTTACGTTGTTGGCACACATAACGTGAAGATATGCTTCTTCTTTTCTTTTTTTCTTGGTAATTTGAAGAACTTTTCCTTCGAATTGAACTGTCCAAAATCACAGGAGAATAAAGCATGACACTTTTTTTCTGCTGAAGAGCTTTGAAGTGGAAGCCTCATTTCAATCTAAAAAGAAGTTTCTGCCTGCAGTGAGAAACTCCGGATAACTTCCTTCCCACTCCTTACATATATCTCGGTTACAGAATAATAAAGTTCACTCCTAAATATACCCATTACCTATCCCTACTTTCTCAAAGGCACACACCACAAATAAGCAAACATTGGAAACGTTTGAGAAAAAAAACATCAAATCATGTCTTCTTCCACCAAACCTGCAATTCTGTCGACTTTGGCCTATTTATCCCTCTTCTTTTCCATTGCTCTGTCCTCTTGCAGCGATGGCTTCAATAATAAGGCCAAGGATGTAAACATCACAAACTGCAAGGAATTGACAACATTAGGAGCTGAATTCGGCTGGAGCTACACTAGCAGCGGCCTCAACGGGACAAAGGTTCACATAATTTTAGGTGCAAGGCTGCAGAGTGAAATGGGATGGCTGGCCTGGGGAGTCAACCCAGGAAAGAGACCGCAGATGGTTGGAACCAGGGCCGTCATAGGCATTAGACAGCAAAACAAATCATTGGTAATCAAGACATACAACATCACCAAAGACACAAAGCTCGGCTGCCAGCTCCTGCCTTCAGATAACATCGGCGTGGAAGTTTCAAATGCGAAAATAGAATACATGCAAGAAACAAGCTACCTGGTTATACATGCCGCCATGATTCTTCCTTTGGAGAAGTACAACATTTCAGAGTTGAACCATGTGTGGCAGGTTGGGCATTATGCTGAAGATTTGCAGCCGGCGATGCATCCCACGGCTCTGCAGAATGTGGATAGTACTGAGACTATAGACTTGGCAACTGGGCATGCTCGTAGTGCTGGACATCACCGCCGTCACCTTAGGATGGTACACATTTTGGAATTGAATTTATAATATCCTTTGATTAATTTGATTATATATATGATTCTTCATTACAATGCCCTGCTAATGAGAATGAAAATTGAAAACAACAGTTTGAGAGAGAGATTTTTTCAAAGAATTGCCTGACTTTTCACTCTGATTTCTGATGCCTTAACTTATCCATTTTGTTTTGAATTTGATGGTAATGTCTTTGTATTGTGGGAACTTGAACGTATAGGTGCATGGGATTCTGAACATGGTGGGGTGGGGAACACTCTTGCCCGTTGGTGTGATTATCGCAAGATACAGCAGGAGACATCCGATTAAATATCGTCATTGGTTTGTTCTTCATGCCGGCTGCCAGATTACTGGCTATGTTCTTGGCACCACTGGCTGGGCCATTGGTTTATGGCTTGGACACGCTTCAAAATACTACACCTTTCACACCCACCGGCTTCTCGCCATGTTCATATTCACTTTTACCACATTACAAGTAACTCTCTCTCTTTCTCTGATTGCTTTTCTAGGCAGTACTCTTTTATGTATCCAAATAATATTGTTCTTGTTGGTTCCTTATTAATTAGATGCTGGCGTTACGTTTTAGACTAAAGGAGAACGATGAGTATCGCAAGCACTGGAACATGTACCACCATTTTCTTGGCTATGCACTGCTCGCTACGATTGCTGTGAACATATTTCAAGGGATTGCCATTTTAGAGCCGAACAGAACTTGGAAATCGGCTTATATTGGAATTCTTGGATCTTTGGCAGCCATTACATTGGCCTTCGAGGTTTTCACCTGGGCAAAATTCCTAGTGGATAAAAAACGCTCAAAGAACACGCAACCTAAGCCCCTTTAAATCCACAAACCTGAACATTGTCCGATCGAGCATTTTGGGCTTCTTGTATTTTTTGGTTCCATCGAATAAGAGAAACATTGTTTAGTACGTTTTTGTTCTTTTTTTTTTTGGTCCATCTCTGTATAAGAGATAGCTGCTGTTTTCCTTGAGAAGTATAATTTTTTTTTAATTAAGTTATGGATAAATGCATTTTCGGTACTTATGATTTGCGCCAAAATCAATTAGCCACCTCTGTTTCAAAAAATGTGGTATCTTTAGTAAATCAAAATACCAACTTGATACTTTCATTCACATTCTTCTCAATTTTTTTTAATGGAACTCCTAATTGTCACTATGTGTAAAAATGTGTGACACTTGTCTCGTGTGCTACATATAGGAGACAACTCAATATATTCCATGACGTGTCACTATATCACAGACGGTACTTATGATATTTATGCCATGTTAGATGCCATAAATAATAAAAAATTACCTAAACTAAATTTAAACCCAAACTAAAGCAAAAACAAGATTAAACCTAATATTAAATCCAAATAATTTGAAACTCATTTATCCTTTTTCCCCAAATCAACAATAATGGCGTTGTTTGAACTTTGAACCACTCATTCTTCTTTACGAGTCGAGCAAATTTATTATCGAATTAGTATGACCCAATATGAATTTCACATATTTAAAATTAAATTTATAAAATAGATAGACAAGATATGGACTAAAAATAAATGTGTAACATCTCTCTATTTTTAAAGAATTACTTGTATATATATATTTTAAAAACAAGATATTTATTTATTATTATTATTATTATTTTTGAAATGGGATTGTCTCATCACATTACCATGGGAAAAATTTATCAGAACACACAATATCCTGGATACAATTTATATATGGTTTAGGCCGTCACCAGGTCCATATATATAATGAATGGTCTCGTCATACAAAGTGCTCCTATATATTTATGAGTTATGCTACATACCATGCCAACATTTTATATATTACTTTTTATGGAATAATGCTACATATTATATAAATATTTTACAAATATCTTATAAAAATTAAGATTTTTTTTTTTTTTTAATAATGGCTGATTGACATGTCTAATGCTGGTATGATATGTAACATTTTTATTTATTTATTAATTGGTAGATTGAGATGGCAGGTCAAAATTGTGAGACACTGTGATAGACTGATGGTAGGATAAAAAAATAAAAATGTGGTTGTTGGCCATTCACGTTGTGAGATAGCCCACGAACACCCGCACACGGCACATTCACAACTTGTGAATCACAAGCCACAACGAACACCAGTCCGCATGGCTGCTCCGGCGGTTGAAGGCGCGGCAGTGGTGGCGCTCCGGTCGGTCATGCTCCGGGTCCGGAAGGCAGCGGAGCGGTCAGGTAACATAGCGGACCGTGTCCGGGTCGTGGCGGTTTCGAAAACCAAGCCGGTCTCTCTCATCCGCCAAGTCTATGAAGCTGGCCACCGACGCTTTGGCGAGAACTACGTCCAAGAAATCCTCGAAAAAGCTCCTCAGGTCTGTCTGTCTGTCTGCCTGTTTCACTCTGTTTCTCTGTCTCTCAGAGTATTGTAAGATTTAAATTGAGGTTGTTTCTTAGTCTTTAGTTTTGTGTGGTTTTGTGTTTTGTAGCTTCCTGAAGACATAGAATGGCATTTCATTGGGCATTTGCAGAGCAACAAAGTCAAGTCGCTACTCTGTATGATCTTTGTATTTTTTCTACTGTCCTTTGTTTTAAACCTTAAAGTTTCCGAATTGATAATGTTAGCAAAGTTTTTTTCACACTTGGTGAATTTTACGGGCACCTAAAGACCTATTAGCAAATGGGGTTTGAATTTCTGGTGAATCTTTGTTTTATATTCTAGCTGGGCGTGTGCATGTTTCGTAAACGAGGAAAGTAATAAAGAAATTCCCCCCTTGATGGTCATATTAGACAATATGAATTATCTATTAGCAAATGAGGTTGGAATTCCTGGTGAATCTTTGTTTACATATTATAGCTGGGTGCGTGTGTCTCGTGCACAAGGAAAGTGATAAAGAAATTCCCTACTTGATGATCATGTTAGAGCATATGAATTATCTGTTTATTCTGATTTATAATATCATCTTTTGAATATGCGAGAGAGGAGTAACTGGAATGTTTAAGGTTTTAATTTCTGTACGCAGCTGGAGTCCCAAATATGGCAATGATTGAGGGTGTAGATAATGAGAAGGTAAAGCTATAGCCCAATATCTATACGTTTGTTGCCGGTAAAGACTAATTTTTCCCGTTTCTGTTTATGATTCAAAGGAAATTAGGATAATTGATTTTGGGAGATTTTTACTGTTGCTACAAAAATATGCTGTAGAAACCTTTATAGCTTCAGTTGGCTACTTTCTAGTACCTTGATGCTTTCCAATAGTTATTGACATAACTGGTTCATTTATGTTATAATTCTGTTATGACCTCTATTTCAAGTTTCAGTAATATTAGTAGCCTTCAATGAAGACAAATTAACATTGTAACAGATCCATGTGGAATGTCACCCAATGACAAAGCATTACTCTGGCTTTGTAATCCACAGATGGCAAATCAGCTTGACCGTGTAGTTTCAAGCCTTGGAAGAAATCCTTTGAAGGTCTGTGTCCAAGTGAATACCAGCGGAGAAGCATGTGAGTAAAAAAAGCGTTGTATATTTCTGTACCTTGCTCTTCTTCTTCTTCTTCTTCTTCTTCTTCTTCTTCTTTTTTTTTTTTGCAGGAGTTCTACCTGTTATTTAGTTGGGCATGACTATGAGTTTGTGACTTTGGAATTTCCTGAACCTCTCTTTCACATTCCACCTTTTAGAATCATATGCTTTTCCTCAAAGTCAATTAGCTTTTTAGTGGGATTCAACCACAATAATGACAACTAAATCATGCAATATTGGCCTTTTTTCCCGTAAGAATCCTTATATTCACTGTAACTATTCTATCCTTTTCAACTTTTATTATCTCTGTGTTCTTATACGCCCATGTTTTCTAATCATATGTGACTCATGTAACCTTGGCTTAACATAATGTTATTGTACTATCTGTTCTGTACAGCTACAAATATTCCATAACCTATGAACTTAAGTTTGGCAACACTATACAGTCAACAGTCTGCATTTCTTAACATTTTCTATTTTTGATTTGGTTGCTTGCTAAGGCAGCCTAAAAATTAACACTACAGCATAATTTTCATGTCTTTGCGTGTTGAAAATAGAATTATCTTTTTAATAATCATTGGCCTCTCTTAATGTTTGGGATTTATTTGGATCGTACCCCACCTCCTAAATTTTAGTTGACTGATCACTTGAAGGATTTTTTTTTTTTGTGATATTGTTGCAGCAAAATCTGGCATCGATCCTTCTGGCTGTGTCGAACTTGTAAAACATGTTAGATTGCACTGCCCAAATCTAGAGTTCTCTGGCTTAATGACAATAGGGATGCCAGACTATTCATCAACTCCAGAGAACTTCAAGGTGACAATTCCGCTTTTACACAGTGAATTAACAGTCCATAGGACTGAATTGACTGTCTCTTGTTTTTCTCAAAATTTGATGCAAGTTGTAATTTATCTCACAATGTATTTTATACGCATTGCCTCATTTCCTTTTTTTTTTTTCCCCAAAAAAAAAAGTTATGGTTTTCTATATGTCATCAATTTGTTGATGTAAATGGTACACTTTCATTTGTATGTTGGGCTTTGTTAAGCGCCAAACCACTGATCCAAAAGCCTTAGGACTGTTGGATATTGATTTGGTTAACTTAACCCTTAGGATAGCAACATTCTACCATGCTTTTGAATTTGATGTCCATAGCGGCCCACTCTATTGGTATTGACCCAATGATAGCCCTTTTTCTTTTTGGCAGCTACACTAAATTATCAATATTCAATGACTTAACACTATGCCACATACATAATACCAAAAAATTTTAATCTAGCTTATAACACTTAATTTTAACACTTTGCTTGCTCTGTGACTCAAACACATGATGTGGTGCCTGCTTTGATACTAGGGGCATAACCATTGATCCAAAAGCCCTATGATTGTTGGATACTAATTAGGTTAAACCCTTAATACTTAGGATCGTAACAGACTTTGTTTTCAAACACCATGTAAACAAAGATTGATCTCGTATTTTCCATGTAATGCATTCATTTTCTCTGCCTTCTTATCTGTTGTTCAATTTACTAAGGTGTTAGTTTTTGTGTTGTGATGCATAAGACTCTATCGAACTGTAGAACTGAGGTTTGCAAGGCACTTGGAATGGTGGAGGAGCAATGTGAACTGTCAATGGGCATGTCCGGTGACTTTGAGCTGGCGGTAAGATATTACTGTATGTTGGGGGTCAAATTAACTCATATTAAAGATGTCAATAAACTTCAAATTCCATGATTTTTGGATTGTTGGATATTACTTTATGACTAGTTCCTGAACATTTTCACCCTCAAGCATTAAAACTGACCGAAAGCATCGTTGGACTATATCGTAGTTGGATACAAATCGTATCATTGGTAGGATGGATTTTAGTAACAAAATGTTTACAAGGAGAGGACCAGGCTGCACAAATTTTATAGGAATTATTTGGAAAGCACTTTAGAAATGCTTGGGAACTGGGAAGCATTCACAAATGATCAGGGATTGTCTCTGAAACATTGGGAACTTCAAAATCAAATTTTGAACTAATCGTCTGAAAAAACTTGTAAGAATTGTATTTCTTCTTGTTCTTGCATCTTGTAGATGGTTTTGAACTGCTCATAAGAATGCATTCTTGTATTAAAGAGATATTGCATCTTGCAAATTGCAACTGATAATGGCCCCCTTTCTGATATCTGCAGATTGAAATGGGCAGCACCAATGTGAGAGTTGGATCCACCATATTCGGCCCGAGGGAGTACCCCAAGAAACAATCAAATTAGTATCTTCAAGTTGCGTACTGTTGCTCTACAAGAGAAAAAGAAAAGCGCCTTCATCAACTTGCTTGATGTACTTATATATACGGACTTGTTAGCAGAAAAGAAAAAGAATTGTACTTTTTATCTGTATCTCATTTTTTATGTAAATCAATATGATTACCAGTTCAATTTTATATATTTTTCGTTCATTAACTCTTTGATATCATGATTAAGTCAATGATTGAAAATCACTTTTGCGAAGATTTCATGAAAGAGTTTTATGATCCTATTATTTACAGCAATTGATTTTAGCTGTTATAAATCCATTAATTTAGGAGGCCGACTTTCCCATCTAACCATCCGTTTGGTAGTAATTAACACATTTTGCTTATCGGTTATCACATGCTTTTCTATTGATTTCATGAAAGAGTTTTATGATCCTATTATTTACAGCAATTGATTTCAGCTGTTATAAATCCATTAATTTAGGAGGCCGACTTTCCCATCTAGCCATCCGTTTGTAGTAATTAACACATGTAGCTTATCAGTTATCACATGCTTTTCTATTGAATAATGCTTCTCTTTATACTCATTTTACATTGGATGACATTACGTTTTTTAAATGGTTTTTTTTTTTAAGTGTCTGACATGGAAAGCCATTTAAAGTACGTCATGTTAGAAGGTGTGATAAATAGTGTGAAGGGTAACATTATTCTTTCTAATTATAATTCTTTGGCATTAGAGCCTTGTTCATTCTTACGTTAAAAAATTATTTTAGAAGACACTTTGTCGCTTATCAAAGCTTGGGGGGTGCTTGATAACATGGGCTTAGGGCATTAATAGTTAATACTCTTATGCACATGATTTTACACCTAATTGTGCTGAATATGGTCTCATATGTAGCATAAGTAATACCATGATTTGTATTATTGTTCAACCTTAGAACAAATCAATGTGTGTGGTTAACAAAAATACAAGTTTAGGGCCTAAATTCATAGTCCAATCTCAAGGAAGAGTAAAAACTTAAAAGTGATAAGTTGAGCTTCCATGAGCACATGTATACTATAAAATTGAGAGTTTGAAGACTTATTTTACACAGTTATCTCAACAATTTAGGATTGAGATATCTCATAATAAGGTTGTTCGAATTTTAGTTTAGACTATCCAAATTTAATTGAAATTTGAGTAGCATAATTAGAGGATTCTCATTCCATAGTTTAACATGGTCCAATAATTATTTGGTGTGTAAGGGACTGGACAAGAAATTGCACTTGTTTGGGGATTAGTGGGCTTGTTAGGCAAAGGCCATTAGTGGTAACTTTTTAACATTCTTACTTTTTATATCATATCAATAATTTTAATATTATTTAAATAAAAAAGTTACTACAAAACAATTTTGTTTCTTTTCACTTTTATATATATATATTCATATCAATCAATTTCTGTTACAATGAAAATACCCAAGACCTGCTGCAATGAAAATGCCCAAGCCCTTTGCCAAAAAGGCCTAGCAGTTGAGGTGACGCCCAACACTTCTGTTAAAAAAAAAAAAAACCCCTCTTTTTTCCAACAGAAAACATTCCCAAATTGCTAAAAAGAAAAAAAAAAAAATCAAATTTTCAAGAAATAAAGATAGTGATGTTACTGTAACCTTTTTCATTATTTTTTTTTTAAAAAAAGAGTGATGAAAATAATAAAATAAAAATTATATATTTATTTATGGGAAATGTTAAATGTTATTCTCTCAGTCCTATCTGAATATTATTTTCAAAAAATTCAACAAAAAAAAAATTATGCTTGAATTTTAAAAAAAATAATTTTCCCATAACATTTGGCTTTCTTTATTCAACTCGCATGTCTTGTTTGACAAACAACACCCCATTACAACACATTTTTCCACATTTCACCATATTATTCACTTTATTTTTTATTTTAAAAAAAAAACATATCAAATCATTCACTTTTTTATATCATATCATTTACTATTCAAATAAAAAAATCATTACAAAATAAATTTGTTCACTTTCTAATGCCACTTTTTTTATTTTCTCATATAAATTATTTATTTTTTAAAACAAAATTCGCATTGATATACTTTGTGGGGAATGTGTTATTTGCCATACACCCTCTCAGTGATTGTTAGTGGGAAGGATATTTGCTCGGGAAAAACCCCCCAAAAAAAAGGGGGAAAATTTCACTTATTCCTGAACTTTCGCGATTTTTGTAAATACCTCAAATGTACAAAATCTCTCATTTAGATGTATCAAACTTTGGTTTTTTCTCACTTTGCTCATTCTGTACAGAAAAATGTCAATTTTATCCTTAACTCCAAAATTACACCGTTCCCAAAATAAAGTAATTTTAATTTTAGAGTTAAGGATAAAATTGGTATTCCGTTAGGATTTTCTATACGAAAAAAGATAAAGCGAAAGAAAACCAAATTTGGATATATTTAAGTAAGTGGTTTTGAACATCGAGGATATTTACAAAAGTGGCCTCAGGGTAACCGAAGTTTCTAAAAAAAAAAAACCTCCCGGTGATTGTTCCCGAGTCGACTCATAAACCTTGTTCAGAGCCCTTCTTATCTTAAACCCTTTTCACTGTCACTCTGTTTCAGCTTCAGCAGCTACTCCTACTCCTCACAATGACTTCACTTTCTCTCCTGACCAATGTTTCCCTCTACCCGAACAACTTCATCCAATTCCAGTCCCAACACAGACAGCAGAGGCTTACCTTTCCCAGAAAAATAAAGATCATATGCTCAGCGACGGAGCAACCATCACAACAACACTCCCAGAAGAAGAAGAAGAACGTGGCAGAGAGCAAGAGAGGGGTCGACCCAGTTGGCTTTCTTACCAAACTCGGAATTTCCCATAAAGCTTTCGCTCATTTCCTCCGTGAAAGGTATGTATGTATAAACAAGATATCAGAGAAAGAAAGAAAGAAAGAAAAAAAGGTTAAAAAAAAGAAGAAAATGTAGTGGTGTGTTTGGTTGATAAGATAAAGAAAGTGTTAGCAAGAGAAAGAGGTTGGAAATTTGATGTAATAGATTTTTTGCTTTTTCTTTAGTAAATTGTTAGCGTCGTACATGTTGTTTTAATCAAATTATGCAGGCATAAAGCGTTGAAGGATCTCCAAGATGAAATTTTCAACCGTCACATCAATCTCAGGGACATGTCTTCTGGGTTAGTCCTATAAAATCCGATTTTGACTCCTTTTTTAGTAAAATATTTTCTGTTTGTTTTTTAGATTGTGTCGTCTAGTTTTGGTTTGGTGGGTAGGACATATCTGATTTTGAAATTCAAAGCTCATTCTTGGAAAGGATGAAGTATTTGGAATGATCGAACAATTATGCTGAATATGTTTGTGAGAATGTAGATGATGTAGTTTTGATTTGTGTGCAATTGTTTTTGGTATGTTTTGGTCATAAGGGATTCAATGTAGCTGACATGTGTTGGTGGAGTTGAGGCTTTGCTGAGGTAGGGCTGATTATTCTTGGTTTTCTTGTCTAGATTTGAGATATTGGGCATGCATCGCCATGTGGAGCATCGGGTTGATTATATGGATTGGGCTCCAGGTTCGACATTATGCTCAAATGTTTCTTCTTTCGTTAATGTGACTCTCTAATTTGGTTAATTATGAAGGCAAAATTTTTAGCTTCAAGGTTGCTCTAATTCTGATCTAAAAGGAAACCACTTACTATTACAAACTTTTTAGTTATATTTTGTTTTTCTGATTTCTACCAGGTTTTAAATTAGTTGGCCAATAACTTTCTAATTAGTTAAATAACCAGATAATTTAAATTTTTTAAACTTAATCCTTCGGCTTGTATCTTCTTCAGCTCAGTTGTTGAACTAAAAATTGCGTTTCTTCTATCTGAAATATATGCTGACTTCCATCCTAAGCCATATTTAGGATGACTCATTGCTACTAGACACAGATTGTCTAGGCCAATAACTGGATGCAATGGCCATTATCATTTTGTAATCTGCCCTTGGATCCAACTTCCATTTTGTCCAAGTCCTGTTTCTCCTATGTTGTGAATTTTATTTATTTATTTATTTTTTGTACTTATAAAAAAAATATTAAGCATGTTGAATACAGGTGCTCGCTATTGTGCACTGGTTGGTGATTTCAATGGTTGGTCACCTTCAGAAAATTGTGCAAGAGAGGGTCATTTCGGCCATGATGATTATGGATACTGGTTCGTTATTCTTGAAGATAAGTTGAGGGAGGGACAAAAGCCGGATGAACTCTATTTTCAACAGTATAACTATGTTGATGACTATGATAAAGGTGACAGTGGTGTTACCATTGAAGAGATCTTCAAGAAAGCAAATGATGAGTACTGGGAACCTGGAGAGGACCGATTTGTTAAAAACCGGCTTGAGGTGCCAGCAAAGTTGTATGAGCAAATATTTGGTCCTAATGGACCGCAATCTTTAGAGGATCTGGAAGAAATGATGGGACAAATGCCAGATCCAGAAACAAGATATAAGGCATGGAAAGAACAGCATAAAAATGACCCACCTAGTAACTTACCTCCTTTGGATGTGATTGACAATGAAAAAGAGTATGACATTTTTAATGTGATCAGTAGTCCTGAATGGTTAAAGAAAATTCGTTCTAAGAAGCCTCCCTTGGCATACTGGATAGAGACACGTAAAGGAAGGAAGGCATGGATGAAAAGGTACTATCCAGGTATTCCTCACGGAAGCAAATACAGGGTCTATTTTAACACTCCTAGTGGACCATTGGAACGAGTGCCAGCTTGGGCTACTTATGTGCAACCAGGTAATTTGCACCTACCAGAAGTCTTTTGTTCGTTGTATCTTTTTGTTGGGCAACAGATTCTCTTGTGTGATTTCTTGTCTCTTTTGTTTGTACAAAAATACAGTTTATAATAAATAAAGACAATATCTTCATGATGCAAATGACCAACAACCATATTGACTCTCTCTCTCTCATAATATATATAACGTACACTCGTGCATGCACTTAAATGCACATTTCTATCAATGTATTTATGTATGGATATATGCTTATGTAAACATTGTGCTTAAGGTTCTGATATGAAGTTATGTTAGTAGTATGATTCCTTTTAGGTTGTCCACCTTCCATATGGAGGACTAGCCAATGTGATTATGCATCTTGTTCCTATAAGCTACAACTATTTATTGAACAAGTCTAACGCTGAAGGGAGCCTCATGTATTTGAGCATTCAACTTCTGAACTTAGGAACCCATCATTATCTGAACTCTGCTGATAAAAATCTTTGGGCAGTTACTTAGGAGCGCCTTGCACTTTTAATGATATTTTTCGATTACTTATATATATATAAAATAAAAATATCTAGGCAGTATGCCAGTGTGGTGAGGTGATTTGTGGGTATGGAATTATGGATTGATTCATCTTTGGCATACTAAATTGTTTCCATTGGTTTTATCTTGTGGGTCCTTATCCTCGGGGCTCGAGGCCCTGATTATGTTATTACTAGCCTTATATATATATATATATATATTTATGACGAAGAACCTCGACAAGGCAAGGTCCTTCGGACCACCCCTGTAGAGTAAACCTCGGACCCATGCACTGCACCCTCGGAAGTTTTCGTACACGGATCAAGGTAAATCGCTGGCTTTTACACTAGGGGATGTGGCCCCAAGGGGGAGTTTGCACCTAGCAAGTCTCGAACTTAGGATCTATGGGGTGATAATCCTTAAGACCACAAGCCTCAACCACTAGGGGTTAGCCTCATAAATATATTGTACAATCAATTTTGAGATTTGAGCATTTTTCCTAAATCAACGCATGCCTTAAATGTAGAATTTGCGGCAGCGAGGTGCAATTTCTATTTACTGCAAGTGCTAAGCACAGGAAATACATGGAGTACTTTGTCTGCTAGTAACTCTAGTGGCTACCACTTATATTGTTAGGAGCATCTTTATAGCAGTTTTTTTTTTTTCCCCCACATCTTTTACAAGTTTTTGGGCATGTCGCATTAGAAGTACTTAATCTAAATGTTGATTATATTCAGATTCAGATGGAAAGCAGGCTTTTGCGATCCACTGGGAACCACCCCCAGAATCTGCATACAAGTGGAAATACACACACCCAAAAAAACCAAAGTCATTGCGCATATATGAATCCCATGTTGGAATTAGTGGACCAGAGCCAAAAATATCTTCTTTTAATGATTTTACAGAGAAGGTAACTCCCTGGTTGTTGCTTTATTACACTATTCCTTCAATACGGTGATGTGTTATTCAATTTTTTCAGCTATGCACCATATTATTTTGAATACAGGTCCTTCCTCATGTAAAAGAAGCTGGATATAATGCAATCCAGTTGATTGGTGTTGTGGAGCACAAAGATTATTTTACTGTTGGTTATCGAGTGAGTTAAACTTTTCTTTTCCCTTTTCCTTGTCCTTTCCAACAACAAAAAAATTGCTAATATATAACTTTAGAGTTCCCTAAATTGCGGACGTCAGTATTCACTGTTTTCTTTTTGTTCTTAACCTGCCGGAGCTTCCAATTTCTAAATTATATAGGCTTTGTATTGCCAGAGCCTGATGCATGCTTTTAAAATATACGCAACTTGATCTAGATATGAATCTGATCAAACATCTCTTGGCAATGCAGGTTACTAATTTCTTTGCTGTTAGCAGTCGATATGGCACTCCTGATGACTTCAAGCGCTTGGTTGATGAAGCACATGGTTATCATTCTTTATTTGATGCCTTTCATTTTATTGATTCATTTTAAATATTTTATTGATGCCTTTTCAAATGGCTGAATGAGTTCTCGTCAGCTTAATAGCATATGTGAGAGCTACATCTTCTTGGAATAAAAATTCTATTTATATTGCATCATATGGTACAGTTGGTCTGAAAAGATGATTAGAAGAAAAAGTGAAGTAAGAAACTCATATGGGTTTGTACAATGTATAGACATACACTGCTTATAAAGAAACAAAAATATTCACATACACACAAGTAGCAGGAAGCATGAGAATTCAATAAGCCTTGTTGAATGCATTTACTGTTTAACTACGAAATATCTCACCGTGCATATTTAGACATGACCACCTATTTCTATTTTTGGTATAAAAATTTGTATTTCTTACCAAAATTTTCAGTTCTTTGTTGTTCACTGTCAAATATATCTTACATTTTACAGGACTAGGACTGCTGGTGTTCTTAGACATTGTCCATTCTTACTCAGCTGCAGATGAGATGGTTGGACTGTCACTATTTGATGGATCAAATGACTGCTACTTTCATACTGGTATATGTTCAAACTCCTAGTGCCTCTTCTTTAATTGACAGTAGGTCTCTCCTCCAAGTTAGTTCTTTTTGCTTCCCTTGCTGCGGCTTAATGAGCTTGTCTGTGATCTGGCTCATGTTCTTGGGGGAGAAAAAACAAGGTAAAATGCATCTATAGATCCTATAATTTAATGCATTTCTATTAACACTCTTAGGTTTCCAGTTTTTCTAATCACGCCTCATATGGTATCCAATTGTTCTAATCAGCTACTTCCATCCTTTTTTCTCTTTAAATCATTAACAGAAATTAGTCATATGAGATGCACGTGATCCTACACTCTCATTACTCGCTTTTTTCTATAACCACGCATGATCACACTCTCATTACTCGCTTCTTTCTATAACCACACATCCCCGTGTTATTCAATTACTTTTAATGACTCATTTTTGTTGATGATTTAACAAGAACTAATTCATTAGGAATAATTGGATATCTCAAGGGGTATGATTAAAACAACTTAAATGAAGGGGATGTCAATAGAATTACATCAAGCCACTGTATGCATTATGCTTAGTATCTTAACAAACATTCCTGGGGCATGCCTTGTTGTCTAGTGGAGATAAACGCATCCAAGCTTTTTAAAATATGTCTATCCCTAGCCAATGGGCTCTGTCTCAAATGACACTTCCTCTAGAGGGTGAGGTTTTGGGTTCATGACCAAATGAATACGTGTGTAACTTACTAACCAAATAAAATGTGACAGTCCCAGTCTGTGACATGTAACTTGTAAGTGTGCAAGCCTCATTTGCTGAAGAGCAAATGCAGTCAAACCTACTTTACTGCATTCAGCTGCCGAGGCACATGCCTTGTGGAATCATATAGTAACTAAGATAGGGTCTTGAAACATAATTTGCATCTGTGGTCAAGAGAGAGAGAGAGAGAGAGAGAGAGAGAGAGAGAGATGTGTCTCTAGTGACTAGGGGCATTGGTTTTTGTAACTGACTAGTGGGGAAAAGTGGACTGAGGTCCTGTTAATGTAAGAATGCCTTTTCTTAATATGTAGGAGTACATATAAACCAAACCATTACAAGGTCAATCAACAACAGGTGAAGAATATAAACAAAGACTTTTGAAGTCTTGCATGCATTGAGATATTTTTCACCATGACAAGTAATTCTTTTCCTTAGAAGCTTCCATATGTTTGCTATGAAGTTTTAGAGTAAGTTACTTTTGGAAGCTGTATGTGCTGATGAACCACATATTTGGATTTCATATGTAGTTATGAGCCAGTTTTCATCTTTTTGTGTTATCTCTAAGAGTAATGCTACTCTTCACACCCATTTTACACTAGCTGATTTGGCGAAATTTTAGTGGTTTCCCATATCAGCCACTTAAAGCACACTATGTTAACCGGTGTGAAATGAGTGTGAAGAGTAGCATTATTCCATCTCTAAACAGATGCCATTCATAAATGTTTTTGATGTACAATTGAAAGAGTCAAAATCGGTGCAATGAGCTTACTGACCGATCAATTAACCTTTGTTCTCTTATTCAAATTTATTTCTGCATTCAATGTTTCCTACTTGAATAGGCAAACGAGGGAATCACAAATACTGGGGTACCAGAATGTTCAAATATGGCGACCCTGATGTGCTGCATTTTCTTCTCTCAAATCTGAACTGGTAACTGCAAAGGAAGCAGTCATCCTTTTTTTTTTTTTTTTTTAAAAGAAGCATTAGTGGACTAACATGATTGCACTGTTCTTTTCAGCCTATTGGTCTGTGCTGATATATCTGCTATTAGTTTATTTTTGGGGAACCTGAATATTTCTTTTCTGGCATGGCCCTTTTGAAAGGATAATGTTAATGTTGCTTATGCAATGATGTTTGAACAGGTGGGTTGTGGAGTATCAGATTGACGGTTTCCAGTTCCATTCACTCTCATCCATGATGTATACGCACAATGGTTTTGCTTCTTTTACTGGGGACTTGGAGGAGTAAGGCATCTGTTGGAACTTTTTCATTTTCCACATTACCCCCATCTACTTTATTCATTTTTATGACACTGACGTCAGACTATCTTAAGCTTGACAAGTGCGTTTTACATTCCAAAAATATGGCATGAATCCCTTTGGTAATAAAAAAAAAAAATGACTTGCTTTCATGTGCAGCCTTTCATTAGCCTAGAGAAGGTTTGGCTTGCAAGCTATATTTAACTAAAACCATGACTTTTATGCTTTACACTCTGATCTTATATACATAAGATTTTAATTGGTTCTCCTGATATATGGGACTTCTGATTTGCATTAACACACACCCAAGAAATGGTTAAATTGTTGACTGATGTAACTGCATTGGGCACTAAAATATCAAACTGATGATTTTAGACCTTATATCATTTTACTTCAGTACCCTGTATTCAGCTTCAAAATTATTCATGAATCCAGCTGGTTTCATTGTTTGTCCCATCTCGTTTATAGTTAAGGTTAGTTGACATTTTATTTGATTGTAAACTGTGTTCCATTGCAGGTACTGTAATCAATATGTTGACAAGGATGCATTACTGTACCTCATTTTGGCAAATGAGATACTGCATGCTCTTCACCCAAATATAGTAACAATTGCTGAAGATGCAAGTATTTCATGTTGTTCACTTCTATTTCCTCTAAAAACTCAACAAATTTAATTGCATCTTTTTTCTCTTTCACCATCAAAAGTATATGACAATTTCTTTGTTTTCTTCAAAAGTAATAGTATGGATTGAATTTTAAATGAAATATACAGCATCTATTAACTGCACATGCGCACAAAAGACATCAAGAAGTTATCTCAACATAATTACAAAAATTCTTTTATTTATAATTCTAATTTAGCAGCGGATAATATATTGGTTTTTCTATTAATTACTATGAACTATGATATGATTTCTTTGCTATGGTGAATTAGATTATATAACTTTTTGGCGCTATTTGGTTTTTGCTTTTCAATTAAAAAAAAAAAAAAACACTTTTAGTCTTTTGCCATTCCTTCAAATGACATCTTCTCCCCCTTAAGAATAGTGTGGAGGGTGAACCCTTTGGTTCAAAAGCCACTAGGTACATGTGTTACTTACAAAGAAAAAAAGAAAAGAAAAAGTGGAAGTAATAAAAGGAAAAAATATGATCTGAGAGAATAGGGAAAAAAAAAAAGGAAAAAGGAAGGCATGTTTGGTAACTCTGTCATTTTTTTTTAATTGTTCAGGCGACCTTTTATCCTGGTTTGTGCGAGCCGACTTCTCAGGGTGGATTGGGATTTGATTATTATGTTAATCTTTCCGTGTCAGAGATGTGGTCATCTTTTCTCGAGGATGTTCCTGACCATGAATGGAGCATGAGCAAGGTTGTATTGTTTGATTAATATAGATAATCTCACCATTGAATGAGACTATACTTTTTTGTAGTTAATTCTTTAAATATTTATTTTCCATTCCATGATTCCAGTATTTATTGAATTAGATTTATACTGCAGATAATCAGCACATTAATGGGCAACAAACAATATGCAGAGAAGATGCTTATGTATGCTGAAAATCACAATCAAGTAATCATATGCTCTAATCCTTTCTTCCACATCTTTAACTCTTTCCATATAAGGATATAATTTATGTTGAGGATTTTAGCTTACTTGTGTATCATACTATTACTATAACTTGCCATTACAATCTTGCATCTCAGTCAATATCTGGAGGGCGGTCTTTTGCAGAAATATTGTTTGGTGAAATCAGGGAGCATTCTCCTGGCTCAAAGGAATCATTGCTTAGAGGGTGTTCCTTACACAAAGTATGATATGTACCCACTGTTGTAATCCTTATCCTTTTCCCTTTTTTTTTTTGTGATAAGTGAAAAAAACAATTTAGGTAAAGGAAATTCTTCTTCTTTTTTTTTTTTACACAAAAAGTGCCTTTTCTTTTGTCCTTAGGCCACTGTTTTGGACAGCAGAAGAACATGTTCCGTTGTAGGATATATTTAATAATGAAATGCATTATTCGAAAAAGGCTTTCTGTTTATTGAAAACACAGGGTGCCCAAAACTAGCTCCCTCTTATCTATTATATATTTTTCCTTCCCCACCCCTTCGTTCTCTCACTTGTAACATTTGTATTGAAATACTATTGATATATACGTATAATGTATGTCAACAATGTAAAAAGGGAGCATTTTTAGTTGGAGTGTGAAGCAAATATTTTTATTTTATGTAGAAAATTTCATGATTTTGATTGATTTATATCTATTCACTTCTTGTAGTAATTATTTATTTTTCATTGGACTTGAGGTAGATGATCAGATTGATTACATTTACGATTGGTGGTCACGCTTACCTGAACTTCATGGGCAATGAATTTGGGCATCCAAAGGTAAGTTTACATTTCCTGTACTATAGGTTACATTTCCTGTACTATTCATTTTTTCCTTTTTTCATGTGACTAAAAATCTTCTCATGTTCCAGCGGGTCGAGTTCCCAATGCCAAGCAACAATTTCTCATTTCAACTTGCTAACCGTCGTTGGGATCTTTTGGCAAGTGGAGTGCATCGTGATTTATTTTCTTTCGATAAGGTGTCAATCTAATTATTTGTATTACAAATTTTTAATCTTGTTATCATGGCATGCTTACGTGATAACATTCAGGGTTCCCTTTCTGTGAGAAGTGACTTGGATATTATAGTGGCTGTTGTCAAAAAATGCTGAACTGCTCAGTATTTATATCAGAGTTAGTATAATTATGTTTTCCCTGTCACATGAATGTAGTTTATACTGTCTGGGAAATGTTGAATTTATTCTTGGTTCTGTGGTGAAAATATTGGTTTAAGTTGCCATTTGGGATTATTTTATGACCTTTTAAAGATGTTTTGGTGATTAAGCAGGAAATACTTTGATATTATGGTAACAGATCATGTTACTTTTTCCTCTTTTCTAGGACTTGATGAAGTTTGATGAAAACGAGAGAATACTTTCAAGAGGTTTATCGAATGTTCACCATGTTAATGACACTAATATGGTATGGCAACTTGCTTTTCAATTCAATTACTTGATACATATTCAGCTCAGTTAACCAGATTTTACGCTTCACCAATTCGTTTATGGTAAGGTTTGTAATGTCTATGTGCTTTTATGTATCTGGAAGGCCAAAGTTGTGACTTCTTCCAGGAAATAAGCGCTTGGTGTTGCTACTTGTTTTAGTTCCCCGTTCAGCGTTTCTTATAGAAATAAGTTCTGATAGTACTGTCAAACCTTGAGTCGTTTAGCTTTATAATGATGCTGTCTTTGTTTAAACTCAATGTACCTTATCTACATCAAGTCTCCTGGAGTCCAACAGCGATTTTTTTGACTCCTATTTGTCTGTACAAAAAGCACAAACACATACATTATGTAGTTGGCGCGTAGTGTACCATTATTTTGTTGATAACTGGTGCCTTTCAGAAATCAGTACTTTCTTTGCAATTTACAGGTAATCTCTTACATGCGAGGTCCTCTTCTCTTCATATTCAATTTTCATCCAACAAATTCTTATGAAAGATACAGCGTAGGTGTAGAGGAAGCTGGAGAGTATCAAGTAAGTGTTAATGTATTTGTAATTCTTTTATTGTTCAGATACGGAGCTTTAATTCCTGATTGTTTAAAACACTTTATCATTGTGATCTGGGTACGGCCATTTATACAAAGATACTGGGTGTGAAAGGCACCTCAAGAAAAATATATAAACCGAGATGCGGCTCTATAATATTTGTGTTTTGCATTATCAACTAAGTTGGTTATCTTTGTTAGATTGAATGGTTTTAATTTTTGTGGCAATCTTTGCATTCAGACATACTGCAGATCAATAAGATAGTTATTCTAATGAAACAGGTTATATTAAATACTGATGAAACAAAGTATGGAGGTCTAGGGCAGATGAAGGACAACCAATATCTTCGAAGAACCATTAGCAAAAGGTAGTTATTTTCTTTCTTGAATCTTTTCCTACCTTCACAAGATTTTTTCTTTGGTGCATCTACTTAGGGTAGTACTTTCTTCTATCTTGATCTGACATTTCTATCTATGCAGAGTTGATGGCCTCAGAAACTGCTTAGAAGTTCCCCTGCCTAGTCGGACTGCCCAGGTTGGTACATTCTTTTGCATTTTTTGTGTTCTGGAATTCTGTTGGTTGCGCATCAACTTGAATGGTTTATATTCTTTGCTAGAAACAAGGAGGAGGTTGAACACATCCTATAGGTCGCCACAAACAGGGGCGAAACCACATTTATGGTTGGGGTCTTCAGCCCCTAAAAATTTTAAAAGGCCCCAAAGTATATGTTTTTATGAGTCAGTCAGTCGTTAGGCCAGTCAGTCGTTAGGTCCTCAATGGACGGAATTCTGCCGACGCCAGCGAGTCTTCGTCGGGAAGGGGATAAGCCTCAAGCAAGGTCGTCGACGACAGAGGGTGAGGCCGGTTTGGGTTCCCAGCCGAAGATGCTCGCTTCTTCGGTGGAAATTCAGATTGGGTCGAAGAGTGGGGACTTGGGCATCCCACGGTCGGTGTTGGCAAAGGGAAGGGCGATTCCTGGAGATCTTTCGAATCCGCCAGTGATATCTGGGTGTTCGCCGAGGTTGGTGGGGGTGGAATCTGATTCGAAGGAGACGGCTCTGATAACGCCAATTAAGACGAGGGAGAAGGGGTTGGTCGCGGCCCATGGGCTGAAAGGCCCAGATCTTGGGCCCAGGCCTCTACAGGTATATCAGAGAAGCAGAGGGAGGTCTCTTAAGCCCAGCAAGTTGCGGGCCTCGAGAGGCAGGGAAGTCTCTGGTTCTTCTCCGAGAATGGTTCGTCGCTGCTATGATTGGTCTCCGACTGGATCGGCGATGGTCTCCATTAACGGGGTTGCGAGACTACGTCCATGGAGCGATAACTGGAGGGAAGAAGTATCACCGCAGGGCATACTCGGCGGAGCTACGACCTTATCTCCGGGGAATAGGGAGGCGACTGGGGGATTCAATCATACTAGTGAGGCTCCGACTGTGTTTCTGGCGGGGGAGAGCTCAGGCGATGGTTCAGGTGATGCGGTCTCTTCNGCCCAGCAAGTCGCGGGCCTCGAGAGGCAGGGAAGTCTCTGGTTCCTCTCCGAGAATGGTTCGTCGCTGCTATGATTGGTCTCCGACTGGATCGGCGATGGTCTCCATTAACGGGGTTGCGAGACTACGTCCATGGAGCGATAACTGGAGGGAAGAAGTATCACCGCAGGGCATACTCGGCGGAGCTACGACCTTATCTCCGGGGAATAGGGAGGCGACTGGGGGATTCAATCATACTAGTGAGGCTCCGACTGTGTTTCTGGCGGGGGAGAGCTCAGGCGATGGTTCAGGTGATGCGGTCTCTTCTTCTGGCAGGATTGCGAATCTGTCTGTGCATGGTTCAGGGGACAGCTCACCGGCGGCAGAGAAGCGGAAGCTTGCGGTTGAGGTTAGTGGGATTGCGGGTTTGACATGCGACGGGCAAGTAGATAAATTAGAGGAGCTTTTGGGTCAGATTGCTGACAAAAATCATGAGGTAGATTTTGTTGGTGCGAGGGGCAGTAATTTTGTTAATGAAGCATAAGATATTGACATGGAATGTTAGAGGGTTGAATGAGGGCAGAAAAAGGATGAGAATCAGAAATCTTTTGAGTAAATGGAAAGTGGACATTGTTTGCCTCCAAGAGACTAAATTGAAGTTGGTTTCTAATTCCCTAGTTCAGAGTTTGTGGAGGTGTCCGTATGTGGAGTGGTGTCATGTGGCGTCTCAGGGGGCTTCGGGTGGGATTCTTTTGATGTGGGATCGCAGGGTAGTTGCAAAGATGGACGTTTGTTTGGGCAGCTTTGTGGCTGCTTGTTTCTTCAAGAATGTGGATGATGGTATGGAGTGGGCTTTTGCTGGGGTGTATGGTCCTACCAGAGACAGCCTTAGAAAGTTTTTGTGGGAGGAATTGGCAGGGTTGCTAAGCTTGTGGGAAGTTCCTTGGTGTATAGGGGGGGACTTCAATGTCACTCTTTTTTATAGCGAGAGATCGAGAGGCACTGGCATGAGGCGTGCAGTGAGGGGCTTTGCAGATTTTATTGCGGATCAGGGTCTTGTGGACCTCCCTCTAGCAGGAGGGGTGTCTACGTGGTCTAACAACCAGTCTTGGTCACGGCTGGATCGGTTCTTGGTCTCTCCGGAGTGGGACTTGTGCTACCCGGGCCTTATTCAGAAGAAACTTCTCCGTGTGTGCTCCGATCATGTGCCTATTCTTCTGACTAGGGGTGGTTTACAGAATGGGAAGTTCTCTTTTAAGTTCGAGAACATGTGGCTTAAAGAGGAGGGTTTTGTGGAAAAGGTTCAAAAATTGGTGGGATTCTTTCTCCTTTGAGGGTTCCCCGAGTTTTGTCTTGGCCAAGAAGTTGCGTGCCCTTAAGGGGGAGATCAAGAGATGGAATTGTGAGGTGTTTGGCAATGTGGGGGCTAGAAATAAGGCTCGGACTGAGGAATTGGAGCTGCTGGACAGCATTGAGGAAGGTAGAAGGCTTACGGAGGAAGAGATGGAGAGGCGAAGAGGGCTGGTATTAGATCTGGAAGCCTCTCTATTACAAGAGGAAATTAGCTGGAGGCAGAAATTAAGGGTGCGATGGCTAAAGGAGGGAGACAAGTGTACTAAGTTTTTCCATCAGGTGGCTAATGCTAATCGGCTTAACAATTGCATTGACTCTCTGGTGGTGAATGGAGTGGCTACTTCTGACCCTGCTATTATTAGTAATTATATTGTCTCCTTTTACGAGTCTTTATTCTCGGAGCCGCTTAGTTGGAGACCGAGGGTGGACAATTTAGAATTTGAAGCGTTAAATGCGGATGAGGTGTCTAGTTTGGAAGAACCCTTCGAGGAAAGGGAGGTGTGGGAGGTGATCAAAGGTATGGATCGAGACAAGGCCCCCGGTCCGGATGGGTTCTCATTGGCTTTTTTCCAGGATTGTTGGGAAGTGGTTAGAGGGGACTTTATGGAGGTTTTCTCCGACTTCCACGCTCAAGGTAAATTTGTGAAAAGCATTAATTCCACTTTTATTTCGCTTATTCCAAAGATTCGGGGGGCCAAGGAGATCAAGGACTTCCGTCCTATTAGTCTTGTGGGTGGAATTTATAAGATTATTGCTAAGGTTTTGGCCAACCGAATGAGGAGAGTCATGGATAGGATCATCTCTAAGCCTCAAAATGCTTTTGTCAAAGGGAGACAGATTCTCGACTCGGTCCTTATTGCGAATGAATGTTTGGATAGTAGGCTTAAGTCTGGGGTTCCTAGAGTGTTGTGCAAGTTGGATATGGAGAAGGCGTATGATCATGTTGATTGGAATTTCCTCCTTTACTTATTGAGGAGATTTGGGTTTGGGGAAAGATAGTACTTGTGGATCAAGCAATGTATCACGACTGCACGGTTCTCAGTTTTGATTAATGGGGTTCCCTCCGGTTATTTTGGCAGCTCTCGCGGGGTGCGCCAAGGTGATCCTCTCTCCCCCTTCCTTTTTGTCTTGGTCATGGAGGCGTTTAGCAAGAAGCTTGAAGCTTTTACCTCTAGGGGCTGATTTCGGGATTTTCGGTGGGTTCCAATGAGCAGGATCGGGTTAGTGTTTCCCATCTCCTTTTTGCGGATGATACGTTGGTATTTTGCGGGGCTAATGCTAGCCAAGTTAGGCATATTGGGGCTTTACTTGTATGCTTTGAAGCGGCCTCCGGGCTCAAGGTTAACTGGTCTAAGTCGGGGTTGATTTTGGTTGGCTCAGTGGGTAATGTGGATCAACTTGCAGGGTTTTTGGGGTGCAGCACTGGCAACCTGCCTTTGAAGTATTTGGGGCTGCCACTGGGGGCCTCTTTCAAGCTCAAAACTATGTGGGTGGAGTTGGAAGAGTTGATGGCACGGCGGTTGACTCCTTGGAAAAGGTTGTATCTTTCTAAGGGAGGCAGGGTCACGTTAATCAAAAGCACTTTATCAAACATGCCTACTTATATGTTGTCTTTATTCTCTATTCCTGCGCAAGTGGCTAATCGCATTGAGAAGATTCAACGGGACTTTCTTTGGGGGGGTTTGAATGATGAGGTGAAGTTGCATTTGGTTAATTGGGATAAGGTGTGTTCTCCCATTGAGGAGGGTGGGTTGGGAATCCAGAAAGTGAGGAGGTTTAATCAAGCTTTATTGGGCAAGTGGCTGTGGCGTTTTGCTCATGAGGAGGGGTCTTGGTGGAGGTCGGTTTTGGTGGCTAAGTATGGGGCAGATTGGGGTGGTTGGCACTCAGGGGAAATCTCTGGTACTCATGGGGTGGGCCTTTGGAAATTTATATGTAAGGGTTGGCAGAATTTTAGGAGCTATTTCCGCTTTGATCCCGATGAGGGCTCTAGGATTCGCTTTTGGGATGACGTTTGGTGTGGGGATAGAGCCCTTAAGGAGGAGTTTCCGGGTTTGTATATCATTGCCAGTGACAAAGAGGCGTCCATTGCGGATAATGTGGAGCGGTCAAATGGTACTTTACAATGGAATATCCAGTTTTCTCGGTTGGTTCATGATTGGGAGGTGGAGGTTGTGGCTTCGTTCTATAGGTGTTTGTATTCTTGCAAGCTAAGAGGGGTTGGGGAAGACAAGTTGTGGTGGATGCCTTCTCACAAGGGGTCCTTTGAGGTGAAGACTTTCTATCGAGTTCTCGTTTCTAGTGGGTCTAACCCCTTTCCTTGGAAGAGCATTTGGAGGTCGAAGGCTCCTCCTAGAGTGGCGTTCTTTGCTTGGACGGCTGCTCGTGGCAAGATCCTAACCTTGGACAATCTCCGGAGGAGGGGTATGGTTGTGGTAAACAGATGTTGGTTATGCGAGTTGGATGAGGAGTCGGTGGATCATCTTCTTCTCCATTGTGGGGTGGCGAGAGCCTTGTGGAATGCCTTTTTTGCCCGGTTTGGTCTTTGTTGGGTTATGCCTTGCTCGGTTAAGGAGGTTTTTTCTAGCTGGTGGTCGGGTGGTCGCACTAGGAGCGCTGTTGTTTGGAAAATGGTTCCTCTTTGTATTATGTGATGTATTTGGAGGGAGCGTAATGATAGATGTTTTGAGGACTCTTGTAGGTCTAGTGAAGAGCTCCTCCATTTTTTTCTCTTTACGCTTTTCACCTAGACTGCGGGTTGGCTTGCCCCGCAGGTGATTAGCTTTGCTGATTTTCTCTCCCTTTTCTCCTCTCCCTATCCCTCCATTGTATACTCCCTGTGTACTAAGGGTTGCGCCCCTCTCCGCTTTTGATATATTCTACTGACTTATCAAAAAAAAATGAGTATTCTCGTTACAAAATTTATTTTTTACCCCCTATATATATATATATATATTTTTAAAAAAAAGTTGTCCCCCGCTCCCATCAAGTTCTAGTTCCACCCCTGACCACAATTCATATCAAATGATTGTAAACATCATATACACTACTGGCTCTTTGATATCTGATGTAAAATAAGCAAATGAGCATGAAGAGGCTGGATTGCTTCCTTGTCATTTTCAGAGGCTTCTGCATTGAGTCATTTCTGCTTCGTTACTACTCTTCTAAGTCCTGCTTACTACCAGCTTCAGAACGTGGGACTAGAAAGACAAAATGTTCTTTTTCAACAAGCGCTTGCTTCAACTAAATATTCCATGCACAAAATAGTCTCTAAAACTAAGCATCATTTGTCACCTGAATTTGTTTGATGTGGAGGTAAATTCTTTTGTCTTTGCAGGTTTACAAATTGAGTCGGATCTTAAGAATATGACCAGGTTTGAGTCTCAAAAAGGAATTTTAGCAGCAGATTTCCAAGGATAAGCTAATATCAACTTCTCATTCAGAAGGGAAGCACCAAACCTTCCAATTCTCCATCTGTTTGTGGTTCCTTTTGGAGGTATAGAATATTGGAAGCTTTGCTGCACTAATATCAGCCCAAGTTTACAATTTGGTAGTTCTGAATTCAAGATGAGATGTAGAGTATGATAATAGGAAGTTTGGAATATGAGTAGAGAAGGCATGTAAAGGGCTTATTGTTGTTTTGGTTAGAAAATAAAATATGAATATCCTCAAAGCCTTTTCAGTTTGTAATGTAAATCTTTTTTTTTCTTTTTTCTTTTTTTTTTTTTTCTTTTTTATAATTCCAATGATTAAACTATACAACAATAAACATATTAGAATGAAACTAACTGCTAACTACCATGCTAACTAATCTTCAACTAACAAAACAGATTTCAGCTCATCTTTATTTGCTTATATATGATTTTTTTTTTTTTAAAAAAAAAAACATTGAAATTCAATCTCCTAAGTCAAATTATAATGGTGGAAATTCAAATTATAATAGTGTTGATAGGGATACTTCAAGTTTTCTTATAAATTGAGTTGAGAGTTCATAATCACTGACATGATTAAGCAAAAAATGATTTTTCAAATCATATACATTTGATTATAATAAAAAGAAAAAATAAAATAAAATAAAGAAAAGACAACGTTGGACTTGTTGGTCTTTTAATTTATGCTCGGAGATGAAATGAAATGCCCTCGAAAGATTTACACGACAGCGCGAGTACCCGTGTCCTTTAAACCAAAACAACTGTAATATTATCCACGGGCCTTCCGACGCGCATGCAAAGCACGTGGCGCTCCTTCTCTGAAACCCCCAACTAAACTTTCCCACATAAGAATCCAAAAAACCAAAAAACCAAAGACCGTCTCTCTGACTCTCAATAGAAAGTGAAAGAGAGTGCGAGTTCCTTAACCGATGGCGAATCTTCCCCAATCGCTCTCCATGAACGCGCCGTTCGGGGGTCCGAGCGCGTCGGCCCCGAGCGGCGCCGGAGCTCCGGCGAGTAAGGACCGGAAAATGGCCTCGGCCGAGCACTTGGTTCTCGACCTCAGTAACCCTGAACTCCGTGAGAACGCCCTTCTCGAACTCTCAAAGGTAACTAATCTCTATGGAATGATTCGATTTGATCTTTCTGTTATTATTATTAATATTCTATCTATGCCGATATATTGCTCATAGGTTTTTTTGTTCATTTTTTTTATTAGTTGGTCATTGAATTTTCTTAGGGATTCTTGGTTTGAAGGTTTAAACATGGGAAATGTCGGGGACTGATGTTTCTTGTCTTTGATTGACTGCATTTTGTTTGGTTGCTGAGAAAACTGTGGAAAATAAATGAAAAGAGAGTGTCTTTTTTTTTTTTATTATTTATTTTTCTATTTGATGCCGATTAAGAAGAAGCTCAGTTGTATAGTTGAGCTAGCGTGGAGATTTCTTTTCTTTTTCTTTTTTGGGGTGGGGAGCAGGGGTGCTGTTTAACAATTCTAAGTTTCTGCTTCACTTAGAAAAATGTAATAAATTTCTTGGTAATCAAACTGGTCATCGAGACCAATATTGAATTCTTGATGGATGTAATTATGTTACCCGATTTAGATGTAATCATTAACTTTGGCGTGTTTTGTAAGTTTGTATGGATCAGGAATTGAATTCTTGATGGATGTAATTATGTTACCCGATTTAGATGGAATCATTAACTTTGGTGTGTTTTGTAAATTTGTATGGATCAGGATCGTCAAGATTAACTAGGGTACCAAGATTCAATTCTTGATGGATTTGTTATATGTTGCCTGTTTTAGATGGAAATGTTAGCTTTGGCAGGTTTGTTATGGATCAGGATTCTAGGTTTCTTAAGATACCTCCACCGTGAAGTTTTTAAAATCCTAATCACCATTTTTAAATTAAATGGTGCCATTGTCATACTAGCTAGGTGGCTGGTACCAAGATTCAATTCTTGATGGATTTGTTATATGTTGCCTGTTTTAGGTGGAAATGTTAGCTTTGGCAGGTTTGTTATGGATCAAGATTCTAGGTTTCTTAAGAGAGGTGTGATACAGCCACAATTTAAACCCAACTTTGGCCCAACTTCTAGACCAAATTTATCTTTCTCTCTCTCTCTCTCTAGTTTAAGGCTCTTTCTCTCCTCCACAGGCAGTTTTTCTTTTAAACTTAAGAGAAAAGTTTGGTCAAAGTTGAGTTTAAATTGTGCCTTTATCATTTTCCTTCTTAAGATACCTCCACTGTGAAGTTTTTAAAATCCTAATTACCATTTTTAAATTAAATGGTGCCATTGTCGTACTACCTAGGTGGCTTATGTTTTTAATAAATAAATAAATAGTGCTACTTCAGCATTTGCCATTAAGCGGGACACCATGAATTGGGAAAAATTGAAGTCTTCTAAGTGTGGTTATGTTGAGTTGGCAAAAGCTGAATATTTTTCTTTGAAAATAGTGGTAAAAGATTTTAAGGATTCCACAGTGGATTTACTCTAAAAAATCTAGAGGATCCTAGTTGTTCATGTTTTGTAGGGGAAAAAAACAATAGCACAAAAAATGCTTAGTTGGAGACCGCGCTTGGATAACCTAGAGTTTGACATGCTTTCTACTACCGAGGCCGCGAGTTTGGAAGATCCGTTTGAAGAAAGGGAGGTGTGGGAGGTGATCAAAGGTATGGATAGAGATAAGGCTCCCGGTCCGGATGGGTTTTCTATGGCTTTCTTCCAGGATTGTTGGAGTGTGGTCAAGGGGGACTTTTTGGCGGTGTTCTCCGAATTTCATGATCAAGGTAAATTTGTCAAAAGTATTAATTCTACTTTTATTGCTCTTATTCCGAAGGTTCATGGGGCCCAGGAAATCAAGGATTTCCGTCCTATCAGTCTTGTGGGTGGGATTTACAAGATTATTGCTAAGGTGTTAGCAAATAGAATGAGGAGAGTTATGGATAGGATCATCTCTAAGCCTCAAAATGCTTTCGTTAAAGGTAGACAAATTTTGGATTCGGTTCTCATCGCGAATGAATGTTTGGATTCTCGGATGAAATCTGGGGAACCGGGTGTGTTGTGTAAGCTGGATATGGAAAAGGCTTATGACCATGTGGATTGGAATTTCCTCCTTTACCTGTTGAAAAGGTGTGGATTTGGGGAGAAATGGTGTTCATGGATTAAGCATTGTATTTCGACTGTTCGATTCTCAGTGTTGATTAATGGATCCCCGTCTGGTTTCTTTGGTAGTTCGCGTGGGGTGAGGCAAGGTGATCCGCTTTCTCCGTTCTTATTTGTCTTGGTCATGGAGGCTTTCAGCAGGATGATTAGTGCTATCTACTCTAGGGGGCTGATTTCGGGTTTCTTTGTGGGCTCTAGGGAGGTTGATCAAGTGGAAGTCTCTCACCTTTTATTTGCAGATGATACTTTGATCTTTTGTGGGGCTGATGCTAGCCAAATTAGACACTTGGGTGCTCTTCTTGTTTGCTTTGAAGCGGTGTCCGGGCTCAAGGTGAACTTGTCTAAGTCTACCTTGGTTCCGGTTGGCTCTTTGGATGATGTGGACCGGTTGGCTGGTCATTTGGGTTGTGGTACTGCTGACCTACCTTTGAAGTATTTGGGTTTGCCCTTAGGGGCCTCGTTTAAACTCAAGGCTATGTGGAGGGATTTGGAGGACTTGATGGCTCGGAGGTTGGCTCCTTGGAAACGTTTGTACCTCTCAAAGGGGGGAAGGGTTGCTTTGATTAAAAGCACTCTTTCCAACTTGCCTACGTATTTGTTGTCCTTGTTTCCTATCCCTGCTGATGTGGCGAAGCGTATTGAGAAGATACAACGAGATTTCCTGTGGGGAGGTTTGAATGAGGAGGTCAAGCTCCACTTGGTAGATTGGGACACAATGTGTTCTCCCATTTCTGAAGGTGGGTTAGGAATCCGAAATGTGAGGAAGTTCAATCAAGCTCTCTTGGGTAAATGGTTATGGCGGTATGCTCATGAGGGGGAAGCTTGGTGGAGATCGGTTTTGGTAGCTAAGTATGGGTCTACTTGGGGAGGCTGGCGCTCTTGTGATATTACTGAGGCTCATGGGGTGGGGCTTTGGAAGTTTATTTGTATGGGGTGGCGAAATTTTAAGAGACACTTCAGGTTTGACCCTGGGGATGGCTCCAAGATTAGTTTTTGGGAAGATGTTTGGTGTGGGGAGACCTCTCTCAAAGACTCCTTTCCTGGCTTGTTCAGCATTGCCAGTTTGAAGGAGGCGTCTATTGCGGATAATGTGGAGCGTTCCAACAATGTCGTCCAGTGGAACATTGTTTTCACTCGGTTGATTCATGACTGGGAGGTGGAGGTTCTGGCTTCGTTTTATAGCCGCTTGTATTCATTTAAGTTTCGAGGGCACTTGGAGGACAAGTTGTGGTGGATTCCCTCTAGCAAAGGCTCTTTTGAGGTGAGTACTTTCTATCGGGTTCTTGCTCCGCCTGGGTCCATTTCCTTTCCTTGGAAAGCCATTTGGAGGACCAAGGCCCCGCCTAGAGTAGCTTTTTTTGCTTGGACAGCTGCTAGGAACAAGATCCTCACTATCGACAATATTCGACGGAGAGGCATGATTGTGGTTAATAGATGTTGGTTATGCGAGTCGGATGAGGAGTCAGTGGATCATCTCCTTCTTCATTGCGGAGTGGCGTATGCCTTGTGGAATGTCATTTTCAGCCGTTTTGGTTTGTGCTGGGTTATGCCTGGCTCGGTTAGAGAGTTACTCGCTTGTTGGTGGACGGGGGGTCGCACAAGGAGTGCTGTGGTTTGGAAGATGGTTCCTTTGTGCTTGATGTGGTGTCTTTGGAGGGAACGTAATGCCAGATGCTTTGAAGACACGGCACGCTCTTTTGAGGAAATTCTTCATTATTTTCTTTTTACTCTTTACACTTGGGCTACGGGCTGGCTTGACCTGATTGTTATTAGTTTTTAGGATTTCCTTTCTCACTTCTCCTCTCCTTAGGCTCTCCCTTGTATACTTCCTGTGTACTTAGGGTTGCGCCCCTCTGCGCTATTTATATATTTTGACTTATCAAAAAAAAAAAACAATAGCACAGCTGTATTTTGCATGCAATAGTGGTTTTGGGTTTAAATTGGTTTGGTGTTCTGGAAAATGGAGATTGACATAAATGACATGAACACATAACAAACAAGTAGACATTATGGGTTATGGCCTTCTAACTATCATGGTGGTCTCACTCATACTTAGTTTTGTAGACAACATGGGTTATGACCTCAGAACTGTCATGGTGGTCTCACTCATACTTAGATTTAATTGGTTTGGTGTTCTGGAAAATGGAGATTGACATAAATGACATGAACACATCAAACAAGTAGACATTATGGGTTATGGCCTTCGAACTGTCATGGTGGTCTCACTCATACTTAGTTTTAATTGGTTTTTCTTAAAATAGTTATAATTTTTTTTAAATGGATCTTATTTTGATGAGTAAATCAATGAGTGTGACATGCTAGAATGGGAAAACAAACTGGTTTCAAGGGTTGATGGACTAGGTTTCCAATAGTGTGGATGAGTGTTGTTATAATGATCATTATGCTTCATAATATTAAAAAGGGAAAATTGGGGCGAATCCCTAGATACCCGCCGGGGGNGGGGGGGAATTATACTTAACCACCTCAATCTGCCACCCCATTTGTAGTGTCCCCTTAATATTTTAATTTGGTTAATGTTCCATGCCAATTTACTATTGGGGTTGCAATGTCCCCTTTGCCCCCAAAAAGACAAAAATACCCCTAAAAACACAAAGCTAGAAACATTTATTTTTTTATTTTTTATTTTAAAAAAACTAACCCCACTCACCGCATGTTCGTGGGTTTTTTTTTTTTTGTGTGTGGGGGGGTTGGGCCCCCGNCAATCTCAATGGTAAATCACTAGGGTACATTAAACAAATTGAAAGATTGGAGGGACATTGGGTGGTAGATTGAGGAGGGTAAGTTTAGTTTTCTCTATTTAAAAATATGGAGAACGCCTATGACCACATCAACTGGGAGTTCTTGCTTTATTTGCTTAAAAGATGTGGGTTTGGGGAAAAATGGTGCTCTTGGATTGCTCATTGTATCTCGTCAGTGTGCTTCTCTGTTTTGATCAACGGCTCTTCTTCCGGTTTCTTTGGCAGCTCTCGTGGGGTCAGACAAGGAGATCCTCTATCCTCTTTTTTGTTTGTCATTGTGATGAAGGCTTTTAGTAGAATGATTTCAGCTATTATTCATCACGGTTCGCTCTCAGGCTTTGTTGTGGGGTCTAGACCTTCTGAGACAATTAACATTTCTCATTTACTTTTTGCGGATGATACTTTGTTTTTTTGTGGGGCTAATGCTGACCATATGTTCTCCCTAAAAGCGTTGCTCATTTGTTTTGAAGCCCTCTCGGGCTTAAAGGTGAATATGAGCAAGTCGGCTTTGGTCCTGGTGGGTAATATGGATAATGTGGGTGTGCTGGCTGGAATTCTTGGATGTGCGATGTCCTCCCTTTAAAGTATCTTGGCCTTCCCCTTGGGGCTCATTTCAAGGCTAAGGCAATATGGGATGCATTGTGGAGAAAATCGAGCGTCGGTTGGCTAGTTGGAAAAGAATGTATTTGTCTAAAGGTGGGAGGGTTACCCTTATCAAAAGTACTCTTTCCAATTTACCTACATACTTCTTGTCTCTTTTTCCCATCCTCGCCACAGTGGCAAATCGTATAGAGAAGCTTCAACGTGGTTTCCTTTGGGGTGGTTTAGGTGAAGAATTTAAGTATCACCTGGTCAATTGATCCAAAGTTTGCTCTTTGAAGGAGGCCTAGGGATTCGCAATTTGCGTTCGTTCAACCAAACTCTTCTAGGGAAGTGGTTGTGGTGTTATGCGAATGAAAGCGAGGCTTGGTGGAAAGCCGTTGTGGATGCCAAATACGGGTGCAATTGGGGTGGGTGGTGTTCTTTCAATCCCCCAGGGGCGTATGGGGTGAGCCTCTAGAAGTATATCAGAAGGGGTTGGAGCTTCTTTTAGAGTCATACTAGATTTGATCCTGGAGATGGCTCGAAGATCAGATTCTAGGACGATGTGTGGTGCGGTGACACTAGTTTCAAGGTAGCTTTTCCTATCCTTTACAACATTGCCAATGTGATGGACGCGACTGTGGCTACTAATATGGATCTTTCGAGTGGCACCGTTCAATGGAATATTAGTTTTATTCGGTTGATTCATGATTGGGAAGTGGATACGTTGGCCTCTTTCTATTCTTTGCTCTATTCCTTTAGATCAAGAAGAGAATGGGAGGACAAGCTTTGGTGGACCCCATCTCACAAAGGGATTTTCGGCATTAAATCCCTCTTTCCCTTGGAAGAGCATTTGGAGAACTAAGGCTCCCTCCAAAGTTGCATTCTTTGTTTGGTCGGCGTCTCTGGGGAAGATTCTTACTTTGGATAATCTTAGGAGAAGACAAGTCATCGTAGTCAACAGGTGTTGTCTTTGTAAATTGGATGGGGAGTCCGTTGATCACCTCGTTCTCCATTGCGAGGTGGCTCGCTCTTTATGGAACACTATTTTGAGTCGTTTCGGGCTTTCCTAGGTTATGCCTAACAAGGTGGTGGACGTAATGGCTTGCTAGTGGTCTGGGGGTAATTCTAGGAGCGCAGTCGTCTGGAAGATAATGCCTCTCTGTCTTACATGGTGCTTATGGAGGGAAAGAAATGATAGGAATTTCGATAATCTTGAAAGGACTTTGGAGGAGATCAAATCCTTTTTCTTTTATTCCCTTTTCACTTGGACATCTGCTTACTTAGCTCTCATAGTTATTAGCTTTTCAGATTTCTTTGCTCTATTTTCTTCCTAGTTTTAGGCGTTCTCTTATATATTTCCTGTGTACTAGGGTTACGCCCCTCTGCGCTTTTTGTAATATACAACATTACTTATAAAAAAAAAAAATTGATACACCATGAGGAAACAATTACGGTGGTATTTGATTGATAGTACGGCATTCATCACCTAATACACTGGGCTTATAATGTTGAATGTGTGCGTTATAATCTTTTGATGAATGTATATATACAGATATGCAAATGTATCCTAAACTTTCATGTCAGCAGCATCAAATTTAAACCATGATTTTAAACTTGCATTGTTATGGAGATAGCCAATAGAGAGAAGTTCTGGCAACAAGTGAGACTTTTTGATCATGTTCTTAATTGGGGTCTCAATCAAGAAACTTTGAGTTCAAGTGATTGGAGCTTTTTTATAACATTATTGCTGTCTACTTTTTATCTGAAGCTTCTTTGTGCAAACCTTAGATGCTCTTAAAGATTAGCAACACTATTTAATTCATTGACAGCTAAACCATTGTGTTGTAATAAGTTAATTGAGCATTTAAATCGACACATCATGCCTCTAAAAACTAGTTATACATTTTGTAAGAGATTCTAGGGAGCTTCAATTGTAACTTCACTAATTCTTTTGGAGTGATAGTACAGATGTACTTATTGCTTTCCCTGGGTTGTTACAAATGGTATCTGAACAACTTAGTAATACCATGTATCATTGGAGCACTACATGACTTGGGTCATAACGAGGACCTCAGGAATTTGAGTGGAAAAGATTATGACACCCTAGGAAATTAGTCCAACATTGGGAAGATGAATAGCACATTGGATCCTTACTTTGTGAAACTAAACTTTATAAGTGATCCTAGGGAGTTTCAATTGTAACTTGACTAGTCCTTTTGAAATAATAGCACAGATGTGACTAGCACTTCCTTGTACTCAATTAAGAATTGAGATATTATAGAATTTGAATACAATTTATAATTAATTTTATATTTTGAAAAACATCTTGCAAATCTCCTTTGTTGTTAAACTAAGGCATTCGCTCCCTACCCCTCAATTGGGATAGAGAAAAAGGGATGTTATTATCTCTTTATATGCTCTAGATTTAAATTTGCCGTACCTGTCAAGAAAGACTTAAATTTGTCTTACCTGTCAAAAAAGATTTAAATTTGTCTCTTTAATTTGAATATGTGTTGGAACATAAATAATTTGTTATAGCCGTTAAGGTAAATTACCTAGTAGTTTGATACCATACTGCAAGGGCTTTTGATAATGAGACTGCTTATAAAAGAAAATTCTTCTTTTTTCTTTTTTTTTTTCCATCTCAAATGAGAATCTTTTTGACTTTATTGTCATTTATTTTGTCTTTTTCAAGTAAACAATATAGATTATGAAACACTTGGAATGAATTTAAACTTGTGCAATGATTGGTTTTGTTGAAATTTTTGGATGAATTATGTCCGTGTTCTTATCTTTGAATGGTTAGCCATTGTACGCTGCAATCATAATCATAAACTTGTGTCTGCCTTTTGGTTTCATTTTTTAGAACAAGGAATTATTTCAAGATTTGGCTCCTTCACTGTGGAATTCTTTTGGTACTATTGCTGCACTTATACAGGTATGCCTAATAAATTTATGTTTGTTTCTTTTTCTATTTTAGAAAAGAGAATTATTTCAAGATTTGGCTCCATTGTTGTGGAATTCTTTTGGTACTATTGCTGCACTGTTACAGGTACGCTCTTTATGATCGTCAATTTATCTTCTTTCATTGTTTCCCCCACAATTTGCTAGCTTATAAAATCTGAAAAAAGGAAGAAAGCTGGAAGCATCTGAAAACAAGTATCTACTCATATAATTATCTTAAAATAAAGATTTAAGCTGAATTGTAGAAAGCTCAACACCATTTAAGGTCGAATTATTTCTCTCCTTCAGATAATTAATATTATGTATAGAGGAGTAGCATTACGTATTGATTCATTACTATGCCTTCCAAAAAGCCCTTCCTACATGATACCCTTCAAATTCATCATTCAAGAACTCCAAACAATGAAAAAGCGGAAGACCAGAAATCTTGAGTGACAGAGTAATGAGGCCTTAGATGTTTAGCCTAATCTCCAGTAGACTTACACATACAACACCAATTAACAAGAATCGTATTCCTTTTGATGACTGATCTATAGTTAAAATCTTCCCCAATTTACATGTCCAATCCACAGAAGCAACCTTCTTAGGAAACAACTCCTGATTAGATCCTCTCAAAGCCTCATAAAAAGAATGGACATCAAATTCATCATTACACTTTAGCTTCCAAACAAAGCTATCCTCCCCTACACCTACTGGGAGATTAAAAATAGAGTAGATCAAGAATAGAATGTACTGTTTCTAATTTCCAATCTGAAAAGCACGAGTAACTTTTAAGATTTCATGATCCAGTGTTCCCATTTTCTGAAGACTCCAAATAAGAGTAAACAGAACAAATGTTGAATATCACCATGCGGGAGAGGAGGGATGATGAAGGAATCAAGTGAAAAAAAAAAAAAAACTATATCATAGATTGAAAATTATCCTGTGGTTCGCTAGTTGATTATAAATGGTCAATCTATCTTGTGATCTCAGTTGCAATTTTACATATTGGTATAGCTTGTTTAAACATGTGGTTTCAAAGTATTTCTTCTTTTGTCTTTTTTCTTTTGGTAAGGATTTGACATATCAACTCATTATCAGTGAACTTATGTCATTGCATGTGGAGGTTTTGTATTTGAATTATTCTTTTCATGCTAAATAATCACTTTACACAAGCAAGATTTTTTGTTTGCTCTTGTGATTATACATTTTGCTTTTGTTCCTTAGAAGTTCAATCTCCAAAATTGGAAATATTTTGATCTGTGATTCACAGACAGGATTGTGTGATGCTTTCTTTCCATAATTTTGAACCTTTTTCTACTTGCAGGAGATTGTTTCAATATACCCTGTTTTATCACCGCCAAATCTAACTCCAGCACAGTCAAATCGAGTCTGCAATGCTCTTGCACTTCTTCAGGTAAAACGTTTTTCCTTTTCATATTTGAACATTCCAGTATTGTATGAACTTTATACTTCATTTTGTTTAATTTTTTACTACAATTATGTCATCATCTTTAGAAGGTGAGTTTGGAGTTGAGTTTGATTGCAATGATGAAGCACCTTTGGCTTGTTTAAATACGTCAGTGTACTTAATACTTCTGGTGCACACCTTAAATAGATGGAGAAGGCTTTGTCAGTTAGTTCTTAGCAGAAGTATCTGTTTGGTGCAGGTGGTTTAAATATTGTTGGTTATCATATTCGTTTCCTGTTACGTCTTTTAGCCTATATGACTGATATTTTTATAAATTATCCTACAGAATGGTTAAACTCCCTCTGGAATAGAGCAAATTTGCGCAATTATAAAGTTCTCATGCATGTGTTGCAAATCAATTTGACAAAAAGTAGCTTTGGTTTTCTGTACTAGCCTTGCTTTTTCCCCTCAGCATGGACATTACTTGCTTATTATACTTGAGGACAAATGTAGGTTGCATCACTTGTTGTTTTGTTCTTGAATCTCTGTTTGCAGGTTGTGCTGATGCTTTGCATTCTTTTGTGTATTTTTTTTACAGTGTGTAGCCTCTCACCCGGACACAAGGATGTTGTTCCTCAATGGTAATGTTATTGATATCTTTGACATGTCTTTTTACCTGCTTCAATCTGGTCTTATATTCTTGATGTAATTGCCTAACATGCGAGAGAACAGAATATGCAAGTTAAATCTATAAAGCATAATTTTATGGAAGTCTTTGTAGTGTTTTTCAGAAGTTCTGTCATTTGCATTGAACCACAGATGTAGCCCACAAATGTGAACAGCAATCACAGCAGTATCTGATATAGTATAATGGATTAGATCATGTTAAAATTATAAGCTGTGGCTAAACTGATGGTTGGGCTAGAAAAGGGTCGGGGGTGATGCGGAAGACAGATCAAGGTGGGCAAGAGGAGAGAGCTGTAACTTCTCTTGTACTAGATCATATTTTTATGATGAAGCCCATAACAAATGTGCCGATTCTTTCATTCTGCTAGTATATTTTCCACCTATTAAAAAGGAAAAAAAAAAAAAAAAAATCCTTCCACCTAAAAGAGTGTAATGGTTTGTGATTGAAACTGATGGAAGGGTGTGTATAATATATTGGGTTAAGTACTTTTTTAGTACCTCGGTTTGCACTTTTTTATTTTTTCCTACCTAGGTTTCTAAAACAATCAAATCTGGTACCTCACTTATGAAAAAATACAAAATCAATACCTCGTTAGTTTCCATCAATCCCAATTAACAGAATTTCATGTCATCGCCGCATAAATGAGTTGTAAGGCCGACATTTGTACCTAGTTCCATTTTGGCACATGTAACTGGCCATATCATCTAACTGGATTCCTCTAAACCTTGGGCAGATGATGTGCGCAGGGTTGATGAGGAATCCAATTAGATGATGTGGCCAATTATATGTGCCAACATGGAACCAGGGATAGATGTTGGGCTTACAACTTATTTACGTGGCGATGACATGGAATTCAGTTAATTGGGATTGATGGAAACTAACTAGGTATTGATTTTGTATTTTCCCGTAGGTGAAAAACAAGATTTGACTGTTTTGGAAACTTAAGGAGGAAAAAAATGCAAACCGAGGTACTAAAAAAGTACTTAACCCTAATATATTAACTAGATGATAATATATAAACTAGATGGTCAGGTGGTATAAATCCTTTCTTGTTCAAATATCTTCACCTGAGTTTCACAATTCCTTTTTCAGTTTGAGGTTTTAAGGGCAAAAATCTTGAATGTCATGTAATACATTGATGCTGTTGTCTTCTTGCGATGCTTTGCTTTTAAAGTATTGACCTTTCCAGCACCTCATATCCTGTATCTAGTTTGCATATAGAGGATTGAATTTTGCTGAACCCATTGGATTGATATCCAGTTCCACCAGTGGCACAGTTGGATATGTACCCTCTGCAGTAGCTTTAGCTGCTTACCTTGAACCAATTGAAATAGCCCTACCCATATATGTATATGCTAAGGCAAATCAAGTTGGCTTTAACCAGACCGCATATGAGATGAGAATTTTGTCAGAGAGGGAGTTCACCAGGTTGGGGGGGGGCCGGGGGGTGCGATAGCTTTTGGTTGTCTTCCTGGTTTGATGACCTCTTTTGAAGTTCTGGTTTCTATGTTTGTTTTCAGTAATTACCTTGTACATATTGTACATGGAACCTTTTGGTTATAATAGTGTGTACACCATTACTGCTTAAAAAAGTAGTTATAGAAGAAATGGGGAACCTTAAGACCTTTCTCCATAAGAAAGATCATCTGGTGGCAGTGGCATCTTCATAAAAGCCATGTGTGTTATATAATTAAAATGTTCAAGGGTTGCAAACTGTTGTAACAAAAAAAAAAAACACTCTGCCCTCTCTCTTCTTTTTCTTCTCTCAGCCCTAGCGGCGGCGCTTGTAGGCGTCGCATGCTAGGGTCTGGTGAGTAGCGATGGAGCGGCGCTTCTCTATTGAAGCAAAAGTTTTTTATTTCTCAGCTAAAGAAGGATCTCCTATTCTTCGGTTGGAGGAAAGGAGAAAACAATTTTTAGGGCTCATTTTTGCGAGCATTCCATGCGCGTCATGGCTGGTGGACACGGTGGAAGTGGCGTGTCTGGTAAAGGAGGATATCGCCAAGTCCTTTCGTGAGGGGAACAAAGTGTGTATGGTTCATGGGGTGCTAATAAGGTAGGGAGGTTTCTGGAGGTGTTCGTTTATGCAGAAGGAGGTCGTAAAGGAGTTTTATGGCTCCTAGAGGGTAGATTCGGGCGGGGCTAGCGTCGTTTTGCAGATGAGCTTCGTATTATGGTGGTTCCAGCTGTAGGTAAGATTGGGTCAGAGGAGTTAGGGACTCGATCTTTGCTGTTGCCTATTGGGGGTGCTGATTCTGCAGGAAGTTCCAAGGAGCAATCGTTTGCAGAGGTGTTACAATCGAAGCCGCGCCTCGAGATGAAGTCTTCGTTTTGCATGGATCTTTTACAGATGTCATCGCAAGCTGAGACGGGGATAGGTGGGGAGGACTTGTGGATTGCCGTAGATTGTTTTAGCTTGGAACCTCCAGGGATGGCATCTGGGTCTATGTGTTCGAGTAAGAAGAAGAAGGGTAAGATCGGTATTTGTGGGTTGTTGAGTCTTCTAGGGCAAATCCAACGTAAGTTGGACCAAGTTTGTGCTGGGCTTGCCTAGAAGCCCAATCATAGGAGGAAAAGGGTCCATGTTTTGGGCCTAACCACTTCTGGTGGCTGTTGGGTTTTTGGGTCGAACTATAACTCGGGTCTGGGTCTTTACTCATATCCTGGTCAATTCTTGGTTCCGGATCTTTACTTGGATTCGAGTCAAAAAATGGATATGGGCTTGAAGTTGTCTATAGAGCCTGATTTTGAAGCTGCGTCGCTTGTGGTGCCTTCGACGAGAATTTCTTTGGTCCCTGAAGGTGGCCTAGAGCCGGTGGCTAGGTCTTCGGTGAGTCTGCAGGTGATGGGTGTGGACTACGGTCATAAGCCTCCCCCAGTGAAGGTCCCACTCTCTCCAATGCTTGTTTAGAGCTAATCGGCTGGGTCTGCCGGTGATGGGCATGATGCCGGTGATGGGTCTGCCGGTGAAGCACTGATGCCGGTTCATGATTTTTCTATACCCTTTGCAGAGGGTTTACTGGCAAGTACTTTGAGCAGGGATTGGGAGGATTACTTCTCTTCGATGCCTGTAGACCGATTGGGTGCGCCTGCTTCGGAGTTAACTAAGTCGATGCGCCTCTCTGTTCTCAAAGAGGCTTTCTCTGTTCCTTGGGAGGTGGATGTTCCGGCGAGCCCTATTTGCAGGGATAGAGAGGATACCTCTTCGGGGGCGGAGGATACCCAGGTGGTGTGCCCTTCTTCTCCGGCGAAAAGTTTGATTGGACGTGGGTTCTTTGGTCCGAGAGCTGTCTCTCCCTCTCCGGTGGTGTTGAAGGAGGGTACCTTGTCTTCTAAGGGGAAGGACCCTATTCCGGAGTTTGGATTGATCCATCGGGGGTTTCTAGGGTCGGGTTCTGTCTCTCCTTTGCTGGTGGTCTCGCCTACCAGTGGGGGTGGCTGAGCTGGGTCTTCAGTCCCCTGCAGCTGCCTCCCTGCCTTCGTCGCAGGTATGCACTTCATTCTCAACCATCTCCCTCTCCGATGGGGCAGCTATGATGGAGTCTCGGAGGGAAAGTAGTACTCCCATTAAATCCTCTATTTCCACGTCCCAACTGTGGTATACTCGGAGGGTGAAGGAAAAGGTCGCAATGCAGCTGAATAAGAATAAGGATTTGCTTGCGGAGTCTATGGGTGATATTCCAGTGGTAGGGGAGGATAGGGTGCTTAATGCGTTGAATCTCGCTCCTGTTTTGGGGTTGTCTTGGGGAGGTGAAGACAAAAAACTTCGGGACCTCATCTCTGTCATTGATAAGAGGGAGCCCGTGGTTGAAGCTTCTGTTCTTAAGGTTAAGGGGTTGAGGAAGCTCAAAAATCTGGATTGCTCAATCTCACCGGTGAAGGGCCAGCGGCGACGGGGTTGGTTGGGGTTGAAAAATGCCTTTTCTTTTTCCCTTGAGGTACACTAGGGTTCCCCCTGAGGTGCACAAGGGTTTCCCCTGTTAGGGTGTTTGGTTGGGTTCCTTGTATTTTTTTTGGGTTTCTTGTTTGGTGGGTTTCTTTTGGGTTGTATCGGGTTTTGTTTTGGGTTTTCATAGGCTATCCTTTGTATACTCTTTGTGTACTCAGAGACACTTTGCGCTTTTTATATAACACGTTACTTATCAAAAAAAATAAAAAATAAAATGTTCAGGTTTCAAATATTGACTCCCAGTTTTCTTTTTGCAGCTCATATACCATTATATCTGTACCCCTTCCTTAATACAACAAGCAAGTCAAGGCCATTTGAATACTTGAGGCTGACTAGCTTAGGTGTCATTGGTGCCTTGGTGAAGGTATTTCATCCTTGCTGACGTTTATACTGCTTGAACTCACGCAAATTCTTATTTTACTTTAAATGATAGTGATAATTTGATGTTTTGCATTGTATTCAGACACATGAAATTTTGTATAGAATATTTACATGCCAATAATATAGCTAGCACACGTGAAGCATAATGCAACATGTGATCTGAAACCCATTTTAGCTAGACTGCCAATATGATGTTGCCATTCATTTCTTTTCTGTGTAACCCATAAATTTAAAAAATGGAAGTAAATGAGCAAATCAATCATTCTATTTACTAATCTCGGGCAAGGCCAAAGTAGATTTTAGGATAAAATGAGAGAAAATAAACGGCAAGCAGAAAAAGACATATTTGATTTTGCTATAAGCAAGATGGATGGAGCCTTATTATTATACTGCAGCTGATGAAGGATAACCTTAATTTTGGTTGGCAGACTTTAGAGAGATTTGAGTTTTTAGTCACTGGCTTACATATTGGCCTTGAAAATACCCACTGTAGCTATATTCAGCCAGAGAATGGTAAGCAAGTAGCCAAATAACTATTGCTGAGAAATTTGGCATCTTTCCCCGTCCGACTCATATATTGTTGGCAATGGGATTGCCGACTTTGTCCGTATAGCATTTATGTTTGTAAAGCCTTCAATTCATAGGCAGTCGTGGTTAAGGTAACCCACAGGAGAACATGTGCTTTATAGGGGTCAATCTCTCCACTCCTCGACTTCTCTTCTTTTCTTTGTAAGAGGGGGAGGTGATGTTGCTGACTTATGTTTCCACTTCATAACATACATAAAAGTAATGAAAAGGCAGTTTCTAAAAGGG
>CM017328.1:27245042-27306003 GCA_006937295.1 Carpinus fangiana | reverse complement strand
TCTGGGGGGGGGGGATCTTCACCTGCACAATTTTTTTAGATGACTATCTGCTTCCCTTTTTTCTTTTGTTTTCTAATAATAATAAAATGTTCTTAGATGACTATCTGCTTCAGAATGTTCTTGGATGACTATTAGTAATTGAAGCTGAATTGTAACCCTCTCTGAGATGGGGGAGAAAGGGATCTTCACCTTCACAATGTTCTAAGATGACTATCTGCTTCTTCTTTTTCCCCTAATAATAATAATAATAATAAAATGTATCTACTTTTATTAAGAAGTCATTGAAGCTGACTTGTACCCTCATTGAGATGGCCTTGAGTCCTGTTGTGTTAGTAAAGCACGGGGGTGTTTAATTCATCTAAACATTTATTGTGTTTCAAATAGTCTTCATTTAAACAAAGAAAGTATCGGATATTATTCATGTATAACTCTGCTTTTTATATTAATATTTACTTGCAGTCTGGCACATACTAGGACTTGGTTGTAGCTCTCTCTCTCTCTCTCTTAGACGCCCACACGCATGCACACACAAAAAATTGTTATATTGTGTGTGACAATAAGTAGCAAAATATTTCTTTATATTTTGAATGAGCTTTTTTCTTTTTCTTTTCCCAGGTTGATGATACAGAAGTTATTAGTTTCCTTCTCTCGACAGAGATAATTCCGCTGTGCCTTCGCACTATGGAAATGGGCAGTGAATTGTCAAAAACAGTTGAGTAATCTGATTTTATTGCGCTTGACGTCACTACCTGCACTCTGCAATGGCGCGTGAGAACTGGCCTTTCAGAATTTAGGAGTATTGCATCTGATCTGTTCCTACATGAAAGCCTTGACATATTGAAAATTTCCCCCTTCAAAATCTGTTTCATTTTTTTTTTATTTCTACATCACCCTTCTCTCTGACAAAATTTTGCTGCCAAGCTGCATAGGAGGCGCCTGATTATGATTACCCATGAAACAATGGTGTGATGAAATATCTGCAAATGCATAAATGGACACATTCCTTGCTCTTCAATACTTCTAACTTTTTAAGCCAGTCATTCAATTTGCCATGTTGTGCGCAACTTATCAAGGCCTTGTCCTGACTTCCTGGTATTGCATTCTAAGTTTCATGAATGGCTGACAGAAGTTTTCTGATGGCAGGTCGCAACGTTTATAGTTCAAAAAATTCTGTTGGATGATGTGGGCTTGGATTATATTTGTACCACAGCAGAACGGTTTTTTGCAGTAGGTCGAGTTTTGGGGAACATGGTTGCAGCCCTTGCTGAACAACCCTCGTCCCGACTGTTGAAACATATTATTCGTTGCTATCTTCGATTGTCAGATAATGCAAGGTTGGTTAAGTAGATTGAAATTCCAGTTGTCAGATACTGCTCCCATATCCTTCTCCCCCCTCTTCTCAGTTCCCTGGATTTTTCTCAATAATGTTTGTAAGATATTTGTTCTTGGACTTTTATGTTGCAGGGCTTGTGACGCGTTAAGAAGTTGCCTTCCGGACATGTTAAGAGATGCTACTTTCAGTAGTTGCCTTCGTGTAATTGTTTCCTTTCCCTATTGGTTGCACTCTTAAAGTACATTGTGTGTTATTTAAGTAATTAAAGTTGTTTTAGGAGTCTTGTGGAGTAGGTTAATTTTTGGCCTTTAATTGAGGTTTATTGATATTGGTGAACCCAAATACAGGTGCTGTTTTGAACGGACATGGTAACTCTGTCTTTTATACGAGGGGATCATGCATATAGCATTAGCTTAATGCTGAAAATTATATTTTTATTCCACAATGTTGACATAACAGTTTTCTAACCAACTCTTGGATTAGTGCTTATTTAAAAAAGGTATATAATTGTTAGTTGGAATTACCACATCAACATTATGAGATAGTTGTGCGATAAAAATGTAATATATACAATTTCTTTGAGTACATATGTTATCTTTCTTTGCTATTTAGTATTGAAGATCTATTTTTCTTTCTTCTTTAGTTAGGTTTTTCTGCATTGAGAAGAAATGATCCAGTGAATTTGACTGTCACTTTTTTTTTTTTTGGGTCAAAAATGCAAATTACCTAATTCTGCACTTCAATTTATTTTATCAAAAGATCTATTGTTTGGCCGGTTTCCAATTTCATGGTCTTTATTTATGCTTCCAGGAAGATCCCACCACAAGGAGGTGGCTGCAACAGTTGCTTCACAATGTCGGAGTAAATCGGGTTCCCACACTTCAGGCTGGTGGATTTGATCATATGATGGTTAACTAATTAAAATTGTGCCATGTTATTAGACTTTTCATATTTTGTTTTTTTTTGTTTTTTTTGTTTTTTAATTTCTTTTTCTTTTTGCTGCTCTAGACTGGCAGTAGGAAGAGTGGCTAATCTATATTTTTAATCCAATTCAATGGCCCCAATTGTCATAGTTTGCTTCTTGTAATTAGCGATACATCTAAAATAACTTCTGAAGAAATGCAGAAGCCAATCTGATTGTCGAATGAATCATCTGTAAGCCAATGATTTCTTATGTGTAGTTTCTAGTGGAATTCTCTCTTGCCCCCAGGCCCTCCATTGAGAAGTTATGCTGGTTGCCTGGTTGGTTTCTGCCAGTTAACTGCAATTGTGCTTCCCCCATGGAAATATTTATTTATTCTTTTTCCTCGTATTGCCAACACAAATATTTTGTAGAATATCCATGTTCTCCGAAAATATGCCCTCTGATTAAACTGAGTGTCAAGGAAAATATAAGCTCTGTGATATTTAAATTATAACATGATTTAGATGACCATTGTTGCATTCAATTGTACAGTCTGTGGCCCAGATGAAGAAAAGAAATCGTACATTCTTTGAAGCTTTCATGCTTGGCAGTATGGGAAATGGATGCAGATTTAATAGGATAGAGATCTTAGCAATTTTGTTGTCTGTATTGCTAGCCTATTGCTAGCCATTTGAACAAATGTGAGAGAGTTTTTATAGGATTATCCTAAAAACGAAAAATGGGGTGGGCTCATTCCATTTTAAAAAAACTGGGCGCATTTGGGGGAAAGGCTGGTGGAATAGAGTAAATCTAGTTTTTAAAAAACTAGATCTACAAATACCAACAACTCCAGGAAGAGGGTGGGCGGCGTGATAGTGAGCATGGTTGACGGAGCGATGGAGCTTCTAGTCTGGTCAGGAAAAACTCAAAAAACAGCAAAGAACAAAAACAAGACACAAAACGAAGGAAGAAAAGAAGAAAGAGGGGAGGAGGAGAGAACAAAGATCCATTCCTCATCCCCTATAGACCCTCACAAGGAGGTCACTAAGGAGGTGAAGAAACCTCCTTGGAAAAAATTTGGGGAAACTTTATTGAAAGTCCCCGAACTCTCACCCGTTTTGAAATACTCTCCCTAAACTTTATAAACTCTCAATTTAATCACCTGAACTTTCAATTGCTCTCAATTTGGACCCCTCGATCAATTTTAGCCGTTAAAAAAAAAAAAAAATCCCTAATTTTCATTTTTTTTTTAAAAAAAAAAAAATTTTGGAAGTTGGAATTTTATATAAAAGTCAAGGGTATAAACGTCATGTAATGTTTAAAATCTAATTGAGGGATATAAATTAAGAGCAATTAAAACTTCGGGAAACCAAATTGAGAGTTTTTGAAGTTTATGGGGGGTATTTCAAAATAGGTAGAAGTTTGGGGGTCTTCAGTGAAGTTTCCCCAAAAAAATTTCTAGAGAGAAGGTAGAGCATCTCTCTCTCTTGGTTATGAGACTTCATGAGTGTGATATACTCATGCCCATTAAATATTAATCTGATTTATTTATTATTATTATTATTTTTAACATGAGAACATGAGTTCAAGTCTTTTTTTGACATGTTCATACAAGGGAAGAGGGAGAGTGGATTCGAACTTGTGACTTCCGCTTCATTAGGCTTGTGAGTTCAAATCTTTTAAAGTTCATAGAAATACAAAAACTGCCCATGTAATTTACTTGATTTAATGTAGCATTAAAATAAATTGAAAGCTCATTCCAGGATATATAAATAAAACTTTATTCTTTGCTGTCAAATTTCATCAAAACACTTTATAGATTCCATTAGTGTATCACATCAAAACCAATAAAATAACACGTCACTCATAATATATATATGTGCAATAAATTAATTAATTAACTAAAAGAAAAGTAACGGGGTACCAATTAATGAGATACACATCAATTTAATAAGCTTCTCTTGATAAAAACAATTGGTATCTCTAACATTTCTCTTTTAAAGTTTTTAATTTTTTTAAGTTTCTAGTTTTTTTATTTTTATATATCTACATATTTATTATTTTAGAAATTTTATTAAGAATAATTTTGTCATTTAGGGCATTAATGAAACAAGAAAATATAATGAAGAATAAACTTGCGTTCTTAAAGAGGAAGCTCAATCAGTTATAAATTATGTTTAATGAAGCGGAAGGAGCAGTTCGAATCTCCGATTTCTCTTCTCCTTACCTGAACATGTAAAAAAAATAAAAAATACACGTGTGAACGTCAGAATGATCACGTTGGAGCAACCGTCAATGCCTCCCAAGGTGGTTCTCAGAGTCGGTGGGACCGAATCGGTGACCACCGTACTGCCTGGTTCTATTAGTGTGTGACTGTTTCGGCCACACCCTAAACAGCTTTGCCTCCCACGGTGGTTCTCACTACCTCACGCGACAGATGCGCGTCGAATTCACGCCCTCCTAGTGCTTCCCAACTAAGGAAAGCTCTCGAGTCTTGAACTCTTCCCACGCTTCACAAAAAATGTAACAAAACCAAAACGAAAAGAAGGTGATCACCACGGCCGCCATTGATTCCCAGCCCGATGTCCTCAGTCCAGGGTGCATAGAGCTCTACTCTACCCAATTCCCACCCAGTTACGCGATTGCCCCTCCTGCTTTGAAGAGATCCCCCACCGCCAGGCGCCAGCTGTCTTCTCTGAAATGGAAGAGTCGATCAGAGCCGTGGAAAAGATCGTGGGGTACAAGTTCAAGGAAAAGACGCTCTTAGAAGAGGCTCTGACCCACCCATCCTACGCCGAGTCGCCGTCATACCAGCGGCTCGAGTTCGTCGGCGACGCGGCGTTGGGGCTCGCGTTCTCAAACCACGTCTACCTGGCCTACCCAAACCTCGACCCCGGCCAGCTCTCCCTCCTACGCGCTGCCAACATCAGCACCGAGAAGCTTGCGCGCGTCGCCGTCCGCCAAGGCCTCTACCGCCACTTCAGGCACAATGCCGTGGTTCTTCGCGATAAGGTTACCCTTTTTCGACTTTCTATTAATTCTGGGGGTTTTCTGTATTATTATGAGTTCGATGGATAGCGTTTCGAAAGTGCATGTTTGTTGCTTTCAAAACGAAATTTTCTATTGTTAATTCTTGGGGTTTTTTTAATTTTTTTTTTCCTATGAGTAGTTTATGTGTCTTGCAGTCCATAATTATATGTGGGTCTGTTTTATTACCTGAAATTTTTGGATTTTGAGTAATGAGTTATCGGTTAGCTTTTTGAGAGGAATTTGCCTGGACGTGTATTCTGGGCTTGTTTTAAATCTTAGAATTTGAGCAAAAAAAATTTGATCAACGCGATTGGTTTTGTTTTATTTTTATAGGTTCAAGACTTTGTTGATGCAGTCAGTGCGGAAGATGATACGGTTGTGTATGGTGGAGTGGTAAAAGCCCCGAAGATTCTTGCCGACATTGTAGAGTCTGTGGCGGCTGCTATATACGTTGATGTCAATTTCGACCTGCAACAATTCTGGGTGGTGTGTATTTAACCCTTTTCACATAATTCAAAGGACAATATGATCTTGGTTTTTCTGTTCTTTTTTCTTCTTGTTTGGAGCTTTTCCTCTCTATCTGTTATATATATGTCTTGCTCTGTTTGTATAAATTAAAAGGCATTGTTTGTTGAACCTGTGTAGATTTTTAGGGGTCTCTTGGAGCCTATTGTCACGCAAAAAGACTTGCAGGAACAACCGCAGCCTGTTACAATGTTGTTTGAGTTGTGTCAGAAGCAGGGTAAGCATGTTGACATTAGGCATTGGAGAAAAGGGGCAAAGAATATTGCTAGTGTATATATTGATGGCAGGTTTGTTGCCTCGGGCTCTTCTGAACAGAGGGAAATCGCAAAGCTTAATGCAGCAAAGCAAGCTTTGAGTAAGTTATCGCAATCTATCCCTACTAACTCTGGGATGTTTGAATTTTCTGTACGGCTCGATGGGTCATTTGAGATCGAAGGTGCGAAACAAATGTTACATGAGCTTTGTGGCAAGAAAAAGTGGCCTAAGCCTACTTACAGGTAGGACCTCCTTTATCATGAACCTCAAATAATTGGAAGATATATATACACATATCTGTGTGTGTGTGTGTGGAATTATCTTATCTAGTTTGTATTATGTTTGACTTCTGCCGGTGTCAAGGATATTATTCCCCCCCTACTACTTACAAATTGGAGTTTTATTTTGAAGATGTTTGCTCTAGTAGATGCATACTAAAGTTAGGCTATGAACATTGTAGAATAGAATTAGTTCCTTGCATACTAAAGTTGTCGTAGCCTTAATTTCCTTGTGGCACATTGGATAAAGTTGAATTTTTATTTCAGGATCCTACAATTTGTCCATCTATGGCATGGTGCGAGTTTGATTAGCTAACCGGTGGTTTATAAAGTTTGCACTTTGTCTGCGTGAGATCCATCCCATTACATCCGTCAAACTTTGCTGTCAAAGTATGTATGGGCTAATCATGTGCTTTGAGAAATGTGGCATTTTACCACTTGTAGCTTAGAAAATAAACACTTCACCAATCAGTGGTTTTGAAAAGAATAAAAAAAACATCAACTTTTAACCCATCTGTGATTCTGTGGTGCATACAATTTTTTACTGCAGAGTAATGTTTATATACAAAATATAAAGGAAATTAATGGAGTGAACCTTGAGTGGTAAAGTGTCACTTTTAAAACTCAGGTTATGAAACCTAACCCATTACATACCACAGGTGGGTAAAGTCATTTTATTAGTTTTCTGTGTAGTCTGAATTATTTGATGATGGACCCAGGGGTTACAGTGACAGGAAACATGTATTCTGATCTGTGTGGCAGGTCAAGTTCACATCAACTAGTGATTTTGTTGTATTAAATGTCAAGACTCATGCCTTCATATCTAGTCTTTTATCCGCAATGAATGAGCATTTTTCTTTTTATATTCTCCATGCTTGTTCTCTCGACACCACCTACCTTGGATGCAAAATTTTCCTTCTTAAGGATTCACCGTTTTCAAATTCTCACCTTTTTCCTATCTTCTTAGATACTGAATATTAAAATGTTATTTTACTATAACTTGCAGCATTGAGAAGGACACGGGTCTGCCACATGACAAGAAATTTGTATACTCGGTTCAAATACCAACTGTAGACGGAGTTTTAAGTATGCAGGGGGATGAACGGTCAAGAAGAAAGGAGGCAGAAAATTCTGCAGCTTCATATTTAATTCGTGCCTTAAAAGAATCGAATTGTTTATGATGCAACTTCTCTTTTTAGAAGACTAGGAGATATAAGCAACCACATCTGGTAGGTTTTATTAACTGCTGCATTTAAATGCATGAACTGGAGAAAATTTTTTATGTATCTTGGCTTTGGAGCTTGTTCATCAATATCAGATGGAAAACTTCGTGGTGCAAGTGCAGCCATGAGATGTAGGGATTTACTGCATTTAGTGCATTCTATGCAGGTTGTTGCATGGGTGTGACTAATTTCTGCCATTAGTTGTAGTTGGACTGGATCAGTCTAACAGTCTAACGTGGTTGTAAAAAGTGAAAAATTATGTATGTATAAATATATCTATCTCCATTTTTCAGTTTTATATACAACTTGGTGATTCCGTGCTTTGTGTCGGCATAAACTACTTTCATTCTTCTTTGGCATCCTCGTTCATTAACATAATTAATATGCATTGTGTGAGTTTGTGCACTTTTTTTTTGGGGGGGGGGGGGGGGGAATTAGCTTTTCCCCCCACGAACTACTACTCTTTCTCCATTTGCTCCCATGAACTATTAATTTTACATTACACCTCCCATGAACTACCATTTCGTTAGTAAAAACCCTCTACTGTCAGTCAAAGATGTTAAGTTGAATTGTCAAACTGTTCACGTTGACCGTCATGTTTAACGTCTTTAACTAACAATAAGGGGTCATTGGTAACGAAATGGTAGTTCATGGGAGGTATAATATAAAATTGGTAGTTCTACCATTTCGTTACTAAAAACCCTCTACTGTCAGTCAAAGATGTTAAGTTGAATTGTCAAACTGTTCACGTTGACCGTCATGTTTAACGTCTTTGACTAACAGTAAGGGGTCATTGGTAACGAAATGGTAGTTCATGGGAGATATAATATAAAATTGGTAGTTCATAGGGGCAAATGGAGAGAGAGTGGTAGTTCGTGGGGGGAAAAGCTAATTTCCCCTTTCTTTTTTTTTGGTAATACAAAGGCAAGGGAGCTGCAAATGGGAGATCTTTACCGCTTCTGATATGGATGGAGACAGGAGGGGAGTTGGTGGAAAAGCTTCTGAACAAATGGGAAGCAGCCCATTTGGCCATTCTTTTGGTTCTTAATATCATATTTGCACTTATTCATGTATTTGTTCATATACAGAACGTGTTTAACTAAATTATCGTGGCTTGCATTATGGCATATTTTTAAAATGTCTTTCAGCTGCATTCTTTCAAGCTGTGTCAGTTAATAACAAAATGATTTTGCAGATGTTCTAATGCTCTCCCTAGGTTTATAGAGGGATGCTTTCTGACGGACAAGTTGCGGCAATCAAAAGAGCCGAGCAAGGATCACTCCAGGATGGACTTGAGTACAAGACTAAAATTAAAGTTGCGTTGGCGAGTTCCTCACAAGAATGTTGTTGACCGTGTGGGTTTTTAGATTTTTTTTTATTTTTCTGAGGAGTGTAAACTTAAGGAGCGATGTGGGTTTTATAAGGTGTTGTTGTATTGTGTGTTGTGATTTTAGTACTGCTATTGGGAACTAAGCAAATAAGGCCCAAAGCAAAAGCCTAATCAATACTTCAATTGCTGATAGGCATAGCAAACTCAAAACAGTGGGTGAAATCCATGATTGAATGTTTTTCTATATATATATACTTTCTTTTCTTTTCTTTTTTCTAACTCAACTTATTCACGTGATGATGACAATTGCCCCCAAAGTATGATAAAGAAGGTGAAATTAAATCTAGACTGTTAGAAAAAACTACAAGATTTTTATTTATTTATTTATTTATATATTTATATATATTTTTTTTTTACGGCAACCAAGTCAAAGCAATTTAGTGTCCAAGAAATTTCGTTGCCTTCATAAGGGTCTCTCTAAGCCTCACCAAGTTTATCTTCATGTTCTGCCCGTCAGCATACACAGCTCTTGCAGCATTGTAGCCCTGCAAGATTATAGACATGGGGTCAGCAATACTGGGTCTTGAGGACCATACTTGTCTAAAAGAGAACTCTCCTCTGGCTCAATCTTGTATTCCACATGATGCAACCCCATCTCAACTACTGGTCTGCCATAGTAATTTGTTGATGCCCAATCTAGCCCCAATGGCACCACTTGCACCACCACTGCCCCGGCAGGCAAGAACACAGCGTTTGTAAGGCCGGCGCCATGGGCTCCAACCAGGACATTGCACGAGTTGATCACCGTGGAAAACTTGTCCAAATTCGACATCCGATTAGCCGTTGCCACGACAACTTGAAAACCCAGTTCCTTCATCACGCCCACCATTTCATCTTCATTCAGAAACATTCTTGTTTTGCGACGAGATATAAGAACTAACACTGGCTTTTTTATGTTTGGAACACTCTCTATCTTCAAGTTATATGATTCTCTAAGGAACTGCTTGAAGTCAAACATGGAGTATCCTTCAGGTGTATTTGTAGAATTTAAGGCGAGATTGTCGTGGTATTTGAGCCCTATGACAGCCCCAGGAAAGCAATGAACAGCTCTATCTTTTGCAGGATTTATGACCTCGAAACGAGACAAGTGGGTTAGAATGCGACTGTATTTTTTGACCCACCAAGGCTTAAAATCAGTGATGACAAATTGTAGGTGAGATCAGAAGTGGTGGCAGGTGATGAATAAGGGGATGATGAGCTCGTTGAACTCATGAAATAGGTTTCCCGTGAAGCCGCCAGAGGAGAACACCACAACTGGGACATCATGGTTGAAATCACAGGCAGGTGAGGTAGCATTTCCTGAAAGTATTTGCACCGGCGAGACTTGTTTCATGGCCGTCTCATCCTCTTTCCTTGGATATGGGATATGGCCGAACCATGTGTTGAACTTGGACGTTAGAGGACTGTAGCCTGTAGGTAATTAAGCACTTACTGCTTTGTTATCGACTATGACCGGTGGTTTGTTTGTGACACAAACTTCAGAGTGAAGCTCAGAATAGCATGAAAATCCATTCATTTTAAGCTGAATTCGATTTTCTCCTGTACGCAAAATGAAACTTTTCATTTTGAATTATTTGGAAAATTAAACAGCAATCTTGAATATTTGGGTCTATTTAGAAGCAATCAATAAATTATTTCTTATCCCAAAAGCTTAATCAATATTTAAACACGTTCTCCCTTAGAGCTCAAACTCTTATAAAGTGAGACTCAACATGTATAATATTTAATTGAAATGAAGGTAAACTATGTAGTCTAACTCTATACCATGTTAAATTACCACATATTCCAAAAATTTAAGTTGATATGAAAAAAAAATAAAAAATAAAAAATCAAATAATTTAACAAGAAGTAAATGATAAGGAATGCTTAAGAAAAAAGAGAGAGAACCTCTTACTAATCTTCTTAAAAGAGGCTCTGCTGCAACTTCTACACCTTTGTTGACCTTTCTGCTGCTGAGACTACCATTCCAATTTGATAGCTACATCACCAGACAACTCAAGTTAGCAAAGTCAAGGGGAATAGAAGAAGAAGTTAAAACCAAAACGTACAGCAAACTGAAAAAAACTAATGAATGCTCATATATTAAATGCAAACATGAAGGGGAATTACATGAATCAAATGGGGTAACATCTGATGCGAAAAAAGCAGCATAAAGGAAGAAGATAAGAAGCAATAATACTGCTGAAGTTGCACCAAGCAGCAGCCTCCTATTGGACTCCCTTTCCCATATCCTTAATCAATCAGAAAAACCTCTTCAAAGATTTGTATACATGTTTAGAGATAAAATGAACACGACCAACTAGGAAGCCTTTTTAGTTGGTAAGCTTCTGCCATCATCTATATTTTCTATTAATTTTTATGCCAAGTTTCGATACACTCAACCATATTAAATAAAGCAGTTGAGCTGGATTGTTGGATTTTCTTTTGGGAATTCAATTATGTATATATAATATTTTGTCTGGTAGTTAGTGTTTCATTTTCTATTGCTTTTGATTTAATCGGCTTCAAAAATGGTATCTTTTGCTGCTTCAAACGTGTGGTCAATGGATCCTTACAATAATTAACAGATGGCCTAACCAACTCGGAGACCAAAAAGAGCCTTATTAGAAAAAGCAAGACAGAGAATCAGAAATGTCGCGAAAGCCCCGCTCTTGTGGAATGTTTCGGATTAAAATGGAAAATAGAGTTTTGGGAAAAATTCATTTTACCCAAGTTTGAGGTGTTTTTTAATTTAAATCCTAATATTTAAAAATATGCAATGTACTCTCCTAATGTTTAAAAAATTTACAATTAACACCTTTCATTACTAATTGCCGTCTAAGTACATGAAAATTGCCGACATAGGAGCAGGTGAGAGGTATTTACACTTTTTCTTTTTCACTCCAACACCCATACAACAGCCAAAAGGAATTCAAAGGAGGGTTGACAAGAAAAAAATAATGATAATAATAATAAAAACAGAGGTTGGGTTTTAATAAAGGGCAATTATGTCATTTCACTAGGTAGGTTGAGTGCAAAATTGGAAGACACAGCATTAAAATCTCACGTGAGACACATGTGATATCATTTTCATCTACTTAGATGCCAATTAGTAACATAGGGTGTTAATTGCAAATTTTTAAACATTTGGATTTAAATTAAAAAACACCTCAAATTTCAAGGAATAAAGTGAATTTTTTCTTAGAGTTTTTTTCTTATAAAAAATGCCTGAAATAATAATTTAAATAGGCTCAATTCTGCCTGAATAGCTTTTTAAGTTTAACAAAAGGTTATAGCCCAGCATGAGCATTCAGGAGGCAAGCCCAAGCTCGTTTCAACTTTAAGCAAAACTTGGGTGGGCTTGAGACTTGAGAGTCGTTTATCAATAAAAGATGAGTTTATTATGGTTGGGGCCAGTGAACCAATGGGCTTGTGAGAAGAGTTTCAGTATGGCATTTCCCTTGCAAGGGTACTCACGCTTTCTTATCTGTCTTAGGGCTTGTTTGGGTATGCGTTTGAGAAATTTAAAAGTATATTTTATACTCAAAAGTCTATTTGAAGAAAAAATAGTTGTTTGGCAAAAAAAAATTGAATGCGCTTTTAAGGGTCCAAAGAATTAAAAAAATGACAAAAAATACACTTTTAGTTGAAGCTTAAAAATGAAGTTTTTTTCAAAAATTACTTTTTAACTTGAAAGTTCTATTTTCAAACACAATCTCAAACATGCTCTAAGAATATGTTTGAGATTGTGTTTGAGAAATAAAGCTTTTAAGTTATTAAAAAAATAAAAAATAAATTAAAAAAAAAACATTTTTTTTTGGTAAAAACTTCATTTTTAAGCTTTTGCAAAAAATGCATTTTAGTCAACTTTAGAATAAAAAAGTCAAAAAGTAATTTTTTACTGAACATGCCAGCTTTTGTTTGGCACAACTTTTTAGGTACTGAAAGTATTTTTTAAGCTTTCAAACGTAATCTTAAACATACTCTAAATGCTATATTAGACATGACCTGCAAACCTAACACGAAATTAGTATGTTAAAATTAAGAGGTCTGACTCATTTTATTAAATAAGTATATATTCTTCTACCTATACTTCGATATAATATAATTCGAACCCGACACGCAGACACGAATTACCATCCCCTAAGTCCAATAGCTTCCCTCTCTGTGGAGCGATATTCGGGCGATCAATTATAGAGGATTCACAGATATTATTAAATCAATTCTCAAAGCTCACTTTGCCAAGGTTAGAGCTGAAACCTAACTACCTAAGGATAAGTTTTACATGTTAGGTAGTTGTATGATGTAATGTATTTTCCCGAAAAATGGAAAAAAGATTCATGCATTCAAAACCCAAGTTTCTGATAAGGTCTTTGTTCAATCAATTTAGCTAGATTGAGTGTACATTTGTACCTTAGATTCTCAATATCTTTCAAGCAAGGTTCAAAAAACTTTCTTTAGGTAATTGCTAAAGTCATGGATCGGTTACATTAGTAAGATATAATATTTAAATTTATAATTTTTTATTAACTTAAATTTTTGGGATATAATTGACGACTTGACACGGTATCAAAACTTATTTAACGTATTGGGCGTCATTTATTTAGGAGTTCGAGCACACATGTGGGGAAGAGTATTAAAATATTAATTAATTGTTAAAAGACAAATTAAGATAACAATAATTCATTAAACATGTGGACCAAACGGGGAAGTGACTGTGAAGCAATTGTGCCTCAAATATCCTCAAAACTTTTGAGGCAAAACCATGAGTTGGGCTGTGTCTGTCTGCATGTGGCAACTAGCCAAAAGAATATCAAGGAGAAGATGCAATAAAAAGTAAGATGAGGATATATCTGTGTACAGGCAAAGCAATTAGCAGCCTCTCCATGGAGCCCCACAGCCACAGGGCACAGCAGGCAAACACTGAGGGGCTCACTAGCACACCAGTACAGTACAGATGAAAAGAGGAAAGAGGCTCAGCTTTATTAACCAATAAGACAAAATATGTAGAAAGATAAAATCTTGGACAAGAAATGCAGCAAGAACATTTCAGGAAGCTGACCCCACGAATAACACCAAGAGCAGGTAGAGTACCTTCTTTAGAGAGAGAGAGAGAGAGACAGAGAGAAAGATCATTTCAAGTGTTCAATAGTTACAATCAATCTACCTGAGGGCAAGATAAACTGCACTTTCAGTCTTTTGGTTGTCACCAACTATTTATAGTCTTTGAAATTAACCTTTTTCAAAGAAAAAAATAATAATTGATTTATAGAAATTATTCTCGATGAAGTCTTAGTTTATACGAAATCGATATATATATATTCTTAATTATGCTCATTCTTATTTTTCATTCCCATCTATGATAAATGAGCTAATGGGAAAGAAAAATAAGAATAATTAAGTATATAACTTGGAGTACTATCAAACGAATGATCTTTGCTATGATATCGTGCAAATCTTCACTTATCTCAAAAGATTAAGCTAATAAAAAATGTTAAATTTAATACACTACAAAAAAAAAAGGCCATTTACTAACGTGTCAAATGTTCATTAGAATTTGCCACATCACCAAATGGTGACGTGGCAACATGTGCCACGTTACTATTCTGGTTGGTAACGTGTGGCATAATGCCACGTTACCATAAGGTAACGTGCCATTATAGCACGTTACTATATGCTAACGTGCCATTATGGCACGTCACCTTATGCTAACATGCCATAATTGGCATGTCACCTAATGGTAATGTGGCATAATGCCACGTCACCCTATGCTAACGTGCCATAATTGGCACGTTACCCTAAGGATAACATGGCAAAATTACCATGTTACCCCTGGGGTGACGTTGTATTTTCACACATTATGATCCATTACTAACGTGTGAAATTTCAACACGTTAGCAAATGGTAACGTGGCACATTTTGATTCGTTAACAAAGTCCTAGTTCTAATGTCCACATTCCTAACCCGTCACACACGTTACGAATGGCACGTTACTAACCGTTACTAACATATCAATGGTCTTAACACATTAGTAGTGGATTGTTAGGAAAACATGCGTTTTTAGTAGTGATAATTTAATCATAATACATTAACAAGTGATATTGCATGTTGTTATCATTATTATTTATAATTAAAAACGCAGAGGGGGGCGACCACAATAGCTATTTTACTTAAGTGTAATTATAGTATTATAGTAACATCTGTCTATTAGAAACTGTATAGAATGAGCGTAGATAGTAAGAATTACAGGCATTCTCTCGTGTTGTTATTATTAGACTTTTTTGTTGGCCGGTTCCTTAGCAATTAGCAGTGTTGATTTCATACCTATATCGTCTTTCCTTTGGTGTAGACTGTAGACAGAATTCGACCTTAGGTTTCTCATTTGATCACAAGAACTTTATTAGTTGAACCAATTAACATATCTTTTGTAGCTTCTCTTAGCTTGGTTTCTAGGGGGTCATGAGAACAAAAGGAAGAGGGGTAGCTCAATTTGTCTCACGTAGATGCCCTAAAAATTTGATTTAAATCGTTAATTAAGGATATTCATCGTCTCTTCAGGTATGAAAAAATTGTTACTATTGCTTATATAAAATTCTGATCATTGAAAGGCTTAATGGATATTAATATCATATTAAGAATATTTGTTTGGGCATATATATTTCGACATTTGCTTACCATTGATCCACGTAAAGCCCTCCATAAACTTCCATTGGATGATTAATTAAGGGTTTGTATAGTAAAATAATCAAGTGAAATAAGAGTAAATATAGTTGACTTTATGTGTGGACGTAACTCATACACCACTATGTAAAATCATTTTGCTCTATTTTTTTTGTTTGATTATGATTTTCTTCCCTTATGTCAAATCCTAGCTATCATTGGCCTATATTCTGAATCAGTCGAGGCCAGCTGAGAGGTGGCGGTTTATCCTGTGACACAGCAGTTCAATATATATGCTTAATTTTTGCATTAAGAAAAGAGAAAAAGAAAGAAAGAATTGTGCTGGAAAGCACGAAGCAAGCAAATGATGAGTCTTCCCTCTATAGTCTTGTTTTTGTGGGAGTCCACATTGTCTGTCGTGTCGTGTGTTCCAATGAGATCAGAACACAGATGATGTGTGGTAGACATGTTAGAAACACAAATATCTCAAATTGGCTTGAAAATATCATGCTCTTTTGTACGAGTTGGCCGGGACCTGAAAGTTGATAGCGCCACTCTAGTCAAACATTTAATTATGTTCATCTTCTTGCTTCAGCTGTAGATATTGGCTCCGGATTATGCATAAAATACCAGAGTTACAAGCCTATAAATTGCAAATTTTGCACGAATTGAAAATCCAAGAAGAAATAGCATCATATATAAGCCATATATATGTGTGTATTTATATTGTGAACTCTTCGGTACAAACCAATTAATATGTTCCATAGTGTGACTAGACCATGGCCAATCACCTGTTATATATATAAACTGCAGAAACGACATGTGAAGGATAACAGAAAACAGGCATGACTAACTATATATCAGTGGCAACTATAATACTATATATGCACGAACCCAATGAAAAAAGAACCATGAAAAGAATAATTATGGTTCAATTCTAACCACACAATATTATCCCCAAAAACAATGATATAACCTAGAGGAAAAGATGGATCAGCATCAATGGATGGCTGATCAAGACTCAAAAGGCCTTCTGATATAACCCATGAATCCTATTCCATGACTCCTCTCTCTGCATCTTCAACTGCTTGTAGAAGTTCCCAATAAACGTCTCAGCTTTAGTAAACAGCTCTTGCTCATCACTGGCCTCCTCTTCTTCCTGATCATCATCATCATCATCATCATCATCATATTCCTGATCACCCACATTTTCTGCTTGATCAGTCTCCCCACCTCCTATGAAGAAAAGGCTGGGCGTGGAGGGACACTTTTTCACCTCATCCATTTTGACAGCACCAACAACTTTCTCGGATGCAGATTTCTCAATAACCTTAGCCTTCTTTTCAGCAGTTGCTGGAGCAACTGGCTTCTCATCAGCAGAGGCTTCTGGTTTTGGGGCAGCAGAAGCAGGATGTTTTTTGTCCTCAGCAGGCTTGGGGAAGCATGAGAGAAGGCCAGCTTCAGCCCCAAGGGCAATAATGAGGATGTTGATGACAAAATAGAGGTAAGTAGTCCTCACTGAGGAGGATAAGAGGGGTGTGATACTGAGAAGGACAGCTAGAAGGGAGAGAATTAGGATCTGGGATTTCTTGAATTTGGTCATGATGGTTTCTGCTGGATCTTGAGTGAGATGGCCCAGATGGGGGTGATAAGGGGTTGGGTGGGTGTAAGGCTTCAAGAGAAGCTTGTAGTAGAGACTAAATAGTGGTTTTGGATGTATTTATAACAGCTTGCAGACAGGAGGCGTGTTTGACAGAGACGATTCGTAGATGGATCATGGATGTAGTCATGTACTAAGGATATTGTGGAAATTGCGTATGCATGTAATATCAGTCAACAAAAGTACAGGAAGTTCTGGAATGTTACGAGCCAAAATGCCTTCGACCAATTTTTCCACGCCTCGTCAATAACGGCATTCACGTCCAACTCAATAAATATTTAATTAATTAAATTTTAGTTAAATAATTACTTTTTTTATTTTAATTATTCATTTTTTAAAATTACTTACATTCTACTCAACATTTTAATTATCAATTTTTACTTTTTTATTTAAAATATTATTTATTTATCTAGCTACTTTTCTGAAAAAAGATAGAACAATATCATATTTTTATTATTATTATTAGATATGCATTGTTGAACAACAAACGTTTGGTTACTTTGCTGAGCCAGATGTACAGTGTTTTTTACAACATAAATCTAATGTTGAGCCAGACATTGACTATTTTGTTGAGCTGGATGTGAGTGCTCTAATGCTATACATGCATATACACTTCTTATAAGTCATTATCCTATAACTAGCATAACATAGTTTCTGTTAGATGTGCCATTCATTCTAAATCGTTTTTAGTCGTCAACCGTGACAATCCACGTTAATTTTAATATATATATATATACAAACTAGCTAGTCACATATATGTTACTGTTCCAAAATGACTAGTTAAATTATAATTGAAGATCTACCTACTCAATTTGAGACTATCTCTTTGGGGGGTACTCATGATATTCCCCACTTAAATCCATGATGCTCATCATCGTTCTTAACTCAACGCCACATGTAGTAACAAGGGGTGTACTCATGATATTCCCCAATTATATTCATGATGCTCGTCATCGTTCTTAATTCAACACCACATGGTGTTACTACATTGCATTTAGAGGTGGAACAACCCTTGGCTGGTTTTTGCCCCTAGTTGTATTGATCCCATTTTTAACAATAGAGAGCAGCGTTAACCACGTGTTATTACTCTAAAATAATTAGTCAAATTCCAATTGAATTTCAGCCTATTCAATATGGAAGTAATTGTTTGGGGTCTCACAAATGTGGGACTAACTTTCCGAGACGGCTCATTAAACTTTGGGTAAAGTTCTTGGTAAATATAATCAAAGTTGATCATATAACTTTCTCGAGCACAACATTCATGAAAGGGTTTAGAAATGCCAAGAAAAAGGAGCCGAAACTTGGTAGGATAATAATAGGAACCAGGCAATAAAATCAGTAGAGACAAGAGAGAACATGCAACATGGAAAAGGGATTAGAATGTAATTGGACAACGTTTGATATGGTCGGTGAAAAAGGCAGATATTCCTACTGGCCTCTTTCACTTTATAAGAAGATCAAATAGCTCTGCCCTCTGGGCTTCTTCTTATTCCAGCCCACAAGAACGTGCGGTAACATTTTTTGTGGCTTGTGGCGCCAACCTGTCCTAGTATAATTGGGTCCCATAATAGGACCACGGCCTGGCCGTAGGATCTTCCACATTGGACCCCTGAGAATCTTACCCGCCAATTCCCCCAGTCCCACTTGTACTATAGTGCGCATGCCGGCATGTGGTCCCGTCCCGCACTGTCCTTACACTTTCAAAGGCCCACTTGTCTCTTTCGCGGTCTATATGGGCCGGGCTTTCACTAAACCATATTAGAAAATTATCCACACACAAAAAAAAAAAAGTTTGACAATGATTTCGATTTTTTTTTTTTTACATGTTCACACGAGAGGAAGAGAGAAATTCAAATTAATAACCTCCGTTTCATAAGACGTAATTCCTAACCAATTGAGTTATCTCTTGGAGACTATTTTTCGATTTTGAAACATGTAAAGGTGAGAAATATTTTTGATGAAAATTCATATTTAAAAAGTGTGGTATTTAATTATGGAACCACAAAAATTGTGGTTCTTTTGGCACATGCAAGCCTATAGTATAAGTAGTAGTTGTCTACTTGTACATGAAAATAACAAAAAGCTTCCTACAAAAGTGGATCGAGAAGAGGAGACACAAATCCATACGATAGAGTAATGTGTGGCCAATCGGGTGTAGCGTAGGAATCCTTGGGCATTTTGTGCTTGAGTTTATCCATTAGTTTTGTCAAAAGTAGTTTTTTTTTTTTTAAAAATAAATTTATTGCCTTAGCTAGAAAGTGTGTTGGATAAATCTAAATGGATAAAATGAGTTAAAAGCGATAGGTGTGTAGTCAATTATATTGAATATAGGGACAAACTCGGGGTCCCATCAGATAGCCCCTCCTATAACGGGGACAATGATCAACGAGATAACTAAAACCACAAGTCAGAGATTCTCATGTTTCTAATTATCTTTTAATTGAAAGATAAGAATATATATACACACACAAGAACAAATTAATATGCCATAGACTCAATCATCCCCCAAGGACTTTAATGTGACATTTGGTTTTGAGAATTTAACATTTTTCAAGGCATTTACACTTTCATAAACGTATTGCCTGGAAAAAAAAAAAAAATGTGCTGGAAATTTAAATTTAAAAAATTGTGATTAAACCAATGTTTAGAAATATCATGTGAATTATCTTTAAGAGGTAACTCAATCGGTTGAAGACCATACCTTATAAAACAGAAGTCGTTAAATCAAATCTCATCTCCCTTTCCTTCTATTTGTGCAAATTGCAGACATGTCAAAAAAAAAAAAAAAAAAAACCTGGCATGTGAATTGAAAGAGCTTGATATTAACAAGAGTGCCTTAAATGGGCTCCAGCTGTACTATAATGATAGAATTGAATTGAAATAAACTGGACACACTAACTATGATGTTCCAACATACACTTAAGAAAATGCATTAAATTCTACCTATCACAATTGAAGAAGGTGCTAATCATAATTGCACTATCACTTCAAAAGTTGAAACTTTCTTAAAATTACTTAGGACTTATTTGGAATTGCGTTTAAAGGACCTAAAAGTGCTTTTAACACTAAATCTGTTTGAATAAAAAAGTACTCGTTTAGTAAAAAAAATTAAAAGCGCATTTAAGGATTCAAAAAGCCTAAAAATGACCAAAACACAATTCTTGTAAAAGCTTAAAAATGAAGCTTTTGCCCAAAAAACTCATTTTAACTAAAAAACTCTATTTCTCAAACGCAATCTCAAACAGATTTTTATAAAGCTCAACCTCACCCAGTAAGAAATTAATACAGAACTTAACACTCATGAGTGCCTTCATAATTTACCTACTCTATATGAGTTAGTCATCTTCATAGTGTGAGACTAAGGTAAGGGTACTCACAATAACTTCCCTAAATATAAGGTGACATAGAAGTTAGATGAAGTTAAGAAAATCTTTAAGAAAAAATTCTACATGTAAGAAAAATAAATAAATAAATGGTACTGAGAAAAAGAAAAAAGTCAATATGTAATATATTTGAATAAGAAAGAACAAAAAAATAATAATTAATTAATTAATTAATTTTCTAAATTAAAATTAAAATTTATAAAAACCATTGTAAGTGCTCTAATTACCCGTCCACCATGCCCTATAGATGCAGTGTCTCATTATGTCAATAGATTACATGTCACATTTTTTTCGAATATTACATATCACATATTTTCCAAATTTATCCAAAGTTATTCGTACCTTTCTATGCCACATCCCATGAACCCAACAGAGCAGTCAAGGCCCACTTCACCCCTGGAACGGAAAGATGCTACTGTTGCTACTTGAGTTGGACAATCCTTCATATAGCATATTCCCTTCATCCTGACACACATCCACCTAATTTCTTAATCCGATAATATTGATCTCTGACGGTGAACCATTAAGATCAAGCCAAATGATGGGGCAGGCATTATAGGTCTGCACACTCAAATTTGATAACCAAAAGAAAAATCTCTCCAAAACCAAATAGTGTATATTGGTGAATCAATTCAACCCAACAATGATAAGGAAGCAAAGATATGCATTGGAGTTGACATTCTGACGTATATATACTCACAAATATGCACATAGAGCAGAATATACAGTGCCCAGATTTGCTTTAGCACCCTTTCTTCTATACAAAAAATTAAGTAATATCGTGCAACAGAGACCGGATAAGCAGAAAACTACTATTGGCTTACAATTTTTTATTTTTCGTTCTTGGCATATAGGGATACATGCCATGTTCTTAAGCGGCATCTTGGTTATGATGAAGGCTGGTGGACCATTCCATCTGAGTTTTGGCAAGTAGAGGAAAGATATATGCTGAGATCATCCAAAGTGGGGCAGTCTTGGATGCTTAAACCATGCTCATTGGCCAAGTGCAAAAGGCAGATGAAACACAAATGGGGAGAGATATCCTCTGGAACGGCGGCTTGGCAGTCAACAGGAAAGGTGGACAAAAGATGTCGGAAAGATATCGTATCTTTGCACTCCTATAGATAAAAAGGCATATTATTAATGATAAGAAACATATACTTTTTTCCAGGTAGATGAATGCAAATAGAAGACATTCACTGAGCTAGTAAAGAAAAAACAAAACAGCAGGCACTATTGAGATTATAATGTAAAAGAACTTGCAAGATGAGGCAGGTGGCAGCAAAAGCAATGAACATTTAGCATAGCCTTTTTCCTGATAGCAAAAGTAGTTCGCTTGCCAAACAATTCATGTTCATGATCTTACAAGAAATGATGTATTCACGTCAACAATAACATCTCTATACACGTTAAATTGCAAACAAACTACAGATACACTAAAAAGTTTTGAATTGTTTATCTCCGGATTGTAGAAATAAGCTCATAAAGTTCCAGTGGATAAGATACTAAAGTTATGAGGACCATCAGATTGGTGAACTTAAAACTCATAGCAAACTTCCGAATAAATAAGTTCTATGAGCTTAACCTATCTATTTAATGAAACCAAAAATTGCAGGCCCATTGAAAAATTTTAACAATGAATCAAGATGTACCTATATCCATGTCAGAAATGAAACTAGAATAAGTGAATAGAATAGCTCACCGTTTCAAGGACTTCAGAAGATTCGTGTATGCGATCCCAAAGAGTTTCCTTCAATGACTGTACGTCAACTTGTTTTGAAGTTTTGTCATATTGAACTTCAATTTTGTTTACCTAAGACATCAGAAGTCAAGCCTCAGGACAAGAACAAACTAACAACACATTTTTGGATAATTATAATTATTGAAATTCTGAGAAATAATCTTCAACCAACCATGTCCTATTACAAACCTCACTGTGATAATAATTTTCCATGCTGAAAACTGATGTGGATAAATTTTATAATATCAATCTAAATTAATATATATATAGAAAAACTTCATTTAACCCCTGAACTTTTAGCCTTTTTGCAATCATTTCCTTAAACTTTGAAAACTCTCAATTTAATGTACCCAACTTTAAAAAGTTTGCAATGCTACCCCTCCATAAAAAATCCTAACAGAGGATGCCAAAATACCTTAAATACCCCTGTGAAAAAGAAAAAAATTTCTACCAGGCCAAGTCGTGGGTTCTATGCTTTTTTTTTTATAGAAATTTTCATTATTTAATAATTTTTAAATACAAGAATATAAGGGACAGTTCACCTATACTCTGTACGATTTCACCTTTCTGAGGAATAAATAACATTTGCATTTTCACATAACATATTTCTTTTTTTCTGATAAGGATGTTTTAGATACACCAAAATAGAAGGGAGCACCACCCAACAATAATAAAAATATAAAATAGGCAGGAACATTCACGATACTGGTACCAAAGTTGCCCAAACAAAATGTGAAGACCATCCTCCACGCTTGTTGCTCTATTGAGAGAAAATCTCTTCATCCCTATAACTCTCTCTTTCCATTTAATAAATGCAGTTATCATATAAAAAAAAAAAGGATATGGAGAGACACTACACGCAAAAGAATAACATGATTGGCTTAAATCTTTCAAAAGAAAATAAAGGAAAATAGAATAAAAACAAACCCGGCGAGGCTGAGAGACAAGTCCATCCAAGTCCTCCACATCATTATGAACATATTGATCATCATATTGGACACTAAGCACACTCTCATTGTCCCACGATGGCAATGCTTCATCAAAATCATTGTTTCCTTGCCATGATTTATCACCTGGAAAACATAAGGTAGTCGTCATTCAATAATACATTCTCCCCAATTCTTCTTGTAGATACCTTTCCGATTCTTCATCGAGATACTTCTGAGATAACAAGATAGAGAAGAGAGAAACAATATAGCCTTACTCTTTGAAAAGTAAAAAATGATTACTTATCATAAAATGCTAGGGCAGAGAACACAATGAACTCGTGAATGATGCCTTACTAAATAACTGAAAAGAAGTTTCAAGCAAATAATGTACATTCAATAGTTAAGGCAAATTTTATCAAAGAAGATAGATCATGCAGAAACTTTGTTGGATGCCCTGCCTCGCTTCATCAAAAGATAACCATAAAATCTAAATGAAAACAAACCATCACACCAAAATTTCTCAACACTATCATGCAAATATATATTATCTCTGTATGTGTTGTGCATTCATATTCAGTATAAAAGACATGGTTTCAAACATTAGATAATTGCAAGAAAGGAAGAAGGGTCTATACCTGAAAATTTTTGTCTTCTCTTCCCAAGGCACTACAATCAAAATAAGCAATTCATCATTAACCACAACAACAATAGGGCTAAAGAACTTATTCCAAATCATGGGAGTAACATGATCACCCAAATACACATTCTTCTCAAAACTACAAAACATTATATAACACGATTTTAAGCTATGGATGTCAGAGTACAAATTATCATTTGTGCTCACTCCTTGACTAGTAGCAAAGACCTCTACAGTATACGTCTGGGGGCCAGATATATTCCATCCATCACAAACTCAGCCCAATTATTATATACTTCTGTATGCTATTTTGAGGCCTAATATTGAGATCAAGCTGAATGCAAATAGCCACCTAGGCCAAAGACTCAAAGTTTAAGCTACAATGGTCGCAAGCTTTATGTAAATTTATATATTGTTAGGGATAACCTACGTTACCAGAAGATTGGGACGAAGAAACAATTTGACAAGATCCTCAGGTTGATAATGGCAATCTTCAGGAAGTCTGTTACTAGCTGGTGCTCTATTTGCAGGTAAAAGTAAAGACTTCGGATTTTTCGGGGGAATAAAGATATCATGCAATTCTTCATCCAAGGATTTTGTGAAATCAATGTCAATTCCAGCGAGGATTTTCTTCTTTGCTCTCTTCTTTGCAATGGTTGGTCCACTTTCTGTGGCAAGAACCTCTCCTGAACCTACAGAATAAATACCACATGGAGTAAGTTTAATTGGTACACACAACATAGGATACAACCTGATAGTGTAATTTTCCACCCATTTACCCTTAGACCTCCGATACTTCCAATGATCAGGACCTGCCCATGCATTTTGTTTTGAAGTAACTCCAAGCCCTTGAAGCAAAAACATTGAAACTTTCTGGAATCTGTCATCCACATCAGGTTCAGAAAATGTATAGGGATCATTCTCCTACAAAAATATAAGAAAATTATGTAAGTGATTCATATATTTGTTTCTTTTCATCAAGGCTCCACGCAATGGCGAATTTAGGAGGGAAGGGTCTGTGGAGGCATCACCCCCTAGGGATTAGAAATTTGTACAGATGCCCATGCTCATTTGCTTAAAAATCTAAAAAATTTAGAGTTGCCCTCCCCACCAAACCCTTGGGTAAGTATGATCTGGCTTCTCCAAGAAGAAATCCTAGATTTGCCACTAGGTCCATGGGAGAAAAGGAAGATGATGAAGGAAAAGAATATGTTATAAGTAATTCAAAAACCACTTCAATATGAAGATGTAACAAATACCTTGTGATGAGTATCTCCAGAACTAGAGCTCTGATTATCAAAACTTGTCTCATCATCATGATCAAAGGTCCATGCATCATTATTCCCAAATGAATTAGAATTACACTCAACTTCCTTATCATCATATGCATCAGCAATCACATCTGGTTGCTGCCCTACATTAAATGTTTGTGAAGGCCTTTGATTATCATTATCAAATTGAAGGACAATCTCCTTGAGGGTAGGAGAAATTTCATTTGTGGCACGAATGTTGATTACCATCTGCTCAATAGTCTCTACAAAGAAAACAGGCAAATGGCCGCAATAAGAAGGGGAAAGGAAAAGGTAATGTACGTGTGGGGACAGAAACTAGAGAGATAAGAATACCCTATAACATACCTTTGGCAAAAGAGAGATCAACCGTGTCAGAAATATCATTTTGGGGTGAAAATGATTTGCACTTCCCTGGCACTTCAAAAGAATCAAACTGTACCCTACATCCTCCATATACACCAAGGTTATTCAATAGGAGACCCTTGGCTCCACCTTCATCAAATTGTGCAGATGTCTGATGATATAAAGGATCCACTGAGAATGCAACTAAAAAACAAGGAATACAAATCAGGAACTCACAAAGGAAAAGAGATCAATAACTGGAAGTGACATAAGTCGGATATGAAGTTACCATCAAACTTCTTTACGTTAAGAGCTTCAAAAGAGGACTCCAATGTTGACAGTGGCGATACCTGCACAACCACTTGCCTGAGTTTGCAATTTCAGTCTAATCCACTAATGTCATCTATTCAAAAACCATACCTTTCTCTCGGGCTCTTTCTTAGAATGACTCCTCTCCTGCCCATCGACAGCATTGGCATCATCTACAATAGTTTCAGTCACCAAAGCACTATATTAGGGAACTGACAAAGTCCATAAGTATCTCTCTTTGCAACAAAATGCCCAGAATTAAGCGAATATTGCAACTTATGGAAGTAATACACGTATTACACACATAGAAGTCATGGTAGTGATACAAGTATTACATATATAGCAACGTATGTACGCATGTATGTGCATATATAACAACCATGCACTTTAGTCACGCCTCACGAGAGCTTTTCAAAGCACAAAGGTCTATCTAAGGCATCGCATCAGCCTTTTCAAGTAAGGCATACAAATAGTGTAAAGTAAAACTTGCGAAGAGAAAATTCTTTCAGTTCTAATGTCTATCCTAGACAAATCCAAGCCATTTTGGTTCTAGTTCTTGCCTCTTTGGCATGAATCATTAAAGTAATAACTAATAATTAATCAAAAAAAAAATTACGAACGAACAGCGGCTCCAATTACCATAACTTACGCACTGAAAGACATAGATTATAGCGACATGCTACTGCTAATCACATTGTGACTTGTGAAGGATTTAAGCACAAATTCACCATTTAGTTTGGCAATACCTAAATTAATCACCAATCTTAACAACCAAGCAACCTTTACACGACTACAAGTGACCTCTATTATTCCATACATGGATTCACTATGTGAAAGCAAATAGAACTGAACCATAAGCGGAAAGCAATCCTAGTCCTGAACCAGAGAGTAACAGCCAAACCTTGTTCATTTTCTATACCGGCTCGGTTGATTCCACCCAAGACCTTATACGCCTCCGAGTGCACCGCATCCACCCTCACCGAATAAATTTTCACCCCTGCCTCCAATGTGCGGCTTGCCTACAATGTCAAAATCAGATAACAACAATTACAAAACATAAACACAAACACAAACAACGCCTACCAACCAATTTTTCACGAAAGTGTTTCCAACCTTTTGAAAATTAGTCTGGGTGTTGTTTTCGGCTTCAACCTTGATAATCTCGCTAAGATGATCTATGAGCTTCAGCTCCCAAGTATTCTTCTGATTTATTTTCTACATTTCACAAAATGACGGTGAACACAATTTAGTGAGAATGAATGGTTTAGCCAAATATTTGCACGGTAGAGATTCAGAGAGAGAGGGTGTGTGTGTGTGTGTACGGACATTTTCGCTAGCAAGCTTGATGCAATTGTGGAAAAGGTCGATAATCTGGTCTTTGTTAAGACAATGATAGGGAGGAGGCGAAGAAGCGGTTGAGGCGGCAGTTTTGCGGCGATTGGCGGCGGCGCGCGCGGCGCGTGCCTGCGCGCGTTCGAGTTCGTCGTCGTTGGAGCCGAGGAAGAAGGGACTGATCGGCGACCGGAGCCGGCTGGCCGCTACTGGAGACCTCTGCATCGGTGCCACTGATGGCCTAGGACTCGCTAGTTCTTCGGCCATCGATGAGAGAGAAATAAGAGGGAGTTATTTTTCAGAGGGAAATTTTTGAAAAGGACAACTTTTCTCGTAAGAGAAAAAGCGGTTTCTTTCCCGAAATGCGCAAAAAAACATGGGTGCAAAAGAAGGAGATGCAACGACGTCGTATACAGAAGAGGCTGGCAGCCACGGCATGGTACTTTTTTTTTTTTTTTGGAAACTTCAGAAAGCCCCACAATCTTCCAGCCTTTTACATTAGAAACCCATGAATTAAACTTTCTCTCACTTACCCCCTTGATCTTTCTTTTTCTCTCACTTTGGACCCCTAAACCCTAAACTTACCCTTTTGAGCCCCAAAACCACGTAGTTTTTTTGCATCAAAACGACGTCATTTTGGGCCATTTTGGGTCTTTAAGGGTCCAAAGTGAGAGGAAATAAAAAATCAAAGAGGGTAAGTGAGTTTTTTTTGTTCATGGGTTGTTTGTGTAAAAGGCTGAAAGATTGGAAGGGCTTTTTAAAGTTTACCATTTTTTTTTAACTAACAAAATAGGGGTGAAACCCCAACAACAAAGCTCAAGCAAAAAATGCAGTATAAAAACAGAAACAGAACTAGACAGTAGTTAATGGTTTCGCTAATGATCCCAAAGGAACTATAGACAAGCCGAGCTTTTCCAAGAGCCGTATATGGCAATGACAAAAAGCAAAAGAACTCGATGAAGAGTTTCACAGTACCATGGTACTTTTAAACAAAGTGAAATGCACTCCCCCACCTATACATTAATTTTTACACTTTTTTAGATGATTATTAAAATTATTATTGATTAAAATTTTTCAAATTCAATAATTATTTTAAAAGCTACTTAAAAAAAATTGTGAAAACCGGTATGTTGAAGTGAAAGTGTGTGTAACATTATATCTCCAAAAGTTAGTTTATAAATGATGTGTCATCTCATTAGTTGATGACACATTTTTCAAAATGATGACATATCATTTAAGAAACAACTTTGAAAAAAAAAAAAAAAAAAGTGCAACACTTCTCTTCATTGATATCTTTTGCCAATTTAAAGGATCAGAAATTTTTGAGATTTCCCTTGATACATTTTGGCCACAAAAAAAATTCTAAAAAACCCAAAAATTTATGTTTGTTAATGTTTTGATATAATATAAAAGGAAAAATGCTAGTTGTTTTTCTGGTGTTCTTACAACTGTGATGTGACTTTTAAAATCATAAATAGATAAAAAGTCAATAATGATAATTTCAAATTCAACAGTAATTTTAAAAGTCATATCACAGTTGAGGGGATACTAAAAGAACATCTAACATTTCTTATATAAAAGTACAAATATTTTCTTATGTTTTAGATTATTTATTACTGTATTTGACTTGAGAACAAAAAAAACAAAATTATTTATTACTGTTTTTTGTGGAGATTGGGAGACAAGATACTTGTCTAGAAGGTGATGCAGAAGCAATCAATTTCCGAATGATAACTGGAGCATTCGGAAACTGGACCCATTTTGGGCACATCATGGCGGATATTCGACTTAGATTATGTACAAACACGATGGAAATGTGGAGCTAAGATGGTCCTCAAGTGTGTCATAAATAGAATTTTAAAAGATGAGACTTCAGCTTGTATCTGTGATGTGATATTATTACGATGAAGGAAATTAGATCATCTCATCATCCAGAGAATAGTCATGTGGAGCTTTTGTTGGGCATTCTTAATGTAAAATTATACAAAGACAGGAACTTGATGAAGAAAATTTTTCGAACAATAACAGCTTTGCATGATAACATTTTTTTTCTCCTCTTTTTTTTTTTTTTTTTCAAAAATCATAATAATTATTAATAAACAATCCAAACTACAAAACACTCTAAACTACTTTTTATCTATATATTACATCAGAATCCTTTTTCAAACAAAAAAATAAAATAAAAGGCATCATCTAGACAAAGCCAATTTAGCCAAGCATATGAAGACTAGTATGCAAAGTGCAAACACCAAATTAAGACGTTGATCAATTACACTAAATAGATTCACAATGGTATAAAACTTTTCTTCTTTGGAGTCCAATTCTAATCTTTGCGCAGGTGAAAGCTTTGTTCACTGTCGACTGGCAAGGCCCAAGCATTGCTATTCACTACAACGTATCCCCTAACGGGAACTTCTCATTAGCAACGCCACCATAATTCCCAACATGCCACCTGCAACAACCTTCAGCATACAAACAGAACAAATATTCATTTTAAGCCTTTTATATATATGTCAAATTATAAGCAAGGAAAAATTGCAAAATTGGTTCATGAGATTGATCCTTTGGCGAATGGTTCTGGGTCTAACAAGTGACAAGTTTCTGTAGTATGCTATGTTCTTCCGTACAAATTCTGGCCATTTTTTCGTTCGGGTTCATTGTGAAATTACACATTTACCCTAAAATATTTATAAAAGCAAAACAAAAGAGGTGGTGATTCGGCCACCTCCTCTCGCTAATCAGGGGTACCAACCACCCAGCACACTTTTCTTTCTTTTTATTTACTTTTTTATAGGATAAATGTGCAATTTCTTAATGACCCCAATGAAGAAATTCTGGCCATTTCTTTTTTTTTTACTTTTCAAAAAAAAAAAAGAAATGGCCAGAATTTGTACGGAAGGGTAATAAAGGCATGCCACAAGGAGTGATATGTCCTTGTCAAGGGTTAAACCCCATGGATCAATTTTGCAATTTTCCCAAAAGTAAAACGGGTTTCAAGCATGTAGTTGACACTAGACAATGGCAGCAACTTTGCCTGCACAAATGTAAACCAAATAAGAGGAGACCTGAAGTGGAGTATGACCGAGAGAATCTCGTAGAGGTCTAACATTAGAGACAGGGTGTTCAGGAGGTAGCTCGCACACAATTTGATTTAGTAACTGCAATAAGCAACATATTAAACAAAATTAGCAAAGCACCATCATAGAATATGAAAGTAACACAAAAGGGATAGCAATAAATGATCTTACTTCAGCTTGGCGACCAGCATGAAGTCTTACTCCAGAAGCATCATACATTACCTGCAAGGAACCGGTAACATGGATTCAAGCAGCCAAACCCATGTAAGTTTATGGAAGGTGATAATAAAAATACGATAGAAACTAAAACAAGAAATGATGCCATGAAGATGCTTAAGATGAACAGATTAGCCACAAATTCCAGCCCAGGGAATCCATGCAATAGTTGATAAATATTCTTCAAAAGCAATAACAATCATTACATTATATATGAGGCTTGACATCACAAAATACTCATTGGTGGTGCCTAAATTATCTGTTTCTCTTATCTTATGCTAGTAAAAGCAACGATTCCACTGTCATCGCACTCAACATAGTACAATAAATAAATCCTTTCACGAAATTACTCAATAGATACTCCATAAATAAACCTTTTCCTAAGAGGGCCCCTACTCTAGCCTAGCACATGAAATTTTTATTTTAAAGGAGAGGTAAAGTGAAATCAGGATTCAAACTCAAATTTGCAATAAAAGATCAAAGAAAATAAAAGTTCAAACTCAAGACCACTTACTTTGATACCATGAGAAATTATCACTAGTTCCAAAAGTCTAAGCTGATAGAACATAATAAGCTTAATCAATTAATCAATATCTAAATGCAGATGTTGATAAGTTCCAATTCAAAGTTTAGAGAGTGGGAGAAAACATAACCATTAGCTTAGGCTGTCTTTGTTTCAATGTAAAATAGTTTATGAGGGAAAATATTTTCAATCAAAAGCATTGATTTTCCATTGTTTGGTTGAAACCTCAATAGTATTGAAAATGTTTTCTGTTATTCAGTTGATATGAAATGGGATGGTGTAAGGGGATGGCGGGCAAGAGACAAAGTGGAGTGAAGCCAGTTGAGGGAGGCAGCTGGATTCTTCTGTGGGGTGGTGCTGCGATTCCAGGAAAGTAGGGTTGAGGGAGAGAGGAGGTAAGTTCCGAAAAATAATGCTGACGCCTGTTGAGAGGCATTAGCCATTTCCCCCCTTATAGTGGCAAATTTGTTGTTCACTCAAAAATCATTTTCTTGTATCCAGTATTTGTCGCTCGCACCAAACACTGAAAAATGGAGAAAACTTGTTTTTTGGAAAACGTTTAATGCCAAAACAACCGTAGCCTTGCTTTTCATATACAAGGGCAAAATTAAAGTAATAAGCACAAGCAAGCATGCCTAAAAAAAGAATGAACAAGACCTGGTGAACAAGTACATACAACACATGCCAAGACCACTGCAACAGCAAATGCAGGTGCTCCCGTTCCTTCTTGCAAGCCAATAGCAACCGCAAGAGCTGTCACGGTTGCTGAATGCGATGATGGCATTCCACCTGACCCAAGCATCCTTTTAGAATCCCATCTTTTCTCCTTGTACCTGCACGTCTAGGAGTGTAGTATATATTGAAAAATTAAGCAAAAATTACAAACTTAATGCATAAACTACAGAATAAACGTGAAGGAACCCAATTCTCAGCGAGACCCCAATTTTCACTAAAATTCAAAGTTAATCTTGCAAAATTGAGGTTGTCCATCGAATAACCAATTCTCAGGGCTAAATGTAGAATTTTCAAACTAATTTTTTAAAATTTTAAATAGGGGAGGATAGACTGAAGAGAAGTTTGAAACTCCGACCACTGCTCTGATAATTTGATAAATTACTGCTTATAATGCTCATAGCAAATGGCAAATTTAATCACTTTGTCCATGTCTAACAACAATTAACAGTTAACATCCACCAACAATACAATATACAAGAATCAAAATTGAGAGAGGGAGAGAGAGAGAGAGGGTATTACCAGGTGGTGAAGAGCTTGAGGAACTGAGCGAGAGCGAAGGAGAGGAAAGCGGAGAGGAGAGGGAGGTTGGAGGGAATGATGGACGGATCGGATGACGCCGATCGGAAGTTCGATGACGCATCAGCGGCCGTCATCACTTCGTCCACTTCAGAGAGAAAAACAACAGAGATGGAGACAAATGGGAAATAGGGTCTCGATCTATTGGTGGAGACTGTGGAGTCGCGTCATTGCGTCGCCAAGTCGGAAACGGTTTCCTTTTTCTTTTTCTTTTTCTTTTTTTTTTCTTTTTTTTTAATTATTACTATTTTTAATAAAGTGAGAACTGAAATTTGTATTTTATTCCTTTTAAGAGTCCATTTGAAATTGTGATTATATAAATTAAAAAAAAATTAAATTAAGGGTTAAATATTTAATTAATCTTTAGGGTTTGAAAACTTTATTTTTTTCTTCCTAGGGTTTGGGAAGTGACCAAATTAGTCCTTGTAGTTTTAAAAAGTAACCAAGTTAATCTATCCGTTAATTGACCGTTAGTTAACTTAACGGACTGACACATGGATCAATTAGAAGTTGACACGTAGCCACCTAATTAATTTTTTAATTTTTTTAAAAAAAGAGAAAAAAAAAATTGGGATTGCAGTCGTCGGCGCATGGCTCAGGGAAAGAATTGGGATTGCAGTCCTTAAAACTTTGCATCACAGAAGGAGACGAGGAATATTCCCAATTTGCATGGAGCCTAGAGGCCTTGTTGATCAAGAATCCCAAGAAGAGATTTATCTTCTTCTTTCAAAGCAAGATCTTTGAAATCGTAGCCCTAAGCAGCAACTCCTCCCATGGAGTAAAAGTCAGAACAACCATAACTGAATGGATCTTGTGGGTAAATCACAGCATCTAACGCCATTTTTTTAAAAAAAACCTAGGGTGGCTCGGCCACCCCCATGGGCCCAAGGGGGTGGCCGAAACCACCCCCAAACCACCATTGGAGGTGGTTTCGGCCACCTTAGGTTTTTTTTTTTTTTTTCTCTTCTTTTTTTTTTTTATTTTTAAAAAAAAAATAAAAAATTTAATTAGATGGTATCGTGTCAACTTCTAATTGGTCAACGTATCAGTCCGTTAAGTCAACTAACGGTCAATTGACGGATGGACTAACTTTGTCATTTTTCAAAACTACAATGACTAATTTGGTCACTTTCCAAACCCTATGGAGGAAAAAATAAAGTTTACAAACCCTAGGAACTAATTAAGTATTTAACCATTAAATTAAATCACAAAAAATAAATAGTTTAGGATTGTGTTTTTAAAAAATTACGATTTAAATTTTTTTTTTTTTTTTTTTTCAAATCGCATGTAAGGAGATACCTTTTTGTAAACGCGTAATTTTTAAAGCCTAAACTGCGATTTTAAATATCAAACCGCAATTTTACAAAACATTTAACTACATTTAAAAAAATACATTTTCAAATCGTTAATTTTCAATTGCACTTTTCAATGGTAATTTGCACTAACGTGCCTCGGAGTAGGGATGTCAATCCGATCCCGGTTATTGGTCAAAATCGGGAATCGGAACCATAACTAAGGTACCTTGATTATTGGTTTTGGGCAACTGAAACCGGGTAACTAGGACCCGATTACAGTTAACCGGCCAGTTCCAATTTGTAAAAAAATATATATAGGAAAAGCTAAAAAGTAAAAATAAAGGCAATATATAATAATAATAATAATATATTATTATATATATAGGCACCTGGTTACCTTGTTACTCAGGTGCCAAAAACCGGGACCGGAACTAGAACTGGGGTCCCCAATTTTTTGTTTTTTCCAATTGGAACCGAAACCGATTTCCCGATTTTTCGGTTTCAGTCTTGATTTTCTGATATTTTTTGACATCCTTACCTTGGAGTATACTCGAGAGTAAGCACTTGGAAAATATACATATCATTTTTCTTTGTTATATAATAGGCATTTACTAATATTCATTCATATTCTTAGAGTGCATTTGGCGCTATGATTTTGAATGCCACAAGTGCAATGTTAAACTAAATCGTGCAAAATTTATTGTTAGTGATGATATTTTTAACAAATTACAATTTAGAAACAAAAATTTATATTTTCAAATCGTAGACAAAGAGATGTAATTTTAAAACACAGGATTTTAAAAAATTAAATTATAATTTGAAAGACTAAATTGAAAATTTTAAAATCGTGTTTTTGTATCACTATTTCTCGGCCCATATCCTTAACAAACAAGACCCGGCCATTTCCAAGCCCAAATCTCTCTCTCTCTCTCTCTTTCACCGTCTTGTATCCGGTTCATCGCTCTTAAACCCTAAACCCTCCTTTTATACTTTAGCAGTGAAGACTAGAAGGTATAAAAGATATTTGCTTCTCATTTCTCGTCTTTGTTCTATCTTTCCTATTTTTTGTTTCGATAGTGCGAAAGTTTTGAAAAGGTAAGAAATCAGCATTTTGGGTCTGAATATGAAACGATTGAATTTAAACTCTGTCCGTGATCCTCTAATCGATTGTGTTTGGTGGCTAACAAATTTAGCTATGATAGTTTCTCATTTTCATTGTTTTTTATTAAGTGGTTTTGCACTTGTTTCTGATGTTTTGTTATGTTTGGTTCCGAAGATAGTTGGTGAATAGAGAGAAATGAACATTTTGGGTTTTGGGTAGTAATGCAACAGAGCTTATGTTTGACTACGATTTTGCTATTTTCTAGGAAATGTTCTCATTTTTCTGGCCAACCAAATTATGGGGTTTTCACTCTAAAGAACTCAAAATCACTCCGCTTGTATGATTTATTTAAAATATCCTCTTAAGTAGGCAACAAAGTTGAAAAAAGCAAGAATTGTCAGTTTTCTCTCATGTCTTAACTCACAATCCAGGCTAATAAAATGGGGAAATCTCATATCCGTGGCAAACAAATATGTTTCCTGTCATCTATGTAGTGGGGAGAGCCATGGGAAATAGATTTGTGTTTTCTATTACTTTCATTTTGTGCCTATATTACGCACTTGGCTCTATCCTTTTGAGGTTGTTGTTTTTTTTCCATTTCTATATGGCTTGCAGTTCAACATCTCCTTCCTGTTTATGATGGAAGGGTTGGTTGAATGCTTTCATTTGGTTTTCTCACTTTGATTACAATGACATTTTAGGATCATGAACTTCAACAACGTTAGAGTTCCCAAGGTGCCAGGCGGTGGCGCCGCTTCCGCTTTGCTTAAGGTGGGAGTTTTTGGTGGGCTTGCTGTGTATGCTGCTGCAAACAGTCTCTACAATGTCGAGGGTGGGCATCGAGCCATTGTGTTCAACCGTTTAGTTGGTGTCAAAGATCAGGTCATTCTTTTGCCGTATATTCATCTACTTGAGAAAACTATAATAAGGCTATTGCTGCTGTTAAAAATAAATAAAAAAACTGTACTCAAATCTGACTTGACTTTGTTTAATTGTTTTGATATGTCAGCCGGTCATTCAGTATTATTCTAAGCATTTTTCTTTTAAGCATCATGACAATTTTGTATCTAGTGGGGCAGAAAATTTGATGCAATTATGTTTACTTATCAAAAAAAAATTGACGCAATTATGTTTCTTACCCCTTTTTTGTACAAATGGAAGGGTTTTTCCCAGGTCACAAACGCCCAAGTTAAAGATGATCTCTAACATAGTGGTGGGTTTATAATGTGGTTGTTGAACATAGATTAACAATTTTGTTGTCCTACCATCGTGAAATTCATATTCTTCTCATCATTGTATTTCTAATGTCATATTTTTTTTCCCCTTTCTTTTCTAATTTCTGGATTGTGAGGTTTCGTCATGCAGGTTTATGTTGAAGGGACACACCTTATGATTCCATGGTTTGAGAGGCCAATCATCTATGATGTCCGTGCACGACCCCATCTAGTGGAGAGTACTTCAGGAAGCCGTGATCTCCAGATGGTAATGCCTCTCTTATTTCTGTTGCATCTGCAACTCTGTTGTTGATAAAAACTGCTTCATGTAATGTATTCACAGCTTTGATACCAAAATTTAAACACTTTGCTCTACCATTTTTATTATTTTCTTTCTTCATTTTTCTTGATAAACCTTGTCGGACTTATTGTATATAATTTAAGTTGGGCATAAATACTTGATGTTTTAGGATTGTTTGGCAATTTCTTTCTGAAAACATAGAAAATAGTGAACTACTCAGATAAGTTCTGCAGGAGTACCAGCATACGTCAAAAGAAAGATTTGCTTGACCTAAAATACTGTGGTCCCTCGCCTCTTATTTTGTCTTTCCAACATAGGTCAAAAGAAAGAATCATTTGGTAGTTGATTTTGCTATTCCTAATGGATTTTCTCCTTCTTTTGCCTATATTCACTTAGTGTGTGCATGTTTTGCATGTACTTCTCAGTCTGACGTATTATTTTCCCTTTGTCCCATGGCGTTCCAGTTGACATTGACTGTATTATTGTGTTAGCTCCATACAGCATCCTAAGTGGACAATAGCCTGTTTTATCTGGTTCCGTGACACTATGCTGTGTCAGTAATCTCTCCTAACCATCACCCCCCCCCCCCCCCCCTTCTTCTCCCAAAAAAAAACCTGTGGAGGCCACGCAATGTGGTACCCCCTTCTCCTTCCTATTTGATTTTGGAGTTTTGTGCGGTACTTGTACATACAGTTGAACCATTTCTATGCCCATACATAGATTTGTGGTGAAGTGTTTATAGTGGCTTATTAAGATCTATATATAGGATGTTGACGCTCTGGTGACTGTAATGATTTATTTTCTGGAAGGATAAATTTGTGTGCTCCTTGAGGTTGCTTTTATATCAATTTTGCTACTTACCTTATCTTTCGGAATTCCTTTGTAATATGATCTTGATTTCGCTTTACAGGTGAAAATTGGGCTTCGAGTTCTTACACGTCCTGTGCCAGATCAGTTACCTACAATTTATCGAACCCTTGGTGAGAATTATAATGAAAGGGTCCTCCCCTCAATTATTCATGAAACTCTGAAAGCTGTGGTTGCACGGTTTAATGCCAGTCAGCTCATTACTCAGAGAGAGGTAAGCAGCAAGGCCTACACTGTTTCACAGTTTGGTTGCAAATCAATCAATTTTTTAATGCTGAAGATAGTGATACTTACCAATGAACTTTGTTTTGCATCCTTTGGGGTTAGGCTTAAGACCAATGGCAAATGGAAGTGTTTGTGCAAATTGCAGATTTTTGTTCGTCTCCTGTTTGCTGGAATAATGATTTATGTTGTCCAATCCTGATCATATGGATTATTAGCTTAATCCTAATGCTTCTGAATCATCTGTTTAAATTGTTTAATCTATATTTTATTTCTTTTCCTTCATATTACCTCGCAAGTTTTTTATAGTTTGGCTATTTTTAAATTACTCTAGGATGGGGTTTAAAGGTGAAATTTCAGTTGTCACCAAGTGTTGATAAACCTTATTCTTTCTAGGCTGTTAGCAGGGAAATACGGGAAGTTTTAGTATCTCGTGCAGCCAAATTCAATATTGCACTCGATGATGTGTCAATCACGAGCTTAACTTTTGGGAGGGAATTTACAGCTGCCATTGAAGCCAAACAGGTAGCTGCGCAAGATGCTGAGAGAGCTAAATTTATTGTGGAAAAGGCTGAACAAGACAAGAGAAGTGCTATTATCAGAGCACAGGTAAGATAGAAGAAATGCACATTCCTCTGCCTTAGATACTTATAGGATCTATCTTACAATGGCTTTATTTACTCTTAATTGTTTCTCAACCTCTGTATAATGAACTTGGTGTTTTGCCTGCTAGGTTGATCTATTGCCCCTTGATCTCGTTGCTCACAGAACTAATTTGGATATATGACAATAGAAAATATAGTGGAAAAAATAGGATTTTGGCCGTAGAAAATGTGTCACTTATGTTTTTTCTTCTCCCCCCCCCCCCCAAATACCAGGGTGAAGCCAAGAGTGCTCAGCTTATCGGTCAAGCCATTGCCAATAATCCAGCATTTATCACTCTAAGGAAGATTGAAGCTTCGAGAGAAATTGCACAGACTATCTCAAATGCAGCCAACAAAGTTTTCCTGGAATCAGGTGATCTGTTGTTGAACCTTAACGAGATGAATTTAGAGTCCGACGGTAAGAAATTGGGATAGAATAACACCCCTTTCATTTTGTTTAACAACTGGTCAGTTGTGTAGATATTTCCTCAAAAATGAGCTGTGGACAAATAAAAAATGGTTATTTTGCACTTAATGGACCATGCTAAACAAAAGAATTATGTTGGCTCATTATATTACTGTCAGGGGATAGCTACATCTCCTGTGGAATCTCTGGGAATTGTTTTACTTGAGAAATGGATATTTTATGTTGCATATTGCATGAATGTCTTTTTGCTTTATCTTATAAAGCAGCAGTTATATTTAAATCTTTACTATTTTTTCATGTCTGAATTTGCATTAAGGATATGTTTTTGTAGCTTAAAATTTTTGTGTCCTTCTATGAGTGATATGAATCAGTAGGTTTTTTTGAAGAATAAGCTCCTGGTTGAGTTGATTGATTAAGATATTACTTGCAATTCATGGAAATTATGCTAGCGAGTTAGCACCTTGAGGATTGGAGAATATGCCCATGGCCAGTGGCCTGAGTGGATGCCCCCATTGATCAAACACTTCTCTTTTGAAGCCCAATAGCCCCAATTTGTCCTTCTACCTTTTGTTTTGTCCTAATCAAGCCCAGTTGTTGTATATACTAAATCATTATCTTAGTGTTCGTTATTTTAAATGCAGTTTATAAAAATTGTGATTCGGCCTTTAAAATCATGAGTCAACCTTTAAAACCTTGCATTTTTAAAAGTGAACTTTCTTTTTCATGTTTTTAAATTGTAATTTTTTTAAAACGGACTCTTTAAGTCTTAATCAAGACATTTTTCATAATTTTGTTTAAACATGTGCTTTAGCTTGACTAATCACGAAGCCGAAGCAAACACACTCTTTGTATTTGTGAGGTCATGGTTTTCATTCACTTGGATGGTCTGATCTTTGACTAGACTGTACTGAAGGTGTTTTGATAACGTTTGTTGCTCCCAATCAAGGGTTGGCCTATATGTTTAAATGGTCATTGCTGATATAGGTTGGATAGGTGAGATAATGGTGATGGTCCACCCAGTTCAGAAAAGGATTACTGAGGGCAGACTGGGTTACCATGTCCCAGCTGAGAGTGTGAGAGGGGTTGGTTTGGTTGAAGTTTCTTATTAATAAGGTTTTAATACATCTTTTAGGGTCATATAAGAGATTTGTAGCTTAATTACTTCTTCTTCTTCTTTTTTAATTGGGATTTGATGACTGTGGAGTGTTGTCCTTTACCCTGTTGTGTAGTCCAGCCTTTGAAAAATCTGTTTTTGGTTAGTCAGTTTGGTATAGCGGTTTTAAAATAAATATGCCCTATTTTTTAAAACAAAACCTGCTGTATACATTGTGATTTTTTTAACGTTTTCACACTATCATTTTTGTTCTTTCAAACATCGACACTTTTCAATATTTTGTTTGGAAGCAAGCATTTGACCTGCAAAATCGCAATGACCAAATTCAATGTTTGATAGCCACGAATTATTAGGCTATCTTTGTTATTATTATTATTATTATTATTATTTTGTGTCTTTTGTTTTCTTTTCTCAAAAATATTAACACGCAACTCACACACAAAAAACTAGTAAGTATATCTTTATGATACGTTAGAACACATTTTCAAACATAAAACAAAAAAGACTCCTAAAACTCATTAACAAAGCCGAAATTACAAATTACTAATACATGAACCACGCATGGAATGTCTTGTTATCTTCACATCACCTAAAGCTGCAAGAGGAAATATAGATGCATTGTATCTAAGCTGTGATAATTAGTTGTATAGCGTAAATTTAAGAAGAAGAAAATGGGTGACAAGGAAAAAGGAAGTTTCATATATCCAACTGCCGGCCTGATTCACTGCAATCAGCTGTTGAAATTGCAAGATCTGCCCAAATAAGTGGTGGAATAAATGAAAATTTATTTTAGACAGGTGAATTTCATATAAACTTTTAAGACTCTATGTGCTCAAAATGTTGAAAAATCCTTATCACAAAATTTGAGGTGAATGAGAGTTGAGAGGATAGATATAAAACCCATGGATGGATGGACTGCCCCAATGCCATGTCGTGATGCTCCCCCATGTGAGCTTCTGCAACAAATCCCCTTGTTTCATCTGAAGCATAGGAAAAGGACTCTTTTGGAAACAACCTCTCACCGGAGAAAAGGTCTCCATGTACAATAGAAGCCTTATCTTCTTCAAATTCCCTTCTATATCTATATGTTTTGAAAGTTTTTAAGATAGAAATAATTAAAATGTAGGATATCTCTCTCTCTCTCTCTCCTAGGGCTTCCAATCATAGTATTGTATTATATTTAGGGGTAATTACCTTTTGCCTCCATAAACTATAGTACTTTAACACTTTCCCCCCATGAACTACCAACTATGACACTTGACCCAACAAACTACCATCTTATGACACTTTCCCCCCTTCCGTTAGTCAAATGGGTTAAAATTAACGGTCAACGGTCATGTGACTTACATGTGTTATTTTAAATTTTTTTCCTTCTATTTTTGCCTTCACTTTAGATTTTTGGATTAGAGTTTATGAGGGTATAAGAGTCATTTTATTGATCTGAAGTGAGAGCAAAAATGGAAAGAAAAAAATTTAAAATAGTTGACCGTTAGATTTAACCCATTTTACTGACGGAATGGGAAAAGTGTCATAAGATGGTAGTTTGATGGGGTCAAGTGTCATAGTTGGTAGTTCATGGGAGGAAAGTGTCAATACGCTGTAGTTCATGGGGACAAAAGATAATTACCCCTTATATTTATGAGAAACCCTAACTAGCACTGCAATCATGCAAGTGAGTGGTCCTGTATCGAATTTAAGATGAGGGCTCCATTGTCCAATTAGTTATAAGGTAATGTGAAGAGTCATACACTCAATTTTTTTTATTTATTTTTTTAAAAAAATGACTAAAAGAAAACATATAAAGATGTTTTGATGTGATGGGTTTCTTGTTAATGTTTTTCAAAATTTTTATATATATATATAAAAAAAATGTTTTGATGTGACATAAATTGAATGTAGTTTTTAGCGTTTTGGGTTATAGTAGTTAATTTGTTAATGGTTTTTTTTAGTTTTGAAATGAGAAAATAAATGAAAGAAAGAAAACGTGTGGTCAAAGAAAGCCAATTATTTTCCTTCATGTGGGTCGGAGAAAATATTTTAATTTAGTCTATTAAACTAACATATTTTTTAAAAATATTTAATTATCACATGCATTTTTAATAGGATTAACCAAGATTGTGATATATTTTATATTGACACTTGTTATGTTCAAACTTTCTTTTAATAAATAAAACTCAATACGTAAAACATTTAATTGAAATAAGAGATAAATGACAAATACAAAATTCACACTCAAACTTTTATTCTAATACCATATTAAAATATCACTCATCTCAAATATTTAAACAAATAAAAATAATAATAATATTAATAATATTAATGTTCTAACGAAATAACAGACACTTGTCAATTGTCATGATCATGGATATATGGCTTCTAGGTTCCAGAGCACCCAAATGCTTTCAAAGCTTTTACTTCGGGCTGTTGTTCGAATAATTTCTGGTCAGTGGACCTGAAAATTAAAGTGGTCGGAAGTTTCCTCTGTCATATAGAGTTGTCTGCCTTTGCCTGTCCCTGTGCGGTTGCTGATCGGAAGTATCATATCCTCCTGTATTGTTTTGTTTTGTTATTATTATTATTATTATTATTATCATTACGTCAAACCTTCTTCTTGTCTTTGATGATTGATAATTGTCTGTTACCTTTTCCTTTTCTGAATGGAAATGTCTTCCAAACAAATAAAGCAGGCGATTAGAAAATATATTAATTAATAAATGAATCAATGTGATCCACGTGACGCCGCCGTAATGGCCAGCGAGGCCCAGCCAGCAACCAACCAACAGTATAATTTTTACACAAATTTTATATGACACTGTTTTAATTTTGAGGCGAAATCATATATATATATATATATATAATGATCATTTTTAGGATGAAAAATACCATTTTTTTAAAGGAAAATCTGAGGTGTTTTCCTATTTTCTTTTATGCCTCAAATTTTTTCTTAAAATTATCAATAAATTAAAAGTTAATAATGATAATTTCAAATTCAACAGTAATTTTAAAAATTACATCACAGTTAGAAGAACATTAGAAAAACACTAAAAGAATATTTAGCATTTTCCTATATATATACACACACAACTTTTTGGCACAACTTTGGCCAAACTTTTATTTAAAATAAAAAATAACAAAAAAAAAAAATGAAGCAATAACATCATATGTGGTCTTTTTTTATTTTTTTTTTAAAAAGGAAATGCACAACTTTTTTACACAACTTTGACCCAACTTTTCTCTTTATGTGGTCATTTTTTTAAATAACAAAATAAAAAATAAAAAAATTTTGAATCAATAACATCCTATGTGGTCCTTTTTTTATTTGATATATTTTTTTAAAAAAAAATAGTATTTTTCTTCATAATAATGACCATTTTTTATTAAAAATAATAATTGTTATGAAGAAAAATACCAAATAAAAAAAGAACCACATAAAGATATTATTGATTCATACATTTTTTTTTATTAAAAAAAAAAAGAAAAAAATTTGGCCAAAGTTGTGCCAAAAAGTTTTTCTTTAATCATGCTTCATATATAATATATATGGATCCAGATCCCCTTATATTAGAGAGAATATGAAATTCTCATATTTTAATCTTGATCGTCCAATTTTATCAAATACTCTACAGAGCGCCACGTGTTTCACTATAAAATAATTAATAAAATATTATTTAAATTTTAAAAAATAATAGTTAAAATAATTAAAATAAAAACTAAAATAAAAGAATAAAAACAATGGGGTGGCCGGCCACCCATAGCACCCCAATTGAGCCATGAGGTGGCTTTGGCCACCCCCAAGCGGTCGTTGGGGGTGGCAAAAGCCAACCCTATGGCCCTTGGGGGTGGATTGTCAAATCAAAAAGAAAATTAAAAAACTTTTGGTCTTTGAGGGTGGCTTAAACCATCTCCAATTGCTCAATTAGGGTGCCACCCATTGTTTTTATTCTTTTATTTTAATTTTATTTTTTAAAAAAGTTAAATAATATTTTATTAATTATTTTATAAAAGGACATGTGACGCACTGTTGAATAAAATTAGACAACTTGGATTGAGAATATGAGATTCTCTCTCAAATATGATGGGATCTGGATCCCATATGTATATACTTATGCTTCCAATATTACATTTTTAAATACACGTTTTTTTTTATGTTTTGATGTGACGATAAAATTTATTATTAAATTTTAAATCTAATAATAATTTTTACTGAGCGTCTAGGATCGAATCATAGATACAGTTTGACTTGTACAAGTCATCATACATTCACGGACTCAACAGTGGCCTCAACCTCTGGCTAAAATGGCCTAGCAATTGTCGAGGTGCTACAGTATTGTAGCCTCAACAATGCATATAATATATAATATAATATTCGTCCACTATCATATAATATATTATTTTAACTTCTCTCAATAAAAAACGATTTTATCTACTATTGCATGTGCTGAAAGCCTGAAATTATTATGACTGTTTGAAGCAAAATGAAATAAAATTAATAAAAATAAAATTAATAATATTAAATGATAAAAAAAATATTTAAATAAGATAATAAAAGTGTAAGTTAAAATGTTAAGCCAAATATGGATACTTTAAAAAAGTGAGTAGCTAAAATAGATAAATATAGTATTTTGGCTAAAATTTAGCCAAAAAAATTACTGAGCCGAATGTGAATGCTCTAATAAACAATGCTATCTGGAAATCAATATTTGGTGCAATTTGTGTTGTCTTGCTCAAATTTCTTTTCTTTTATGTTTTTTTTAAAAAAAAACTGTGAACATGACATTGTAATTTAATTTTTTAATGGCCTATTCTTAATTTTTAATTTTTGTGAAAAAAGAGAAATTAAATATGGACATTTCAATAAATCATCACTTATTTCAAAAAGTTAAAACCATATAAATAGATAAATTTAATTATTTAATTTAAATTCTACGACTTTCCTCATGCATTGTCCAATATTTTCCTTAATAAGGATGACCAGATATGAGAGATATTAAATAATTAAGGCATTTGCTCTTTTATCGTATTAAATAATTACTTATAGAGTTTATCTCTCTTCTCTCTTTTCTGTAGGCTTCACCGGTCTTTGTTTCTGAAAACTTGCTTTATATCTAGTTTGTAGATCTAGATCTAGTCTCTTTAACCTTAGATCTGATCATCTTATTCGGTTAAGATGTGTCTTTCAAAATGATGTCTACAATGTTGTGCTCCTCTGCTGCTACTTGTGGAATTTTTGTTTTTCCTAACCTTTGGGTTGATAATTGATTTATTGTCTTGGCTTTCGGATTGAGTAGATCGGTGTGGTGGCTTAACTCTCACGGCCAGATTTTTAGTTTCTAGTTGTTTTTTATTTTTATTTTGTATTTGGGCTACAAATGTCCTAGATTTAGTTTTTACGAAGCATATATATTCTTTAAATATAATTGTACATAGGTTAGCGGAAGCTTGAAATTATTTTTATGACTTTGTAACTTTCATAATAATTTTTGTTTTTCCTAACCTTTGGGTTGATAATTGTTGTTACCGTGCACAATAATGATGAATAATATGGAATCAAAAAAGAGAAAGAGATCAAGAGAAAGTTAAGACACATATTTAACGTGGTTCGGCAATTTGCCTACGTCCACAAGAGAGTGCGGCTATATATTTCTATTCAATGATTTAGGATTACAACATAACATATTTATAGGCAAACCCTAATTATAAGTATTTTGGAAAACCCCAAAATACCCCCCACAACTTATTTGTTCCCCAGGCCCACATNCATAGGTTAGCGGAAGCTTGAAATTATTTTTATGACTTTGTAACTTTCATAATAATTTTTGTTTTTCCTAACCTTTGGGTTGATAATTGATTTATTGTCTTGGCTTTCGGATTGAGGATTGAGTAGATCGGTGTGGTGGCTTAACTCTCACGGCCAGATTTTTAGTTTCTAGTTGTTTTTTATTTTTATTTTGTATTTGGGCTACAAATGTCCTAGATTTAGTTTTTACAAAGCAGATATGTTCTTTAAATGTAATTGTATATAGATTAGCGGAAGCTTGAAATTATTTTTATGACTTTTTAACTTTCATAGCTTTTGGCTATGATTTTTTAGAGATGTATACTCTATAATGTAAGAGCTTTATGCTTATAAAATTTCATCAATGAAAATTTCATATTTTTCAAAAAAAATAAAAACTTATTTTAAAGGCTTAAGCTTAAACTACGTGAGATCTCTTATGCCAAATCTATTAAGAATAAGATTGGGATTGCATTGAAAAATATAACTTTAATTTTTCTTTTTCTTTTTCTTTGGTTTAAAGTTTCGTTTTTTAACTTTTTTTTAAAAGTACATTTTAGCATTTTAGAATAAGAAAGGTAAAAGAAAAACTTCTAGAATCTTTTACTAAACAAACTAATTTTTTGTTTAAGATAATTATTTATATATTAAAAATACTTTTTAAGTTTGATAACGCAATTTCAAACAAATTTGAAAGCATTGGTCGAAACACTGCAAATTAATTAGGAGGACGTGCTCAACCAAGTACCGAGTACCAGGTAATAGCGATGTGTTTGTCATCGTTGTTTTTCTCGTGAATAATTGTGACACTATTATTCTTTTAATCTTATCTTCTTCTCTTTTTTTTTTCTTTTTTCTTTTTTATATATATTTAATATGAATTAAGAATAGGAAAATGTGAGCCACATCTTGGGTGGTCCATAGTGGGACAATAATGGAATTTAATAAGCAACTCTATCACGTAGAATGATCCCTAAGTGGATTCGGGGAATCTTCAACCTTTTTAAATTTCAATACACTCTTTTGTTTGCTTGCATCCCAATTTTCTGTACCATTCACACCTGCTTAACTAGCTTTTGATTAGTCCTAATCCTAACCTATATTCAGGTTAAAATCCAGTTGCATTCAATTAGTTATTTTAGCCAAATAATAATAATAATAATTGGTGAATTATTACCTTGATTTTTAATTTTTGTATGCCCAAATTTTCTACTAGCCCCTATAAAATAAACTAAAATTTCATATCCTTGACCCTTTAGTCCCTATATAAGACTCAGTCCAACCCAAATTTCAACACAAAAATCAGAGTAAACTGAAAAAGATGGTATTTTACACTACTTTTTAATTTTTACCTACCATAAACTTTTTCTTTTGTAGTTGTTCATCGTTATTGGCTGCTACGACATCGTAATTTTATAAGAATGTGATAAAAATTCTCTTATTTGAGTAATAAGCCATTTTTCACGAGCTGTAACTTTATTATATTTTATTATTTTATTTTGCCCCTATTAAGATAAATTATTGGATACACCATTGGAGATGGAGATTTAGGTAATTTAGAAAGTAGTTAAAATAAAACAAAATGAGATTTCTTTTTAAAGCTAAAATAGAGTAAACATTTGATGAGTCGAATGAATGTGAATATCCTAATGCAACTACTTAAAAATTTAAAAATAACAATGTAAATTCCACGGATTCCTAATTATTTATCTTGTCTATTTTGAAGTTAATTTATTTAATAATTTTGTGTTATTTTTCTGGGCAAGTAATAATGAAAAAATATAAAACTTGAAATTGAAAAAAAAAAAAAAAAAAAAAAATCTTTGTGCTAGTAGAAATGATGATGAAAATTTAAAAAATAATAATGTAAGTTTTAAAATTATTTATCTGATTTATTATGTTGAAACATGAATTATCTCAAAAGTTTAAAATAATAAAAAATTAATTAATTAATGTTTTAATAATTTTTTATGTGTGAGTTATCAACAACTCCCGTGATTGAAATGAAAATAATTTGAAGTAATCATTGTTCCAATTCAATTTTAAATCACGAATTTTTCATAATAAAAAATTTATTTATTTTTATTTTTAAAAAAGTAGGAAAGTTTTAAATACTGCAAGATGTTAAAAACATGAAATGGAAAAGTTCTTGGTGGTGGTGGACAGGTATCGTCGACAACCCACGTGTTCGATTGCAGGACTAAACAATTCTACGAAAGTGTGATGGGTTGGGTCCCCACGAGGGTAGTTGGACCAGTAGTTCACCCATCGCGAGAAAGTTCCCCACACCAACGGTCAAGATTGTAGGCACTTGGCTAAAGCCTGACCCCGTACCAGATATGTTTTCCTCATCCTTGCCCCCAACGAAGCTTCCTAAGGAAACGGCGGAACTTTCGTGTTTGGACCTTGGCCCATCGCTTTTTTTTTTTTTTTTTAAATCTACATGTATTTTATATAATTTTACTTTTAATAATTGATGTTCTAATAATTCAGGAACTAATATATAATAATGTTTGAGCCCATCATATTGAGAATAATAATTCAAAAAAGTTTGATTTTTTTTAAAGGGGCATCTTTATATATATATATATATATGAGTGTTTTATATTTTAATTGTTTGTTAATATTTTTGTTTTTATAGTATAGTGGCGTATTTTCTGCAAATTTCATAATAGTAAATGTGACAGAAGAGAAGACGTGCATGAGAAACAAAATAAGGAAAAAGTACATCTAAAATGGAAAAACCCTCCGTAAGCAACTTATAAGGTGAATTGAGATGTGACCATTGATTTAACCAACAAACGTACGAGTATTGGTATTATTGTACGAGATAAAGAATGCTTTGTGATTGCAGCGAGAGGTCAGACGATCTGTTATTTGTTAGAGAAAGTCTGAAATTGTGTTCGAGAAATATAATTTTTAAATTAAAATATACTTTTTGATAATGTTTGGGCTTTTGGATAATTAAAAATGCTTTTAATTTTAATTTTTTTTATCAAACAGATATATTTTATTTTAAATGGACACCGACCTTTTGAGTGTTAAAAATACTTTTAAACCATTCCAACGCATACAAAATTTAGCCATGATTTGGGTGGGGGTGGGGTACCTGGGGTTGTTCAAAGCATTATTTTGAAGGGAGATTCGTTAAGTGGTAAATGTGCTCGAAGCCTAAAGCAAAATTAGAGTAGGCATGGCCGTATGGGCGGATTGTTTTTAAATAATGTGCTCAAATACAATATTAGATTTTTAAAAAGAATACCATATATATATTATCTAGAATAAAACTCAAAACAATGATACAATGAATTAATCCACATATAATATATATATATATAGAATAAAACTCAAAACAGTGATACAATGAATTAATCCACATATAGTGATATAGGGGATCCTATTTTAAAACCAAATTATTGTTGGGTGGTTATCTTTAAATTAAAATAGCAATATAACCTTTTGCAGTTGTGCTTTTAGTTGAAGAATAATGATTTCCACCCAACTGACGCGTATAAACAGTAACACATCGGTGAATTATTTAATATTATTTTATTAAAAAGTTATTGTTCATTATTATTTTATATTAAATAATTTACCGACGTACTACTGTTGATACATGCCGGTTAGGTGAAAATTACTGCTCTTAGTTGAATAATTGAATATACTGGAGGGATTTCGCCCGAAAAGGAGCCGTTGACCACTTGACCCAATTGGTTGGTGGGCATAAGAGAAATATGGATCAGGATTCCCGGCAATATTGCTAAAATTGCCCATCAAATTTTTTACAAAATCCTAGCCATCCAATGCTATCCAACGGCCACCAGCTAGACACGTGTCCCACTCAAGATAAATAATAAAATATTATTTATTTTTTAAAAAGAAAATGTAAAATAAAATATTAAAATTAAAAAAATAAAACACTGGGGTGGCCGGCCACCCCAACTGAGCCCTTGAAGCCACCCCCCATGGCCAAAACCCAAAAATTAATTTGTGGGTTTTGGCCATGGGAGGTGCCCGAACCACCCCCAACCGGGCCCTGGGGGTGATTGAAGCCACCCCTAGGGCTCAGTTGGGGTGGCTGGCCACCCCAGTGTTTTATTTTTTTAATTTTAATATTTTCTTTTTAAAAAATAAATAATATTTTATTATTTATCTTGAGTGAGACACATGTCTAGCTCGTGACCGTTGGATAGCATTGAATGACTAAGATTTGAAGAAAATTTGATGGGCAATTTTGGCAGTATTGCCGGAGATCCTGTTCCGGGAAATATATATTAATATATATATATTCAAACTTCTTTTCCAAGAATTATGATGTAAGAAAAAAAACTAATTGCTTTGAAATTCCAACTAGAATTCAACGGAACATTTATGTAATCAAAAAATATATATATTTTTTAAAAATAGATAATCAAATTTAAAATGTATTTGAAAAGTTATTAGTTAAAATTTTTTAAAATGTAGCTTTTAGTTATTTTGGATAAAATTAAATAAAAAACATATTGTGAATTCCCCTTAAAAAAGAAAAGAAAAGAAAAGAAAAAAAAGTGGACTGTGTTTCTTTATCATGAGTTTTTTCGCAGCCACCCTTTTATTTAGCCTTTACTCGACTCCTTCGCCTTCGGATATGGAGAATCTTAGAATATTTTTATTCAGTAGTTATTTTAGTTATGTATAATGCACTTTAAAAATATATATATATATATATATATATATAAATTATTCATTACACTCTTTATTTTTTAAAAAATTATTATTTTTAATGTATTAAAAAGAGAGAGAAATGAGAGAAAAACCAATAAAAATATAACTACCCACAATATTATATTCTCCCAATATGGTAATAAACATTTCTCTCTGAATCATTGCTATAGCGTCAAAAGAGGTTCCCAAGGGTTAGCTTAGTCAATTGTAAACCATACCTCATGAAGTGGAAATCATTAGTTCGTATCTCTTTTCCCTCATTTGAACATGTTAAGAAAAAAAAAAAAAGTCAAAAGAGAATATAAGCCCGGAAAATGCTAAGGGTTTTCTCTATAGTGTTCTCCTAGATTCTCACAGACTTACGCAAAACATGATTTAAGAAAAAATAAAATTGTAGTGGCCTCCACCGCCGATTTTTTTAGGCATTAACACTAAATTTGAGGCATTATCACCAAAATTGAGACATTATCACTAAATTTAGGATGATCAAATCCATTTTGGGTGATACCATCCCTAAAGAGTTAATCTTCCACCCTTAGGTTTTAGTTTTGAATCCAAAAACAAGTTTTAAAGCACTAGCACCTAAATATTAATTCATAAAAATTAATTTGTTGGCAAAAAAAGGTACTACAGTTTTATTTTTTCTTAAATCGTGTTTTACGTAAGTCTGGGAGAACCCATGAGAATACTATGAGGGAGAACCCCTATAAGCCCTTTAAAGCATTTATTGGAAATGCTTTAGGCCCTGTTTGATAACCGGTTTTGGGGTTGTTGTTGTACTGTGCGAGTTTGCACTGTACAATAAAAATACAATTTTACCCTCAGCCCAATACTGGAAGCCCCACACGCTTCTTCTTCTTCGACCCAAAAAATTTCTCCTCTCTCTCTCCCCCACCCCACGCCTTCGGATTCCGGAGACGCCATGCCCATCTAGATCGAAGACCAACAGTGCCGCTGCTCTCTCTCCCCTACCCCAACACCTTCAGCTTCCGGCGACGCCCACGCCCATTAGATCGAAGATGCCGACGCCATGCCCACCCTTAGCTGGTTCATTTTTTTTTTTTTTTTCATCGACGCCGCTCCAAGCCTTCGGCCGGCTACGCCTTCGTCTTCGCCGGCGCCAACGCATTGTAGAGAAACGGAACAAACCCATAGACGAAGGAACAAGTGAGATTTACAGAGAAACGGAACAAACCCAAACAGTACACACACAAACCCAAGAGAAGGGTATTTCGGTGATGGTAGAAATTTTATTAAGAAAAAGACAAAAAAAATAAACAGTACAACTCCAAACAGTACCACCACAAACGGTTTGTCAAACACCACCTTAATTGATTTAGTACCCCCATTTCTTAGGAACGGGATCATCTCCAATCCATTTTGGACTGGAGGGTATCCAGTTCATGGTGAGGATCTCTTTAAAGAGATTCAACAACCACAAAGATGCCACATGCCTCATCTAATAAAAAAATATTATTTAATATTTAAAAAAAAATAAAAAGTAAAATATTTTTTTTGTTATTTATGAGATGGCCCTTGGGGTGGCCAGACCACCCCCAAGGGCCACCGTTAGGCCATGGGGGTGGTTGAAGGCCGGCCGGTGCCACCCCCATGGCCAAACGGTGGCCCTTGGGGTGGTCCGGCCACCCCCAAGGGCCATGGGGGTGGTCGGATGAGAGTGGACGACGCCACCTCATGGCCCTTGGGGGTGGATCGGCCACCTCCAACGGCCAAATCAAATTTTTTTAAAAAAATTGTTTCGCCGATTGGGGGTGGCCGGACCACCCCCAAGGGCCACAATTTGGCCATGGGGGTGGCCGAACCGGTCGGCCTAGGGTGGTTGAAGCTACCCCCATGGCCAAACGGTGGCCCTTGGGGGTGGTCCGGCCACACCAAGGGCCATCTCAAACAAAAAAAAAAAATAATAATAATATTTATTTTTTAAAATATTAAGCGATTTTTATTTTTATTTTTTTATTAGATGAGACATGTGGCATCTTTGTGGCTGTTAGATTTCTTTAAAGAGATCCTCACTATGAACTGAATACCCTCTAATCCATTTGGACCGGAGAGGATCCCATTCCTGTTTTTTAGTGTTCAGTAATTAAATTGATTTGCTTAAGAAAAAAAATAATGATTAATTACCTTTAACCCCTTCAACTACCTCTCATTTGTATATGGCTTTTACCAATTACCAAATGTTATTATACTCAACTGCCTTAAACTACTAATTTTTCTTTTTTTAAAAAAAAAATAATTCTATTTAACAAAATATCGATCACATTTATAACATGTGTTTTTTTTTTTTTTTAAAAAAATAATCTAAAATGACATAATTAACTTCAAGTAAAAAAAGAAAACCTAACTTGACCAAAAAAAAAAAAAAGAGGATAAAAAAATGGTGGTCCAACTACCCCCAATTATTTGGGTGGCCCCCACTCCTAAGAAGTTGATTGTGATGAATATTCCGTCCCTTTTAAGGATATTATTATTAGTAGTAATATGTTTTTTTGGCCGGATCACGGATGGGAGGTAAAAGTAAATAATCCAAAAGAGCTAATTTATGTCTCTAAAAGATAGTTTAAAAGGTTGTGATTACGCCAAATAAAGTAAGAGTCATTAATTTAAATCTTTCTCTCTCTTTTATGTGAACATATCAAAAAGAAAAAAAGAAAAAAAGCTAATTTAGTTAAGGGCAATCTTTCTTTAGTAATTGCTCAAAGACTTGGTACTAGTCCCCCTAATAGATTTAAAAAGAAAAAAAAAAAAAAAGAAAAAAAAATAGTCCTTGTATTTTACCCAGTACGACTGAATCCTATACTCAATTGGTCGACTTAGAGATGTTCAATAATTTTTTTTAAAAAAAAATTTGAGATTTTTAGATTAATAAATTTTAACTGTTCATTTTATATAAGTGTTTAAAATAAGTCATATTTTATAATTTAATAAAAAAGTTATTAAGTGATAAAAATTTAATAAAATAAATAAAAATTTAAAATATAACTTATTTTAAATACTTAAATAAAATATATAATTAAAATTTATGAATTTAAAAATCTTAAAATTTTTAAAAAATTTATAGTTATCTCAATCTCTCCTCCATGATGTCGTGGGTCTCTCTTTATAATTGTTGTTGTTAAAAAATTCTAGTTATCTCAATCTCTCCTCCATAACGTAAGGGTCGTAAAAAAGCAGTTAAAACACAAACACACAGCCCACGGCGAAACCACAGCCACAACCACCACCCCCTCTTATCTATATAACAACCACCCTCTTGCTGCAACTATCGCCCCCCAAAAACACACTTTCCTCACTCAAAGCCTCCTCCAGCTATTTGGGAAACGAAGAAAGATCGCTCTGATTGTGGTGCGGTGCCGTTTGTAGACAGAAGATAAGAAAAAGGAAAGGTTGGGATTTGGGTTTGCGCGCAGGGGTAAGACCCAGGATCGACGCGTTGTAGACATCACGGCTATACACAGAGTTCCTCGGCCTCTCGTTCATGTCCGGGCAGTACGACGCAAGGGTTGTGTGATCGAGAGCAACCCTTCGCCGCACGGCGGGCGTGGCGCGTTGCCTTCTGAAGGCGGCAGCCCTTCCGACCTCCTCTTCCTCGCTGGTGGCGGTTCCTCTGCTTTCTCTAAGTCATACTAGCTATATTAGTTTTAGGTCTATTTTACGCATTAAAGCCTAGCCTCCTAAGGTTTGTTTTTTGTTAAGAGCGATTAGATCTCGGTTAAGCAGCGTTTGTTGTTGTTCTTGTTGGTGTTGGTGTTGGTGTTGGTGTTGTCGCTGTTGCTGTTATTGTTCGATTTTGTGTTTGGTGATTTGATTAATTTTCTGAGAAAGAGCGAGCAAGATGTTGAGGATCAAGAGGGTTCCCACTGTTGTTTCGAATTACCAGAAGGACGAGTCGGAAGAGGCTGCTCGCCGTGAAGGGGGCTGTGGTCGCAATTGCCTCAACAAGTGTTGCATTCAAGGTATTTGTTGTATTGATTTCGCATGTCAATTATTTATTTATTTTTAGTGTATCCATTGGTTTTGAGCTGATCTGTTTGTGGGTATCATGTGAAATGCGTATGGAATTCTGGGTTTATTTTTGTGCCTTTTGTTTCGGTATGGGGCTTTGATTGTAACTCGGTTTTTGGATATTTGGGATTTGAACAGGGGCAAAGCTTCCTTTATATGCTTTTAAGCCGGTGAACAAGATTGTTGGTGACAAGGCTTTGCCCGGACATGAGAGCAGTCAGCCCCCCGTGGCCTTTCTGGATTCACTGCTTCTTGGGGAGGTAAATCTTTCTAGAGCAGCTGAGGAAAATGAACTACAAATTATTTTTTATTTTTATTTATTATTGTTTTTAATTATTATTATTATTATTTTTATTATAAGTTTAAAGCGTAGTTGTATTGACCAAGCATGAATTGATGAACATGTGTGAGTTAAAGTTTTTTTCAATCTTATGGTAGTGGGAGGATCGCATGCAGAAAGGGCTCTTTCGCTATGATGTCACTGCCTGTGAAACCAAGGTCTCATCTCGGTCTACCTTGTCTTTTTGCTTTCCTTCATTGTTTGTATGCGACTTTTTTCATAAAGAGCTGAGAATTTATTCAATAGGGAAATGGGGTTTATTCTAATTTTTGGTTATATTCTTGGTGTAGGTGATTCCGGGTGGGTACGGTTTCGTTGCCCAGCTGAACGAGGGCCGCCATCTTAAGAAGAGGCCAACTGAGTTCCGTGTTGATAAGGTCCTCCAGCCCTTTGATGGGAGCAAATTCAACTTCACTAAAGTTGGGCAAGAAGAGGTTCTCTTCCAGTTTGAGTCCAGCGAAGATGGTGAAGTCCAGTTCTTCCCAAATGCCCCCATTGATGTTGAGAATTCTCCAAGTGTTGTTGCCATCAATGTATGTTACTTTTCTTCTTGTTCAGCTTTTTGTTCTTGGTTGCTTGATTAAGCATTTAGTAAGAAAGACAACATGCTTTGTGTTATATGCAATTTAACAGGTTAGTCCAATTGAATATGGGCATGTGCTTCTGATACCTCGTATTTTTGAGTGCCTGCCACAAAGGATTGACCGTGACAGCTTCTTGCTTGCCCTTTACATGGCAGCAGAAGCTGAGAACCCGTACTTCAGGTTGGGTTACAACAGCTTGGGTGCATTTGCCACCATCAACCACCTTCACTTCCAGGTTTCTACTTATGAAACTTACTTGCTTACTCCACTTCAATATATTTTTGGATAATTATTTCTCATATGATTAGCTGCCAGTTGGTGATGAAAAGGAAAACTAATAAATTCCGTGGGACAGGCTTACTACTTGGCTGTGCCCTTTCCTATTGAGAAGGCTCCCACCAAGAAGATAACCACCTTGGATGGTGGGGTGAAGATATCTAAGCTGTTGAATTATCCAGTCAGAGGCCTTATCTTTGAAGGTGGAAATACTATTCAAGATTTGTCAAACACTGTTTCAGACGCCTGCATTTGCCTTCAAGATAACAACATACCTTACAATGTCCTCATTGCTGATTGTGGAAGGCGGATCTTCCTTTTACCGCAGGTAATTTGCTTTGAAATGTATATATTTTACATTACATTATTCTATAAGATATATATTAGCTGCTTTGCTAACATTGTTGATTATCATCAGTTGCCCTAATTCTTTTGTCCCATCTGATGAACAGTGTTATGCTGAGAAACAAGCTCTTGGGGAAGTGAATGCTGAGCTTCTTGACACTCAAGTGAACCCAGCTGTTTGGGAGATTAGTGGGCACATGGTGCTAAAGAGGAAGAAGGACTATGAAGAGGCATCTGAGGAAAATGCTTGGAGGCTCCTTGCAGAGGTCTCCCTCTCTGAAGAGAGGTTCCAAGAAGTGAGTGCTCTAATTTTTGAAGCCATTGCTTCTGTTGACAATGGGAATGTAAATGCTACTCAGAGCTCTCTTGAGGAGCCGGATGCCAAACCTAAGTCTCATGAAGAAGTGGATGCCATCCACCCTGCTATGGTTGCTGGGACAAAAGAATGCCTAGTTCTGCATTAAGAATTAGGCTACGATGACCAGATCATCGGTGTTTGGGTCTGAGTCAATTATTGCAGTTTGCTTTTTAAGTTTGTCTCTCTATCTTAATAATGAACATATGCTAGCAGTTGCCTAAATAAAGAAAGGGTTTGCATTTGTTATAGCACCCTTTGTGTTTATGTTTTCTGCAAATTGGCTCTGTACCATTCAGGTTTGTTTTGTGGGTTATGTAAAAATAATACTATGTTGCTGTTTGCCGAATTGAACTAATGAATGTTTAATATGTATGTATTTGGAGGTGCTTGCAGTTTTTTTTTTTGTGTGTGTGTGTGTTTCCTGTTTGCTAATTGAGCCCGAGGAGAGAAAGCTGAAATTCTCCAGGGTATTTTTAGTCTATTCTCTGTTCACTTTGAGGCAGCTTGTATCTACTTCTGAAATAGCATGGAGAGTGATAATGTGATAAGCCCAGAATGGATAGTTTCATGATTATGGTTTCAAACATCTTTGTGATCTGTGCATATTTTCTGCTTCTTCTTCGAAGCTTTGAAGAACAAATTAAGGTAGTTTGTAGCCACTGAACTCCCATGCGATCGGGCTTGAGATCACCTTGCCGGAATGACGAGGCACTGAGGATTATCTTCTGTACTATATATACAGTGATCAACGGAAGAAAAGCAGACAACCATACACTTCTAGAATCTCTAACTTAATGGCTTTTCCATCCATCTTCATAAGACTCTGGTGGCTTCCCTTGCTACAAATAATGTGAAATTAAGTGTTGAACTCCTACCTCGTTTATTATTATTATTTTTTAATGTGAGACTACATAAAAATAGACATCCACTCTATTTGTAAGAAGATTGGGAGTCACGAGTCCACAGAGAGGATATCACTATAAATTGCGATGTTTGTCGGATCTGGATGTGCCTGGCAGTTGGCGCATAGCGGACATCAGATCTGGATTTGAAAATCTCCGTAACCCAAATCAAAAGGGGGCACATGTTAAGGAGACTTAGAGGAGTAACTGAGTCACAAACGGATTAGGTTTCTCCACAATTTTAAGGAAATAGTGAATTATCAAATTATGTAATTTTGGTCGTTTTTAAGCATCGAAATGCTTGTAAAATGTCACCTACTTAAAATGTGATATATTTCAATTGAGAATTGACTATATTTTCATCAGATTCTTGCTCTTTATGTTGTCAAAAAGCTTTGACCTAAACATTGTCTTTTTTTTTAAAAAAAAAAACAAAATAATAATAACTTTTTTTTTTTTNCTGCAAATTGGCTCTGTACCATTCAGGTTTGTTTTGTGGGTTATGTAAAATAATACTATGTTGCTGTTTGCCGAATTGAACTAATGAATGTTTAATATGTATGTATTTGGAGGTGCTTGCAGTTTTTTTTTTTTGTGTGTGTGTGTGTGTGTTTCCTGTTTGCTAATTGAGCCCGAGGAGAGAAAGCTGAAATTCTCCAGGGTATTTTTAGTCTATTCTGTTCACTTTGAGGCAGCTTGTATATACTTCTGAAATAGCATGGAGAGTGATAATGTGATAAGCCCAGAATGGATAGTTTCATGATTATGGTTTCAAACATCTTTGTGATCTGTGCATATTTTCTGCTTCTTCTTCGAAGCTTTGAAGAACAAATTAAGGTAGTTTGTAGCCAATGAACTCCCATGCGATCGGGCTTGAGATCACCCTGCCGGAATGACGAGGCACTAAGGATTATCTTCTGTACTATATATACAGTGATCAACGGAAGAAAAGCAGACAACCATACACTTCTAGAATCTCTAACTTCATGGCGTTTCCATCCGTCTTCATAAAACTCTGGTGGCTTCCCTTGCTACAAATAATGTGAAATTAAGTGTTGAACTCCTACCTCGTTTATTATTATTTTTTAATGTGAGATTACATAAAAATAGACATCCACTCTATTTGTAAGAAGATTTGGGAGTCACGAGTCCACAGAGAGGATATCACTATAAATTGCGATGTTTGTCGGATCTGGATGTGCCTGGCAGTTGGCTCATAGCGGACATCAGATCTGGATTTGAAAATCTCCATAACCCAAATCAAAAGGGGGCACATGTTAAGGAGACTTAAGAGGAGTAACTGAGTCACAAACGGATTAGGTTTCTCCACAATTTTAAGGAAATAGTGAATTCTCAAATTATGCAATTTTGGTCTTTTTTAAGCATCGAAACGCTTGTAAAATGTCACCTACTTAAAATGTGATATATTTCAATTGAGAATTGACTATATTTTCATCATATTCTTGCTCTTTATTTTGTCAAAAAGCTTTGACCCAAAAATGGTCTTTTGATTTAATGAAAAAGTAAAGTATCTATAAAAGTAAAGAGGAACCATTTTGTGAGGAAATTTTTTTAAAGGGAAAACTATAAAAAAGCCTCTCAAACTATAAATCGTTTGCAATATAGTCATTCAATGTTCAAAAGGTAATAAAAAAGCCCCCAAATTATTAAAATGTATAAAAAATGCAACTTATTTTTGTATATGCCTATAATACCCCTACTCTTTTAACAAATAAAATAATAAAGCAATTGTAAAAAAAAAACAAAACAATTTTTTAAAAATGAAAAAATTATTTATTTATTTCATTTTTTTTTTGTATTTATTCGCCCATTGGTTTTTTTGTATTTTTTTTAAAACTGTTTGTATTTTTTTATAATTATTTTATTTGTTTAAAGAATATGGGTATTATAGGCATATAAAAAATTAAGTGACATTTTTTGATACATTTTGGTAGTTTGGGGGCTACTTTATTACCTTTTAAACATTTGAAAGTTATATCGTAAACGATTAGTAGTTTTGGGGGTTTTATTATATTTTTTCCCTCTTTTTTAATTACGTCGATAACATGATACCTAAACATAGTCTGAATTACGTAATTTGAAAATTTTACAATTATAAAGAAATTCTGATCCGTCACAATCTGCAAGATGAAATTCAAAGAGTGATGTCTGTAAGAAGACCGGCGTGATTGAACAGTTACTGATGCCAATTTATTTTATAATAAAATATTATTAAAAAAATAATAATTTAATAATATTTTATTATAAAATAAGCCGACATGACTCACGTTGGTCATACGGAAGACATCACTCGAATCCAAAAGGGTGTAATTTGCATTTCCAAGTTTGTTTCATGATAATATATTAATATTGGCCTTTCAAGTCCATCTCAGTCAATTAAAGACGCTTTAACATTATAATGATTAATGACATCTGTAGTACATGAGTACATCAGCGAAATTTCCCACGTTCGGGGAAATGGGGGAATCTTTTGATTCTTTCCAGTTTCCCACATGGCGTCGACGTTAAAATTTAGACTTTTTAAAAGGGTAAAATAGACTTTTCAATTGAAAAGTTCATTTTGCCCTTACAAAAAAGCCTAACCGGATCCTTCTCCAAATTTAAAAATTATGGGTTTTGACCACACTTTTTAGTTTTCAAAATTTGTGCACTTAATATTTTAATTAAAATGATAAAGGTTTAACTTTTCTTTTATTATTTTTAAATAAAGTAAAAAATAATTTTTTTTTGAAGCAATAACATTTAATGCGGTCCTTTTTCATGATAATGACCATTTTTTTTTTAAAAAAAATACCAAATAAAAAAATGACCACATTGGATGTTATTGNTGATGTTATTGCTTAGAGGTTTTTTATTTTTTTATTTTTTTATTTAAATGACTACATATAAGAGAAAAGTTTGGCCAAAATTACGCCTTTATCATGCCTCTTTAATTATTATTTTTTTTGAGTGATTCCAACATATGATACGATGGGGTGATTGTTATGATATCGATTGTTAAGGGTTTTATTTATTGATATAAAAATCTTAAAACTGTCTGATTTAGCTAAAACCTTAATCCTTATGATCATAGCACAATAAATTTGAACATAAAACCAAAGAACAACTACTTAGGAATACTTGGTCAAAGGAAAAACTACATATTGTTGACCGTAGGTTGTGTAGATTAATTTGATCTTGAAATTTTGAGAATGAGACCCTTTTGAAAGAATTCTAGGTTTCGGGAGACAAAATTAAAAAAAGAAAAAAGAAAAAAGGATCAATATATATATTTTTTGGAAAGAATTTGTATGTGTATATTTTATATGAGATGAGTTGAAACAGCCTCCCAAGCTCTAAGGTAATTCCGCGTACCCAGTTACAGTGTATTTCATTTTAGTGAGAAATGAATTGAGGGGTTTTCGAGGAAAAGGCTATAAGGATAGTTAGCGTTATTGTTGACATGATTTGTATTACAAGAGTTAGGCTGAAATGTATTTGTTTGTTAATGTGTTTAGGGGATAGTTTTTATTTTTAGTTTGATTTTTTTTTTTGTTGACATGTCCACACAAGAGGCGGATGGAAATTCGAATTAGTAACCTCCACTTCATTAAGCGTAATCCCAATCGATTGAACTATTTGACGTGACATAAAAGTGAAAATTGTTTTGTATTTTTATGGGTATTTTGTATTTTAGTTGTTTTTTAATGTCTTTATTTTAAAAATGAAAATGGAAATTGAAAAAAAAAAAAAAAACAATTGAATTGACCATCATGCTCCGAATTTTCTTAATTTTTTTTCCCATTTAGTATATGGGGATCAAGAATCTTTACAATTTCTAATGTATTCTATCTTGTAGAATTTTTTGATCTTAACTATTATTATTATTTTTTTGACATGTCTACGTAAGGAAATGGGGAGGGTAGATTCGAACCAGTGACCTTCGCTTCATAAGACGTGGTTTACAGTTGATTAAGCTACCCCTTGGAGACCAATCTTAACTATTATTTTTAAATAAAACAATAAGTCTATAAAAGTAACATATTTTAATATAATAAATCTCAAAAATTTAATTTAAAAACAAAGAACTCTAAATTATATGACACCTTCCAACCCCCACACGCCCCCCCCCCCC